>JANCIK010000008.1:0-1200000 GCA_028532985.1 Stropharia rugosoannulata
CACCAAGCTTGATGCGGTGGGGGTACAACAATGTGCGCATCAAGGAGGGAGATGAGTGGAAGGCGGCGTTCTGAACAAACCGCGGTCTGTTCGAGCCTACGGTTATGTTCTTTGGTCTCACCAACTCGCCTGCAACGTTCCAGACCATGATGAACGAGATATTCAACGACCTCATTTTCGAGGGCATTGTCTGTGTCTACCTTGACGATATCCTCATCTACACCAAGACCCTCGAGGAACATCGTCGGGTGACACGTCTGGTCATGGAGCGTCTGCGACTCCACCGGTTGTATCTCAAGCCGGAGAAGTGCGAGTTTGAGAAGCGTTGCATTGAGTATCTGGGGCTCATCATCTCGGAAGGTCAGGTGGAGATGGACCCGGTCAAGATTGCGGGTGTAGCAGAGTGGCCGGTTCCCAAGTCACGCAAGGAGGTACAGAGCTTCTTGGGCTTCGTCAACTTCTATCGCTGCTTCATCGAGGACTTCTCTCACCATGCCCGTCCGCTTTTTGAGCTGACGCGTAAGGACACTCCCTGGTTGTGGTCCTCTGATGCTCAGGCCGCCTTTGACATGTTGCGTACTGCGGTGACTTCGGCTCCCATCCTGGCTTTCCCTCGTGACGACCTGCCCTACCGCGTTGAGGCAGACTCCTCGGACTTTGCTACTGGTGCTGTGCTCTCTCAGCAGTCGCGTGAAGATGGGAAATGGCACCCTGTCGCCTATTACTCCAAGAGCCTCAGTCCCGTACAGCGTAACTATGAGATCCATGACAAGGAGATGCTAGCGGTGATTCGAGCCCTGGAGGAGTGGAGACACTTCCTTGAAGGTGCAGCTCATCCGGTGGAGATCTGGACAGACCACAAGAATCTGGAGTACTTCATGACGGCCAAAAAGCTTAACCGCAGACAGGCCCGCTGGTCCCTCTACCTCTCCCGCTTCGACTTCACGCTCCGCCACCGCCCTGGCCGTTCCATGGGGAAACCTGATGCCCTCTCGCGACGAGCTGATCATGGAGACGGCGCTGGGGATAACGCTGAGATGACACTCCTCAAGCCCGCCTTCTTTGCTATCCGGGCGCTCGAGGCAGTGGAGCTGGTGGGCGAGGAGAAGGACTTGTTGCACGAGATCCGGAAGGGAAACCGTCAGGGGAAACATGAGGAGATGGTGGCGAAGGCAGCAAAGGGTTTGTTGAGCAGTGGGGCCCGTTCTGTGCGATCCTCGGAGTGGAGGATGCAAGATGGTCTCCTCAGCTTCCGGGATAAGATCTACGTCCCCAACGACCCTGATCTCCGCCGCCGTATTGTCTCCTTACACCACGACACCAAGGTGGCTGGTCATGCTGGATGTTGGAAGACACTGGAGTTAGTATCGCGCAACTACTGGTGGCCCCAGATGTCTCGGTACATTGGGCAGTACTGCAAGACCTGTGACCTCTGTATTCGCACCAAGATCCAGCGTCACCGCCCAGTTGGTGAGCTTCATCCTCTCCCTATCCCTGAGCAGCACTGGGCGGTTATCAGTGTGGACTTCATCGTGGAACTCCTCTCTCCAATGGACATGACGCCATCATGAACGTGATAGACTCAGTCTCCAAGCGCGGTCACTTTATCCCAACGACTACCACTGTTAGTGCACTTGGAGCGGCCCGGCTCTATCTCCGTTATGTCTGGCGCCACCATGGTCTCCCTTGGATAGTCCTCTCGGATCGTGGGCCTCAGTTCATTGCTGAGTTCACTAGAGAGCTTTACCGGTTGTTGGGAATCCGCCTGGCGACGTCCACTGCCTACCACCCCCAATCTGATGGTCAGACGGAGCGCGTTAACATGGAGTTGGAACAGTACTTGCGGACCTTCGTGAATGAGCGTCAGGACGACTGGGAGGATCTCTTGCCTCTGGCCGAGTTCCAGTACAACAACCATGTCCACGCCTCCACCCAGCATACGCCTTTCATGCTCGACACTGGACGACACCCTCGGATGGGCTTTGAACCTCATGAAGCTCCATCGTCTCTGGAGACTGTGAATGAGTTCAAGGAGCGGATGGCTAGTACGTTGGAAGAAGCCAAGTCAGCGCTGGCTAAGGCCAAAGATGACATGGCTCGCTTCTACAACCGGCGACGTGACCCTCTCCCGGTGTACAAACCAGGTGACAAGGTCTACCTGGATGCGTCAGACATCCGTACCTCCCGTCCCTCCAAGAAGTTGTCCCACCGTCTCCTGGGCCCGTATACGGTCGAGGCTGCTGTTGGATCTCATGCCTACCGTCTCAAACTCCCAGTTTCTCTCAAGTGTCTCCACCCTGTCTTCCCTGTCGTCAAGCTCACGCCCTGTCTCCCTGACCCTATTCCGGGCCGCATTGCAGCGCCTCCTCCGGAACCTGAGCTAGTGGATAACGAGCTGGAGTACGAGGTTGAGGCCATCCTCAACAGCCGCATCCATCGAAACAGGCTTCAGTTCCTCGTCAAATGGAAGGGGTATGGGTATGAGGAGAACTCCTGGGAGCATGCGGAAGACGTCTTCTCACCTCAGTTGGTGGCCAAGTTCTACCGGGAACATCCTGATGCTCCGCGGGTTATTGGCTCCCTGGCAATTGAACCTGGACGGTATAGAACAGTCAATGGTGGCGAGTGGATCACCTTACCACGCCGGGACGCCATGGCTTGAAGGGGGGGTGATGTAAGGGGACGCTGTGCGTCACCCTTTATTTTATTTCATTTCATCTTCCTTCACTTTCTTTTATTTTATTTTATTTTTATTTCTTACGCCACGCGCAGCCCGTGCAGTGTACACTATGCTCTGCAGTGTGTACTGTGCACAGGCGCGAGCGGTTTACATCATGTGACGTACTGATGGGACACGTCCATCATGTGTTGTGCATATGATGTATGATGCACATCACATGAGGACATGATGTGGTGGCTTCTTGTGGCGGATCAACTGTATAGTTTATTCTCACGCATCAATCAACGCTTCTATTATGTACTGTGGCACCCGGCAGCGGGTTTCCTTAGGCTTTTGTCTTCGGAATCCCTCTGCTAGGTGCGCTTCTATTGTATTTATAGTTTACAGCTTAATAAACTTGAATCCCTCTGCTAGGTCTCGTGTGAGCTCGACACTGCGCAGAGTCGCCCTTACACTATGTCTGGACTCATCTGTTCCTTGCACCTTTCACATAGTGTAGCTACATAGGACTGTACTATACAGTCCAGGGAACTATCCCAGTGTAGTTGTATCATATGGGTCATCCATGGCTTCTTGAAGAGGCATTCCAGATGCATCATCTTGGATTGATGCTTTGCTGACAGACCTTTGCTGACAACTGTCAGCTATCTCCTGATCACCATCATAGTCTGCACTATCTTCCTGCTCTTCTGTTATGGTACATGAATTTAAATGAACAAGTAACGTTGGTGTCTTCCAATGAAGATACTAATAGTACATGGATTGTGGCACGACATTGAATGGGCACTTAACGTGTACAAGGCATGTAATGAGCACGGGCACTTAACCGGCGCTTAATAAATGTGTGAGTGATGTGGACGTAGTGTGGCACAATGAGTGCGCGTTGTTGGGAGCGTGAACAGCATGCTACAAGCTTGGGCCCTTAACGGGCACTTAAGCATGATTTACTATGTATTACTGCTTGTGGCACAGAATACAAAGAGTGTAACTAATTATGTACTGTAGTTACTTGTTACAAGCACTTACTGGGTGGTAGAGCGCAACTATGAGAGCCTGTTAGTTAATTATTAAGGTTAGTGGGTTAGTGTAGACTTGTAAAGTAATACTAGCACTAGCTAGTGCAAGCAGAACCTTACTGTATTAGAATAAGTAATTTCAGTGTTCTGGTTGTCTGCAATGGCAGAGACTCACTCAAGTGGAGGAGATGATGGTGGTATGAGATTAAGTTGTAAAGAATACATCTGAAACTGTTTATATACTGGTACTACAAGGCTGTGCTAATTACCCAAACATGTTTCAATGTATGTAACCTTTTACTTGCTGTGTCTCTTTAAATAACCGTCCTGTGCTAGCACAGCATTTAAAAATAGATATATGAGCGCTTATGTATTCTTAAATAAATAATAAAGCGCTTGTTTCAAACTGGAGTGTTTATTGAAAAGAAAAGGAAAGATATAACTACAACTTGAGTCTCTTTGTCTATTGTGTGGTTGAGAAGACTTATTGCTATTCAACAATCCCTAACATCTTCTTGCTTGTCTTCATGGGTGACATACTCATTGTATACACCAGGAGAGGGGTGATCTTCATTGTTGCTCTCATCATGTTGGTCACTGGAGGGAGGTGATCTTGATATGCAGTGGGTGATGCACAGTCGCCATCTTCATTGGCCTTATCATCGTTGCCAATGTAGTCATTATACGTGCCAGGAGAGGGACAATCATCATCTTCACTCTCACGAGTGATGTACTCTTCATAAGCATCTGGAGAAGGGCATCCACCATTGGCAATAACATTGTCTTCATCCTCACCATGATGAAGGTATTCATCATATGTGCCAGGAGATGGACAATCATGATTATCATCTTGAGTGATGTACTCATCATAGGCACTCGGCAATGGGCAGTCATTGTCTTCTTTGCAAGTCAGATATTCATCATAAGTGCTAGGCAATGGATGCTCACTATCATCTTTGGGCTTGACATATTTGTCATAGGCACTTGGTGATGGACAGTCCTGGTCATCCTTGTTAGCAATGTATTGGTCGTAGGTGCTCGGCAATGGACGGTGACAGGGCTGCTTTTTGGCTACGGGTGTAAACATTCAGAAGTTCCCTTAAAGGGATAGCTGCACGCAGGAAAACACAAGAGGGACTAGAGTTGAGCCTGTCTCATAGTCTATAGCTATCAGCGCGAGCATCATGACTATAAGCGCCTGCGCGCACTGTATCGCGGGATGGGTTGGTCAGCAAGCTGCACAGTCTAAAGTGCATAGTCTGGTCATCCGTGCAAGCAATCAGGAAAGCGTAGAATGGTTAAGCACCAGCAAAGAGTGGTGTTAGTACAGCTGAGCGGATACCAAAGGCGGTGTGAAGGGCTGTGCATGTATCTCATATGCGCACATCGCAAAGGCAGAATTTGTCTAAGTCCACACATCATGTGACCGTGGCGGCGCACATCAAAAGAGACGCGCAAAAGCCCGAGGGAATGAATGACATGCCCGCAGCAAATGCCAAGGGGCTGGAACACTAGAGGGAAGCCTGGATGCGATGCGCAGACCTTTGGCCGCGTGTTGCTAGTATTTACTTCGCCTTATCATTAGTACACATGCATGCATCGCATATAAACCTGTATCCTTGTCTATAGTAATTTAAGCAATTGTCTACCCACTAGTGTGAGGTGCGAAGTTGGGTTGGACTGGTCTGAAAAGCCTGTCTCTATAGTTCACAATGTGTGAAGGCAACATGTGTACAATGATAGCACATTGAAAAGGTTTTACTTGTTTTTAAAACAAGGAGCTTCTGGTGTAAGAGGTTTAAACAACGGTTTCCGATGTGAACTGGTATGATGTGTGTAGGTAGAATTTAACCCTGAGGGAAGCTGGAGAAGTACAGAGATATTCTACTCCTTAAATACCCGTCTGGGTTGCCATGCCCAGATTGTACCATATATACATCCAAGAAGATCCGACCGCCCATGCTGACTTTATCTTGTCGGAAACCATGCTGCACTACACAGCTTGGCCACAAATATCCTTATCTTCGGAAACCAAGCCCAAGCACAAGAGATCTTCCTGTGGCTGGATCAACTCCATGTTCTCCCCTAAACACACATCTCCTCCAACCCTCTTTCCACACCTATGTCCCTTGTGTTTGTATCGAGATACTTCTGCTTTCTGCTACCACACTCCTGCATGTCGTTGGAAACCCTTGCATATCTTTGGAATCCGTCACCCTTTTTGTCCCAGGTCATATGTATGAGTATTTCCATGTGATTGACTCCCTTGTGGGTCCATAGTTACATCAGATTGTTAATATTGATCTGATGTTGTAGGCATCAGAAGTCTGCTGTTATCTTTCTTGATCTGCCATTGAGTTGTAATAACATCTTGAGTCTTCCTTGTGCTTCTTCTTGTTCTTTCAGTTTCCTATTGTTATGGTGGATATGTCACTTCTTGTGTATCTATGTCTAAATGTCATGTTTTCACAAGGGCCCAGCCAGCCCTCACAGCATCGGATGGGAGATATGTGTAGTCCAGAGGTAGTAAAAGGCATACGGCGCGATCTATGAAGATGGCTTCGTCCCCCATCAGTTGAAGGAGCGGTTGATCTTTTATCGCCGTTACATCGATGATGGTTTCATGATTGTCTATGCCGAATCTCGTGAGGATGCTTTAGAGTATTGTCAGACATTCGTGCATTTTGAAGGACTCGAACTTACGTGGGAAGCGTCGCAGTTTAACCTGCCGTTTTTAGACATGATGGTTTACATTGACCCCAGCACAAATAGTGTTGAATGGCAACCATTTCGCAAACAACGCAACCACTTAGAACGTATTCCATACGCATCTCACCACCCCCGTGACGTCAAGAAAGGCACGTTCATGGGAGAGATGACCAGGCTAGCGGTCTTATGTAGTAGACCTGATAATTACAAGGCCGCATTAGCGGACCTTCGTAATATCTATATAAATCGTGGCTACCCTGAGAAGTTGGTTAATGCGTGGCTTAAAGCAAACACTACGAAGAGATGGGCTAACCGGTTTAGTACGCCGGATAGGGAAAATTCGCGCGAAGTAATTCGCGACGAGGGGAATTACCGCCTGTTTGATCTCATCGTGCTTAAGACACAATTTAATCCCGTATGGGACGCGTTCGATATTCATGCATTACAACAAGTAGTGTCAGATTCGTGGCTCGAAGAGATTGCTCGCTTACGCGACAATAGAGTTCACCGACTTTACAAGTACCTCTTGGCACTCGGAACTGAAACCGATGGGCTGGACTTCGATGAGGCTTTACGACTAGGTAGACAACACGGTTGGGACTTCAGACGGTCTATTCCCCTGGCTGGCGCTGGGCCGCTGATGCCGCATCCTGTTGAGGAGGCGGGAGAAGACCAGGTTATGCGGGATGTAAACCCGTCGGACGATGAGATAGTTGACTCCGATGGGGAGCAGTCGCCGGCTGCAACACCCTTACCTACGCTCGACTCCCCCCGGGGGGACGCTCAACCTTCCGAACCAGCGGACCTCTCCTGGGATGATGTTAGTTTTACCTATCTCGTTCCCGTGTCGTTCACGTCCCATTCGATGGAAGTACGCGAGGCTATTGACGCTCGTAAAATTGGTCTGACCACTGCTCGCTGGCTGCTGTCACGTAAACGCTATAGCAATTACGGTGATCTGCTGTCCATTGCAAAGCGACACGTATTGGATTCACAACCCGATATCGTGGAACCAATTGTTGTTAATGACGACGACTCAGACATTTATATGCCTGACGACGTGGCTCTCGACGATGACTTTGTCTTCGACGATCCCATGAATATTAACGATGATGTGTAAATACATTTCGTAGTATGTTATTGTGGTTCGATCAACCCGAACCCCTAACCCTAAACCTAACCTAAACCAATAAACCCGATTGCGTATTGCACGTGACCGGGGCTGGTCGTTTACACCAGGTATACGGTTGGCCAGGCGCACCTGGCCTTAACATACGTATCATCATACGATGCCCTAATAAGGCAGTCGCTGTTATGATGCTCTATAAATATATGTCTGGATGAAAGGGCCTTAGGCTCGGCTTCTCAGTTCTTAAAACTGACCTGAAGTAACAAGGAAACGACGAGCGATTGCGTTGTCTGGAGAGTATGGTCCTGGGACCGTTACGCCAAAGACTTCATGATTGCACTGGTCCCAGAGTATGCGCCCAGGCGCGTTACGCCAAGGCCTTAAAGCGACGTAACCGCGTGAAAGCGGTCCTGCAGTAGGAGGAACGGCGTGAAAACGTGGCTCGTATAAGTCCCAATGTGGCATCGGGTCGCCGAGTACGCGTCGGTAACTTCTGCGCGCGCGCAGACATCACCGGCGGTGTCACACGCACAGGTAGTAACCCAAACCTTAATAGTCGTCACCCAACTTAGGCACAGCCGAAGGGGACCGACGGCGCGGCAAGGGTTATTGTTATTTTAAGAACGAAAGAGGCTTCCACGACCGCGTTCCCTTAATCGGGACCGCGGGCGGTGTGAACCCGTAATTACACCGGCGCGAAACGTCGCCGGTGGGAGATAGTCATTATTTATAGCTGCACTCACGCAGAGGCAGTGTATTTTTGTCTTTATTTTTATATTTAGACAGCATGAGACGTTCTACTTCTTCGTAGAACAATGGATGGGAGCGTTGAGCTATTCTTGGAGTAGCCCGCGCATGAGAAGCATCGGTTATGATGGGCCAAAGTGCCCGGATGACCTGGTGACCTGATCATGCGGTGTGGAATGGTCCTCGGGGTAGACAGCGTGTAAACGCATTAGCACCCTCTCATGCGCACAGACCGTCGCCAGACGTCTATAAAAGCAGGCCAGGTTGCACTGATGAGGGGTATCCCGAAAGCGCCCTTTACTCCTTCGTTAGGTGTAGGGTCCTTTGCAACTGGTCGATACCTCATACAGCTAAGTAAACGCCACCACTCACCTTCGGTGAGTGGTGGATCCCACCCTACCCAAAAAACAAAAAAGTAGCCCATAACCCCGTTTTGACTGTTCTGCTTCGAGTACTTGGTGCACACACAGCTGGGGCGCGTGGAGCCCCAGTGTCACGATGCTGGAGCAGTGTACTCAGTGCTGATAATATTGCGAAGCAAGATCACAAGTTTTGAGTGTTCTGCTTCGAGTACTTGGTGCACACACAGCTGGGGCGCGTGGAGCCCCAGTTTCACGATGCTGGAGCAGTGTACTCAGTGCTGACAATATTCCGAAGCAAGATCACAAGTTTTGACTGTTCTGCTTCGAGTACTTGGTGCACACACAGCTGGGGCGCGTGGAGCCCCAGTTTCACGATGCTGGAGCAGTGTATTCAGTACTGACAATATTGCGAAGCAAGATCACAAGTTTTGAGTGTTCTGCTTCGAGTACTTGGTGCACACACAGCTGGGGCGCGTGGAGCCCCAGTTTCACGATGCTGGAGGAGTGTACTCAGTGCTGATAATATTGCGAAGCAAAATCACAAGTTTTGAGTGTTCTGCTTCGAGTACTTGGTGCACACACAGCTGGGGCTCCACGCGCCCCAGTTTCACGAAGCTGGAGCAGTGTACACAGTGCTCTCAGACTGTTGTATCTATTTGTCTCAACCCACCCACCACCAATTGTCCCAACCCAACCAGTCCCTACCATACAGAACCCAACCCAACCCATCCCATCCCTACTCATCTGGGCCCAACCCAAGCCAACCCTAATCCTGAACCCTACTCCCAACCCTACCCAAAAAACAAAAAAGTAGCCCATAACCCGACTTTTTCGTTGTTCTCGTCGTTTTTCGGGATGTGATCCGGCCTTCTGGATAGCGCGTCGGACTGTATCATCTGGGTTCCTGGGGTATGTTTCATCTCGAAGTCGTATTGCGATAGGAGCAGTAGCCATCGTGCTTGTCATCCGTTTAGTTTCTGTGGGGTGCGGTAGTACGTGAGATTTTTGTGGTCTGAGAGGATTAGTAATTTGTGAGGTCCTCCCATCACGTAGTGTCTCCATTCCGATAGTGCACGGATGATGGCCAGTAATTCCCTGTCGTATATCTCGTATTTTCTTTCCGTTGGAGAGAAGGTTTTTGAGATGAACGCGCATGGATGTTTTTGTCCGTTGGTATCCAGTTGCATAAGGACGGCGCCGCTAGCGTATTTTGACGCGTCAGACTCAATGATGAACGGCCTGGTTTGGTCCGGCATGGTAAGCACCGGTTGTTCCGTAAAGCGCTTTTTGAGTTCCATAAACGCTTGCTCCGTTTCTTCCGTCCATCCGAATTTCTGGTCCTTTTTGAGGAGTTCATTGAGCGGTCGTGCTATCTCGGAGTAATGCCGGATGAATTTTCTGTAAAAGTTTCCGAATCCTAGGAAGGATCGTACTTGTTTTACGGTTGTCGGGGTTGGCCATTCTAGTAATCCGGCGACTTTCTTAGGGTCCATGGCTATTTGTCCTTCTGAAATGATCATCCCGAGATATTCGAGTCGTGTCACTTCAAACTCGCATTTCTCTGGCTTGAGATAGAGGTCGTTTTCTTTCAGGATTTCTAGCACCATTCGCGTATACCGCTCGAGGTCTTCCTTAGTTTGGGCGAAGATCAGAATATCGTCCATGTAGATGATGACGTAATTCTTTCTGAGGGGTTCTCGGAACAGGTTGTCCATCATTGCCTGGAAGGTCGCGGGCGAGTTGCACATTCCGAAGAACATTACTTCTGGTTCGAATAGGCCGAATTTTGTGGTGAAGGCCCCTTTCCATTGGTCCCCGTCGTGTATCCGTATATTGTTGTACCCAGAGCGGAGATCCAATTTCGTGAAGCATTTGGCGCCTTTCAATTTGTCCAGTAAGTCCGAGATCAGTGGAAGCGGGTACGCGTTTTTGACCGTATGGTCGTTTAGATACCTGTAATCCTGGCAGGGTCGCAGTTTTCCGTCTTTCTTTCCTACGAAGAAAAAGGGCGATCCCATGGGTGAGTTGGACGGTTTGATATATCCTTTAGCCAGGTTCTCGTCGATGAATTTACGAGTTTCTTCCTCCTCTCGGGGGTTTAACGGGTAGATTTTGAATGACTTGGGTTCGAAGGTGTCCTTTAGCTCGATCTTGTGATCCCAGGGTTTCCTTTCCGGTAGTCGGTCAGCCGTCTGTTTTCTGAAGATATCCAGAAAATCGTGGTATTCCTCTGGTATCATGTCCTCAAGCGGTTTAGCCGGTTTGTCGTCTTTTGCCAGTTCATGGGAGATGGTAGTCTTAGCGCGTATCCATGTTTCCGCTTCTGCGTGGTCGAGCGTCGCGGTTTGGATGATTGTTTCCAGTAGTTCCCGTTTGTTGCCAGTTTGTCCGTTGTCCGTTGCCGTAGTTGTCTTGTCCTGTCTCCAGGAGATTTCTCCCGTAACCCAATTGATGTCTGGGTTGTATTTGTTAAGCCACGGGTGTCCTAAGATTATGTCCTGTCGGCCAAGTCCTGTAACGAAGAATTCCTCCGTGAATGTCCGTTCTCGCGCTGTAAATGTCAGTACCGCTTTATGCCTGATGGTCCCTCGTTTGTTCGGCGTTCCGTCCACGTTCCGTACTTTGAGGGGTTGGTCCAGCATTGTTGTCGCGATCTTGTTCTTTCGCACGTAATTTTGATCGATGAACGATCCTTCCGCTCCGCAGTCGACGAGGGCGTTATTTTCAATGATTTTATCACTTGTACTTTCGATGGGGAATTTTATGGGTAAAGTTGTGTATTTTCGCTCCCTATCTACTTGTACATTGTGAATCGAAAAATCCGGAGGGACATACATTGAACTGTTCCTCCTCCTTAAAAATCCTGTTCGTCGTCGGAGTCTGGTGCGGCCGCGGCTATTCTGGCGCATTCCTTGAAGAATGCGTTGGCGTCTTTTTCGTTTTCCCATTCCATTTGCCTAACGAATTTCTTGGCGGAATTGAGGTTGAACTTCTGCGGTTGTTCGGTTTTTTTCGGGGTTTCTTTCTTGTCGTTGTTCCACCATGGTTTGGTGGTTCGGTTTGCGTTGGAGGACGAAGCTTTCTTTGGGCAGTCTTTTGCGAGATGCCCGGTTTGTTTGCAGTTGAAGCACGCCCCCTTGCGGAGGAGTTCTCCTCGTTCTGCAAAGGAGAGGGCAGCGACGGCCTTCTCTTCATTCTGTTCTCTGGTCTTCTTGATCTCGACGGCATCAACGTCCATCGCGAAGGGGTCCCTGGCGGGTTTGTATCCGCCGTTGTTGGTTCGTCTGTAGGTCATGTGTTTGACCTCATTCATTCGCTCACGCGCTTGTTTGTAGTTGCGCTCCTGCCTGATGGATCGCTCTTTCCATTCAGAATAGGTTTCGGGTGGGGATTCGTGGAAGAGGAGTTTCTTCCAGGCAGCGGGGTTAAGCGCTTTGCAGAAGAGGTCGACTTTTCTTCCGTTGTCGGTGATTCTGGCCTGGTCGGTCAGGATTTCGAATTTCGTAATGAACTCTTGGATCGGCATGGATCCTTGTCTGAGTTCCCTTAGTTTCTGCTCGGCATCTAGCTCGAGCTTAGTTCCTGCAAACGCCGCCTCGATCTTGTCCCTAAAGTGTGCGTATGAGTCGCTAATGACAAGGTTGTCGAGCACGGTTGTGTTCTGGGCGATGTAGTTGTTCTTCCATGGTCCTGCGGTTCCGTCCTGCATATGTCGGAGGGCGAAAATAATTTTTGAGGCACTGTCGGTGTATCTCCCAGGGTTTGACGCGAAGTGAAGCCTCAAGTTAATGAGGAATTCGCGACATTTCTCTGGAGCTCCGTTGAACAATGGTATCTTCACCTTGTCTTCCTTTTCGGGGCGGGTGGTTTCCGCCTGGGTCCTGGCTATCGTTGCCTCGGCCAATCTTCGCTCTCTTTCCTCTAGATCGCGAGTTCTGGTTTCCATTAATTCGTTTGCCCGGTGCCAATGTTCCAGGAATTCGGCTGTGATGGGCGGTGGTGGCGTCTGTTCGGCGGGCTGCTCGAACATGGGTCCTTCTCCTTCCATGTTTGGTAGGAATCTGTCTGGTTCTGTCGAGTACGACTCTGAGGTTCTAGTTGACTCAGTCGGGGTTGTCGATCTGCTGGCCCAGGGTCTGGTTGCCGTGGTGTCGTGGTATCGGGGTGTTACGAGGTGGGACTCGCAACAATGAGGGAGTTAGTTCTTTTGTTAGGACTTCGAAGACGGAGTCTATAAGTCCTAAGCAATTGTCCTAATCTCTCGATCGTTCAGAGGTTCTGGAAGCAATCTCTCGACGAATGTCTTATCAACGCGATGAGACAGAGTCGTGGAGAGAGAGTTAGCCGACTTATGAGCCCTAAGTCGAAGAAAGGTATAAGAGGTTGGATTCTTAAAGAACTAACTGGAGAGTTAGCTCGGTATCTACTACATCTTATATACCTATCGACGTATAGTATAAATAGTAGCGCGCGCACACGGAGTCCGAAGGGGGAAGGGGGCGCGGTAAGAAGTAAATAGTAATTGGGTTCCTTTGCCACGGGTGTGGGATAGGTCCCAGGGGTGCGGGAGAGAGAGAGAGAAGTAGTTATTGTTCTCTCTCCATCGAGAAGGTTCGTAGGTAAAAATACAACTGCGATGTTATTCGCTTAAGTAAACGGAAAGGGGCGATATGATAAGATAGGATGGAATGACAAGAAAGGATCATATCGCGATAAGATAAAGGTGAAAGAAAAGGAAAAGACGGTGCGTGTTTCATAACAACGCGCTCGAGAGCTGCAGCACGCAGGCGTGTGGTCCACAACATGCCGGATGTCTCCATGATGAAGTACTTCAACCCGAGGAGAAGGCCGTCGAGGGCGGCAATACCAAGTACCAGGCCACCAAAGCGGTTGATGAGGCCTGCGTCCTGTGCACCGGTTGAAACCTCGAAGAGCAGGCGTGAGAGGAGGAAGGAGAAGACGGGCGTCATACTCCCAGAGGCAATACATGCTAGTACACCAAAGAACAGGAAGGGCTTATGCAGGATCGTGGGGTAGACTGCGCAGACGAGAGCCCAGAACGGTGGCCGGGCGAAGTCGTCCTCGTCGAAGTCGGTGGTGGGTTGCTGCTCCACTGCGGCTGCAGCAGCCTGCATCGCCTTCTTCGCAGCCCTGCGCTCTTTGCATGTCATTTTGCGGCCCACCTCGTTCACATCCGCGGGACGGGTCCACATCTTGCGCTCCCGTCCGCGCCTGGCCGTCCATGCGCGTGCAACCGCGGCACTGCTCTGCATGGCATATTTCTCCACGTCGAACTCCTCGACGTCGCTGTCGCCAACGGCCTCCCAGTCCTCCTCTTCGTATTCGTATCCGTAGCCCTTCTTCCACGGTGCATCCGAAGCGACAATGGTGGTCGCTGCGCTCGTCGGGGTGAATGGCATACTATATCTGCAGCTGAGTGGACGGACGGAGGCAGGGGTGGGCTGTTGGGGGATAACAATGTGGATGCTCGACGGGTGGCGTTTGTGTTTGACGGGAGATGCTTCGTGATCCACAGCAGCCGGTCCAGAGGGAGGGGGAGGGACGCTCTGGCGAACGGTAACGCGGGAGCGGGATGCACCCCATGTGCTCGGGGTGTGCCTTGCCCCATTCCCAGAAACCATGCCAGTGAGGTCAGCGACAACCTCGAACATCCAATTCCCAAAGGTGAGAGGGCGCAGTGTCTGAGGGGCGTTGTTCTCCATGTTATCAACCTCCTTCGACTCCTCCTCCTCGACCTCCTCCTCGACGAGGATCGGGGCACGGAAAGGCTCCGGGATGTCCTTCACAGGCAGCGCACTGCCAGTGAGCTGCTGAAGGGAAAGCATGCGCTTGAACTCGCCAATGTCCCCATCCACATCAGCCACGTCATCTTTGACAGTCTCGAGGTCTCCGCGGTAGCCTCCCTCAGCAACACGGCCAGACCGCATGACGTAGACAAAATTGTCAGCCTCGATCTGGCTGAGATCGTGGGTGATCACGACTGTTGTCCTGTTCGAGCGGGCGCGACAGAGGGCGGCAGAGATGAGGAGGCAGGCGGGAGGGTCGAGTGCGGATGTTGTTTTGTCAAGGATGAGGATGGTTTAGGGTTGCAGATGAATGCATGAGCTAGAGCAAGCCGTTGGCGCTGTCCTCTGGAAAGACTAACACCTGCAGCGGCAGTTGTCGTAGACGACTCCGCCTCGCTCTCCGCACCGATCCTGGCAAGGGGAGTGTCGTATCCCATCTCGAGCCCGTTGACCCATTCATGAAGAAGAAGAAGGGCTGCCTGAGCCGCGTCCCGCACCGCATGGTGCTGATCCGCTTTGGTCATGAACAGAAGCTGGGTCTCGGGCAGCGCAGCCAGGATATTCTCCGCAATCGATTTCCCGGACAAGACGAGTTGCGCCGAGGATGACTGCGAAAGGCACATGATGTGGGAGGAGAGGAATTCAGGCACAAGGAATGTGATATCTTGTTCGTCGATTGCAACCATGCCAGTACCGGGCAGAGTGTACATACCAACCAGAAGGGTGGCGATGGTGCTTTTGCCACTGCCTGAGCCACCGACGATGTAGGTAGTCTCGCCAGCAGTGAGAAAGAGGCTGACGTTGGAGAGCACGCGCGCAGTCGGACGAGCGGGGTACGCGAATGTGACGTTGTACAGCGCAAGCTCGCCAGTGCATTTCTTCGGCGTGATTTTGCGGAGTGTACGGGGATGAGAGAGTGAGACAGGGCGGACAGAGACTGTCGACGAAGGAGGAAGATCTTCGGGGGGAGGTGGGGGAGCTATCGTCGACTCGGCCAGAGCGACAAGAGCACTCATGGACCCCTTGCCCCTGGCGAGAACAATGAGCTGGGGGATGCACATCTGGAGGTTACTGGTCGCGATGAGGCATGCCCAGAAAACTGCCATGACGTGCCCCGGCTCGACCTTGCCCTCCCGCACCAGTTTCGTGCCGAACCAAAATCCCTGCACGAACATGCCCTCATCACGAATTGCGCGCTCCCAGACGAGATTGCCCGAAAGAAGTTGAGGCTCCGCGCCTGGGTGAACAGCGCGCGGAAGACCTCCTTTGCATGGCTGAGCTCGTAGTCTTGGGCGTTGAACGCCTTGACGGTGGCGATGAATGCAACGGCACGTTCGACGCGTGTCGCTGCGACTGCGGTTGAGTGGCGCTCGGCCTGAAGGAGAGGGCCTGCGAAGCCTTGCGAAAAGCCCTGCACGAGGGTGAGCACGGGGACGGCGGAGAGGATAACAAATGTGAGCTGGTATAAGCGGGAAAATGCGAGGACGAGGCAGGCGAGGCACGTCGTCAAGTTTTGCAGGATCGTTCCGAGGGCGAGAGACGAGCCATGACAAACATCATCGGTCTCTCTGGGAGAAATATACGCATATATTCTGGTTGCACGACATATGGCTTCTTGATTGGAGTCGTCTGGTTCCCTGCAAGGGTTATAGCGCGCTCCCTACCCACCTTCTTGCCAACCGATGTGCTCGGAATGTCGAAAACAGCGGCCTGAGCCTATTGGACGAAGGGCAGTGATATGCTTGTCGACGGTGGCGGAGATGTCGTATGGTCATCTCCCCCGCTCCCGCCTCCAAGTTCGATAAGAAGGTCTGCACACTCCCATGGGATCCGGTATTTGGAATTAATAGTCCAAAACAACGCCGCCACGTAGAAGGCGACAACGACTTCCGCGGCGGTCGTTCATATTCACCAGCATCCTCTCCCCGCTCTCCGTATTTATCCTTCGCATGATCCATCCCGGACTTCAGCCTCAAAGCACGCCCAATCCCCAGCCCACCATACCGTCCCCCGCCCGACCTCTCCACCCCACTAGCCGTACCGTCTATCCTCAGCTGTACCACCCCCACCCATCGCCCTCCGCAACCCGCATGAAACACAAACTCTTGCGTTTCCCCAGACGTGCTACACTCGGCGATGGGGGCGATACCTCCGTACCAGCACTCGACGGCGTGCGTTGGTGGTCAGGACTTGTGAGACGTGCATCTGGGTAAATATCATACAAAAAAAGGTACGTGCAATTAGAAGGTTAATTCTGGCAAGAATTAGGGAAAAAGAAGAACTACTAACCTCCGTAGCCGTACCCTCCATCGGCACCTGTGCTCATCCCCCGTCGCCGCTGCAGCTTTCCGACGATACCACTGTTAACCCCCGACCCAGAGGATGTCGCAGCACCTGACCCGGAACCAATACCAACCCATCGTTTAACGCTTCCAACACGACCCAGTAGCGTCTGTTTCCCTGGCGTTAGATGAACCGAACCCGCACCACTATACGAATCCGGAAGTGCAGAGGACGTGCGGGGCGGGCCAATAACAGGACAATGTCGTGCATCCGAAGAATGCCCAGAGGCAGAATGGGCGCCCTCTCAATTGTCAGCTTCTACGTCGCCGTAGGCATTGACATCTTCAGACCCTTCTCCAATATACTCCTCTTCAGAGAACGCGCGCGCGCTATCGAAATACCTCCGTGAGTGCGTCCGTTCATCGATATTAGTACCCAAGCTCCGCCTTCCATAACGCTTGCTGCCGCGGGATGGCGAGCCCGGTGAGCCAGCTCCGTGAGCGACATCCACAAGCTCAAATACACCCTCTCTCATCCGCTCCCTGTCCCCGGGGCGGCTTCTCTTTCTCAGTGGCCTCCGCTCGCGCTCCTTTCTCTCACTCTCACGGTGTGGCTGAGGACTAGGCGGAAGGAACGAGAAAACGCGCACAGGGGCATAGGGATAGGTTGCACTTGGGGTAGAGAGACGGGATACGTACCACCGGGTGCGGTGCGGACGTACTTGGTCGTTCCATACAGCGCGATGGGCTTGAAGCCGTTGGGGTAGTAAGGTCCGACGGAGCTGAGGATGACGAAGAGAAGGGCCTCGTTTGGCGGCCGACACCAAATGGCTTTCTGCGTGCCAACTGGGGTAGTGATGAGTCATGGGGCGATCAGAAAGGGAGGACGGGTAGAATTACTAAGTGAGGGCCGTATGTACATGCTGTCCTTGATGAGGGTGAGGAGGGCGTCTCCGTCGAATGTCTGCGAAGGGTAAGGTGGGCGGTCGGCAGGCAGGCAGAATGAAGGGAACACACGGAAAGCGCAATTCGGCTCGCGCTAGTGTTCATGCGCTTCATGTTCTTGTCGGGACTGAATATGCGGACGTGGCCATTTGGGTCCTTGTAGGCCTTCATGCCCTCGAAAATGGTCTGAGCATAGTGCAGAACGGTGGAGCTAAGCTCGAGTTCGAGCGGGCCATCTGGGGGAGAAGGCAATACCGCACTCAGGCGACCGACAGGGCTTGATCTGGGCCGTGCCCCATCCACTCTCGGCAGACCAGGGACGGTGAGCATGTGGTTGGTCTGGCGCGACATGCATGAGAAGTCAGAAGAGGGCCATGGGTGGTTGATGACACGCGAGAGTGTGCCCGAACTTGAGCATCGACGCGGGCGGCTGGGGCTTGGGCGTGCTCGTGAGGATGACTTAGAGCATGGAGGCCTGCAGGACGAAACGAGGTTACGGGCCATGGCTTGGTGCATAAGTGGTGGAGAGACATACATCTATGTCGGGGAGCGCCGACGCCTTTGCGCTCATGAGGCGCACGGGCGCAACGGGGGGCGACGGCGATGCGCAACGGTGGGCGCTGTACGCGGGCAACACGGCGGCCTGAGACGAGGACGGAGCGCAGGGCACGGGAGAGGGGCAGGGACATGGCAGAAGGGAAGCAAGCAGTTCGATTTTTCGAAACTAAGTACTACATAACTCTGTTCTCGACTGCCAATTTGCAGCACTTGCATCCCCTCGGTCGAACTGGTCGTGGTCGCGGTCGTTGTAGGGCACCTGCTGGGGCAGGAACTGCGGGTACGGGGTGTGGGGCCGTAGGAGTAGGTGGTGTAGGCGTCAAAATAAAAGCCGGCCCAGGAATGACAGAGTCTCCGTCTGTGTCAGAGATGGCCAAAGAGAGGGCGGAACGAACAACTCAGACGTTGAGCAGGCGTTCCGGGTGCGAAACTGCGTTGGTAGCAGCGATATGAGCCCGACTTCGTCGCTGAGGGCGGTGTGGGTGTGTCGACATGAGGGCAGAGCCTCTTATAAGGAGTACGGGCCTAGACGGGACTAGATAAGTAACAAAAGATGAAAGGAACGCAGACGATGGACGCACCTGCGGTCGCAAACGTTCTCACTTGTTGCATCCTCTGTGTAACTTAAGTTGTATGGATCGAGATGGCCTTGTTTTTGCGGTGTTGCAAAGGTCGACTGTCGGATGCGAATGTGAAGTTGCGAACGCGATGGTGGTGATGGTTTAGGTTGGGTTTAGGAAAGGAAAAGGCTTACGCGACCTCGGGAAACGTCCGCTCCGGGGTCCCGGTGCCGGAACTGGGCAGCGCCGAACATGGACCAGCTACTGATTATGTACCAAAATGAATTAACTGCACGCCCTGTAATTTGAGCAGACAGATCAGTTGCTTAGGCAACTTCGAAGTGAATATAAAAGCAAATAAATGTGCCTAGTAGGTGCAGTCGACGGTATCCAGTGGCCAAGTAACGAAAATTCAATGACCGCATACCGAGACTCCAAATAAAATGTATATTAGAGGATTATGTAGATATACGAAGGTGTAGGCACGCTGTATGTGGAGGGGGCTCGTATGTAATTATATTTCAGAATGTCAGCCAGTCTGGACCCCATCCTTTGTCCACCCGCCCTTAGGGCCATTGGCCCACGAACCATCCAATGATTATAAACATGTAGCAGCGAGGGACGCAATAAGCAGGTTGGTGAAAAAGGGGGCGGTGACATAGCAAGACAAAGGGATGAACGATGGTGAGGCATAGCAGGTAAATATGGTGGGGGACCGTGGCTAGGGTCATGATTTAGAATTTTAGAATGGAGGAGAAAGCCATATTTGAGCACCGTCTGCGTGTTACATAATTTGCGTGATCTGATCAACCCAAAACCACGGGTGGCACTTGAGAAATGTGATCTTTAAGTCATACATACGCCGTACCTGTGACCGTCCATTGCGGGACGGCCGCACGCACTTCAGGGAGCCGTAGAAGGCCACATACAGACAGCAGTTGTTTCCGTTTTGCGGCTCCCAGTGCACGGAGAAGGTATAGGCGCATGTACCCGCGCAGGGGTATACTATGCGTTGCCGCGCAGCGTGCATGCGCTTGCTGGTTGTGCGCATACAATCTATGTGCGTAATTCTGCACGATCAGGCCCTGTGCGCGTGACGATGGGTGGGTGGAATATCTTAGGCTGTCATGAGATCTGTGGGGCACGACACTCACGGCACTCGTCGAGCTCGTAATATGACTTGTATTAGATATATATATTACATCAGAGAAGGCGTGCAAATGCTGTAAGGCTTTATAAAGTGGCATAATCACTGTAAGGTGGTGCCACTGATGTCATGTTGTCATAATCTTACAGCTACTGTTATAACAATATTATCGTGCCATTGGTAGGGACTGTAATTGGAATATTGCTTTAAAAATTTAGAGATAAGTTTATAATTTCACATAATATAGTAATGTATCGTATGTAGCTCTTGAATCTATCAGATATTCTGCCTAAGCATATTTTATACACATACCTCTAAGAATTTAACAGTTTGTTATACATCTTGTATTTACAGTAAACTCTGGCAGTAATTTTTAAAGAACACAATATTTATGTTAACTGATGTTTCACTCCATATGATGCTACTCATTTTAGCTTTTTGTAGACTAGGTGGTAATCTGTCATTACTTCTCAAAGTGTTTAGAAATTGCAAGACTACAAATCTGTGATAAGAAATATTAGGAGATACATTATCTCCATAATGTATAAGCTATTATCACTTTTCTATGACATTATGGATCAAACTTAGTATGCTTTATATCTTGCAATAGAATTGGTTCTGACAGCTTAGTTTATGTGGCTCAAAACAATGGTATTGATTGGTACAAGGCTTTGTACAAGAGTAGAAGTTATAGCCTGGACCAGGCTAGACAGGCATCTATTAAAGACTTGTTACATTGTTCAAAAAATACAAGGCTACTGCTTTATGATTTATTATTGTCAAACCATGGAGTATTTTGTTAGATTATAAAGTGTTATAGATACTCTAAAAGATCATCAACATAGCTCAGTAAATTTTAGGTTTTGTAGTTCATAAATTATATGATTGTTTACTAAAAGACCTATATTCATTTTGTAGATTACTTATAATTGCTACTAAGTATATTACTACATTGCTAGATGTATGCTGCTAATAATCATCATCCTGTTCAAGAAGTATTTTATGTGACTCTGTGGTATCATTAGATACTGAAATAAATTGCGGAAAGATTTTTCTGTAATGTTTTAATATAATTTTATCATAGGTACAAGTAAACACTTACTTTTTCCACCATTGCAGCAGATTTTGTACACGTCGTGTTGAAGCTGCACTGCGTTCCTCTTCAAAGTAGTCCACCAAGAAATTATAAAAGTCAGTGAAGTTGAAGTTATTGTGAGTATGTGTCCATTGGGAGGCATCAGTTAGATTGAAAACTAACTAAAAATGAACTAAGTATCAGCAATTAATAAATAGAAAGACAATCAAGGACACTTACCATGACAGCTGCATAAGCAATAGAGCGGCCAGTTACTTGGCCATTCATTCCTAGAAGGGTGGATACTGAGGATTTTGTTGATTTATTTGACTTTCTTTGTCCCATAGTTTGGTTCAATTCTGTGTCTACAGTGACATAGTTGGCAGATGATGGTGATGTAAAGATTGAAGCATAAATCTATTAGTAAAGAGTAATGTCATTAGTGCATTTGCAATGATAACAATAGCCTCTTAAGGCTGGTAGCAATAGACATACCTGAATCAAAAGATTGCTGCGAAGAAATCCTTCTTCAATGCGCCTTGGATTAGCAGGTGGTACTGAATACAAACACCTGATGTAGTAGTTTGTATTAATAGTAAACCCCTCTTTACCTTCACGAATGTTAGCTCGTACTCTGCTCTTTTGATCAGAATACAAACACTGTGTATGTAACTAGTGAAAGCGCACTCTAAATTGTCCCAGTCATAGGTGACAGGGCACAGAAGTTGGCCGCAAATATCATGCTGAATCCCACGGTTTGAGCGATCACCAATGTGAAGAAGATTGTTTGGCCTATATTCATTGTTAATGCGTGAACAAACTTCGGCCTTTATGCGATTAACATCATCGCTACGAGCACTGTTTGCTCCATGTTGTAACTGATTGTTAAACTTTAGTGAGGTTTATCCATAAGAAATTATATCAACTTGCCTCATTGACATAGTTTACTATTATATTGACATCCTGTTCATCTTTAAGGAGCTGTTTCAATGAGGGGACGAGCTCGAGAATAATGGGCCAAGCTGCGGCTAAACGCTGCCTACTATATTGTATGATTTAGCTTGAAGCCTTAACTAAAGTAAAAGAAATCCGCACAACCTGCGATCAAAGGTTGTTCCTGTAGGTTCCGAGTTTTGACTATCAATTTCGTCAAGTACAGCGGCAACTGCATCATAGAGAGTGGCAACACGACGTATTCCGCGACCTAAAGTCACTGTTGTCCTGTTGTAAGGTCATCGGTTAAATTGCAGAACGGGTGGATACTAGCATGACGATACAAACCTGATTCTTCTAGATCGCTTGTTACTTGTATTTGCTTGTTCAGATATAGTGATTAGTTGACGTTTTAAAGACTTGATCTGCGCGGCTGCCTCTTCAGGATTCAGCGAAGCAGGATCTATGCTAGAAGGTGACTCCGAGGAATTGGTGTTGTTAACGGGAGTAGTGAATTGTGACACTGAGTTGGTATTTGTTGCCTGATTTGTTGCCGTACTGCTATCTGGGCCGCTAGTGGTAGAAGACATGGAGCAAATATGCTTAAGAGGGGGCAGACGGCGAGCTAGATACGAACTGGAAAGAGCAGCACTTGAGGCAGTGGAGAAATCATATGTATATATATATGTTTCAGTCTGACACGGCGCAGCCATCGCAAGCAATTAATTTGAATATCTGGCGAACTGTATTAAATATGAAGTTTCAGGGGTGTAGCCTGGCCACAGTAGCGTCTGCCATTCTCCCATTCAACTTGCGGCGCATAAACAAGCCGTGGTCGCAATTGCAAAAAGCGTGTCAGGACTATACAGGGTCACTGCATGCGCTACTACTAAGTACCATGCCATGGCAGTTCGGCCGCAGCTGCTGCCATACAAGGCCGCAGCCTGCGATACTGTGTCCGTCGCCATGAGTCAGAATTCCTATGCCTCAGAAGCTGCGTGGTTGATTTTGGTGATACAAAAGGAGATGCCGGACGTTTGAGATCCCCACCTTCCAACTCAGGTTGTATCCTGCTTGAAGAATGGAAATCTTGCCTGCCCAGAGTTCATCACGACAAAGCAGGAACAGACATGCATCTGCGTTCACCAAAGTTGTAGAATGGGCGAAATCTTTTACATCACATCCCCGGATAGATAAAGTGAGTTCTCAAGTACTTCGATTCAGATGAAGCGCACATAATAAAGTCCAGGAATGGCTTGAAGATTGTTACTATTACCACTTTAGCTCGGAAGACGTATTCGCGTCGGTCAAGTCAGAGGACAATAGGATCGATCTCAGCAAACTTCTGGAGTCAATGCGCCTCCAGTTTTTGAGCTCAGACCTAGCTGATTCAACGGAACATGGAACGGGATTTGAAAGCGAACAATGGCTAATAAACGTTGCATCACGTCGTATTACGTCCCCAGGAAAGATACTCGTGCAATTGATGCAGGTTACGTTTGAAGTCCAGGCGGCACAAATACTCAAGGTGGAACTAGTTCTGTCAGACGGCACATCTGCAGTGAAAGCGCTGGTGTCGGAGCCATTCCCAAAAGGCTTTGGTACTGAACAAGTGAGAATCGGCAGCAAGGTTGGGCAAACATCTACGGAAAGAAGATGCACTGATTTGGCCGTATACTAGATGTTTCTATTGAATCCTGTAGTGGACGAAGAGGCTAAAGTATTTATTCTTGGGCCAGACAGTGTGGAGATGGAAGAGAGTCCATTGCAAGGGCACTTGGAGCTGGATTGCATTACAAGACGTACAATAATGTGCAATCCCAGATACTGGAGGCGTATAAACGCCTGATCGACCACACCAGTAGTAGGTTGCCCAATAACTTTGAAGATTAGCGGCCGCAATCAATAAGATTGCCCTACCGCTGCTCTTGTATTAGATAGTATCTCAGGAGGGAATGTTTTCAGCATTCAACCACCTTCGAAACATTGTCTGCGTAAGCTTCCAGCCTACTCGGATGAGTCCGAGATTCTGGAGCTAGTAAGGGAGGACACAGCGATTGTCAACTCCCTAAATACGCATACACATTGATTGAAGCAGGAAGAACCAAGTGTCCCCCTGAATACATGCCTATTCCGTGGCAATTTAAATCCTCTGCGTATTGGTCCAACTGTAAGAAATTAGGACCGCGGCCGTCTACTTTTGAGGTACGAAGCGCGCGGCAAGGAAGCGACTCGAGCCTGATGCCAATCACTGGATCGGACGCATACCGCGGAATGACCTTAAGGTCGATTCAGTGACACTGCTACCAAAGTCCAGGAGGATGGCCTTCTCGTCTTGAGGGGGGAAGCAAGGAACTGTGGCAACAGTCAGAAAAAATCAGATAGCAAAAAGGCATACTAGAAGGTGCACTCACTTTGTCACATCAAGGAGACTTGACCTGCGTTTAGAATTCAGGTGCAGAAGGAGCGACAATATGAACCAACAGTGACTAGGGTCCTTAGCTGAGCGACGAGGGCACCACCGGCCTTCTGGACAGCACCAGTCATGGTTTGGAGAAGGTGAGCAGCCGCGGAGTGACCAGACACGAGTCCGAAGACAGCACATCCAACGAGAGATGACCCACCCAGACGGTTAGCACCGTGCACACCACCCAACGACTTCATCAGACGCGAAGAGCCCGGGAATGGGCTTGCATCCTTCCCGGGTCGCTTTCGAGACCGCCCATGGTGTAGTGGAGGACGGCGTCTGGCATGATGGTTGGCACATGGAAGATATCGTCAAACTTTAACTCGTCTTGGAAGAACTGAGCGATGAGCATCATAAAATAGGAGATAAAAGCATTTAGCATACCTTCTTGCCGAAGGGATCCTTCTTGGTGTGCCTCTGGCTGTAGTCGTCTACAGTCGTCTTGAAGACGGCAGGGGCCAGGCCGAACTCCATGGCAAGAGCTTTACAGCTGTCGAAGTGATTCATGGGGCCACACCCAAGCACTGGTCCTTGCAGTGTCATTCAATTTCCTTAGAGGCGGGGCAAAGGCGGGCTGTTGAGGACGAGGCGGATAAGGTACTAAAGAGCGCTCTTGGCGAGAGGCGCTGGCGCCGATGGCCATTGCTAGCTTCTGTGCGTCACCGGTGCAATTGTCGCCGTTAGTAGAGTGGGTAGGCTGTAGTACTCGGGACCCAATTTGAGTAAATCTGAGTCGTACCGGGCCGATAAATGACTCAATCAGAGAGGTTGCGTGGGTATACACATCTTTCAATTGGGTTAACTTTTCGTGCACTTCACTTGAAATATGTACATATTGGGGTCTAACCTAGATTTAATGATTATTATAGAAACACTATTTTTTACAATTGGAACTTCAAGTTACTACTAATTTGGAATGAAAAAAGACGATTACTAGACAAGTATATGTTAGAGTAATTAAACTAGTCCAATGTATTGCGAACGCTCAAGGAATGGAGAAAAGGATTTGAAGAAAGTAAATGCGGCAGAAGCTAAGACGACTCGAATGTGGAAGGGCCAGCTTTGGCGTTCAAGGCGAGTCGATGACGACGGCGTTGACGCTTTGTGAAATGGACAGGCGGGGTACCAATAACCTTCATTCCTAAACGCGCAAGCAGGTCGGGCGGAGTCACTTGTCGAGCACAGAGTTTGTCGGAAAATTGAGCCGACAATGAACGGTTACCTGACAGAGAGCCCTTGTGCCAGAAATCTTTGGAACGCCCTCGAGCGCCATTATAGTCTCTAGCGTTGACAAAATCACAATGAACTATCAAACCATCTGCTTCAATACTGCGCTCAGAAACTAACCCTCGGAACCGGAGAGCGTCGTCCAGCAGGCTGAACTTTACCCAAAAGACTTGATAACCTAATTCATTCGTGCGTACGATGCATTCAATCATATGAGAGGTTGAATCCAAATACTTGCGCACAGAACTGATCCAGGTTACGACATTGTGCCAAATGTAGTGAACAGGTAAGTTCCATATAGCAAGGTAGCGCGTCTTCGGCGTCTGCGACATATTCTTGAGCACCGGCATTGGAGCGATGGTGGCCGGAGCAAAGATTTCATCGAGAGAATCATCATGCGGGTTGACACATGCAAGGTTGGTGTGCGAAGATTGACAATGATTATCTTCGTATTGCTCGACAAATTGCTGAGAGATATCTCCCAATCGTTGAAGTAGCGAAAGCTGTGGCGGGTTACCCGTAGCCGACTCTTCCTCGTGGCATTTCTGAGTCACTGGTTCACCTCCTACTATATCATTGGGGGTGTCGTCGTTCTGAGCATCACATTTTCTCTCCGTAACTGTTGCCTGCTGCTCCTGGACGCCGTCTTCCCTACATTCCTGCGCCGAAGCAATAGACTCGCTGCTCATATCGTCGGAAGCATTGTTCATTTGAATATCACATGTGCTCTTGATCTCGGTTGGACACTGATCAGCTATTGCCTGTCCTTCCGGTTCGTCATCTTCCTCGCAGTCCATAGGTCTGATGTTAGGTCCACACCCAATCATATTATCGGGGGTGTCACCGATCTGAACATTGCATTCATTCTCCATCTCAGTTGGAGATGTAATGGGTGCTTGTTCATCCCGGACATCGTCTTCCCCACATTCCTTTGCCGCAGTAATGGGCTCGTTCCTCGCATCCTCGGAAGCATTGTCCGTTTGAATGTTGCACTCACTCTCCATCCCACTCTCTGCAAATGAAATGACCGCTTCATTTTCAGATGGGTCTACGGGCATCGGAGAAATGGATCGTGGTCTATCAAGTAGGGCCCCGTCCATGATGTGCTTTTCGGACGAATCTCGTATAGGATACGAATCTGGGGTTGAGCTGGACTGCGATGGTATTTGTTCGAGAGGGTGAAGTGTGGCAGGATGATGGCTAAACAAGGAGCAATCAGCCTCGGGCTGCAAAAAATCTGAAGACACAATGGTATTGCTTGTCCTACAAACAGTCTTGTCATTCGCGGAGTGTTCTCCAAGGGCACCGCGGGATTCGGATCGACTACGGGTGCGAGAGGCTCTTCGGGAGCGTCTCAAGCGTTCTGAAATCGGGGCTTGATTGTCGTAACGATCCGGGCTATTGTTCCCCGAGAAATTCCTTGGCTGCTGTGGAGGACTTCTACCTCGTGCATAGGACTCACGCGATCTCGGGCTCAAACTATATCCTTGAGGCCGGTCATAGTCAACTTGCCTGTGTCTATTCGAAGCCCCTCCTTGCGGACTACGACGCTCACCAAAGGACGAGCTCCCTGCAGTAGTTCGAGCGTTTTGACGGTGGTACGGGGCATTCACCCAAGGACTAGGCTTAGCCGCGTCTTGGGGCTTGACCGACTTGACCCCTTGCATTATACCTCGAGCCTCGCTCAAACGTGAGGAACTGGGCTGTGAAATTGTGGCAGTGGAGAGCACGGGGGCAGTGGCCGGAACGTAAGGTGTTCCCGCTCTACCTGGCAATGGAAATTGTTGCGTATATAGCCATATAGACGACTTCTGCTGTACTGGAATCGAATGTTCATTGTAGACCGCAAAAGGTATCGAAGGTGCAGGAAGACCGAAAACGTCAATATTCGCCTTGTAATTAGGCAGCGGAGGTATTTTCTCTTCGAGAATAATTACTCGCCTAAGAGCACGATCGTAATATAAGTGGCCATGGGCACGCTTCTGTTGTTTCTTGCCCACCGGTATCAACCACGTTTTCTTCGAATAGTCCATGAAACAGGTACTCCAAGTCGTCCATTTTCCAGGTGTGACGTCTTGAATCGGTGGGGGAATAATTTCTACGTCACCAGCTTTTGCAGGAGTAACTTCATTTTGCTTGGGGACGCCATCTGTGGTGAAAGCTCCATGTGCGGTAGGGCTCGCTCGAAGCTCATCCTCGCTTTCAGGAGCAGGCAAACTGCCAGTCGGAAGCCAATGGTCACGTTGAAGATGTTGCAGTTTTCCCCCACTCTTCAAGATTTCGAAATCATGGAGGTTGTACCGCTTTTGTAGCATCTCCACAGGTGTTCCGACAACAAGATTCTCAGCCACCGTTGTCCTGTTCAGTCTTTCTATATCGTTGGCGCTGATCACCCGACTAATGATGAAGCAGGGCACCCGATGTGCGAGAAGCTGCAGTCCCCAAAGTTCATTAGCACCGTTGAGCCATACACCCATGAGATCGTCGTCGGCCGGCTGAATAGTGGAGAAATCTGGCGTCTGATTTAACTCTTCTTCCTCGAGAATTTTCTCGACCAAGCGGTTCCATGCGTCGACCATTTTAATAGACCTCTGGACAAGGGCGAGAGTATCAATGGCTTCCCCTAACGGGAGGGAAGAGGCTAGACTTGAGAGTTCTTGCTCTCTCACTTGAGGTCGCGTGTTCCAAAGGTTTGGATGCAGATAGTCGATGCGGCGCAGCTCCCGAGAACGATTTGTCACATTCTTGGCTCTATCTTGTAAGGCGTAGAGTAGCTGCGGTTTCAGTACTCCCTCCCTTCCGTCATGATACGATTTCCAGTTCTCGACCAAAGGAAAGAACTCCGGTAAGTCGTCTCTCGCAGTCCTCCTTATGTACCCTAACCAAGGGTTTTCACGGCAGAAGTGCTGCGGAACTACGGTTGCATCGAACCTTCCATTGTGCCCATCACATCGTCGCTCCCTCTCTGGTAAAGACATACCGGATCCGAAGCCCTGGCAGGGCAGGCCAGGGTAAAAAGGTCGTTGTTTAGAGTTCGGGGACCATAATTCATACCGATTGTTGCGAATTTGGACAAAGCGAGAGGCAACCAATATACAGGAGGGAATAATGAAGAACATGATCGCATATACATATGGATCGTCATAGTACCCCGTTATTGAAAACAGGCGGGAGGTGGCCAGGACAAACTTTGACGAGCTCATTGTAGTCGTTGATAAGTTATACCACGTTGACAAGTTATACCAATTACCAGCGCCTGAGGTAGACAACTGGTGCTCGGCAACCTTCTAACCAATTACTAGCGAAAATGATTCTGACAACTAGTTCTCAGTTGGAATACCCTCAATAAGCTGGGTTTGAGCTGGGCGTCCAATGGGCGTCGTACCGTATTGTCGCAATAAGACTTGTTCAAGCAGAATGCAAGTGAATGTGGGAGGCGTAGAGGGTGTAGATTGATAAAATATAACCAATTACCAGTGCCTCAGATAGACAACTGGTGCTCGGCGATCTTTTAACTGACTCGATTACTAGCGCCAATGATTCTGACAGCTAGTGCTCGGTTGAAATTTGTCCAATAAGCTGAAACTAATCCCGTATTCTCGCAAGATGGCGCGTTCGAGCAGAGTGGGCAAATGTGGGGGTGAAGGGGTGAAGAGAGGGAGAAGGTTGAATATCCTGTGGCTGAACCTTTATATTGACCCTTGAGTTGCCTTTGGCGGCGAACGTTCTCACGATGCCATGATGATAGGCTAGTGCTTGCGCCTCGTCTCCAAAATGGAAACAGTATGTCTCAATTGTCGATAGCGCCGTGCTAATCGAACAATCGGTTGAACTTATACCAAAGTAATTTGACATTTCCGGCCCGTTAACAGGTTAGGATTTTGCCAAATCTATCCGAGGAAATGGTCGGGAGAGACATGTACGCCGTCACTCATGCATATTTGATGTTGAGAAGCAGCCGCGCCAGCAGTCTTCCTTCCCAAAGTGTTATCGACAACAGCAGAACTTCAACTGCAGATGATGGTGTGAAAGATATAGATATCTTGTGGTAGTGCGACGGGAGCTAGGAGAATACAGCTGATATATACATGGATAAAGAACGTTACGCTGTCGAAGATATTCTGCCATAATGAAAGAGTTTCACTGCAGGCAGGCCGCCGACGATGAAAGAAGGTTACAAAGAGCAGTGGTTTTCTTCCCACTGGTTCGCCGTCAGATCTTCATCACGATCCAACTTCCAAGAACTGCGTCAGACGATGATCGGTAAGAAAACGACCGTCTGCAACGAAAAGTCGAGCAGTGAAGTGTGCCATGGGCCTCTGTTCAGTCTCTGCACGGATCTTCGAGTATATTTTGCTTTGCTTGCTCATGAATGAGCCGGTCGGAGGCCTTGTAGTCGTTGGGACTTGTTGACCAGAAACTTTATTGGACGGGTTGACTGAGTGCTCCAGCTGCTGAACCGCCTTCTGTATGCAATTGGCGGTGTCACTAACGCTCGACAGAGCCGAATTCGCCTTCTCATAGGCAGCTAGGAGAGGGTCAAGCCTTCGCAAAAAATACTCGATGTCAAGCAACACAGCAGAGCGGCGAAGTTGTGCGGCGTCTTTGGCGTTAATCGCGGCAGAATGGAGTCTTTCCATCGTCTCCGCTGAACATGTAGAAATGTAGAGTGTGATCTGATAATAACATTAGTAAGTACTGCATGAAGTTAATGCAACGCAATGAATGCTCACGTCCTGATTGTTCTTGAGATATCTCGAACTCAATAGAGCATTGTATGAATCTATTGCGCCAATTGAGGCGTTCAGCAGTTCTCTGGTAAAACAAGCGCGCGACGCTCGATGGTCCTCCTTATCTTCGTCGTCACTAGATGTGCTTCCACTATCGAAAGAGGGCCAAGTTTCATCGTCGGGGGCCTTCAGAGCAATCATAAATACATTCAAAGTTGAATAAAATAAAAGGCATTACCGCGTCGTCATCGACAAAAGTTTCAATAGCTTCTTGCATACCACCCGGAGAAAGCAGGCCAACATCTTCGATATGAGATAAATCCGGCTCTGGAAACATCTCTGGAGCAGGCTTTGAATCGTTGAAGACACGTTCGGTGGGGTGTCCCGTCTTGAGCCAGCTTTTGATGAACGGTGTACCCATGAGTCGGCCGCGTATGGAGGATCTTAATGTGAATCCAGCGCTCTCGCCCCTAAGACTTATATAAACAAAGCAGGCCACGTAAGCATGTGAAAGAACGGCCTAACTCCGTGATGAATTGGTGAACGTGATGAAAGCAAGATGAGAGCTGTCTAAGCTGTCTCAACGAGAAATTTAACTCCTCTTGCACTCTTACAATCGCCCTCGCAATTGTGAGCCAATTTCTTTCGCTCTCTCAACATGTCTACCCGTTTTTAATTTTTGCCGCGGCCGGTCAGGACATCATTCCGAGTCGGAGTCCCGCTTGGTGGGCGTCTTGACGTCCACAGCCGCCGTGTGAACGTGCTGACTATCCGATGTTCCTGCTCTGAAATATGTACTGCCAGTATTATTGTATTCGAGATCCACCCCTTAATTCTTTCTTTTATTAGTATCTTAAGTTGGTGTTTCATGCATATACTTATCCCGAATGACTCATCACTGAATGAAAATAAAGCCACAGCTTGCCCACAGCAACAGTCTCAATGGTAGCATTGTAATTAGCGCCGCTGTCCGCGGCCCAGCAAGCAATGTTGTACCACTAATTTAGTGCCAGTGCTGCGAACAGAAGGCGACAATATCATTGTCTCATTGGTCATTTACTACTTCTCAGCAACTTCTGACTTTCGGAATAACTACCGAGACAAATCTACATATTTGGGAGTTTAGACGACATGCACCATGTGGTACAACGGCGGCCGTGTTATGAAAGTCTGGTAGTTTGCGTAGAGTAAAACTGTCGTCCAACAATCGTCCAATTTTACTTACAAGCTTCACATGGACGATGGTTTGAGCAACTCTTGACTTAGTATGAGTCGTCACGGTAATCCTAACTACGGTATTACGTCCCCAAACAAGTTGAACTCGGCTAACTACTGGTATGTCGCTTGTAGTATATAGATAGATATTATTCGACTGTGACCCACTTACTCTAGATAAGATCAGCCACAAGTTGCCACTTCTTTATTGCTTCTAGTACTTATGTACTCCCACTATAAATGGTCAATTTCTTTGAAACATGCTGATCACACGAATGTAAGATCCTGGGACTTCAATTTATTTCAAATTTACTTGTACTCCCATCGCAGTTGTGTTCTAATTATCTGAATGTTTCAACTACTAATAGTAGCAATAGATAGTAGGATGATAATCTAGTACGGGGTATAAAATGCAAGGCTCAAGGGCGTTCTGCTACGGCATGTGGTGACTCACACTGTCTCTGAAAATGGGCCGTCTTAAGCTTGCAAACAACTATGCACCTCGATTTTCGCTGAGCTCATTGGTTCAATCCTTCTATCTTTTCTTCGAGGACAATCCTTTGTCTCCTTTGAAGAAACCCGACGAGTCCAGTGACCAGCCACGCGAAACTGGTTATCGCACCCCTCCCAATCCAACTAATTTAGCGGCACAGGCAAGTCTCTACTCCCCCCAGCCTAGCGCTGGTGACACCGAGTACAGCGCAGCACCGACAGTTTTACCCCGAGTTCCGAATGACTCCTCCGGTACTGAGGAAGCAGATGGCGAGCCTCAAGCCGAGACAGCACTGGAGCTCTTGTCTAATGCTGAATCATCGTTGGCTAACCCGTCCACTATTCGTGAAGAAATATTTGGGAGTCAGTCAGTCTGGTCCCTCAGGTCCTTAGACTTGATCCCGATCCACCTTCTGTTCCTCGACGATGTCAGTAACCACATCCCTCTGATCTTTTAACTTTTGATTTTATTGATGGACCAAACATGCAGCATACGTTTCGTCTTCACTCATCTGGGGAGTTTACTATTGTTCGACAAGGGGTATCTCTGTTTGAGACGCTCTACGCCAGTGCATGCTCAATCGGCGCCCCGATCAACCCCTTCTGCAACGACAATGTGGACTCTTTCTGGACGGTTAAGGGCAACACACTTACAGGACACCCTCAACCATGTACCCAAGACCTATACTTATTGATTATCCTGCTCCAATATGTACAGGCAACTATCCGAAATACGTTGACGACTTATATTTGGATGGGTGATGGGCCCAGTCAGCTTTCGGTGTGTAGTATCACGACATGATCGGCATTATTAACTTAAGTTGAATCGCTGCAGCAATTCGTCGTCGACGCTATGAGGTTGGCGTTCCACGACGCCACCTTTAAAGCGGCTTGGGAGCTCCTGCAATGGAGACCTATCTGCAAAGCAATATGCGCTCAAACTCCGGCTCTGCGTATAGGAACATGGATACAGGACAATAGCCCTGAGGAGGACTGTTTATATCACTACTTTATTCAAAATTTGCGACTTCAGGTGAGCATCCCGCCGGCGATGTCGGTCCTTGTTGCGGTGATCACTGATTTACGAGCCTTCTCTGGCTTCATTCGCAGAATGGGACTATATTTGCGGCCTTCATCAATACAATTTCAAACAAGGCCGATGAGTACCTATCTTCGTTCAGTTGCTCCAGCAGCGAGTATCTATGTCTTCCTCAATTCCCTCGTCGTTTACGCCACGTCCCGGCCGAGATCCGGAAAATCGGGGTGTTTATATTTCGCAGCGTAGGACTCCGCGTTTTCTGGGACACCCAGATCCAAGCAGATTCGCAATCAAGAAATGGCGCATCCGAATCTCTTGGGCATATATTTGTCGCGGTGGAGGACGAATGCGAATCCCAACTAGTGTCCTTTTACTCATCCTCTATCATTAAAAGAGTCTTTAAAGACATTGTCCAGTTTTGGGGTGCAGACTCGCTTACCCAGATTTACCACAGTGAAGGCAAACCCAGAATGCTCCACCCCATCGTTCTCTGCTACGCCGCAGCCTTTGTAAGTACTGATCTACTGGTTTTAAGAATCGAGTGACTCTGATACTGATTTCTATATATGGTAGGTCGATTGCGCCTTAAGGGCAATCGCCGAAGAGAATCACGTTAGTCCAAAAAGGAAGCATCCAGCATTAAATATGGAGCTGAATGTCGCTCTCGAGGCCCATAAGTTCACACTAACCTCAATAGCACGTAGGAATAGGTCAACATCATCATCCTCTTCTTTGCGTACTGTTTTACGGGACCTTAAAACTGATCTCCCGATTACGGTTTCCCATCATTCCGCAGCATCTTTCAGTCCTGTTATGCCTCATCCCCCCATGACTGACCTGCCCCAAGAAGACCTCCTTGTGCTTCTAGGCAAACTACGCAAAATTTGAATCAGATTAATTCCACTTTATGTAGATCAGAGACTTGTTTGCCATTGTTACCAAATTCTTTCCATTCTTGTATGATGTTCATCCAATGCTCATTTTATGTTCGTTATACACCTTCACATTTGGTTTATAGTGTCTACTAGTACTATTGCAGCATGCTGACCTAGGGTGCATGTTTCCAACCCTTTACTATCGGCACACTATTTTTGTTTACTGCTTTGACAATTTGCTGACAAATAAAAAAAAGTTTTAAATCCATGTTTCAATTTCTCATGATATGAGTGAGAAGTATACATGACTGCGTGATCATCATAGCACATGTTCAAGGGTTGTCCTGGGGATGCTCGGGACGTGTATAACTTAATATGGATTGCCAACCAGTGTTGCGCTATGTGGCTCAAGGGAGCAGCATAAGAGCAAACAAGAGACATTTTTGGAAATGGTGGATTCGTGTTGGTACCAGTCTAACTCCTTTGGTACTACTTACTACTAAGGTTATCAAATTAGCCAACTGATCAATTTACATTCTATCTGTCAGGTACGTGTGAGACCCCAGCGCTCAGCGCTATCGCATTTATAGCGCGCCGGGATTCAACCGGGATCCGTCAATTAATCACCCAACGCCGGAGAGGGCCAAAGTTATGCTCTCTCCTCTCTTCCGAGCCCGCATCTTATATGTAGGCCTAAGACGCAAATCACACGCAAATCACACCCACTACAAAACATAGGGAAGCGCGCATGAATGTACGCCCGGAAAACAATGCACGGACCAATCAGGACGTAGTTAAGTAGTAGGTCGCATTTTGAACGCAGAACGACTGGTATGATTGTACTAGTACTGCGACCGTCGGTTGAAATACTAACTTAGGGGGAGTTCTATTCTATTAAAAGTGTCCCGCGCATCGCCCGTTTGTCTCGCCCTCGTCTCAATGAATGCATCCTTTGTCTCTTCCATTATCATTATGCGCGCCTGATTGGCGCCGCACAAATCGCTCCCTCGGCCCTCTTACTCAAGTCGCATAGTCGCACTTACACAATGCTGCGCACTGGAACGCAGCACGTGCTAGAAAGCGTAGCGCATATCTACCTCTACAATGCGTATGACCTTTCATCGTTTCTAATTTCATTTTCAATGTAATAGGCTATCATTTGAATATTACGGTAGTATCGCCCGCGCCTGCGGTTGTAGCCCCTTGTCCTCCCAATTGAGTGATACCAAGTTCGTAGATAGGAGCTCGGCTGTCTAGGTTGCTGTCTGCGGAACCTTTCAGAAAGATGCGCACGAGGTGAAGTGAGTAATAAAATCTCCTTCGTCGAAGGGATGAAGCGTCATGCCAAATTAGCACTCCCGGTCTGTGCTATCAATCATTCAATGAGTCCGACTAGTAACAAACTAGTAATCAAACGTCTCAGGGCCACGACTTAGTATTCACTAGTAACGCATACTTAACATAAGACTACGAGTCATGGCTACGCCGCTAAAAGTAATAGTACCTCTAGAAAACTTGACGCTGTTACTTATCACAAATGATCGTCCCGAATCAGTTATCTTGCGTTTTAATTTGAGAGTTCTGTGCAACTGCGGGCCCAGTCGAAGCTCAGCAACGATCAGTGCAGGGGGAACAGACGTTTCAATAATCAGAATAACTAGCTTTGCAGAGAATATAAAGATCTTCGTATTTGTCGTGAGCTTACTTGTACCTTCATGTCCATGACTGCCGTCACGCCAACGACGAAGCTAGGGGATTCCGCTGAGTCTACATGCATCGGGCAACGGAACATTGAGCCTGTATTCTCCCACTCTTCCGGTTTGAAGGCGGGAATACCTCGCGTTACAAGGAGAAAAGACTTGTATTATATGCGCCCCCTTTCTCCATTATCCCCGAGTCCCAGCCCAAGAACTTCTGAAAAGATCAAAAGTCCTAAAACACACTTGCAGGATCTCACCAGGAATCGCTACGTGAGGACCGAGGGTAAGCACTGTCAACTGTTTATGCTGACCAAAATTCTGAAGTGTATTTCGTTTAAGCAGTTTCCAAAATGACAGTTGAGCCACTGGAGATTAGTGGATTGAAGATTCTGAAACACAGCCAACCTAAAGATGCTAGTAAGCTCCCAGTCAAATGCGGTAGGCAAAAGACTAATGGGCGAGCTAATGTAGGGGGACTAAACAATTCACGCAGCTTGGATATACACATGTCTCCGACATTCAGTCCTCTCATAAAATACAGCACACCCTTTTCGCAACTCCTGAGTTTGGATTGGCTCCCGGCATATGGTCTATCTGAAGAGGAATTTTGGAAATTATTCATCAGATGTCAAGAATGTCTCAACTTCATGACTACAAGAACAGTCCCATACCACAAATGTCCTGATAAGATAGGTCAGGGTGAGCATTAGATCTCTCTGCCCAACGACGGCTGATAAGTTCATTTGTAACTGGTAGGGGCATCAGACATATTCAGTCCATCTCCACTGAAACAACATATTTCAATGCGCATGCTTGACGTCCACGATGCTGATTACGCTTCAGGAGTACCCGCAGAAGTGTTTAAGGAACTTTTTCATGTTTGTGGACAATGCGGACGGTTTATGACAGAAAGAGTATCGCGGAATCATCACAACACAGATATAGACGGTGACGGAGGGCCACAAACCAGCTCCAGACAATGTATATATTTAGAACAATGCCGTAACAGGTGTTGAAAAACAAAGGATGCTTTTACTTATGTATCGGGCACAGTTGTACTAAGGGATAGGACAGAAACAGCAACCCACGGCTAATCCATCGCATGCGCAACGCTCCCTTCGACTTTTGTGCTGTAGCATATTTACTGCAACATTCTAGTTCTAACACTGCATAATGTACTTGAATGTCTACGTACATACACGCGACTAAGTACGGCCGAATCGCAACGTTCCAGATCGATTGATCAACGCGTTCCATATTTAGCTTGCGCCGAGGTAAGGCAGGTGGTATTTTTCAAACTCCGCAACAAACAAGTCTTACCACCGCCTTGGTTCAGGAATCAGTGACGTTTTATTTGTCCTTCTTGCTTCAATCCAATGCGTGTTTAGGGAGCTGGCAATCACTGTCCTCCCTTACATGCTCCAGTATACCGAATCCCCGAGCCACACACCCTACCCCCAGAACTCCGACTCATTTGAGCAGACCAGAAAATGTTTCGAAGGGGGTTGAATGCTGAAAGCATTCCCTCCTGAGATACCATTGAATACAAGAGCAGCGGTAGGGCAATCTTATTGATTGCGGCCGCTAATCTTCCGAGCTCATTACGCGTGTACGACGACGTCGCCTTCTTGTTCTTCCTTCTTCGATCTGTGCGAACGTATTATGGCCCGACATCCTATGCTCCCTCGTAGTCTTTCTCCAAAATTCTATCCAGCCTCGCGTGACCCTGACCGCTCTGCGTCTATTCGTACATTGCCACTACCCCCAGAACTCTGACTCATCCGAGCAGACCAAAAAATGTTTCGAAGGGGGTCGAATGCTGAAAGCATTCCCTCCTGAGATACCATTGAATACAAGAGCAGCGGTAGGGCAATCTTATTGATTGCGGCCGCTAATCTTCTAAGCTATGTCATACTTACTGCCAGGGCTGCGAGACTGCGTGCCAAATCTACGATTGTTTGAACAATGCGCCGACGAGTACATTGCTAATACCATACCACAATGCGTGATTGGACCGGTAGTAGGTACCATGATACGCACGCAGCTTTTGCGCAGTTTTTTTTTTGTCAGGGGGCCTTTCCGTTCTGAGTCAATTCTAAAGAACTACCTGTCCATATTTAACACAGAGGTCTTATATGTTTCTTAGCCTTCGTCATCGTCGCACCTGTCTGCAGTTCTTGCCGTATCGTGGCCCTGGCTAGCATCTCCATTGCCCCTTTCTGATGCCTCCACAGTTCTCATGTCTTCCTGCTTGCGGGAGGACCTTTTCTAAACCTGCTTCATTAACAAAGCATAGACATGGATGTTCTCATGTCCTTGCTAATCGCACCATATCACACCAAAATCGTGTATTTGGAGGTAACTATGATATTTCCTCGTCTCAGAGTCATCGACCCAAGCGTTTTGCAGTGCGTGTCCATTTTCTAACACCTATACCTTGCCTTAACTGACACCGCTTGTGGCAGAGTTTAATCACATCCACTTCCAATATCGAGTACGCCGCCTTGTCTGCCGTTCGGGACTGCACAGCGACCACTACAACCGGACGCAGTTATGTTGATCCGTCTGCAGATCTAGACATCCCACAGGAATCGGAGCTAAGCGCGGCTGGTCTCCCTAGGCGCAGCTATAGAATCCCTGCCCGACTTATCGATGCTCCTCCAGAGCCACTAACACCGGCAAATTTGGCGGAACAAGATGCTGTCTCAAGAGTCATATCTACCGCTTCCAATCAATTGATCACGGCTACAAATTCTTTTGGCCTTTTCAGACACTACGAATGGCGCCCGACCTATGATCCAAGCAGTCAACCGTTGGAGGATTTAGCCATATCAGAAAGACATTCAAGCCATGACAACAGTATCAAATGCAGTGAAGACCGACCGCTGTATTGGCCTTTTGCCAACATCAGCGTTTGGCGTACAATCTGTTGGATGAACAATGGTTTGACTTTGAAATCTGAGGGGGAAGTGTCGAGTTTCATCAAAGAAGTCATTCAACAGCCCGAGTTTGACCCGGCGCATTTCGACAATTTTGATGCTCATAGGGAAAATGTTCGCTTTGACAAGGCTATTTCTGCTGATGACAGCATTCAAAGCCAGTTCAAAGAGGCTTCAGTGGACATTCTAGTCCCCTCAGGCAGTCATAAAGTTCCTCCTCGGATGTTTACTGTGCCCGGTCTCTATTATCGCAGCCTGACCGCCACAATCATTGAAGCTTTTCAAGACCGGCTATCTCATTTCCTACACTACTCGCCCTTCAAACTCTTCCATCGCGATAAACACCAAAATGATAAATTTCAACGTGTATATGGCGAGCTGTTTACATCAGATGCATTCATTGAGGAGCACGAAAAGCTTCAAAATTACGGAAAGTCTCATCCTGGAAACTCGGAATGCAAGCTTGAAAAAGTACTGGCCGCCCTAATGATCTCATCGGATGCCACGCATCTCACAAATTTTGGAAACGCAAAAGCATGGCCTATTTATATGATGCTTGGTAATTTATCAAAATACATTCGATCTTTGCCGAAGTCAGGAGCTATGCACCACCTGGCTTATATACCATCAGTGTGTTTTTCAACTTTGTCACTCAAGCATTTAACATAAACAATATTGGATAGCTCCCTGACTCATTCCATGACATGGCTTCAAACTTTCACACCAGATGGCGTACCCAGAAAAACGACATACTAACGCACTGTCGAAGGGAATTAATGCATGGCGTCTGGCAAAAACTTATTGATGATGAATTCTTGGATGCATATCACTATGGCGTTGTTGTGAATTGTAGTGATGGTATCGAACGAAGAGTCTATCCCCGTTTCTTTACGTACTCTGCTGATTATCCCGAAAAGTGAGTCCAGTAAATATTTTTCACTTGGACTCTCAAACTCATGCTATACGTAGGGCCCTTCTTGCAACTATTCGATCCAAAGGTTTATTTCCGTGTCCTCGATGCCTCGTTCCTAAATCACAATTGGATCGCCTGGGAATGCGACAAGATAAGACCAGACGCTCTTCACAGCCTAGGAGATATATGGAATCCAATGTGAAGTCTGCTCGTAAAGCCATCTATTATCGGGCGCGTGCGATTCGGAGCCAGGCTGTGGAGAATTTATTGAAAGCATTTTCTGGTGTACCTACAATTGTACAGTTTTTTCTTTGCTATACGTTGAACTTTTCTGACAATTGCTCTTAAGAATGCCTTTTCGGAGCGTTTAGGTCCCGATTATAATCCATTCAGAATGCTCGTTCCAGATCTCATGCACGAATTTGAACTCGGAGTTTGGAAATCATTATTCGTACACTTGATTCGACTGCTCAATGTAGCAGGTAAAGGCGTTGACAGCAGAGTGACTGAGCTGGATCGTAGGTAAGTTTGCCCGAAATATGCTTGATAAAAAGCTGGTATTGATTGAAATCCCATTATGCAGATACCGGGTAATTAATGCCTTTGGAAACGACACTATTCGCAAATTTTCTGCAAATGTGTCAGAGATGAAAAGACTTGCTGCTCGAGACTTTGAAGACATTTTGCAAGTGAGTTTGGGACAGATATTATCATATAGTATGATCGCAAATTAACTAACTATAAACTTGGTTATGTAAGTGCGCCATTCCAACGTTCGAAGGGCTCCTTGACTCACCACATAACAAGCGCCTCATGAAGTTACTCTACCGCACTGCGGAGCTTCATTCCTCCCTAAAGCTTCGATTGCACACCGAGGCAACACTCCAGCAGACAGAGCAGTTGATAGTGGAGTATGGAAGGCTGATGAGGCAGTTTTGTAAGACTACATGTGCGAGTTTTGAGACCATGGAGCTACCAAGGGAAACAGCAGCCCGCATTCGTCGGGAAGCGGGAAATGCTGCATCAAATGGGACAAGCTCAGCAACTAGTTCAAAGCCATCTAAGCGGCGGAAAATCCTTAACATTTCTACCACAAAATTCCATGCTCTCGGAGATTACGTGCACTATATACGCCAGTATGGCACAACCGACTCATATACTACTCAGCTGGTTTGTGCCCGATATATCCCTCCCTAATGATGTACTTACTGTTTTTGTTGACCTAGGGTGAAGTTGCTCATTCACCTGTCAAAAAAGCATACGCAATGACGAACAAGCGACATGCATTGAAACAGATAAGCAAAAGGTACATGCGGCAGCAACTCCTCAGAGGCCGATTGGAACAGCAAGATTACATGGAGAATAGTAGTCCGGAACATCCATCACACCACTATGCAATCTCTCATACACGCAATGATGCAATAAATCTATTCACGTTCGTCGAAGATAACGACCCTGCCAAAAAGGTTGTGCTCCTTTTAATTAGTGCAAAAATACGATTGGTCTAATCTTTTTGACCGCACAGAATTTTATTCCCAAACTCCAGGATCATTTACTCGGTCGAGTCCTTGGACTTGATTTCGATGGAGATGACCCCGGTGTCTTTTCCCATGAAGAGCGCAACACTATACGTATAAGAAATTCCATGATTTACCGGCACCAAACCGCGAGAATTAACTATACAACCTATGACATTCGTCGCGAATTCGAAACAATAAACCCGAAATCGAGACCTTTCGTGATGATGGCCTCTCCTAACGTAGGCTCTAGTACTGAAGATCATCCTTTCTGGTATGCCCAAGTTTTGGGCATATTTCATGCGGATGTTAGGCGAACGGCTTCCACTTCTGCTGTCTGTTTCTCGTGGCAACAGATGGATTTTCTTTGGGTTCGTTGGTTAGGCATCGAGCCAGGATCCACCCACGGGCATCAAGTTGCAAAATTACCTATGGTGGGATATGTACCTGAAGATGATGATCTCGCCTTTGGATTTCTTGACCCAGGTCTTGTGATTAGGGGCTGTCATTTGATACCCGCGTTCAATAGTGGTCGTACAAATTTGCTTTTGACTACCCAACTTCAAACGGAGGCTAGACCTGACGGAGAAACGTCGGATTGGCTGAACTTTTATATTGGAATGTAAGGTTGGCCGTGGCCGTCCAACATATGCAGCGTTTTTGAAGACTGACTTTCTTTCATTTTATAATAGATTTGCTGACCGAGACATGTATATGCGCTTTTCTGGCGTGGGTATCGGCCATCGCGAAGAGATGTACTCTCGGCAAGACACTCACCACAACACGACGGTCACTGACGATGAGTCTGATGAGTCTGATGCAGTTGGGGAAGAAGTAATCTATTTAGCACAACGCGGACAAAGTGGAGAGGATGGATGCGAGGGATCAGTGGCCACTACCCATCCCAAAGGCAACTTCGAGTCGGAAGAAGCGAGTGATGAAGACGCCGATAACAACATGGGCGATGGTGACACCTCTTCCTCATCTTCTCTGGAAGATTGGACAGAATATGATGAATCAGTGTCTGATTTATCGGATAACGAGTATGGTGATCTATAGTCATGTCCCGTGGTAGAAAATTGAACTTGAAGATGCGCAATTTGAAGTTGAATTGCTTGTCCGACAGGATCTCCTCCAGCGCAGCGACGTCGACATGCTCGATCTCGACGGTAAGGATATCAACCTTGTTCGCTAACTCGCGGATCTTCTGGGGATCGGCAAACGATCCGTCAATATGCGCAAGATGCGGTTCTGAAGGCAAAAGGATTTGCTTTGCAGGGCCATTATTTCCCGCATCGAGAATTACGATTTTGACGTTCAAAAGTGAAGCAGAGGCCGCAAGCATACGTCCCAGCTGCCCGCCCCCTATGTAGTTATCAATTTCACCTTCGATTGTGAATTTTTCGAAAAGCTAGAGCGGTGATCAGAGGGTTGTTGCCATTGCTTAGAGCAGACTCACGCTCACCAAGGATCCCGATGATTTTTTCTGACATTGGAGAAGAGGTAAACGGGCGTTGCAGGCTTACAGTGACAAGGACTCAGTAAACTCTGCAGCTCGATCCCACACGTTGATTCCAATCCTAGCTTCTTCTTCCCATTCTGCCTGAAGGTTCACTTTCTTCGAAAGACAAGCATAAATTGGTTGATTCAGCTTCCGCTTCGATGCGACCCAACAAAGTGCGCTTTCAATATCCGCATTGGAACAACAATCTTGAAGAATGACCACCACTAACATCATGACAGACGGCATCTGTAAGAGCGGTAAAACATTATCCAGAAGATGTCGTTGTTGAGGCCGGTAGAAGGGCACTGCGATGTGCGACAGACGAGAGAAATGGACCAGACGTAGACATGTCGAATAGGCACCAATAATCCCAATGCGCAGGTGAGTAACCTTATCGAAGAAAGGAGAGACAGTTGGCCCTGCGGCAAACTTGGGAAGAGACCATTCGGGATCTTGTGCATCAATCATGAGTAGGTGTATATCTGGTTTAGCGAGGATTGCCGCGTCTGGTAGAAAAGAGAAACGTGCTAGAGATGGTGTTGAAGCGTGAACTATCCAAAGTAGGTTGCCCTTATTGAGTGAAATATTTCGAACAAAGGGGCATGCTCGAAATATATCGAGGGTAATGCTGGCTTCAGCCTCTAGCCAAATATTCCTCACTTGATCAGTTGGGCAAAAGTCGGCGACTGGACAATCAAAGGGAGTCCTCTTGAGGGCATGTCGGATTTGCACCATGGTGCTCAATTTCTTTATTACTAGTGTCGAGAAAAGATAAGGCAGGGCAAGCTTGCGAGTCCATTTGGAAGTTGTAATCAACGTCGCGCAGAATTTTGTTGATCTTGTACAAGCATTATGGAATATTTGATCAATAAGTTCGAGAGGGAGGCCATTTCCAACTTCGGCATGCATATTGTCCAGCCTGGAGTGTCCACCTTGGGTGGTTAATCGGGAGCAATTTGAAGAGCACCAACTTTAGGTGACAGGAACATGATGGTAATGCGAAGGGTCACACCATGCTGCGCAGTGCGCACTGTCGCGCTTTGATTATATTGACGCTTAGCGTCACTGCTTAACCTTCAAGAGGCTTGTCTGCTTGTTGTAACTTGTCTGCCCAGTTAGCTTGACGTTCTTTCATTTTCCTGGTCTACTTATCGCGTCAGAATGCCTCCTACAGCGAAAGCAGTGAAGGCTACTAAAGGAGGAAAGCCAACAGGGGGCCTGCACATGTTTTTCGGACCGACAGGTGGCAGTCAAGCAAAACCTGTTCAGACGGCCAGCACGTCATCTCAAGTAGGTCTGGAACAAGCATCAAGTAGGCGCGTCATTAACCCAATACTCTCAGTTAACTAGTCATGGGTCACAGACAACTCAACATTCCAACAACATTCTCAATCTGGTGAGCACATCTTTGACTATGTCAGACAGAATACTAATATTCAATAGCTGGAAATAGGTCCGTCAATATCTTTTAAATCTGAATGCGGAACTCACAGCTACCTAAAGAATAATCAAACCAGTTGGCCTCAGGTAAGAGGTTTTATGTGTGTACTACACGCTTGCTGAATTTCTTGGAAGTGCACATAAGAGCCATGATGTCATGGTTATTGACGATAGCGACGATGAGCCATTAGCTCCGACGAAGAAGCCTTCGCCCCCCAGACACAAACCTAGAATTGTAGAGTCGAGTGAAGAGGATGACAAACCAGTGGTTAAGTCTTCAGCGTGAGTCTTTCGAACGCACATTTGTTACAAACCCAGCCACTGATTTGTCTAACATCCCACAGAGAAAAAAGACACCTACTTTAAAACGTAAAAAATCAACTGTTATATCAAGCGAAGAAAAAGCTGAAGATACTCCACCGAAGAAGAGAACAGCCGTCTCTTCCGGAAAGGCATCCAAGCCTCGCGCTTTGACGAGCAAAGCTCAGCAATCCAGACGGAAGCAAGACGATGATTTTGACATGGCCTCACCAGACGAAAATTCAGAAGACGGTGATGATGACAACTTCATTGTAGACGACGACGACGACGAAGATATGAAGCCTAAGAAGAAGCGCGTAGCGCCTAAGAAAGCACCTGCGACTAGCAGCTCTAAGGCGGGGCCAAAGAAGGAGAAGAAGGAGATAACCGAAGAGCCGAAAATACTAAAGAGGTTCCAAAGAAATTCAAGTGAGTATCGATGATATGAAGTCTATATGTTCCTTCTCATAAGCACCTTTTAGTTGAGCGGCAAAGAAAGCGGCCATGGCGGCCGGTCCTGTGGCTCATGGGTCAAAGGAAGTTCCGGATGGCGATCCAAATGCATTACTCGGTCTATCCTTCGTCGTTACAGGCGAACTTAGCAGTTTCTCTCGTGAGGAGGCTGTGGATCCTGGCAAGCGTTTTGGGGGGTACGTATACGCTACCTCGTTCTCAAAAGCTTTCTGAACTCTCATCTTAGCCGTGTCGTGGGTCAGCCATCTAGCCGAACAGATTTTGTGGTATTAGGAGATAATGCCGGTCCTAGCAAAATTGCCGCCACCAAGAAACATGGCCTCAAAACGTTAAACGAGGATGAGTTCCTCAACTTGATCGGGACACGCAAACCTAGCGGAGAATTGGACGAAAAAACCAAGAAGAAATTAGCTAAAGAACAAGAAGACATTAAAAATGCTGCTAGGGAGATGGAGAAGCGCGAGAAGAAGAAACAAAAAGCAGCAAAGAGTACACAAGGGGGGAAATTATATGACCCTTCAACACAACTTTGGACCGTTCGTTATGCTCCGCAGAACATCAAGGACATTTGCGGAAATAAAGGTCAAGTTGAGAAACTTCAGCTGTGGCTGCACGATTGGTACATAAGCTTAAAGTGTGGCTTCAAGAAGCCCGGCAAGAATGCAATGAATATGTATCGTGCCGTCCTGATTACTGGATCTCCTGGTATCGGCAAGACCACAAGTGCCCACCTTTGTGCCCAACTAGAAGGGTATACTCCTATAGAAATGAATGCGAGTGATGCTCGAAGTAAGAAGTTAGTCGAGGTATGAATGTCAATTTTCACTGCATGTCAGACGCTTAATTTGCATGACAGAATGGCATGAACATTAACAATACATCCTTGGATGGTTACATCAAAGGTGGACAGGTAGTTTTCATCGTCCTACTGATTTAATTATTCTTGATATCCTTTCTATTAGGAAACAAACTCGCAGGGCATCACAATTACGGACAAGTCATGTTTGATAATGGACGTAGTTGATGGCATGTCCGCTGGTGACCGTGGCGGTGTGGGTGCACTTAACGCTCTCATTAAAAAGACAAGGGTATGTACAGCGTTAACCATTGATGTTCTTTTCAATGTAACGTTCTATTTACAGATTCCTATAATTTGTATTGCGAATGACCGTAACGCACAAAAACTCAAACCCTCAGTGATGGCGACGACATTCGATCTGAAATTCCAAAGGTAAACAGCTCTCGAACCACTTTTAGTGTATAGATAACATACAGTATCAGACCTCCTGCGCAAACCATTAGATCTAGGATACTTTCTATCGCCTTTAAGTAGGTTGATGTATGCGTGCTACTGCCTTCATATTCACCCTTCTTATAGAGAAAAACTGAGAATTCCTCCGGTCGTCGTCGATCAGCTTGTTGCTGGCTCTCAGTCAGATATTCGACAAGTTTTGAATATGCTGTCCACATGGAAGTTGTCTCATGATGCAATGGACTTCGACGAAGGCAAGCACTTGTATGTTTATATCGTTTGTTGGATTATGGACTATATGCTTATATTTTCTTTAGATCCAAGCTGAATGAGAAACATTCCAACATGAGCCCCTTCGACATTACGACTACCCTCCTTGGCTCTCATGTATATGCGCCAAATTCTCGGCAAACTCTGGGTGACAAGATGGAGTACTACTTTCAGGATCATTCCTTTGTGCCCCTTTTCATACAGGTGCGAAGGGACTCGATGTCAGCAGGGTTTTATTGACAATTCTTTTGCAGGAAAATTATTTGAAGTCGACTCCTGCAAGATCTCGCAATCTTGATGGCCCGGAGAAGGCGTTGAAGGACCTCAGATTGATGGACCGAGCCGCATCATCTATATCCGACGCTGATCTTGTTGATGCTCTTATCCATGGGTTTGTCCATTTCTTGCTAATTTTGAGAGTTGATTTCACTCTGCAATACAAAGACCTGAACAACATTGGGGACTGATGCCCTTGCATGCTGTCTCTTCGACCGTCATACCAACTTCTCTCATGTATGGGTCTGGACCAAGCTGGAAGGGCCCAACTGCCATGGCTTTCCCCCAGTACGTCGCCCTCGTTCAGCCTGATTTATTAAAGGCGTAGACTTAGATTGTTTTGAGATGGCTAGGCCAAAACTCGAAGCAAAACAAGCTTGCCAGGCAACTAGGGGATGTTCAGATTCGTATGCGCTTAAAAGTATCCGGCGACAAGAACGAAATTCGGCAATCGTACATCCCTGCTCTATATCCTCATATTATACAGCCTCTTCAGACTGTCGGAGCTGTCAGTTCTCCTTCCATGTCTTTCATCGAAAAAATCCTGACCTCCTTTTACAGAGTGCTGTTCCTGAGGTCATTGAAAAGATGGATGATTACTATCTCTCGAAAGAAGATTGGGACACGATCGTGGAACTTGGTGTTGACGAGAAAATGGATGACATGGTGCTTAATTGCTGATTCGGGACGAGACACCAAGGGTGGCTGCTGCTTACTATCTGGGACTTCGTTCTTCTTCCTACTCTGAGCCAATATGGCGACCATGCTGGAAACACCTTCACGCATTTGGCGCCGTATAGAGGCTGCGGAAGCACAAGAAATGCCTTCGCTCCCTTCGCTCCCTCCTTTCGATGATTCAGACGACTATGAACTTGAATCATCAGACGCCCCCGGCTGCCCAAGATGAAGAAGACAACTTTGATGACTTCCTCGAGAATATCTCATCTCCCATGCAATCGACTCCGACGACGTCACACAATACTGTAACTTCTACAATCAGAGGGTTTCCTGGTACACCAAGTACAACACGTTTTGCATCGTCTCTCACCGCCCGGTCAAACAGGTCGCAAGGGCTGCAGTCTCTGCGTGCTTTATCTTCAATGAGAAGTCAGAATGTTAGCTTTGATGCTCCATCCCTCCCCGATATTCAACGTTCTGGTGATATCAGTCAATTCTATGAAGCCACGGAGGAGGATCATATGGAAAAGAGCAGTTCCATCCCTGATGCACATTCACCTCGACTGGACAATGAAGACAAAGACAATTACAATATGTCCTTGTCGGACGCAGCTAATAGTAGATCAGCGTCACATTTTTCTACAGGACCAGTCACTTTTGATCAAATGCCTAAGAAAGCACACGACTACTCTGCCTTAAGCATCAAGTCGGATATAAAGGTGCGATAACCATGACCCAACCTAACCCTGCTTAACATGTCGGCGTAGGCTTCTCCCTTCGAAAAGTATCGAAACGTTGCAGTTCGCAATAGGACTAATCCTAGAGCGCGCACGCCGTCACTCTCCCGGACATCATCATCTCAAACTTCTTCTCCAGCACATTCAACACCTCAGAACAATAGATCCCTAGCTTCTATTGCTCCTGAACAATCATCAATATCTCCTTCACGCTTGCCCCTCTCTCGCTCTTCTACTAATTCACCAGCTATTGTTGTGCGAAGGCCAGATGGAGAAGGGGAATCACTTGAGGCACCTGATTTCAGCAATGACACCCACGGCACAGATGCGCGTTCGATGGACATGACTGATATCCATGTCTCCCCTCGTCATGAAACCGAGAGTGAGAATATGCAGTCACAATCTATATCACATGAGGAAGAACATGATCTCGAAGGCTCCCAAGAAACACGCGAACCCTCATTTTCGTCGGAGAATGAAGAAGCTCCCCATCCCTGAAAGGCAGACGGCCTCCCCCTCGGGTTCACTGGCGTTTACGCCAACACCAACTTACCCTCGACCGCGAGCACGTTTTGAGCTACCGGAACCTACAGGCAACCTCACCGAAGACGAGGGCGATATAACCGAACAACCAGATGATCCTCTTACTCCTCATACTCGCCGGCGCTCTTTTCTTCTTTCTGTTATCAACTCTACTGCGCGTCCACGTATGAAATTTGCAACACCTCATCCAAAGCGGGTTCCTTCCAGTGGTGAATATGCGGTTGCTGAAACGCCTTCGGCTCCTTCAGGATCTGGTTTGCAGTCGGCATTCGCAGGTGTTACTCCTCGGCCGCGTATGAACGGTCGCTCTTCGCATCCCCTTTCCAAAGCTATATCTATGTCCGACTCGTCCAGTGAAAAGCAGATTTCGCCGGTGCCACGAGGGATGTATGCCACACCAAGTAATTCATCCACATATGAGGGTGCAGGGGATCGCGCGTCATTCATATCAACAGCCTCATCTCATGATTTAACCACTCATCAGCGAGTAAACACATCTTTTGACCCTGCTATGGGCTTTGGCAGCGGAGCTCCTGGGCATGGCGTTGGGAGGTTCAATGCAGGGAAGCTCAATACATACCTACACGGTCTAAATAGGAGACTCCAGGAGGAGAACGAGGAATTGCTTAGGAAGATGAGAGTTTTAGAAGAAGGCAAGGGGGATCCAATAACTGGGACAAGGGAGTGGTCAACTATTGCAAAAAGAAGGTCGAGCTCTATGGACACCCTGGTAGGCGTACAGGAAGACATAGCCGAATCATGGCAGGAGGAGAAAGCCGAACTCGAGGAGGTCATCGAAGGAATTAAGAGGGAGAACGCACAGCTACAGGAAGAAAAGGAGATACTGGAAAGCGAGTTTGCCGAAGAAAAGGAGGCAAGCCTGAGGGAGAAAGATAAAGAAAGGTGGATGGAAAGGATGGGTGGGGTTGAGCGTGAGGTTTCAGGTATCATCGCTGGCCTAGAAGAGGAAGTGGCCAACGCTGAAAAGCGAGCTCAGTCGGCAGAGGAAGGTGTACGTCAAATTAAGGAGGTAGAGCGACTAATGCCTAGCATCGAGGACGGCGCGCACCAGTCCCCACAACAAATGGTCTGTTCTATCTCATTCAACATATAATCTAGCATTGCGTCGGCATCCGGGCCACTCTCACCGCCGTCCCATATATAACAATAGATCGACTGACATCTGTTTATTTGGTCTGTGCGGGAGACTATGGCCATTCGGCGGCGCTGCGAAGGAACTAGTATTTCGGTAGGAGCTTGAAAAACCTTAAGGCCGGGTAAGCAATGATAAACAAAGCCTGTGCTTCCTGACTCCTTACTTGTCGTCGATCGATCTTTGACGCATGCTTAGTACCTTGAGCATGATAGGGGGTTGACATTTATTGTCCCCCCTTATTTGTGTGCTATCGAACGCTTCCAGCACACTTCGGATTCGACTTGCGCAGGTAGTACTGGCGTGCGTAGACTGGTTGAAGGCGGTTGAATGCTTAGTAGCATTCCCGCCTGAAAAATTAGTCAGTGAAAGAGCAGCAGTACAGCAGTCAGTCTCACTGACTGCGACTGCTAATCTTACACGAGGAGGAGGATATGTGGGGACCATCTCTGCACTGAAGCCCCGCCGCCCAGGGTCCGGATCCGATAGGGACGTCGGTGAGATCGCAAATGCTGCCGTAGACGCAGTGGACTCAGCCGCCCGTGCCTACCTCGCCGTAACATTGGCAAACCCGAACTTGGACCCCTTCGACCTTCCGACGCATCAGAAGAACGCAAGGAACAAGAAAGTCTCTTTCCGCGCACCGCCGCATATCATCCGACTATGCCTCACTTCTGCTTCTCCTTTTTTCTGGCACAGACGGGCCCCCTTTCCCGTACGCTTTTCTTGATCTCTCCACTCGGATTATGTTCTTTCTGGGCGATAGCATGCTGAGGCAGATAGACACAACGCTGTCATACAACTACATTCCCTGGGAAAGCTTGGAGAGCAGGGATGTCGCCTTTGCGTACATCCACATTGCGCGCGTCACTCGGACCTACTCCAGCAACGGAGTGAACCTGCATATTGGTTGACGGTAATGTGGTACATGGTCCTGAGGGGACAACGGAAAGGACAACGGAAAGGGTCACACAATTGACCCAGAGCCTCTGGAAGAACAAGAGGCCGTAAGACGCCTTGCCCGCATTGCTGTGCCCATTTCTGCTAAAGTCAACAACGGATACGATCAGTTTCACCACACGATCCCAGTGTCCTGGGAACCTTTGCCAGTGCTAATGGCAAATACAGCCGCAGAGGAGCACCACGCTGCAGAAGTCAAGTCAGCAGCAGTAGAGAAGTGTTGAGGGCTGCAAGGCTACACACCCACATGCAGACGAAGAAAGCAGAGTTGTGGTTGGTAGGCCAAAAACTCCCCTGTCATTATGCTCGGAGGTTTTAGATTGATTACCGTGTTCAATGTCGTCTACGCATGTCAGTGTAAGATACAAGCAATGACCATTTGCGAATCACTACGGGAAGAACATACGAGTACGTTCATATATCTGCGTGGTCAATTTACCAATTAGTAACTCCTTCCTAGGCAGCGTGTAGACCCATGGGCGCTAATGAACAACCTCGGTATAACGAGGGCGCCCGCGAAGTAGAGTGCTTTGAATGCACTCATTCACGTACTTACAACGCTCATATTGGCTCTCCCACTAGAGAATAACCCTTTATCTGCCTCCTCGCCCTTTTACTGCGGCATGACAGATCCAACGCTGAATATGACAACTCCCAACGACAGCTACTGTAAAACCAGTAGCACCTTCAGGAGCAAATGATGTTCCTCACCCGTGGATATTATGGCGACCTCGCCACGGTGGAGGACCGTATTGCTGATGTCGCAGTCCAACATGGCGACCCCTGAACATCGAAGATACACGCCCTCTAGGATGCAAAGACTCGAGGACGTCTTAGAGAGAGCAAGATTAATCTCGCTATGCAGACGAACATCAATATCCAGCTGCAAACCAGAACTATCAGTCATCGTCCAGTACGTTATCAGCCTCCTCCTCCATACCTCTGCGTCGTCTCCACATTCGCAAAAAAAAAAAAAAAAAATTCCAATCCATCGAAAAGCTCGACGGGCTCGGGCTCAGCGCCCGCCCGTCGCCTGCGTGTCGACATACGGTGACTGAAACAAGCAGGGCGCGAGCGTAGCAGGTATCCCGAGCAGCGGGGGTGAAGAAGGGGGCGGAAGGAACATATCCTGCGCGGCGTCAAGCAACGTCCGCGCCTGTCCCGGAATCAGGACATGACCCGCCGTCCTGCGCTTCAATCGACGCCCAAGTTCACCACAACATCAATCGCGGGCTGAGGCCATTTGTCCCGTTCATATCGGTGTACTCACATTGGTTTGCCAAAGTAAATGCGCGCCTGCTGAAGTTTTTTTATTAAGAACATATCGACTACGCTGTGAAGGACACGGAGGATTGGCATAGAGAATACATTGACACAGACAACTGGTACTACGATACGAGCACGAGCAAACACAACCGTAGTACGACAAGCAGATTCTGTGGTAAAGCGGTGACAATATTCAGAATTACGGCCAACGGTTCAATGAGTAGAATCGAAACTTACCAAGGTAACAGCCGCGTACGGTGATTGCTCAAGACAGATCCGCGCCAGGCTTGGTGTTTTCCCTCGGCCTCGCAAAGGTAAGTATCTTCGACGTTGTCGTTATTGAACGAATGTAACGATCCCAGGTATCGATTACCGCTCGCATCGTCGCCAAAGAGTCGGCTGGTGTACCTAGTGTGCCCCTTGGACCAGACATGGCTAGCAAAATCGAATTGCCAGGTAAGTTCGTCTGGAGCTGACATTTACTGAAACCCACTTACGCTACCACTAGATGTCCTTCATGGCCCTCCACGGGCACCTTGTTCGAACTCTTCAAATAGTTGAATGACTTTCGAACGTCGTTCTCGATTTTCTTTCGATCAGCGAATTTCTTCGGGTAATGGGACGACAGAATAGAGATGGATGGCCGAAGGATACGAAGGATTGGAGAAGCATGCATGAGAAAAGCACGGTGTAAGAGAGAGTGACGACGGTGAAGAGGTTGGTACTAATGTGATAACACTGGTAGTTGGGACAGTACTAGCTGAGCCTGAGTGACTTCAACGCCCGCCGCGACGTTCTCGCAGTCTAATGACTCGGACAACATTGATAATTCTATCCTGTTCAATCGTACTATCTAAACAACATGAGCAATACATAACACATTATTCTACCCCGGAGTGCGAAATACTGAATCATCGGTCAAAACATAGCAGTGACATATGTTGAAGAATTCGAGGTTATATTATTCCTTTCGAACACAGCAAAGCAATTGTACGTTGAAATAACAATTATTAACAGGCCAGTTATGTTGATGTATGGTGCAACGGCTAACGTCGTCGAGATATTTGTTTGTCTCGCTTAGATCCAAGGTCGTGAGTTCGATTTACGTAGGTTCCTTGTATTGTTAAATCTTTTTTCATCACGTTATTTTCCCTGATGGTATGTTATATTCAGTACTCTGTCCAGACGCAATAGATCAAAGATACATCGTCGTACATACATTATTCGGCTTGATGAATATCGTACTGTCTACAGTATGCTGGCTTTATGTTCGATTGTTATCCGGTACCGTAGTTTCTGACACCGTTTACAAGTAAAATTTGCACCGCCAGTTATGGTATTTACTTATAATCATAGTAAAGGAATATAAGACTAGCAATATTGGCACCTCAATACAAGCACATAAGACATTTATAGACGTTTATAACGTCTGCTAGCTTTGTTAGCTCGATGCTAAGACTCTAAAACAACGACACTTCTAATTTACGGCCTAACAATTCTGATATTTCTACAACATTGACCCTACAAAATTTCTACATACATATGCGATTATGTATATTTGGTATTACCATTGTACTTCGCAGTCGATGTGAATGAAGCTCACAACGTAAATAATCCTGTGTATACACACGTAAAGCCGCCACTTCAACTGTCGGAGTTGAAAGACATAAACAAACTCTCAAGTTTTTACTGATGTAAATATGTCGTGTATGTAGCTAGAAAATGCTAATATATTATACCAAAGTTTACACGTAGTTCAAATGAATTGGCGTCTGCTCGGAATGCGAGTGCTTCACTGGCCTGCGGCTACACCGTGGTGATTTAAAGCCTTTTCTTGAATAAGATATGTTGCTCACCCGTATTAATGCAGAGTACTTGATTTATGGTCTGCTCTTGCGGTCAGGGCCGCTCTGCCCGTCCGAGGCGTAGGTATTGGATTTGAGCATGCAGGAATAACATGCTGTGCATCGACAAGAATCGGCCTCACGCCGAAAAATGAGCAGTGAGCTAACAGGTAAGTAACTCATGAAAACTATGTGATAAATCCAACGGCTTACCTTCTCGGTCCTGTGAGCTCCTTGATGGATAATCATGTAAGTATGTTACCACTTCTTTATTAATTTGTATACAAATCCAAATTCTATGCTTTGCAGAGTCCGTGCTTCCCTTTGTGGCAGGTCGTGGATTTTGGCACTGCACCGCGCACGCGACGCCACGTAGGTGTTTAGTGAATCCTGGAAGAAAATTGAACTGACATACCACGCAATAAGGGGTCATTTATGTCATTCTTCGTGTACCTGAGCCAGGTTCAAGAACAAGCCGCGTCGTTTGCAGTACGTGCGGCGCTTCCGGTTCTGGTACGGTGAACAGCATATACAACGACGACGAAGGATGTCTGGGCTCTTGGCATGCCAGGCGTCTCTCGACATACTAGGACCATGCATAGCATGACAAGTACGCGTCGTCTCCCACTCTGAGGTGAGCTTGCGTTTGCCATAGTTGCCTGTGCTTGCCCATTTCGTTCAAAACTCCCCATCATTCTGCAGCACGAGCGCGTAAGGTTCATTTGCAGGATGTCACCAACAGATGTCCAAGTATTTTCATGACCAGAATTGCTATGACTAACGTACTTGCCATGTAGCGTCTTGTATGACGCGCTGAGACTCTGTTCAAGCGAATGTCAGGTCTGGCCGCATGCGCGGGCGCCTTGTTTAAGCCATGTACGTCGCCTTGCGTGTCCAAGGGCATAGGAGAGCTGTAAACTGCGTATGCTTTTTACCAGACGGAGACCGTGTTGCCTCGGGGTCTAGTGACTGGACAATTCGTATCTGGAATGCTTTATAAAATCAATGTCATATATTGCTTATATCCATTGTACTCGAGTATACCCTACATTTATCACAACTGTCGTCCTCCAAATCACGGACCCAGATAATGGCCCGTGTCGTATCCTCCAGAGTCGCCCAGATCTCCGCATCCCTTCCCACCGATGCACCCGCAGTATGAGCGCAGTGCGCACGCCCGTTACTGCGCCGACGTAGGGCATAGCAAGGACAACTCCTGGTCTCGAACTCGAGCCGGAAGCCCGCCATTTGTATGCAGGTGCAGCATCGCGAGTGCGGCCGCACCGGTTGTGGCCCCTGGGTGTAAGCGGGGTTGACGTATGCGAGGGGGCGGGGGATGCGGGGCCCGTTTCCGGGGAGGGGGAACCACCCTGCAGTGGCAGATGCGAGGTGCGGATCGGAGATGATGGGCGCGAGGACGGGGCGCAGTGGGCGTTGGAGGGCAGGGGGGAGTCGGGGTGGGCACGGGAGCCTGTGCGGATTTCAGTGCATCGTCCTTATGCTGCCCGTGACGGCGGGCGCCCTTGCAACCATAGTGGGGGATATCTGCGATACATGGACAGGGCACGGGACAGAACGTTGTGCATGGCGATGAGATGAACATGTTGCAGGGGAATGTGATGCACTTGCGGGCGGGAAAACGGCGGGGGCGGACGAATCTAACGAGCAGGGCACCGTATGTAAGGTTTCCAGATCAGATTCGTCAGCGGGACGTTGAAGACGCTGGTAGTACCACTTACCGAGCCGTTGACGGTTAACCAGTCAAGAACAGTTTAGGGTGTAAAATACAGTTCATGACGTGGAAGAAGGGAGGACAGAGGTAAGGCAGGGGTCATGCCCGTTTATCAATGCGCAAGCCAATGGTCAATGGGGAGACGGGTCGCAGCCGTTCGAATAGGCAAGACTTATCCAGCGACAGCGACGAGCACGAACATCTATCATGGAATGAGCAATGGTCAACATGCGAGCAGAGATGACGCACCCCTTTGATAGAAAGACGACTTTCTGTCCTGTCCTGTCGTCTGCTCCAAGCCGGACGTTTGGTTGTACTAGGCCAATAGTCGTTGTACTCTAAGCGCAGGTGGAACAGAGTGGACTGCATACGTCAGCACTATCGCGGACCCATGTTACAAGGATGAACGGGATAATGGTAAGTGTTGAACGTTGAAGCTTTGAAGTCTATTAATATCCTGCGAGGCTTGGGTGAAGCGAGCAAACAGCGCAGCAATAGCGCAAGCGTGAAGCTTTTCTTCGGAAGTAATAAAAAATTTCAACATCGTCTCACTACTGCCTTTCCCCTCTTTTTTCTTATACCAAGTGCACCAGTAGCGGTATACTGCTGACTCCTCCAACCAATCTTCTTCATAACATCATGAACACGCACGCCCATCAAATGTCATATAATCAGAACTCAGTCGAATTTACTAATAGGGCAAGGGAGATGCCCTCGTATCCAGTTCACCCAAATAATGCGCAGACTATCAGTACCTTTGGCGCACAGTCACTCGAACGTATGTCACATCCTGAAATTTTGTTGAGCCGCGCTACTTACCTCGCGATTATGAAAGGGCGCGCCCCTACGTCCTGGACTCGAGTCAGCACCATGGGTTCTGCAAGTCAGACACAATTTGGTGGAGACGTTTATCGATCTTCTGGTGCGAAGCATTCCCACTCCTGATTATCATCAACCCTCACCGGCACCCTTTACTAACACTAGGACGCAATGACGCACCAGGCCACCCTGCCAATGGTGATACGGCGAACATACATAGAGAGAACTTTGATACCACACAAGGTAGATCGTATTCATTTATGAATGAAGAATATCACTGACAACCAGCTTTTCCCTAGAACTCAGGTGGCAGGGACAGAGAAGCTACGCCGCGTACCCTACGTTCCCGCCATCCAGCGGGCAAAATGTGTTTAATTTATCGCCGCAATCAACGGATCCGACCTCGTCTGTCAGGACGTATGATAGCAGTCAATGCATACTACCCACCATAAGTGGGAGAGCCAACAAACCATCTGCGCTTCACGCGACGCATATCAATGAGAAATTCACAAGCGACGGCCTCTTTCCTAGGTACGGGTAAATTTTATCTGCCATCGTTACAAATACACAGCTTAATGAGCGGGCTCAGCTATGGGGAGGGACAGAGGGACTTGCCGCTTCCATCAATATCTCGTTACGCAAGGCGAATCAAACAGCCCGTTGTCTATCCATGTCAATGCACAACCCAAGGTTATATCCCTCGTACTATTTAAGCAATAGACGTACCAATATGCAATGCTCAGGCGACCGTACAACTTGTACAGTGTGCAGTGACAACAATGTCACGTCGTTTAAAGATGTTTCATATTCAAGTCTAGTTGGTGGCCCGTCTGGAGCTCCATTGCCTATTACCGAAGAAAGTGAGTATTTCAATCGTATTATACAAACGGCTGGGCCTGAATGTTGCTCAACAGACAAGGGTAGTGGTAGTAAAACAAACAAATTCGTAGATGGCAGCCGATCATCCCAACCACGGATGCAGGCCGCGTTGGACAGAGAGAATATATCTCCACCGCCCATACACCGACAAAGGTATGTTTTATTGCCATTTACCCTTTTCTTCTGCGCTTATCCAAGCACACCCCATGATAATAGTTCTGGAGAGAGTGTTCAGCCTCAGGGCATGAAACGGCCGCGAGAGGACATAGAGGAAGTTGACCATGGTCGGTCAAAGAAACACAGTAAGCTTACATTATTTGCAAGCTTGAGCATTTTTGGCTTAGGGTTCTTCGGCGCATACTCTCAGATCACTATAATGACGGAGACAGAATTTTTAAAGTCGCAAAGCTCCACACACCGAAGGACCCATATATCAAAAGGCCATACACATATACTAAGCGTCCCCGTGAGTCTCTCTTTAGGCTTGTGACTTTATTGGCAGCACAGCACTTACTGATAGCATGAAGCCACGATGAAGGTCAATCCGCAGGTATATGACGCTCATGCACGCACTCGAGATGGGTGAGGGATGGAGAGAGCATTGCTAACGGTCAGTTGCAACATCGGAGAACCTTATCAACAGATTATCTTGATAAGCAATTATAAATGTGTCGTTCACTTATGTAACGTACTCTCGGACCGAGGCGGCTGACTCATATTCTTAATTCTCTTGTAATTCTCAAGTATGTAGTAATTATTCCTGTTGGAGTAGGTGCTCGAATATTCAGCACCTCAAGTCATAATTACTTTGACTTACTCATCTGACTTACAAATACAATTAGTCATATACCTTTCATTCTACATGAGTACATTGTAGATAGTTCTCGAAGTATGTACACTACATATATAAGGGAGCTCGTAGAGCCTCCATAAATTAATTCTATTCTATCTTTTATACACTGCGCTCAATAGGTTATGAGCCCCGGCACCCATAACTAAATCAAACATCAAATCTCTTACTCTATATTTACTCTCATCTATATATAACTACTCGACGTGATGGCGGACGAGACTACGTACACATCGGGAGGCTACCGAATGGAATTACTGAAGGCCACTAATTGGATGCCGTGGAAGCGACGCATGCTTGCGGTACTTCGTGACCTTGGACTGGATCAATATATCGAGGCGGACTCGAAGATGCCAGGATCAGCAGATGAGAAGACACCAACTACGGAAGAGTTGGCGGCACAGAAGAGATGGCGCGATGGCGACGCCAAGACACGTACCAGAATAGAACTGTCAATTGGAGATGCGGAAATGATACACATCAGCGGCGCAACTACAGCACGGCAGATGTGGGAACAGCTTACCACAGTCAAGGAATCTAAAGGCAGATTGGGAATTCTTGCCACTCGAAGGGCATTATACAGAGCTACAGCCGAGGAGGGATTCGACATGGTAGAGCATGTATCAGGTTTACGGCGCTTACAGGAGGAGCTACACATCATGGACAACATAGTTTCGGATGAAGACTTTGTCATGATCCTCATCACTTCACTTCCAGAGTCGTGGGACAACTACACTTCATCTTATCTCGGATCAAGTGGGAATAAACCCGTTCTAAAATCACACGAGCTCATAGCAATTTTATTGGAGGAAGATCGACGTCGTAAAGGGAGAACTAATGATAATACAAGTGCATCACTACAAGCCAGAGGATATAAATCTTCAGGAGATTCAAGGCCAAGGAAAATAGCGAAAAGGAATGCTATAATTGCCACAAGAAGGGGCATATATCCACGGAGTGTTGGGCTAAAGGTGGAGGAAAGGAAGGTCAGGGTCCAAAGGGACGAAGCAAACCTAGTCGTGGGAACCGTGCACATCAAGCAAAGGAAACGGACGCAAATTCGGGACTCAATGAATTCTCGTACATGGGATACACTACAAAGGAGATCTCAAAGTATGACTGGCTACTGGACTCCGGAACCACATCACATATTTGCACGGCTCGAGACGCATTCACAGAATATTATCCACTCTCAAACTCCACAATTTCGGGTATAGGTCCAGGCTCAGCAAAGGCGCAAGGACGAGGCACAGTGATCGTGCACATGTCAGTAAACGGAACCATCAAACGCCATCAGTTGCGAGATGTACTGCACGTTCCCGAGGCGCCAAATTGTTTACTGTCAGTCAGTCGACTAGACGATGCAAAAGGACACGTGGAATTCAAAGATGGACTGTGTATATTGAAGGACAAAAATAACACGATCATGGGGATCGGACACAAGGCACACCGATTATATATTCTGGATGCACGCGCACAGCTACTAGGACAGGAACGGACAAACTATGCCTCTGCCAACAAGCTTTCGTGGGATCAGTGGCACCGTCGTTACGGCCACATATCTATGACATCTCTTCAGCGTCTGATCACCGAGAATATGGTGGATGGCTTAGACGTGGATCAGTCATCCATTCCCTCGAAGACATGCGAGTCTTGCATTCAAGCTAAATTTAGCCACCGATCATTTCCAAAGGAAGCTCAAAATAGAGCAACTGTTGCAGGCGAAGGATTCATGAGCGACGTTTGGGGACCTGCACCCGTGGAATCCATAGGAAAATGGAAATATTATATCTCATTCACGGATGATGCAATACGGTACACTACTGTGCTATTTCTCCGCGGCAAGGACAGTGCATACGACCGGATCACAGGACACTGTCTAAAATTAGAACAGAAATTTGGAAAGTTCCCAACGTGGATGCGCTTTGACAACGGGAAGGAATTAGTCAACGAGAAGCTGAAGAAATGGGCTGAGGAGAGAGGAATCGAGATCCAGACCACAGCACCTTACTCACCATCACAGAATGGAGTAGCCGAGAGATTTAATCGGACACAACTGGAATTGGCACGAGCTATGCTAATTGAAAAGGGCCTACCTGCATATCTATGGGATGAAGCTGTCTCGCACTCTGTATATTTACGAAACCGCGCACCTACACGAGCACTCGAAGCAATGACACCCTACGAGGCATGGCACAAAAAGAAGCCAAATGTTGCACATCTTCGCGAGTTTGGCAGTGATGTATGGATACTGGATGAATCCAAAAATAGATCAAAGCTTGCACCGAAGACGAAGAAGATGGTATTTGTGGGATACATGGATGGATCAAAATCGATAAGGTACTACGACGTGAAGCACAGGTCTATCAAGGTCTCACGGAACTTTGCATTCAATGAAAATGACGAAGTACATGAGCTAGAAGTAACTGAAGTACCAAGTTTGCGGCCTGAGGGAGATCACGGACATTCCAGCCTCGCAAACTACACCAAAAAGCGATACATTCCCTGAAGACTCCACAACAAATACAATATCCGAACCACCTGTCGTCACTCCACATCCTCGACAATTACGCACTCGGAATGAACCTCTGGATTACAAGATGATTAATAATCCACAGTCTCGCATACCTTCACTTCGTTACACCCCATCCCCAGCTGCGTCTCCCGCACCGACCAATCCAGTGGATATTACAAGACCTACTGAGTCATCTAAGGCGAAAGGGAGAGCATCTGAGCGAACCAACATGGCAGTAGAACAGCTCTGGGAGAACCTGTTAAATGAAGCAGCGCTTATATCAAACGAAATTAATATGGACTTACCAAAGACATATGAGGAGGCTATTTCAGGACCTGAGGCGAGTGAATGGAGGGCTGCTATGGACGAAGAAATGAAGACATTGCTGAAAATGGGTACTTGGAGGACTGCGGACTTACCAGGTGATCGGAAACCCGTAGGATGTCGTTGGGTCTACGCAAAGAAGCGTGACGAGAAGGAAATATAATCAAATATAAGGCGCGACTTGTGGCGCAGGGATTCTCTCAGAAACCTGGCACCGATTACTCAAATGATGGAACATTTGCACCAGTCATGAGATTTGAAACATTACGCACCCTACTCGCATTCGCAGCTGTAAACAACTGGAAGCTTCGACAATTTGATGTCAAGGGAGCCTATCTACATGGAAAATTGAAGGAGCAAATATATATGCAACAAGCCCCAGGATATACCGATGGAACAACCCAAGTATACGAGCTTATACGCTCTTTGTACGGTCTGAAGCAAGCTGGGAATGTCTGGAACCACGAATTAAATCGTGCACTCGAGGAATTGAAGTTTACGCAACTCAAGACTGATTACTGCTGCTATACTCGACGGAACGGCGACGACTTTACTATCCTACTTGTTTGGGTTGACGATTTTATTTCTATATCAAACACAGATGCTCAGAACGATAGAATTGAGGAGGAACTCAATAAACACTTCGACACCAAGTCACTAGGAAAACCATCGATTCTATTGGGAATTAAAATACAACAGGAGGACCATATCATTACCCTATCACAGCAGCACTACATTGAAGCATTGCTGAATAAATTTCACATGGAAAATATTAATCCTGTTGGCACACCCATGGATCCTAACGTCAAACTCGACGATTATCTAGATCCCGACAACGAGGGGGAGTTGGAAGGCAACTCAATAATATCATTCGGATATGCAACGCTTATTGGATGCCTAATGTACCTAGCACTTGGAACACGCCCCGATATCGCTTATACTGTCAATAAACTTGCTCAGTATACCTCCAACCCTAAGGCAGCGCACTGGACAGCTGTCAAACGATTATTTCGATACCTCAAAGGAACTAGAACACACCGGCTCACCTATGGCGGATCAGATGACCTACTAACTATGGACTTGAATACATATTGCGACGCCGATTGGGCAAACGATGCGGACAGAAAATCCGTCAGTGGATATGCCGTACTCATCGCAGGCGGCGCTGTAGCATGGAGTTCGAAGAAGCAAGCCACAGTCGCACTCTCGACCTCTGAAGCGGAATATATTGCTGCTACACATGTTGCCAAACAAGTGATTTGGCATCGCTCATTACTTAAAGAACTCGACTTCCCAGTCCCAACAACTTCGACAATTTTCTCTGATAATCAGGCGGCTATATCAATTGCGCATCACCCCGAGTTTCATGCACGCACTAAACATATTGACATAGCTCATCATTTCCTACGAGATCACGTCGAGAACGGCACACTCAACACTGTCTATATCAGTACAGACGAGAATGTAGCCGACATATTCACCAAAGGACTCGCTGGGGTAAAGCACCATGATTTCACACATATGATAGGTGTAATATCCGAGCAAGGGGGAGTGTTGGAGTAGGTGCTCGAATATTCAGCACCTCAAGTCATAATTACTTTGACTTACTCATCTGACTTACAAATACAATTAGTCATATACCTTTCATTCTACATGAGTACATTGTAGATAGTTCTCGAAGTATGTACACTACATATATAAGGGAGCTCGTAGAGCCTCCATAAATTAATTCTATTCTATCTTTTATACACTGCGCTCAATAATTCCTAGTCAGCGCGAGTTTGTTAAATGAGTCTTTGAAGACTTGCAATAAGCATGTGAGAGAAATGTGGCAGGCTTGTATCTGAACTTGCCAAAGGATATGAGGAAACATATACATGAGATGCGCGATGACATCCGACAACGACGGCGAGACGGCAGGAACCTACCTTGTCCAACAGTAGACCCCAAGAACCGATAGTAAAACATCTTCATGCTATCATATCTCACAATTAAGCCTACACAAAGTGGCGTCTATGTTCTGCTCAGAGGTAAATCACTATCAGTTCATAGCTTAAGGCCCTCCCTTTCCGGGAATCGTCGAAAGCCATGAATCTAGTTATTATCCCACCCACACTTCTGCCACCCGCTCTCCTTCGGGACCCTATTTAGAGCGCGTCTGAGGGCACATGGCAGCTTCACACTTCAAGTTACCGCTTGTGATTATTTAAATTATGGTCAACGTGGGGCACACTCATAAAGCGCCTGTTAAGGTCACTTGCTGATTTACCTACTCTAATTGGGCTTCGACTGGGAAGAAAATTACATGCAACTGGATGTATATATAACGGGGCTAATTAGTCTAGAGGCTACTTATGTCGTCGTGGTCTCCTCATTATAGTAGCTCTCTGGCATGATCGCGATCAAGGGATTTACGCATTGCGATTGGAATGGGTAACACCTACCAGCTGAAGTTATCTCATGCCTTGTGAGCTCCATCAGCGTGGGGAGATGCTCCGGCTCAAGTTGGTGGCGCTCAAGCCACTACGGAACGTCAGAGAAGTACTTTGACCTATTGGTACGTAGCACAACTATCCGAAACGCCGCCGAGGGGTGACGTATGATTTGCATTTTTTATGTAGAATTCTCAATCGTAGAAAGGGTGGATATGTGGTTAGCTTAATCACTCAAATGAGGCATGAAATAATATACTTGATCCTTCAAGCTTCATGCATCATGCATCATGTCCTAAGAGAGTCACGAATTAGAATTACCACCATTACTTATTCTCATAGCCCGGCCCGATACACTCTGTGTTACAAGCCTGATACTTATTTGATATCGATGGTCTAACCAATCAATTACAATGTTGTAATCGATTAATCAACGGTGCGACTGTGATACGGCTGACCATCTTTTGTGTTCAACTTGTGCTGCCTTCTTGACCTGTTGACCTCAGGAACTGCTAGACACATTACCGCCAATATCTACAGTCATTCACGCACTGTCAATTGAACCCCCAATCTCTCAACGAAAAGCGACTGGCTTCAGCGAGGAAGCATATGTCCAACACTTTGGATCACTACGGTACATTGCCCGTAATTCCCTTCAACGCAAATGAAACATATGCCGGTGACGAATTTATACAGAGTGTAGATCCTTCTCATCACACTGTCTCGCTGATACGCCATGTCCCAGACGAAGTTATGCAGTATATCTTTTCCCTGTGCCAGGACTCCCATCCAACACTTTCCCATAGACATGCACCGGTTCTTATTACCCACGTCTCTAGTGGCTGGCGGAAAGTTGCACTAGCGTCGCCCTGTCTATGGTCAGCCATCAAAATATACCTTTCTACCTATAGCTATATATCACGACGCGGCGTAGAAGATTGGTTTGGTCGATCACAGAGCCTGCCATTAGACATACACCTTCAAATCAACTACGGTTATCACAATATTTCTGTCCGGAATATCGTCCAGCAGAATGCAAATATGGGTATCATTGACATTCTACTCTCCTACCGTTATCGCTGGAGGCACCTCAAACTGACACTTGACTTGACGGATGAAACGACGTCAACACGGCTCATGTCACTTACTCCACAGGATGTACCTCACCTTTGTACACTGGATATCTCCGGTTGTGGAAGCTACCGACGTGATCTTGGGACTCGCAATTTTTCCCTTTTATCCTTCCCCAGCCTGAAGAAGTTAACCGGTTTCTTGTTTCACGACCTGAATATTCGACGCGCATATATCCATTGGATAAATCTTACGGAGTTGTTTTTCTACTCAATACGCGGTTCAGAAGAAATAACTCAGTTTGTTGACATCCTTCGACAATGCGCCTCTCTCGTACGCCTCACCTATAATACCTATGGATCGGTACCAGAAGCACAACAAGGTGCCGCGATTAAACTGCCCTATCTCCGGTATCTGCATGCCAGTGAAGTTGTATCAGACAGGATCGGGATTTGGCTCATTACAGTACTTCGGGCACCAGAACTGGAATCTCTATTGTTCCGCACCCAGACAGCGTCCCAGTACGTTCCAGAGGCTTTAATAACGTTCTTGAAGCACTCGCCGAACGTAATTCATTTAATAATTTTGGGGCAGAAAATGGATGTTGACCTCTTCATTGAAGCCCTGCATTATTGCCCCCGTCTTGAAAGCCTCCCAAGTTTTCCGCATCTTACAGATAGTAATGGTCAAAATCATATGGTTTATGACAAGGTTCTTTCTAGATTTGTGGATGCCGATGAACTAGGTCATGTTTTGTGCCCGGATCTTGGAAGGTTGACGGTGTATCTCCGAGGCGGGGTTTTCCTACCTTACTTGCGTTTCAGAGTCCTCGAGGCGCTCATTTTACGCAAGACGGAACCATGTTCAGGGCTAGCACCATGGTCCACGCTTAACTTAAATATAAGATGCAAATCGGAAGATAAGGCTGCGGTGGACGCGTTATTGAGCCGTGTCGCCCACCATCCTGGAATTGACATTAAGGTATTGTTCTGACCCAGCTTGTTATGTATGTATGTAGCACTAGAACAATCATACATTGTGCGCGATTTTTGAGCCCTTTTATACCCAGAATCATTGAAGCAGAACCGACATCGGGGGGTGGTATCTCCTCATTATCCAAAAAGAAGATCACTAGGTTTGGATATTCTAAATGTTCATGAGCAGTTAAAAAAGACAGAACGGAGAGACTCAACTGTCTTATTGCGGAAGTGATTGCAGGCGAATTCGCGGAGTGAGGGGCAAGCCCAATGTCGTCGCCGAAAGCCCTGTGCCGCCGTGCCGGACTCCGGAATATCAGGTCTGAACAAATGGAAAATACTTTTCTTGCTTACACCATCATCATCGTCCGTCCCCTTGTCTCCTCATAGCCTAAATATCGATTTATGACACTGGCTTGCTCAGCGACCCTCTCGTGAAATCAAGACACGGGTTCGTGCCAGGCCCGGGTCGACCAATTTGTCGAGTTCGCCATCGTATCGATGAACGCCGTTAAACTTCTTCCATTTTCATGCCCATCATCATCCATCTGTTGCCTCTCAGCTTGCTCACGTCTCATCGGCTGAAGGTGGAACCATTTCTAATCTACAAAGAGTTGGATTGGGGCCGACTATGGTACTAGGTAAGTAGCAGTTTCATACATTACTAAACGTCTCATGATCACCGCCATAAGGTTATCATACAGCATTCGAGCTGTATCTCTTACCTCGGACTCTCCACTCGATACGGAGACCTTCCACTTACTCCCTTCAGCACCGATAAATTTCCCTCTTGAACACAAGTTACTGGACCAAATCGTACCGACTAAGACAACGACTGCATCTGCAACAACAACACGTCTGCGAGGGAAGGCACGAGCCGTTCAACTTTCAAGTACTACAGGCATTGCCTTTGCTTTACCAGCACTATGCGTTTACTGTCGAAGTTTAGGCATCCTACCGCTGGTAGTGCTGTTTCGTACCCAGAACAACTGCTCTGCTGCTTGAATGGTAAATTGCGAGGGCATCACATGTGGCGACGATGGTCACAGTCGTCTATCTTCAATGGGACATCACCGGGCCTCTTTCAGTACGCACCTCGACCATGTCCGCCTACATAGCAACTCCGGAGTGCCAATTCTACCCATCAACACCTCCATGTACACCCGTTGGCTGACCTTTCGCTTCGCGTACTTCGAGAACAGGGTCACCGCCATTCACGGTGCGCCAAGCTCAAGGCTTTTGCCCAGGCGGTGGCAGCTACTGCACCAAGGGATAAGGCCTGGCGTTCTTTGTCGTCGGTTCGAGCTAGGGTATATGATTAAACTCCCTGTCCTTAGATCCGCAAAAAAATAAAAATAAAAAATAAAATAAAATAAAACAGCAGCAGCAAGTACGGCAGTCGCATACTCACCTGTCTGACACTTGCCTCAGCTCTGCCCCGGAACCCTCAACACCCGCAAACGCCCACCTGGCACATTCTCCCCCGACTCCACCACCCCCCAGCCGGCTTAGCTCACTTCTAGTGAAGCCCTGAAACATGTATACCTCTGCATGTTCCCCTTTACCCCCTCCTCCAAATCCCGTGCCAGTAGGTTTTTGCGGGGACGCATCTCACATCACTCCTTACCTTTGCAGGCTGTGGGTCATTGAGCCTCTCCATCCGGTCACCCCCTTTGTTGAGCAGAGCACCTACGGGTTAGAGTAACCGGTAAGCGTTTATTCGATTTATTTAACAAACCTTACTTTCCATGTTAAATTCAGTCTCGCAGAAACGTACTCTGTACCGCTACGCTGGCCTTCCTTGTATGATGTCTCTGGGACTCGCTAGTGCACCTGCGGTGCCACCCTGCGCTTAGTATCATTCATGGCGGCCCTGGGTTCGTCTTTTGCACGTCGAGGGGCGTTGATGGATGGGGAGTGCAAATACCATGCTGCGTGCGTAGTTCATGAGGTGGCCGGCTGGCTGCACGAGTACTGCGGAGCACGAGATGTAGGTTGATTTTCGACGGTAGCAGCTGTCGCAGGGCACCGTTCCTGTTCCTTTTTCCGTGGCCTAGTTTTGCCGCATCTGCGCTCTATGGTACTTCCCCGGCCCGGAAAATGAGTAATGCAAGTCCTCCTAGGCGGTCACCAAGCTCTCTATGTAGATTCTTCATCGGTACTTAAATTAAAAATGAAAATGGATATCGTACACGATCATGGCCTGAGACATCCTCTCGGAATCTAAACGGAATGTGAGAATAAGTTTCCTGTATTAACAAACGGCCGTATATGATGTCACTTGAATAGCATACATTTATTTTATTTAAAAAAAGTGATGATCGTGGACCTGCCATGTCCCGGAGTATCTGATAGTACCTTTTAGAGAGTGCAGCTGATGTAGGGACTCATTGACAAGTCGAATTTCAGAGGATACAGCCGTATTTGTGTCAAATACTACTTTGTTTCTCCGTTGCATCTCGTAGAACGGTGGCTATCAGAATCAACAATGAGTGTGGGTGCGAAAAGTAGAGAATGCTCTGACAGATTATAAGTTATAGGCAGTGAGCTCGTAAGAGTTCACACAGCGACCTTTATTTGTACAGAGACTCACAAAGGTTCCGAGTACCTACTACTCGGTGAACTCTCCTTTGATGCCATGGAACTACATAACACTGAGTGATAACAAAGTTTTGAAGATCTCCGAAGGAGAAATGTGTTCACGTAGCTTCGGTGTTTACTAGGTGATAAATTCATCATTAGCAGGATGGCATATTCCGGATCTGAAGCAAATTGGAGATCACATCAATATGCTATTTACGCAGCTCTTCTTGTCCAGTCAATGATCTCTATTCCACACGCACAGTCATCGTTGCTTCGCTGCCCACACCTGCCTGTTATGAACGTCCGCAAGATCATTTGGAAGCAAATGTATAGATCATTGAACAATAACTTTAACGGAAACCGGCATATCGACATAAAAACCATTTCGAGCCGGGACTTGCAGCCAAAAAGCCCCCTGTCAAGTCCATTAGTGCAGTACCATGCACAGACGGTTCAAACTCACGGAGATTTTTCTGTCCCTGTCTGTTACACTACTACTTGGGGTATCTGCTCGAACTACCTCTCAACTGAGTGAGCAGGCTGGTGCTGGCCAAACCTGCTTTGACTTCAGCTTGCAAAGCAATTTCGTGTTCGCAACATGTTTGGACATCTCCAACCGGTCGATAACCGCTGAGGTCAACCTCAATGGATGCACTGGAAACAACAACGGGGTCATCAGCTGTCAGTCAGAGTAAGCATAATCGTCTACGTCGTATACTCTTTGCTTACGTCTTCACGCACGAGCAGCGGAAATGCCGCAGAGACGTGCACATTCAGCAATATACAGGACATTAATGGTACCCTGACAGTCGATGCTAGCTGCCTCACCATTGCGGGTACGTCGAGCTCCAATGATGGATTTCTACTAGGTACGCCTTCTTCACGCGCGCTAAGCCTACAATCAGGGAATACTCGCTTATCTACTTTATGTTGCAGGGAATTGCTTAACCAATAACAATGGGGCACTACAATGCTGAGGAGCCGGTTGTCTTTCAGCTACATAGAGTGAGAGAGTCCTCTGATATAGTAGTTGATTCAATTTCAATGCTTTCGAACACATTATGCTTGGACAGCCTGGTCAATAAATGGGCCTGTATTCGTACATCAGACGCTTCTGATGTCGGTGATGGTTATGGGGATTCCGGTCTATTTGTATCATTGTGCCTGAACTAAAAATGTGGACGGAGGACCGACATAGCGATTAGAAGGTTGTGAGGGTCATAACGTTGAACTTAGATGTTTGAATGCCCCAAGGAGTTGAAGAATCGAACACTTCCTGGACTTACATTTAAGGCGACTCTGAATCTACTCTGCGCTCACCAATGTACATCGTTACAATCCACGCTGGCCGATTCTGTAATTTAATTTAGGGAAATATACTTCTAAAAGTCAAGCATTGGAATCCCAGTCTTTAGAGAAACAGACTGGACTCCCGAGCTTTAGCAAACGCGACGGGATTCTCAAGAAATACATGGCATCATGTATAACATTATCATTGATGGGCTGCACTGGGAACTCATCTCACTTAGTGTGCACAATACCCTCATTCATGATTATCAGGTGCATAACACGCGTTACATTGTGTCAAACAGTAGTAACGCATAACAGTGGGACGGCGCAAACATCATGATAGAGTGTAAGAAAAGCAATAGCACGCGATATATAAAGATGGCCAGAGTGGCATAAAGACTCATAAAAGGTATATAAAAATGTAGATAGGAAATGGGAAGGTGGACCGGGAGGTACGAGTGGGCCGAACCTCGGTACAGGCGAGCCAGCCTGGCCGCGACGCAACGTATGAATAAGGGCGGGATGATGTATTCATGATTCAGGCCTCTGAGCATACAGAGAAGGACAATCACGGCAGATCATGACGGCGGTGGCCTCACGTATAATGCACCAGGTGGTTCGGGAAATCCGCTTGGGGAGAAAGACCAAGGAAATAGTAGCGAGCGCTTGAGCGTTGCCTCAAGATTTGTTGCTTGGAGCGTTTATAAATGAGGATCCTGGAACAGCCTTTGATGGATGGTAGACGATGAGGAATTTGATGAGAAGCGTAATTTCTTCCGTCCGTGGTGATCGCGCCCAGGAAGAGATCGAGAAACCTCCAACGAGGTCATCCTCTCAATAATATGCTCTACGTTGGTGTAGTGCAATGAATTAGGTGATGAGATCTGTAAGGGTGACCATAAAGCGTGGCCCTCTGGGGGAAGACGACGATCAACCTTCAGTGCCAGAGAAAGATATGCCTTGTCTTCGGAATAATGTTCTGGGAGGTCTAGGCAGCTCACGCGAGGTGTTGGGGGGTAGGCAAATGTAGTAGAGCGATACATATAAAAACTGAGGACAGTAAGATACAACTGTGTGTATACGGAGGGGAAATGAAGCAAAAACACCTTTGCGGTACTGGTATCAGTTAGGGGAAAGGAAGGAATCAATCGTTTACAGAAGGCTAACCTTATATATTCCGTTGTTGTTGGTAATCTCTCCATTAGGCAATTTATACCCATATGCACGAAGGCCGTGTAAACAGAGATGCCGTCTCAATCGCGCCGTCTCATCTCAGTGTTCTCACACTGCTGGCGCCTATGGTGAGTTATTTGCACCATATTCTCACGCGCCCCCCCGGACTGATCTGAGTGCCCGCCCCCCAACTCAGAGGGCCTTAACTCATGGGTCGGCAGATAATTGCTTCAGATGGTTCCTATTGTATAAGCATTGGATAATATCGACTCTAAATGTATTTTGTAGCATTTTTTTACTGTCTAATTTCAAATTATTGATGTAAGGCAGTCACAATGTATAATCCAGTTTCTGCTTCGATTCTGGAGTAATTTTAAGTGTATTATACATAAGTAAATCATAAAATACATATACTGTCAGAATCAAGTTAGGAAGACACTATATTCCCTGGAATTTCTGTATAAACTTGCTTGTTGTTGCAGCATCAGGAAATTGTCCTGGTCATTCTGCTTATTATCATTGATTTTTTTCGAATAAAATACACATAACTAGGTTAGCCCTTATCTATATACACTTATATGACATTGAAACCACATATTCAAATTTGTTGCTCTGAGTCGGGGCGGGCAAACTTGAATGTCGGGGGGGGGAATCAGGCGTGGGAATTCATCGGCATCGGAATGATGGCAGTGAAAATCGAGTAAATATTGAGCGAATACATATAATTTCATTGAGAATTTCACGAAGGGGGTTAGAAATATAAGTATGCTTGTGTACTTAAGCGATCCTTGCAAAGTACAGCACGATGGAAAGTGGTCTGGCTTGCCGAGTTGGGGGGCGGGGGCGCGTGAGAATATGGTGCAAATAACTCACCATAGGCGCCGACCTATGTTTGGTGACCAAGCATGTGATGTCAAACATGGCATGTATTTGTATATAATATTTGGCGACAAAACATGTGAAATGTATGTTTGATAAAAATAAAATAAACATATTATATGTCCGTACCCTGTTTGACGGCCAAACTAGTAACCTGGGTGAACACTTTTGGGTGGCCAAACGGATAACTAACATATAAAATATTTGCGGGGTGTTTTTGGTCACAGGTGTGACATGTTTGCCACATAAATGTTAGAGAAATATGTACTCTGTTTGACTGCTATACATAGGCATCTATGTATGGCCTGCAAACATGGTGAACTAATTTTTGTCTGTGTGAAGCTGTTCATGCTTTATTTATCTTGTCCACTTAGTAGCAAACTAGAGCTGTTATTAAGTGAGACACTTAATATTCTTGTACTATAGCTAGATGTAAAGATAACCCATCTCTAGTCTGTGAAATTAGTATCTGGATTTAAGTCTTTGGCTTCAAAACATGCCAACATACGTACAAAAATTCTTGCACCATGTTTGACAAATGTTTGAAGGCCATACATTTCTCTGATATTTATGTGGCAAACATGTCACACCTGTGACCAAAAACACCCCGCAAATATTTTATATGTTAGTTATCCGTTTGGCCACCCAAAAGTGTTCACCCAGGGTACTAGTTTGGCCGTCAAACAGGGTACAGACATATAATATGTTTCTTTTATCTTTATCAAACATACATTTCACATGTTTTGTCGCCAAATATTATATACAAATACATGCCATGTTTGACATCACATGCTTGGCCACCAAACATAGGTCGGTGCCAGCAGTGTCACAAACATGTAGGTAGGGACTGGCCCACTGAAGGTCAAGTGGCAACGCCTGTGATCTTTTGATGTTCTGTTACACAGTTACCCCCAGATCACTCAAACTAGCAAACTAGCAAACAAGAGAAAGCTGAAGACTACGTTTCTATGGTCATCTCATCCATCTTGCTTCTATCTTTGCACCATACGGTGTGTTTGCTTAAGAACTTTTGAACACACCTCTTTCTCACGACTCAATGGCCGGGGGAGACGGATACAGCCGAATGCTGCAGAGATGCCGCTGACGGTATTGTCATGGCCGTGAGTTTGAGGGCCTAGATATGGTATAATTGCCAAACCTCATGACTACTGCGCGGTCCAGAAATACTGACGCTCAAGCAAGTAAAAACCATATTATTCCTTCTTGTCAACAAGAGTTCGAATGCATGCCTGTGTTATCCCGCTTGGGTTTTATGAGAGAACTGCATTGAAGCCAATACGTTTATCCCGAGCTTGCGACTCTTTTCTAGGTCTGTTCTCTTATTGAAGTACGTAACTAATTGGTGCGTTATGCTCGTGGCGGATGGCATGACATACTCATGCAACATGCATGAACACACCGTGCGCGGGTTTCATTTCAACGCAGGCACAGCCACATACCTTCTTTTAAGCTCTCGATGGCGCATTTTTTAAGCGAAATAGTCACCTAAATTTATGTCAAGACTCAGCCTGTATTGAATGCCTTCCACAAGTCCCTTGTTTGAATCTACTTCCGTAGTACTTTAAAGCCAAATACCCCACTTTCTCGATGAAAGATCGTGTCTACAGTTCTCCGCTCGATTGTTTATGACTATCAGCATCCATGGACAGAAGACTACTAGTCTCCATCGATCTGAGTGAACGTCCTAGACGGGAAATTCTATTCTTAGAAACTATGAGTGTATCTGTTGAAGTGATCATGACCTCCGAGTCTCAGCTACAAATGCTGGTAGGTCAATTTAATGATATCATCCGGTGCAATGAGCAGCCTAGGATTCATATAATCGAGCAAACGCAGCTTGGCATATGATCTTGTTCTAGTCCGATCCCTATTCTATTACACCGACATGGCAGAACTTCGTGTAGTCCACCGATTACGGAGACCGAGGAGATTGCAGAGAGATGGTATCACACGCGTCGTGTGTCGTGGAAGCTCCGGGAGATTACTAATAACATGTGATAAGTGTCCTAGAAGGAATACTAGAAGACAGATGGAACATATCGCTCACTGTCAGGTCGGACAGTGGCCGACCTAAGTATCTTCATTCATACAATTCATGTATTTCGTTTCGCGTGGTCAAAGGGACGGAAGGCTTCCTCTGGTCGTGTTCCAACAGGCATGTGTTGCTTATAAACACTCCTGGCAACTTATCCTTTGGAAGATTCGTCCCACTAGCAATCATATGCATACGGCATTCTATGGGAATTTTCCGTAACGAGTATAGTAACATATGGATCCATTTACAATAAATTGTAAGCTTTGGTGCTGATGTGTTCCATTGACGCTTTAAAATCGTCTGAGTTACCAATTCAGAAGAACTAGAGAATTACAGAGACTGACAAATACATTACGAAGTGTGATGGCTAATAAGTACAATATAAGAGTAGGGATGTAATCCATAATTTTTCTGTGTCGTACTAATAAAGGAAATGAAAGTCATAAGATCGTGGTACAGAGTCCTGAATGATAGCGTACAATGCATAAAATTTTCGGGATGTGATGTGGTAGTGTACAGCGTCGAGGGATGAGTCTTCGCGCAAATGATGGGTATAAGGAGCCAGGGTATACGAGGAGGGAACGTTCAGGACTGGTGCTTCTGACACTCAGGCTACCATGAGGATCCAGCCTCCCAAGCCCCCTTTCACCGGGGAAAGACCCATAAATCTTGTTTTAGGACCCAGAAAGTCAATACGTTTGAGTCCTTTCGCTTTCTCTGCGTCGCAGAGCGTCAAAGAGGGTTGTCGCTTGCAACGGGTATGGAAAGCCATATTGATGGCATTCTGGAGCTCGCCAGACGGAACGAGATTAAACTCTTGCTTGGTGGCATTCGTGCGCAAAGAGCGATAGATTGCAGCAAAAACATCCCCAACCGACACGTAAGGAGCATGTTTCGATCGTGGAACGGCGGTGATGCGCCATGGAAGGCTGGGGCATGTGATCTCCATGAATGGGACAGGTGGCTGTGACGCTGGTTGCTCCCATATGTTTGAGGGAAAGGGATATACAAGAGGCTTCATTGTCTCGGGGGTCAAGGTCAAGTCGTACATGATGAATGGTGTCCTATGTGTCATTAGGATAGAGTGAAGAGTCGTTTCCGTTCCGGGCAGAGGGATGACGCGGTAGGGAGAACCGAATCCCAGGTGTGGGGGAGTGTCTACATCATCTGAGGAAAGCGTGGATGTTGAGAAACTGGGAGACGGAGTGTCCATAGTCGAGTAGGGTGGGGAGAAGTGTACGTGCTTTCCGGGCATTGTGATTGTGATTGTAGTTGGCGATTTGGAGTCGGTATTGGGGCGGATGAATTGAGAGAAACCATCCCGACGGCGTACCTATATACTCGAAGTGGCTACTTGTAGTTGCACACGAATGTTGACTCACTGCGGATTCTTGGAATAAAAACCATATGTCACTGCCCCGCTGCCGCAGCGCCTCTCCAGTCAAAATGAGTCACACAGCCGCATCGCTGCTATAGGTGCGCTTTAGACGCGCGGGTCTGGCACGTGAACAGCGCGCCGGACACTGCCCGGCACTGGTTTCGGCTAAGTTTGCACACCTTTGAACTCACTACTCTGAAATGACGACTTTTCGCTAGAACTCGTCGCCCGGTCGCTCCATATGACCACCAACGTGGGTTACCATCTGATATTAGACTGGGGCCTGTAAGAGGGTATGTAGAATTGTTGACTAAGTCACTTAAATCATTTAGCGTCATCCGCCATTCTTTGGGGTAGTAATAGGTTACGGCCGTGGTAGGCGGAGACATAACATGCGATAGAATTTCGAAGATTTGTTGGAAGAGATAACCTTACCATTAATCTTCATTAATATAAAGCCATGATATTAATTTGGTTTTCAATGGTTTGATCATTTATTAGTATAACTTAGTATCAAACATTTATGTCTGTTGAATGCTGTCCTCTGAGTTGGTTGGTGTACCGCAGTATAATATCCTAGAAGCACTGAATATATTCTCATATGCACTGAAGAGCTCTCGAATGGACCAGGGCGAGCGGTCTCTCTCAAAGACCGACCTCTTCTCATGAGTTAAGTTTACCAATGTATTCACACCGGTCAGAGATAGTGCCCGCGCGGCGCGCGACGTCGCTGTCTATTCGTTTGGCCGTGTCATTCTCCTCTATTTAGAGAAAAAACATATACTCCTTTTCTAAAAGTATGCCTGGCCCGTGAAGACGTGCATAGGTCGTCTCCTGTGGAGAATTGATGTCAATGATAAGGCGATGAGTTAATGTTATTTATAGCCTCATTAAATTTCACAGCACACCTTTGTGGTTCCCTGCAACATTGCCACGTACTAGAACATTGGCCCATCCGAAGTACGCAAATGCGAATGATATGAGTCAAATCTTGATGGAAGCTACGGTTAGGCCAAAGCGCAGCCCCCAAGTGCGGCTCCCACTTTCGAAGAAGATGCCTGCCCAAACCTGACATCCACTGTGCTCAGGAACAAAGTTACCCAGCTTTTACGGGCTGTACTTGCAACCATTGTATTCATACTTTCCATCACTTTAATTGCTACCCTGGAGTTTACGTGAGCTATTATGAATATGGGCATGCATTTGAACCATGATCCGCTGCGCCCTGGGCGACAGTTAATCTGATCTGCATCACTAAGGTCACTTAAGTATTACATTAGCGCAGCGCAGTTAAGGAGAGTCTGAATCACTTGCTCCGATGTCCTATTCTAAGCTATGGTAGTCTATGTAGTGAAAATTACAACGAAAGTGCAAAAATATTTGATAAACCTTGATTATACTCTCTTAACAAGAATTGCGGGAGAGACTAAGCGAGGCAGACCTTGTACACTCTTAATGAAAGTAACGACTTTCACGACGACCAAGACGATCTAACTCGGTTGACTAAGCTACTCACTGCGCGATACCAGGATCAAGTAATTTGCCATACGCTGAACTGTTGTAAGCAAAAGGCCGCATTTTGCATGCTCACCCGTAGCAACTCACACATAGAATGCAAGTGACTTTAAATGTAAGCTGTTCTTTGCCTGTCAGCAAAGGTAATTATATCAAGACATGAGATCTGCCAGTTTCTATCAGAACATCGCCCACAAGCCCCGACAGCTACTATTTCTACGAGGACGCGCCGAGCTTTAATTAGGTTCTTCCGTGCTCTGCGTCCTCCCATTTTGTTCTTCTTGAGTCGTAGAGCTTGCATACAGCTCTCCTTGATCGCCCCAGGTCAATCATTTGCAGTGCACATAAAATGGTATGTGCAATGCTGATAACTCAAACGTCAATGTATTGATACTGCGACTGCTGCGCGGCTTCATTGTTACTTAGACTTCGATACATTAAACTTTCTGCGGATTATGCCCAGACTTATACCGTATGTCAGGATGACTCTTTCAATGTAAGATACTGTTTCGACATGACCCTGAGAATGCTTTGTCAGCCCGCCGTTCGAGAGGCGGTAGCAACTTAAAAGGAGATCGAAGCTTCCCACGAGGCTATGCGCTCTGATGCGGACGCGCCATTGATAGGTTATATAGTCAGTCATAATGCGTCTGTCGTTGACCATTCCATTATATAAGTTCCCACCGGTCCAGGTTCTACATATAAGTGGAGTCTACTTCTTGCTCTGTTACCCATCCCTACACCCCCATAACACTTGATTCACGTTTTCCAACGAACATCCATTTGATTACCATCCGCTCATAGTCCATCCATTCAATACCAGACATCATGCAGCGACCATCTATTCCGGGTCCGTCAACTCCACTTAAGAAGAAGCTCCGCTTTGCAGAAAAGCAGACGGAGTACGAGGCTCCTGAATCATCCGATTCGGAAGACGAAGACATCCTCAGCACCCCTACAGGCCGACTATTCAATCCGGATATTCGCAATGGCGCCTCTCCACCAGAAGGCACCATTCGCGGTCTCCCAGTGGAAATGTTTGATTCTCCTAATTGTCTGGGTGGCAGACGGCGAGAATTGAAGTCCCTGTCCTCCGGCGAGGGGGTCATCATCCACCCCGCACTTGATACCGGAGCTTCCTATATATGGGATATTGCAACCGACCCTGCCGATCTCAAGTTCTTGCGTATTGAAGGTGATGATCCAGTGGCGACAACTGAGCCGTCGAAACTACCAATGTTATCCTTGGTGATCAAGCACGAAGGCATCTACCAGTGGCCAATCATTGTGGAAGCGGCGCAGGAGAACGTTTATCCCACAGTGCGCGACGCTTTCAATGCCATCTACAGGAACTCGCAGAAGTTCGCAGGAGAGAAAGATGTCGATCGGCTTCACGAACAAACAAAAAAACGAGTGTATAGGGCGCGCGAGCAGCGTTGCCGCGAACTCAATCTGGATCTCAAGAGCGAGCCTCTTCGCCGCGTCGATTTTCTTCTCGAGTCGAGAAGATTTCTTGGACTATCAAGTTCGCCTACCGCAGAAACATACAATATTCGCGTAGGCATCATTCCGTCCCGTACTTAACGTTATCTCTGTACAGCAAGATATGACGATACGTTTGAACATTTACTCTACTTTACCACTTACACTAGTTATAGTTATTTCATCATCTCTACGTACTGCTCATTGTACCATTACATACATTGCATCCCAATCATCCTGCTTGTACATCACTTGACCTTGTACACCTTTTACTACATGCTGTGCATTACTCACACGATAACGTTTTTAAACCCTGGACATAGTACCAATCATTGCTGCTGCGGACACCCATGTGGCGGCGCTTATTTAATATGCGATTTCTATATAAGAAATCTAGTCCTGCGATGACAATGCGATAACACTCACAGCAGTTTGTCCGCCTCTGCGTTGCGATAGCTGCGGAACAGGCGCCTGTCTATCTTTAGATTTAGGTTTGGCAGCCGCCCGTTACCAATCCCCACATCCCCGAACGCTTCCTTTCGTCGCTCAAAATAGATCAAACACAGGTCGAAAGCTTCGTTCTCCATACATAGTATGAAAGCCAAGCGACCTATTATAATCAGAAATATATCATGAATGGACAGGAGGTGGACCGCATAATAAGAAAATTAAATAAACTTTATCCCGTGCTCATGAAACGGGAAACAGCATGACCGTTCCTTTCCCGAGTATCCAGCTCACTATCACAAAGGTCACCTATTAGTACATTCAATCCATCAGCCGTGAGCCAAAATACTGAACTCATTGTTCTGCGCACGTTTTGAGGCGGGTGGAGTACGAGTAGACCCAAATGGAGAAGTGAGTCAACCACAGGCGTGGACTAGGTGCGCTGATGGCGATGCCTGTCTCATTACTTAATTCCTTTGCCCTTAGCCGTGCAGAGCTTATATACAGTACATAGTAATACAGTCCCGTCCTCTACATTCTCTCCAAAGTCCCGCCTCTTTCTATCACTCACACATGCCTACTCCAGACGCTGACGACGAATCTCCAAGAAGAAAGAGTCTACGATTCTCAGATGTGGATGAATACATTGAAGTAATCAAATACAGCGAAAGCGATACGCCAACTACCCCGACCAAACAGGAAAGCCTCCTCACATGGTCAGACTCGTCCCCGTCAACCTCGAGCGACTCGAGCGTTCCCACACCAGACATTAGCGACGAGCCGCTGTTGCACGTTGCCATCAGGCCGGACTCCATCATCGACTGGGATATGGCAGAGTCTCCAGAATCACTAGAAGTCCTTGAATCCCATGGTGACCAGCCGGCTGCTGTGTGGCGAGTGGACCGCGCGCCGCTGACGACGTTCCAACTCTCCATTGAGGGGATATATAAATGGACGATTGAAGTCACACCAGCGTCGGAGGAGGGGCGGACGTACGCGTCCCTGGGCAACCTGGTGGCGGCAATCTGGGAAAGTGTCTCCAAGAACGCGAGTCGGGCGGACGTTGACGCCCTTCCGCCTTATACTCGAAGTCAAGTTCTGAAGGCCCGCGAAGCTCGCTGCGCCGAGTTCTCCTTGGACCTACGCCGCGAGCCTCTTCGGCGGGTGGACTTTCTCCTCAATTCGCGTCGCTTCCTAGGCGTCACTACATCATCAGAGACAAGAAAGTTTATTTTACATATTGGTATCCATGAGCCTCGCGGAACATAGAGCTGCATGAGAACTTGGGATAATTCGCAGTTTTACACTATGTTTTAGATATCTTTTAGTAGCTATTACATTACTATCTAATCTAATGTGACAGTCCTAGCATCACTTACTACTGAGGTTAGTTGAGTATTAAACGGCCACGAAGGCTGCGGGAGACCCGAAAGATGGAACCGAATGCGTCTCAGTTACACGCCATGACTGAGTTTGACTCATCCAGCATCATGGTGACAGTAGTTACGCACTGTAATAGTCAGTCGTAATGATTTCACGCAGTGACACTTAATATAGATTTCATTGCGCCAGAGCCTTCTACTATTCTGGGCGTGCACGAGGTATCCAAACACGTAACATTGAACTAGTTGCGCTGAGTTGGAGGAAGCGCAGCGCGCCCGCGTTACTCGCTCTGAATATTGATAAGGGTCTCGCTAAATCCATTAAATGTAATTAGACGCCCGGACCGCTTGTGCGTCACTGCTGAATAGAACATGGGGTTTCTGGAGCATCATAGCCCGGGAGGAAGAGGCAAGGAACAATTCAGTAGCACCGATCGATTGAGTGGTTTGTACCAGTCGGTGAAGGACAAGAACATCGCACATTGTGCGTTGGGAGAACAGTACGGGTCTGATCTCCGGGCATGGTCCAGTGGCATCGTCTGCGTCAGCCGTTCATCTCTGTGATCTGCGAACACGAGGCAGGCCACAAGAGCTATTTACGAGATCCCACCGCGATATCACATTCCATTTGCTATCATAAGGCCCTAAAAATAACGCCGGCATGGCGTCTTCTCTGATACAGAGTCCGGACGTACACATAGCGCAGTGCTTCCAGCTGCCGTCAGTTCCCGCTGGGAACTTGCGCAGGTGAGCGCGTCCTGATCTCCATTGGCTCACTACAGTCAAAAGTCGGAGAATAGCGAACTGGCCCAGAGCGTTGATTCTGGTCAAACGAGAGATAACAACGGGGATATACAGGTAAGGCTTTATCAACATCTAACAATACGTAGCAGTCCGAAGTATATGCAGAGATAACGATGCTCCAAGCACTCCAGAGCCATGATCGGTCTCATCGAGCTCGAACGCACGCACACATGCAAGTGAAGTCGTGAATTGGCGAAAGTTGCCGTATTTGGAAGATAGGAAGGTATGAACCTTGCTCTTACTTCTTGCGAAAGGCATGGTAAACCTTACGTGAAAGGCCGCAAAGCTGTGCAGAGTCTGCACGTTGGATGCTCGGAGCGATGCAAGGTAAGTCCCGAAACATCAGCCAGTGGGCTATTAATAGATAGACATGCAGAGACCTGCGAGTTCACACATATTGGATCTATAAATTATTGCTGCTAGGAACCGCGCTGGATCCTACCATCCCCTTTCTTCGTCCCTTCCTCCTAGCAAGTAAACCAATTCGTTATACCCCGCAACTTCTCAATACCCAATTCAAAATACCCCAAAGCCCATCTATTATGTGAGACATCCGACATCTCTGACATCTCTGCCTGACAAGGTATAGACGAAAGACCCCTACCCCATGTACTCCCAACTTCAACGATCGCCTTCAATGCACTCGACCCCGGCCGAGAAGCGCGTGCGGTTCAACAAGCACGTCAAGCAGTACTTCATCTTTACCGACGTCTCGCGGAGTCCTTCGCCCAACTCCAATGCCAACGACGCCGATGAGTGGGAGTCCAACTCGCCATCATCAAGTGACGGCCTCACCACTCCCCCACCGTTCGGAACTGGCTACAGTCCGCGCATCTGGGATGACCGCGATCAGCCCAGGTCGTCATATAGCATCTACGCACCAGCGCCCTCCCCAATTACCCCCCCTTCTCCGAATAAATCGCCAGTCAACACACACTCCATGAGCCCCAGCATGCTCCTCGTCCAGCAGTCGCAATGGAATGTGCACCACCTCAGACAGCCCACAAAGTTCGATGGCGACTGTGCGACGCTCGCGCCTGGCGTCCGGCGCATCATCCTGCGCTCCGAGAGGCTGCTGCACGACATCGTCGTCGCTCCGGAGCCAGGGCGCCAATACATCACCGTGGGCCGGGTTTACGATCTCATTCGGACGACGCTCCAGGCGCACATCAGCGTCAACAGCCTCACGTTCAGCGACCTCTCGCGGCCGATGAAGAACGCCATCTGGGAGGTCGCGCGGCGGCGAGGGGCATGGAATGGGTATACCCCGGTAGACCGCGTGCAGCACGTCGATTTCTTGCTGAACGAGCATGTCGTGCTGGGGATATTCGCGGAGCCCGGGAGTGAGTATTGGCATATCCAGTTCGGGCGGCTTGCGCTTCCGCACCCGCAGGCATTGAGTAGTGTGTCGAGTACAAAATGACCTAGCTTACTGCCTTGGCTGCTTCAGCTAAATTAGAACCACAAATTTCCGATCGGCATTATTGATATTGAATTACCTTATGTAGTAGTAGTGAATAAAAACACACACGTTGCAGCCGGCTGCAGCCCAAATGACGCTTGGACGGACGATCGTTGGATCATTCTTACTGCTGCTGCTGCTCCTCCTCTTCCTCGTCTTGATGTTCGGAGAGCCGTGTTCTGCGCGATTATTGTTAAGGTTCGACGCAGAATATGTCGAGTCTCTTGTCCCGCGATTGAGCACTGCCCCGATCTTGATCGATGCAGCGCAATCGCAGCTGTCGCCTTTCCTTCGTCGAGCATATTGCGGAGAGGACATGTATACCTGCATTCGCCGAATGCGGTCGGTATGGTCAGTGATCAACACAAGAATCGTCAATGTGTGTGTCAGGTAGTTGTTTACCTTATTTGTCGATGGTGCTATGAGACCCGAGGTTCCTCAAAATAGGCGTTACATAACGGCCACGGAAGACGAAACGAGGTACGATGCGCCGTTGAAAGTCGGAATGACGCCTGGAGAAAGTGAGCGTAACGTACCGGATAACTTTTGAACCCTTGATCGAGCCGGTGGGCTTGAACACTCCAGCCTTGATGTCCGCGATAGCAAGAGAACCGCATCCTGTTGAGCTTGAGGACGATCGAGGGTCATGCGTTCCACTACGGCGCTGGGAAGCATGGCGCCTTTCGGAGCCACACCGTGATAAACTTACAAACCTGTTGAAATTTGAGTGACGCACGCATTGAGTTGTCGGTGAGAGAAGTGCCATTAATGGTGTGTGGACTCTATGACTGGGCAGGTAAGCTATAAGATATATATATGTCTGACAGCCTTATAGATAAGGTTTCTCCGCGACATACCCCCCGGCCCGCTGCGCGCTTGGATGGGACTTGGACGACGCGACTGTCACGTGCTGTCCTAAAATATGCACGTGAAGGTTGAAATGGGAGAATTGCCGCCTCGAGGCGCTAAAGACACTCATCATGATAATCTATCCACCACAAATCCTTGCCCTCCTGTCTCGTCCACCAGATGCATCAGTAACATCGTACGCTGGGGTCCTTGTCACCGTGGATTGTGCGGCGCCCTGCTCGTTCTTCGGGAACAGCCGTTTACCTGGGGAAGAGCGTAGTTCATGGTTTCTAAAGATGCGTGTTTCAACATGAAGCAAGCTACAGGTCAGCATCAGTGAATTCTGGAATGCGTTTGGCGATATCAAGTAGCTCTACTTACTTTACGTGCTCCAGTGACCGCCAGAGGACTGCGCCGAGCTTTTGGCTTGCACATTCCTCACAGGAGCCCCGCCTACGCGCCGCCAAGAGTGTTGAAACTACTCCCCTAATTTCTAAGCGCTTTTACGCTGATTATCGTAAGTAAACGACTGCACTGATGGAAATGACTCCCTGATCAATAATCACAGTGAATTCAGTTAGGACGATGGATGGACATGGCTGTAGCTGATGAGCGTGTTGGAAGCTATGTTTGGTGCGCCATCTGTCCTATTTTGATGAAACAAAGTATAATTCCCTTTGTCATCCATCCCTTCTCAGACTGGCGGCGGCGGTGTCATTTAATTTCCTGCAAGCCTAGGTCTCTATTCTCCCCTGCGTTTGTAATTTCCATTCCTACGGACGCCTTGCATGGGTGCCACAGACTGTTTCCAAGGACGACTTGTCACAGAAACATTTCTGTATACGTACAATTCGTACGGGCACTCCTGTCCACTGCGGAAATGCGCCCATCAGCAGAGCGACTTAACCCCATTAAGTGCCGATGCGAACACACGGTACTTATGTCGAATGACCGCGGTTGCCGTATAAGAAAACCCTAGGTCCTGCTCTCACCCGCTCCCCGCCTCCTTCCCCGCATTGGCTATTATCATCAATGTTCAAACGCGTCCACTTCGCGCCGACAAACAAAGTTTACTCCCCAGGCTCCAATACGCCCTCCCCGTCGCTCACCCATACCTCCCTCACATCATCCTCCTCTCCAGAGGCAGTGACACCGCCCCTGGACGACGACAATGACGAGTATGCACACGCCGTGTTCCCCAAAACACCCATCTGGGGAGCGTACCACGAACTCTCCCCGGAGATACACAGTCCGCCAACGACACAGATCCACTTCCTTCTGGCGTATTCGCCGCACGTATGCGAGCCACCTCTCGACTTCGACATGACCTACCCGCCGACGAATGGGCATGGGCGGTATCCCGTCCACGCCTTCTCCGAATATGCCACGTCTCCGCCTGTCCGATCGTTGATCATCTCGCACCGCCTGCTGCGGTATGACATCGAAGTGCTCCCATCCCCGCCACCTTCTTCGCCATCCTCACCGTCACTATTAATGAGTTCCGAGGGCGACTTCGTCACCGTCGCTGACGTTCTTCTGGCCACCTACCGCTATCTCCGTCACCCAATCCACCCTTTCGACTACGCAGACCTGCCGGACGGCGAGCGACGCGAAGGCGTCGACGCAGCTTATTACGTGCGCACAGGCTCGATCCAGGACCCTGTCGACCGTGTCCAGGAAGAGCGCAAGGGCATAAAACATATCGACCTACTCATGGGGTGCACACGCTTCATGGGGCTTTCAGGCACCCTCGACGGCCCCGGTGTATGGGAGCTCAACGTCGCCTAGCACTGGTCGTCTGACACATCCCAGGAGCCCCCGGAGCGAAACGAAGGCGTATGTTGTTTGTTGTTAACTTCAAGTTCCCGACCTACCCCCATACTCAGTACCCGGCCCCTCTTCCTGCTACCCAGCGACCCTGCTCTCTGAGTCTATATTCAGCGTATACCACCCGCCGACCTGGCGGGCCCGCTCCCCAGCTTCCCCGCGGCGCCCAGAACCAGCTGACTGCGCTTCCCGCACCCAGCGCGCCGTGTGACCCCCGTGCCATGTTAGCACGGCTCGTGCAAGCTTTCGTTCGCACGTCTTCCCCTCCCCACCCCACTTCCCCGCGTACTTCCCCGTCGTGCTCACGCTCAAGGTTAATGAAATGTCCCGGCCGGGCGTATACATCTTCCCTTGCCGCAAAAGGAGACGGGCGCATGTGCGGCTCCGCCGCGGCGACAGGCGGTGGGACTGCGAGGCCAAAACGGTATCTTATCAGCCACATATACATGTCTATTGCGTCTATTTTGTGTATAACTATAACTCTAGCTTTGCTCTGCATAATGATGCTGTACATTATATTGGCTTCAGACTCCCACATATTCCTGGTTCCGCCTGTTGGCCTGTGCCACATCAATTCGCCTGCCCCGTACCTCTTCCCTCTCGCATACGGTGCAAGGCCCCGGTGGCGCCGCCTCTCACTCACTATTCATAGTATATATTTCTTCCTTTGCTTTTTGTTCTTTTCGGGCAATCTTCGGGGAACGATAATTCTAATGAAAAGTACCAGTACTATGCTTCAGTACCGATTTACTAGAAGTGATATATATCTGCTACCTGGAAGTATATGACATGTAGTAGATAGAACCTAGCAGCTGCTAGAACCTATGCATATGATATGTTCGTTATCTACGCGATGTCCATCAGCACTGCAAATAGCGCTAATAGAGACCGATAATTAACACTGCCCTCACATCACTCGTCAAACTCGGCACTTACTTTATCGGTACATCCCAAGAAATTTGTGCAGACAGCCATTCTGGATGGGCTGGCTGCGGCCAAGTCCTCTCTCCGGGATATCTTCGCTTTTCGATCGTTTTCTCCCCTGTACTGTATTGCGACAGAACTATCACATTCTGGCTTCTACTGACTGTAGATATCGCGCAAGCATTGACCTGATTTCGCGGACTGCCATAATCCAAATATGTGCTAGCATTTGAGGCGCCTTAAAACCCCTCCTTCAAGGTTCCCTTGGAGTCATCACCAGTCACAGATGCACTTACCGCCCCGTCGGAGCCCCATACCCATACGGACCTAGGACCTACCTACGAACAGCGCCCTGCGTGGGTTCCGAAACACACGCATGCGAACATGGCCAGTCCTGTGACCCCGTCTCTCCTGCGTGCGGGGGGAGTATTATTATAGATTTCATTTCCTGTCCGCCTACCCAGGGCAAGAGACACCCACGTAGCATACCCACGCCTGGTGAGAAGTGCGAAGGGGCCGGTGGCGCTGGCCAATGGTGGCGCCCTCTTTACTTACATACAGCCCGACATCATAACGTGCGCCGCGTGTCACACACGCCGCCTCGCTTAGCCTGGCGGGACAACAGGCGCCCAGGGCGCATCTGCGTTCGCACGGGTAGGCGCTCAACGAAGTTAAATACTCTGCACGTCCCTCCTCTGCCGCTCGACTGCGCGCACAGCGCGAGCGGCCCTCCCGAGGATACGCCTGTAATGCTTCCCAGCTGATCAGGGCCGATGGCAGGTATTCAGGTCTTATCGCCCCAGCCCCAGGCCTCCTGATTGCACTTATCGATCGATCCACTGCGCGTATGCGTATATCGCCTGCTCAGAGGATATCCTGCTGCACGTCCAAAAACGGACGTTCGTAACACGCTGCCTGTAGATTACGGCAGGTTGATGAAAATAGATTCAATATGTTCGCTGTATCCTCGTGGGTAGGGAAGGAGCTAGGATAGGCGTGCTTCGCAGTCCCCGGAGAATTCCATGTTGTCGGGCAGGACGAACCGAGTTGAATGGTTAAATATGCGCTGTATCGTCCACATGCGTCCAACTCGGAGTCTCGGACCAGGATCTGCTCATTGGTTTGAGTTGCTCAACATAGAATGTGCAGCTATCTATTGATTGTCTCCCGTTCTTCTATCGTCTACAATCATCATAGTTCACATCGTCCAACATATATCTGATATACTCATATACTGTGCTCCAGCTTCTCAACTAGACGGCTCGACTTGGGCTCGACCTCGGTTTGACCCAGGTCTGACCGCGGAAATGACAATCAAAGTTTAATCAGGCCAGCATATCAAGGCTTGTGAGCTTGATGACCATTATATTCATTGGTCTTCAAATTTAAAAGAGAGTAGGGTCACCGACACTAACCATTTCCGAGGAGTACCTACGCTTGCCTGTTACTTGACTTAAGTATACTCAACTTCTTGGTGTATGAAGCAATCGGAGTTTCAATACACGGCAATCATCGGCACGGAATTGTACATCAAGTTGACATCAAGCTCAAGTATCAACCGAGTACCAGGTGCTCCAGGAAGTTGGCCAAAATGTGTTTCGTAGACGTTTCTATGTCCTCATCGCATCTCCGTAATATCCTGAATTATCAGCAATATTGTCTTCCCCGTAACCCTTTCCTCACAGCGCACCGAACATTCCTCCACTGGACAATCATTGACACAATCTCAATGATGTTCTTAGTCATACACCATACACATTTGCATTACCAAGAGTTGATGAAAAAAATGAGAATTGGTAGGATAGTAAGACAAGAGCACTGCGGCACCACAGGATAAAGCAAGGGTAGTGAGGTCTAAGGACTTATGTATCGCGTCACTTGTGGCAAGGCGTGGGACTCTAACACATCGAGTACAACCAGTACAATGGAGTTCAAGGCCACTAAAAGCGTCAAGACCATACCCATCCATTCGCAAGGCAGTAATTGGTGTTTCAACACATTCGTGCGAGGCCGTTGCATAACGTTCAAAAACTACATTTCCAATTTAACTTGTTAATAGCAAAGTTTATGGCCGAATAGAGTAAACTCCGAGTAGATATAAGCTTATAACGTTTGCTCACTCTAGTCCGATTATCCGAATTTCAAGTCATCACTTATTATGCTTCCGATACGAGTGCAGCATTCAAAGTAATTATACTAGAGTACGTAATGAATATTGAAAAAAAAGGTGAAAAAGCAGCCCAAAATTTATACCAACCTCGCCAATCCAAGCAGTGACCCCTCGACTTCGACGAGCATATATCCATCTCCCAGAGGGAAGGCCTTCAGCAGAGTAGGTCGCATTTTACGGCAAACAATCGTCGTTGTAACGACAATCATCAGCAGCGACTGTGGCATTTTAGGGCAAGTGGAGACCATCCACCGGCAGCCAAAAAGGGTGAGACGGTCCGTTCTCGAAACACACCATCAGGATATTAACCCTCGGTCCAAGAAGCGAGAAGGAAAGTGCTGAAAAGGAGAGAAAGGAACAAAATTTGAACATACCTTTGCACCTCTCCGGGTGACCGGGAATAGAAAGAAAGCTAGTTCGACTATGCGAGAGAGAACAGAACACAGATATGGTAAAAAATCAAAACAATGAAATATGCCGAGTGGCAGAAAAATTAAAATATGAGAACGTGAACATATATCGATGTTTACAATGGCAGGGTGTGGCACACGCTGATGAGAGAACGATGAGTACACGATAGCCACGATTAACAAGACATACCATTAGGGTAGTGCACACCGACGACGTCCAATGACACGGTGAATATCACGTCTTGCCAGTGGCTCTTGTGGGACAATACTCAGAGAAATTGAGAACAGAATGATGAAGCCGCATACATGTGAGACTTCTTGCTGCGATGAGTCCCTTTCGATGACAAATTTCCATTGAATAAGCCAAGGCGACGTGCTCAGGTTGATGCAGCAAGGCTGGCTTTCAAGGACGAATTCTGATGGTTTATTAGAAACAATTAGAAACATAGATCAATGAGAATTAGTAGTACTCACCGTCTACATATCGATGCCAGGAGGTGTCGAGCTAGTTCAAGGTAGAACGGTGCATGACGACGAGGTGTTTGTTAACCCTTCTATGACTGAAGAATGCCCAACGGTAGGAGGAATGTAGTAGTAGTAAGCGATGGTCGCATAATAGTGAGCTGCGCGACGCGTTGTTCTCTGGTGATGAATGAGAGTCAGCGACGCAGAAGTCAGTAGTAGTGGTGAAGACGTTGGGGAGTTGGGAAAGAAATGAAGGCGGGTGGCACGTTAAATAGGCCACAAGCGTTGGTCGTGTTTGTTGTTATCTTTTCCCCCTTAACAGCATTTGTAAATCTGCTCCCAGCAGAATGGGTGGCACAAAACCACTGAGCGCACTTTTTGAACCCAGCTAACCACTGTCGCCTAAGCCGGCGACCAGGTTATTTTTAGACCACGCTAACTCATTTTTATTGACAAGGAATGTGCGCATTTGTGGGCCTTATCTTTATCAGTGACTCGATCCATGAGAATTGAAGCACTTGAACTGGTCAATTATATCGGCTCACAGAGTGCAGTGCGCAGCCAGCTTTCCGAATCCGATGAAGTCCATTGAAGGAAAGCCAAAAGTTCTTGTAATCCAAGGACGAATGGTCACTCCGCCGCAAACACGGCTGGGATGTTTCAACAGGAGAGGGCTTGAGCGTCACGTACAGACAACAGATTGAGCCCACGGTGGTTCGTATTCCCTGGTTCGCGTGCATGGAAGGACGCTCCTTCGCTTGGAGTACTAGCCTTGTTGCCAACGAAAATTTCATCGCGCTCGCGTAGTCAGAAGCTGTCAGAAGGACGAACAGAAAAAGAAAAGACTAAAAGGTACCGCACCGCAGCCACAGTTTGCGCTATCTCCAGATGGCACGGCAGTTCCCGGGAGCGTGGCTTCCTAAACAGGTGGCCGGGAGGCAACGTGAGCTATCTATTCGCAACAGACATAAATGGCCAGCCCTATCTCAGTCACAAGAGAGTCGCTACTGATAAAGGTAACTAGGACTGCGGTATGTATATAAGGGCAACAAAGGCTACACAGTTAAGGACTCCGTATAGGGTTACCTGCCTCCACATGCAGGGCTTCAATATTCAATGCGAGAACGATTATTGGACTGCTTTTTATTGGACTCACTCTCTCATGCTTTCTTTTAGGAATGCTCGCGTTGCAAATTTACTTTTACTACATTCATTATTCAAACGATAGGTGCATACCTAAATACTTGGTAAGATAGTCACACTCCGTTTCACTTGGCCTGGTGTCCTGAAATGATTTATCGACAGGTTGTAATAGTTTCGTACGTAGGCCTACCGGCCGGTACAATTACACTTGTACTGATAACTGCCTTTGGGACTACAGTACTGTGGGTGTATCTGCAAAGATTTTGTACAACAATTGATAATTGTGATGTATTGTGATAGGCTTAATGTAAGGGCTACTCTCCGTCAAGACGATACGTACTTTTCAACTTTGAACTTCAGTTCAAAAGCCCAGACTGAGTGTACCACTCACGTAATAAAATGAAACGTCCGAGGTACCTTTCACAATCGTGGTCACACTGTCTAGCCCACGAGATCTCTGGCATCTGGCGTATTACTGCTATTGAATACATCATATCCAACAGCGTACTACGCGCACATTACACTTGACTTCCTGTCCACACATTGATTTGTATGGGCCTTTCTTGATTCCGTGTACCCCATACCTTTCTTTATTCTTGTATGCTGATATCCACGATTCTAATGCAGTTTTCACATATTTCAGAGCAAGCACTCGTATCATGCAAATATCAGCTTTATAGCGTTAAATCGAGTCCAACTTGGACTAAGCAGGGATCCCTAGTTCCGCATTGATTCTCTGAATGCAATCGGTTTTATACCATATCGTAGTTTAAATCAATGTCTAACTACTTATTTCTATACTCTGACTGTACAATCGTTTTTATGAACAGTGCCGTCATGACATCCCCATGACCATTCGGCTTTGAAATAATACTAAGCGGAGCTTGTGTAATAGCAAGCACTTGTCAGAGGTGCCGTCCGAGGTATGACCACGGCATTCGATATTCACAGCCGCGATTCCGGCTCACAATTATTTTTCAATGTCCGGTCACAAGACAAGTGCACGTGCCGAACAGCCCGAACTATGACGGCGTGGGTACGGCGCCTATCGCATGCTCTTTACACAACAGGCTACGCTTTGACACCACAACTAATGTCAATTGTCGGCTCTATCTGAAAATAGAAAAACACAGAACTAGAGAAATCAAAAACCCATGTTGAAACATGGGGTGTGATACCGGCGGTCTCGCAACTTTTTCATAAGCCACGAAACCCCGGATTGTTTATTTACTCGCTCCCTGATGATTTCAAGGTGCTATCAATGGCTCTATCACGGTACTGAGGAGGAAGAGACATATATGGCGTCAGGAACGGTAATCATGTAGAACATATCGTATCATTTTCTGTCAAAGACTCGTGATATCTTTAACATTCGTACAAGGTTATCGGTCTATTCACGGCCAGCTCAATATCTGTTCCGCCCCGGCCGCATCCAAATTAACCAGTGTACACCGCCATGGCCTCCACTACCCTCCCGATCCTGATGTCCCCTGTACAGGCATCGACAAAGGGGCAATTATGTAGTTATGAAAAGAATAGTATAATTGAAAAAAAATCTCCCGATGTGTGCACTACAGGTTTTATCAAAAGTGTTGCATTGTACGCATTAGTTGAGGCATAGTTACAGTACTTCTGCCAGATAAGATCAGTAGGCCGTGAAGTAAACAATGTTCGAAGGATGGCTCACAGATGTACGCGCTAATCAGTTATCAGAGCTTATTAAAAAAGAACGGCCATGTACGGCCATATCAATCTTAACATGAGACTACAAATTCTCTCATTTGCTGTTTAGGCAGTCACGTTGACTTCAAGTTGATAGAGATCGTGATAAAAATAGAATTTGTGTGAGCCTCTATCGCATTCAATTCATGCCCAAACACCTGGAAGACCGTCAAACTGATCTTTACTTTGTTCTGGAATAGGTTAAAAATTTATGAATAGATCATTTAATGGTTGTGATCCACGTTCAGTCTATAAAAGCCAGAGAGATCAGGAAAGCCTCTATCCATTCGTCTACTTCTCTATAATGGGTGGCTTCGACGCGGTATCCACCATAGGAACTCTGTTCATCGGACTTATCCTATCGTGTATTCTATTCGGTGTTCTGACGTTGCAACTATACCTCTACTATTTAAATTTTCCTCGAGACCGGAGGATTCACAAGTATCTGGTACAGTAACAATTCACCAAACTTATTGCTGAGCGTGTTTGCTTATCTTGAGATGTTTAGGTTGCAATAATCTGGTATGTGAAGGAGTGTATGTACTTGAACAATATTAACCGCTCACTGGTTCCCATGAATCCCACAGGATGTTCGAGCTTTCGCATTGCATTTGCATCTGTCATGCAGTATACTATTTTGCTATTTTAGGCTACGGCAATCCCGTATTTTTAGAGAAGGCTCCTAAGTCTTTATCTCTGTCTATTGTGTTGACGGGAATAATATCTTTCCTTGTCCAGGTAAATATCATTTTCATCATTTTCATACTCCATTAATTATTACGTCGCTGATTGCTTGTTTTAGTCATTTTTTGCGGAACGTGTGCGGGTTGTCAGTGGGGGGAGATTAGTAATTCCATGTATTTGCTGGACCCTTTCAGGGCTGAGAGTTGCCTTGAGCTGCCTTGCGACCGTCAAAGCGCTTGAAATGGAGACTCTCGCACGCTACCTCGTCCAATGGAAGTGGGTACTTACGACTTCTATTTGCGCTAACGTCGCAAACGACGTGATAGTTGCTGCTTCGCTTTGCCATTACCTGGTCGAGTGCAAAGCAAACTCAATGCAGAGGTAGTACATAATATTCTCACCATTAATCAGAAATATCTCAATGGGCTTTTTAGAACGGCAAGGGTAATAGATCGACTGATCTTGTGGACAGTCGGTGGGTCAATTCTTTCACAAATTCTACAGACAAACAACCATCTGACTCTTAGCAGAGACAGGACTTGTCACCGGAGTTGCTAGCTCGTTAGAGCTCATATTGGTCAGTTATTATTTGATGTAGCCAACCCGCCAATGTTCTAACAACTATGCTTTAGTTCATTACTATCCCTCATAACTGTAAGCCTTGAAGGACATCTTTGAAATCGTTGCGTACTAAAAGCACACCCGTAAGTCATTTGGATTGGCATATTCACACTTGTGGCCCGACGTGAGTGACTCCATCTTGTTCAAATATGATTAACTGATTATCATGATCCAGTATATTCAAACTCCATGTTTGCATCGTGAGTTATATCACATACAATTGACATAATCAACGGTAATGGAACTGTTTGATACAGTCTGAATGCTAGGGCATCGCTTCGACATGACAACGAGTTTGATTCAACTCTTAAGCCTAATCTACGAGAAGGGACTGGGGAGATCGCTGGCATACGTGTAAATCGTGATGTGAGTTATCCAGATTTTTTTCCAAATCCCAAATTGATTGTGCTATAGGTAGTTATAAAGATGACAACGCTGAGGGAAGTCTTAGCAGACGATGTAGCATAAGGCTTTTTTGACCCATTCTACACCCAAGCTCAAAAATTGCCACTTGCGTGAAAAGATATTGAGCTTCAGAAGATCATCTATTCGGTTTGGACAAATGACTCCCTGATATTGTTTACTGCACTTCAAGAATTAAAACCCAAGAACGTGCACTGCATAGGCCCCATCTCTCCACTCTACCTACCTATTCTCCGCTTCCATTGCGATCGCGCTCCCAAGTACCTCCGACCCACACAGCGTGCCACACGTCAAACAAAGGCCATGCGTAAAACATGAGGCTCTGGGGTATTGAGCGCCGTGAGGCGCGCCTCATTTCGTCCTTGGAGCTCTGCATGGAGTTGAGGACCAAGTCGTCGGTACAGCGAGAACTTATACGGTACGGCGCGCTGTCATACAGTGTTTGTGGCGCTCTTCCTTTGAGCGCTTCTGGCCCGTGCGCCGGGATAGCGGCGCATACCGTTTTGTATACTTTGTATTCAAACCCTGCTCATGAACGATATTCTGGTATCGGAAAGTGGAACGTGAGAGGGTCTGGCCCCGTGGGGCACCACTGGTGGGCAGGTCGAGTTGTAATTAATAGGTTAATCTAATTTTAGACTTAACGTCGGTATCCGTAGGATGCGACGTAGCGCTCAATGGGATTAATACCGTATGTCTGGCTATATTCGTCATTAAAACACTGTATATTTAACCGTGCTCTGCTGTATGTAGCTCATTTTGGCGATAGGTCGCTCTTCCGTTAGCGCAGCTTTCCTTCAATCCAATGATGAGACGTGTCTTCGAGTGCGCAGTAATAAGATTCGAACTGACATATAAGTTACAGTATGTATCTCTGGCGTGAAACCATATTAGCCCCACCCCAATCTGCGGTCAAGGTGTGCAATATGAATAATATGGAGTGGCCAGTTCCGGGAAGTTCACTGGCACCAATGTCATTACCCATTCATTATCGGTGTCTTGAAGTCCATGGTAGTAATTGAATGATGCATGGTTTAGTTGAGGATAGCCACAATACTTTCGAAGTATTTACTGTGGAACACAGACATTCACTGGGCCGAGGTATATTTTGAAGAGCAAACATCACAACCGTTGGAGGCGCTGAGTGATCTACGCTCCGCCAAGGTTGGTGCGAGAGAGAATACACTGGGCTAATGTTTACTATGTATTACTCTTTATGATGACATCACTGCAGGTATGCACAGCCGCGCCGCCGCGTCGGAGCCCCGGGCGGCACACTAGCAGCAAGCATGATGAAATGCGCTGCCGGCGCTCTTGATCCGTGCAGGGTGACATATTTCCGTGCATCATGGGAACTGACAAGCCTAATACATACGCGTGCTATGCAATGACATAGAATGACAAGCACTGAGAAAGCTGGCGCGGAGAACGTGTCCCGCCGCCCCGCCTTCTGCCCACATTGTCACATGACTATGACTTGGTGTGAACAGAAACGGCGCATCGCTTGCGCCTCTGTCGTTAGTGGGCGCTCAACTAGTGTTACTGTGGCTATACGAAAATTACATAGCCTGGTGGTACCTGAGAATGCCTTTCAATTCAGAGGCCATCAAAAAATAACACAGCACATATTATCTTATCATTCGCTTTGCTTACCTCTCACCAATGGAACACGAGGCTACGTGTAGCCAAGAGCCCCGCTCCACGGAATGACGGCGGAAAGAATGACTAAGTAGCATACTACTGCGCGTTGGGCATTGAATGAGTCAGTGAATGTCCATTACTTTGTATCGTGCTGTTCAAACCAACTAAAACTGCAATGGAATGTACGTCCCAGAGAGAGGGCGCGATGAGCGAAAGACTGAGCAGATTGAATCGAGATGATGCTATGAACCACGCATTAGCGCCGGCGTGCGAGCACTCCAGCAAGTGAGCATATCACACGCTCCAGCCTCCAACGCTTCCGACCCCTTTCCATGACGAATGGAGTTCCCACGATTTGTTGGAGCGGAACATAGCCTACATATTCCGTTCACTAGCCCGCAAGCGCCCCAACAACAATTCTTTCATCCCAAATCTCTGAGCAAGGGACTTACGCAGTAGTTGCAGCTTCAGCTTTTACTTGACCTTGAAGTCCAACTTTAGAATCTTCACCAGGGCTTCGTCGTCTAGTCAACCGCCCGGTAGTCACTATTTAGCGTTCACTTGCGCCGACAGGGATAGCCGACGGAAGGCTGTGCTCAGGTCAGATCTCTGGATCGCATCACCAGCACAACGGCATCTCTCACAAGGCAGTTCGGACGCCGAAATAGGTACAACGGAAACAGAAATGAAACGCTGGAACTATAAAGGAGCCCGGCGGGTAAGTCACGTCGTCTATATCCCAACCCATCGTCTCAGTTCCAGTCTTTTTCATAACAAACATTAACCAGCCTTCAACACGAAAGATCACGCCCGCAATGCCAGTCCGCCACGCTAAACAAGTACGCTTCGCGTACAAGAACGTCTTCCACTCACCACCCGTAACGCCTCCCGCTGTACCATCTCTCACATTCTCACTGTCGAACGCAACCTCCTCGACGGGACCACTCACGCCAACTGTACCCACATATGCCCTCTCTGCTCCAGCGTCATCGGCATACGGAGGTGAATACAAGAATCACCAACCCCATCCCTCGCCTGCCTACCCCATCGCGGCATCGTCACGTCCCCATCCCTACTTTGAACCTGCAGCAATAACCTGGGACGTCCTCGACCCACCTTCTTCTATCTCTTCTCATCACCAGTCGCTGCCTTCGCGCGTCTGGTCCGAGCCCGCGACCTCCCCGCCGCTCCCATTCCTCGTGATCACAATTCACGGTTTTGCGTGGAAATTTAACGTGCAAGCCTCCAACCGCTCCTTCGTCACTTTCCAGGATGTGGTAGAGACTGTGTACCGCTCGTTGCGCAAGAACATCACCGAGTCCGAGTTTCACACCGCCGCGTCGCCAGGGGAGCAGCGCCGCGCGACGCGCGCCTACGAGCAACGGTACAGGCGGCAGCGGAGCACCAAGATGTACGAGGAGGAAAAGCGCGGTGGCATGAAGCGCGTCGACTTCCTCATGGGCCTCACCCATTTCAACGGTCTCTACCAGAACGGAAGGCGTTCAGACGAGTGGCGTCTTAGCCTCACTTAGGCATCACATCCCTCACATCTTCATCAGTGACAGATCATATCTGGCCTAGTCTCTACGGATCTCTCCTCCACGGATCTTGCGCATCCCGTTGCCATCGTACTGCGGTGGCACTGCACAGTGTTTCCCCCACTGTCGCATTCTTGTTTGGTTCTTTGTCGGTCTAATAATTTTTGTTATCGTCGTCTCGGTCCTATGCACTCCCCGGCTCACTCGCGACTTCAATCTACCCGACATTCAAACAACATTCCTGCTATCACTCATAGCAGCAGCCAGGCCTTCCAGGCCTCAAGATGATTATCCCGTCAAATCGCCTTGGCATTCATCTTCTGTGTGAAACTTGCTATCGTGCTTATTCGTTTATATATCTATCGTACTTACCCTTAAATACTGACTCAAGTTTCCACGAGCTGGTCTCATGGAAACTGTCCAACGTACTTGACTACTTACTTACGGACCTTCCCTAACGTATATCTAATTTTCATGTTTCTGCTATGTAACGACTTTTATGTAAATTATGTCTTCTACGAGCTTGAATGAATTTATGCCATATTATGCATTTCAATTTAACATTGACCATGTTGGACGTTGAGTCCTCCTATCTTTGGCTCCTGTGGAAGCCTGTGAAAGCATCATTGTTACCAAAACAAAGACTAACCGCGCTGTAACGGAGCACAAAGGTCAGCACGCATGAATGTCCTTCTGCATTGTTAGCTTTCTATTGACGTTGTCTGTGCTTCTTCACAGTATCCAGGATGCAATGGATGAAATATCAGCTCTCCGCCAGATTTAGGCGTATCAAGTACACGTCGAATCACGTACCTGATTCAGCAACGATTTACGATGAGACATTGAGTGATCACAGTGAGTGTTGACCGCAGTCACAATCTTTTGATATCTTTTGTCTAGTTTGCTGATCAACTTATGTCACTGTGATCAACACGTTTGGATTCCGTTTGGGGGGCAACTTCTGGGAAATGTGCAAATTTAATAATGACTGATGTTAACGGAGACACAAAACTAGGCAGTAATTACATTACATTATTGGTGTTAAGTTGAGTAAGCGCGGAAAATCTTGGAGAAGCGGTAAAGGAGTTATGCAATATTGAAGTCCTGGTCGGAAGGGAACGCGGACGAATAACAACAACCTGGCCAAGTCGACATGTCTCGATAGCTAAGTGGTATAGCATGCGATTGCAGTGACATAGCATTCCATCGCAGGGTCCGGTGTTCGAACCACCGTCGGGACTTTACTTTTTGTGTACGCAATGTCTAATCATTTTGCAAAGTTTTCAAATTCCAATGCCATGTTGCGACTCGCATTTTAACTTCTAATTTCTAAGATCTGGATTTTTGTTTCCTGAATTTCAAGCATTTCAGTTGTTCTTCCCAGCAGGTAACAGTGAATACTTATTTTTGCAAATTTGACATCTGGATTCTCGTCCTATCACCGAGAACCCCGAGCCAGGCTATTATGTGCTTGCGCTATTTTTATCTTTACTTCGACAGCCTTGAGAACTCGCCCGCAGAGTCTCAATTGATATAAGTACTGTCAATGGATGTTAAAGATACAACATCTTACTACGCACCAAACCGCCCGACACTTACTAGGTCAGATACATGACCCTCATACAGCACTACTGTAATTAATTTACTAACTAGGCAATGCTCTCGTATTATTGAATCGTTTGAATCCATTCTAAAATCCTACCCATACCCAACCAAATGCTCATGTAAGTACGGTAGCCTGACTTTCTTGATGACAATATGCAGATGGAATCAAGGACACTGCTTCAAATACGTTCGAATAGTTCCACAGTCATGTTCACGTGCATCACGACTAAACGGGACTGTCTCTAGAAAAAGTTTTTGTCCCTTCCTCGTACGGTTATTCTATTGGAAACGAAGCGCATAAATACGATGGATACCTAAAGGCTTATAGAGTGCAAGCACAGCTACCCTTTCGCAGGCAACATCTGTGCAGAGCATGTCGGACTACCTGGAGTCGCTTCACTTACCTCTACCACACATTTGTCCGCCTACACCACGCCTCAAAGTGATCCGACTTCCACGTTTGGATCCCGCTCCGAGAAAACTAAACCCTCTCCTCCATTATTCACCAAATTCACCGATTGTGTGGAATATCACATCAAATAGGCGGGATGCTCATTTATCACCTATTTATCACCTATTTATCCCTACGACCATTCTAACAACGCTTGGCTGGACGAGCCCGTTTTCCTCGACATCCCTACATGCCTCGGGGCTGCGTGTGGGATAAGTCCCTCCTGCACGCTCTCGTTCACTATCTCCGGAGTCAACCAGCCGTTTGTCGCATTTCCACGGTCAGCAGATTGCATCCTACGTGTTGGAGATGTTTTGGACGCTCTGAATGAGCAATATCCATCGAGGCGAGAAGACAAGTTCCATAATAAGCACCACTGTAGCGGAGCAATGTGGGATGGACTAGTTGAAAGCCCAGCAGACCATGACATGTGGATACTTCGCACCCATCCTCGTTGTGCGTAGTCCATGAATCGCGCGGCACTACGTCTTCCAGCCTTCTAACAGTAGATTCCCCTGCACTTCGTTCAGCTCGCCCCATCTATTACTTTATACTTGTAACACGTATACAAATTACATAAAACATCTCATAAATACTACGTTTGTCAATGCGTTCTAAAGCTCTTCATCAGTAAACAAGGTTAGTGGCAGTACACAGCACTTGTCGCACTTTATAGATTATAGCGCTGAGCGTTGAATCGCTGTAGTTCCCTGTAATTTCTGCGCGCCTTCCCGCTTTGTAATTTTAAGTGTCCAAAAATCAAGCTTTCCGGCAGCTAAAACTCGACTAATAGACAAGTTCTCGTAGACGTAGAGATAATTACTAGACTTTACGTCTCGGTTTTTTGGCTCGAAGTTAAATCGGCAATGGGAAATGGGGCTACCGTTGGACAGAGTACACAAAAGAGGTTGTCAGGAGTACCAATGCAAGTAGAGATACATGCAGCAACGCCCACTATGCGCGTCTTTCGTCCACACTACATTTATTGTTAGTGAAGGCCGAGAAATCTTCGCGTAGCGGTCTCAGCTTAGGTATTATAACGGTTACCACCTGTCTACAGCTTCAGCTTGATACCCATAGACACCACATTGTACTTTCAGCATGCGGGCGACAATATGTAGAGGTGGGAATTTTTACTTTGTGCTCGCATCGAGCAAGCTGATAGCCGTGGGAAACAAAGAACAAAGACACTGGTATCCAGGCGAGCACGCTGCCATTCCACTACCTAGTATAAATGCGGTGGTCATTATATTTGACGAATCATAACCCACCTAGACTTCTACACAGCTCTCCTGCAAGTCTATCAGGACCCCCAACGCCCGGATTAGATATCTCGCGCTTAACTCCCCGCTATGAGCTTCTTTATGATCTGCCCCTCTGCCCCTCGCCTACTTTGCCGCGAGCTACCCGAGCAGTACGCTGAAGACAGTCACTATCTTGCCTACGCATTGCAGTACGACCGGCCCCTCCCTTCTTACGGTCAAGCCTTATTCTATCCGGGCGTTTCTTACATGTCAAGCGCTACATATACTAGCAGCAATACGCAGAACCAGCGCGGGTTATTTGCCGGAAACCAAACTACTATTGCAAGTACTCAGTACCACAAGGCACCCACTCGCAGGCCACATCGCTCATTCCCTTACTATTCCCAACATCCGTACATTCACGGACGCGCACCGCACAGCGCGTATTAGAACTTCTGTGAAGATCACCAGTGACGACCAAGTACCCCCCCTTTCAGTAGTTACCATGGACTCCTTTCCTGCGCGTCTCGCTCTGACTCACGGTTTATTTTAGACATTAAAGACAGTTGTTGATTATGTCGTATCACATAGCCATAATGTACCAATAGCCATCTTTCATCTTGCCGCTTTCCCATGTAATGTACATGTAACATCAAACTTATAATAATACTCTTATGGTAATACCTCTACGTGGTCAGTTTTGACATGCAGAAAATGATAATGAGGAAAATTCAACCAAGACCTGCAAATATAAATATTGCGATCATTTTCCTCTCCACAGTAAATCGAGCCTCGATGTTGAATCCTAACCAGCGAAAAAACTGCTTGTTCTACGGAAAGAAATATCTAGTACATCACGATTAGACGTCGGACACCTACATACTCGAGTACAATGGTACAGATGATAACAACATACAAAATGGAACAATATCAGATATACGACTCCTGAAATAACTCCATTTCAGGAGGTTCTCGCCGGAGCCCAATCAAGCGCTCCCACTACAGCGATAGCAACAGTCGTACAATAGCAACGACTCTGCCCACTCACGTTTCCTCACAGGTCGTCCGCGCCTACTTCCCCGGGCTCCTCATCCTCATCCGAGAACTCGAAGCTCATATCATCTCCAACATCCGGATGGATCTCAGGTGGTCTCTTCTCGATCGCAAAGATCGGCTGCGGGAGCTGTATCATCGAAGAGCACAAAGTCAGCTCAGTGAGATGATGGTGAACGGTAAACCCGTACCTCAGACACCCGCTTCTTGAACCCCTCCCATTCCTCCTTATCGCGACAGACAAACCCGAGGAGCATGCTGGGGTCGAGCGAGGAAAGGCCAAGTGTGCGGACGCGTGTACAGTGATACGTCGCTATCTCTGCCGCGCTGTATGCGTTGCAGTAATGTAGCTGTGTTGGATTGAGAGGTTGTCTGGCGGGCGTAGATGGGATAGAAGATGAATGACTTGCGATTGGTGAGCCTAGTAAGATGAGGCAGCGTCAGCGTCGTCCAGTTCAGTCAACACCAACAAAATATCGGGAACGAAGAGGAAGAAAATACAAAGAAAGAACATTTACTTTGAGACAAACCCGCAAGTTTATGCGCCCTATGCTGCCCATACGCAGGTGGCGGGCTCCGTATCTCGTCTGCCCATCCGATAGTTGTAGTACAAGTCGTATCCGTCTCGGCCACGGACACTTCATCCCCATCCGCGTCATCCTTCTCGTCTGCCCCCTCTACGTCCCTTTGGTCGTCCTTATCGTTGACGTGTATGTCACTTGCTGTCCCAGAAAAAGCGTAAGAGCTCGATGATGATCTGCTGCTGCTCGGAGTGCCACTTGAGGCATTACGGATCACTGGTGTAGTTCCAGGTGATTCGGACGCCTGGCCACGTCGGGGGGCAGACGAAAGGACGTTAGTACCACTGGCATGTTCCATATCGCTCCTCGTCATTCGGTGTGCGTCAGAGGGGCCACCCTCAGGGTGATCAGGTTTCGCCACGTCTCCGCCGCGATTGCCTGGGCTTCGAGAATCAGACAGCCCGTCTCTCCTATGTGTCTGCGGACTGCCACCCAGTGCACTTTGGGGATTCCGAGTGTCTGAGATGGGCGGTGGGGGGTGCCGTAGAGGAACAGCAGGACGTGCATTATGGGGGTCAAGATAGAACAGCCTATCTCCCTGGTAGCCGACGAAGTAATATGACGAAGAAGGACGGCCGCCTGCGATCCCCACGCTTTGCGGAAAGGTAAATAGTGCCTGTGGAGTGCGTGTATACGTTGAAATTGGGGTCTGAATAACAATACAAGCAAAGATCATACCTTGACGGTATCGTAGTACGTGGGATGGACTGCGCCGATACCTAATCTTACGCCGATAAGCACCAGTACTGGGCGGTCCCCCCATTCCTCAGCCTCGTTTTGACCGGGATTCGCGATATCGGTATGACTCGCAGCATAGACGTGACTCTGATAGAGCACTCCATCGACGGCGATGGCTACACCAAGGCCACAAGCGGTATATGCGTTCACGAGGGTTCTATATGTCGTTTGCATTCGTGTAAAAGAATTGAGTGGGTGTATGCGTACCTGATGGCGCCAGCAGCAATTGCAGGACCAAACCACTGCCCCACGTCTGTACCCAGCTCTTTCCCTGCGGCCGTCATTCGATGTACACTGAACGGAGCGTGTCGGGCGGGCGTATCGAAGAACCAGGTGAGCAGTTGGACATAGGCCGCATAAGATGCTGTGGCGGTTGGATGAAGGGGCCGGCGCCAGTCTAAAGACGAGTGGCAAAGTAAGCCAAAGAAGAAAGGAGAAGATGAACATGGAAAGAGAAGATGAACAGATCCGCAATGAAGAATACGTACCTCGGCCAAGTCTTACATGCACCAATGCATTTGCCAGCATGCTCTGCCCTGTTCGCACCATGCACCCCCATCCTGCGTCGCTGCTCCACGTCTTCTCCCCAGCCCACGGCCACACTTTCTTTCCCTTCCCTATTACCTTCGTCTCGTCACCCCTTTCCCTCACCTCCTTAATTTGCGCGGCCACATGCGACGAGCTGGAAGACGAGGGCATGTCTAATTCGGCCAATGATGCATCCCGGATAGGAACTGGGAGTCGTGACCGATAGGTGATCCATATCGTTGATGTGAAGTCAGAGTAGAAAGCTGGGGGCCACCCGTCCCCAGAAGCAGAGGAAGGATCAGCGGGAGTCGAACCAGCTCCGAGGGGTGGGTAGCATACGCCCATGATCCACAGGGGGTCATCAGGACCTGGCTGCGAGGTGTCGACCGAATCTGCAATGCGCCTGGCAATCTTGTCGACTGCATTCTTTCCGCGCCTGGCAACAGCCGCCAGTGAGGTCGTAACACTTGGATTGGTCCTTTTACTTGGGCTCAGCCGCGAGTCGTAGCTGGTCGAAGACTGTAGAGGCACTGCATATTCGTGTATTCTTCTCGGTGTAGTGCTGGACGGCGTAGTTGATGCATCATGGCCCAGCAGAGAGGTATTGAGTGAAGAGGTCTGGGAGGAGTTTGAACCAAAGGAAGGCCGAGGAGTGGAAGCGGCCCTGGGACTAGACTCGGATGGAAGAGATCGCCGTCGTCGTCGATGGGGTGTTGTTGGATGGACGTTGTGCACATTCTGCATAGCGGAGTTGGAGATATCCTCCGTATCCATCTACGCGACATATTACTAGAGTTCCCAGCCGCAAGGCAGGCCAGGTACACGCCTACCCACCTTCCTGCGTGGTTGTTGAGTCCCTATTCCTAAATATTCAAGGTCCTACTCGACTGAGCAAGAACACGCTTCAAAACCGCGGGTATGCAAGAGAGAGAGGTTTAGAGAGAAGGCATGGCATGAGATCCGAAATGTTGCAGGTATGCACACAGCGATGGCGGATGATGAGAACAAAAACATAGGAGAACATTCCATAACTTCGTCTGCTTCGTCATAGACTCTCACGGTTATCGAAAATGGTTAGCAACTTGGATAGCAGTAATTAATGAATCACTTGCAGTTTGAATGCAAATACAAGAAATCTGGGTAGCTTGGCGGAACAATTAATTAACAAAGAGGACTTCATTCGGTGGAGGGATAACCATGTCACTGATAAAACTAGCTTGGGCTTTTTTGGGTTTCTTGTTCGTCGAGATTAGATCACATAGAGTATGTAGCTCAGAGGTTCACTTCTTTCTTCGAGCCACTCCGCGATGGTAGAAAAGAAAAGATAAAATCCTTTTTGTAGTCGCGCCCATTGTTATTGTGCAGTGCGACGAATAGAATGTATGCCGAGTACTGGTGAACTTGGAATTGGACGGGAAACGCGGCCAACCTGTGAAGAAACCAGATTTAAGTCATTTCCGTTTATCTCGTATCTGCGCCTACGCTACTTTGCAGCTAGCAAGAGGAAGAAGTCTAAATGACTTAGCAAGGGGCCTCAAATTCACGTATACAGCTACTACAAAGCGTTTTAACTTCACATATTCACATAATGGAGATATTTCAAGGATACCCATATACCGGATTACCTTCAATCCAAACAGAAGCATTGTACTCCTGGAGCGCCCGAGATGCTGCCCACGAGTGGAAAAGCTCGTAATCCAAACAACTGTGACTGACATCCCACGCAGCCATATGTCTGTTCAGCTCCGTATCCCATTGCCAAACAATGGGGGTTGTGTCTGGCGTACACATGCTCGTCTGCCGGAGCAGATCAATGCAGTGGACGGCATGGTCCCGCACCGTTGTGTTGTCACCTACAGGGTTAAAATCTGGATAATACCCGGGGTATAGCGTTTTACGCAAGTAATTCTAGTAGAAGTAAGATCAATCTCATGCTCTTACTGCTTTATACTTAGCAGGCTAACGTACCAAACAATGAAGGCTGTGAAATACAGTTAATGTGATTATGTACCCGTCAGGATCATCTGGGAGACGTGCTGTACGGTTATGCAACGATTTCTGTTCCTGACCGGACACCCGGAACATGCCACCTGATTGGCTCAGTCATATACGAAATGTATGCCCAGACTGTTGGGCGTACTGGAATATGTGCTCTCCCAACGAGCATCAAGTTCTGGGGATGGAAGGCCCTGGTATGGCGATGGCTCGTACGATACACTTTTATTAAAAACAAGGGTCTTCCTTTGCACCACACTGTGCGGAATTATGGCTGCATTGTGAAAGTAAGTTCTGGCTCTTCACGGGTCAGGTTACTAACGACTTACGGTGAATGAAGCTAGGATAGCGCTCTGACCCAGTCCTTACTATAAATAGAATGCCCAAACCGATAACAATGACGAAAGCTTCCACAAGAGCCATTATTTTCCACATATTTCGTGAGCGGCCCGGTATTTTTTGTGCGGGGTATACCGATGCTGGTAATGGTGCATAGTTATGTGAGACAGACTTTCTTTTGGAGGTGAACATGAATAGTGGGTGTGTATTCTCTCAACCTAATAAGTGCGCTGAATTTATATGCCACTGAACAGAATGCGATCCAAGCGTGTACAGAACTGATATATATCATCTTTCCCATGAGGGTTGGACTCTATAGTTATACGCTTACAACACTGCGTAGGCCTCGCTATTGTATTTTTAAAGAACTTTATTTTGGATCCAGAGAAGTCCCAAACTACGGACACAACAACGCTTCAAATTTACATCTTCATTTAGTCATCTCGCAAAAGCCAGGTCACTGGAGCCTGGAAAGAGATATGATAGCAAATTATGATCACCAGAAAGTTAACAAATCAGCCTTGACTCACAGGTTTATGAATTCATATCAGTACTTGGGCGCAACAAAACCAACTGTGTCGACAGACAAGTCCTAAAATATTTACATACTTATAAGAGGGTGCAAAGCAATGAAGTGGTTCCTTATATACCTTGGCTTCGGGCAGAGGAACTGGGAGTGCCATCGCCAGCACAGTCGCTGATGCAACAATTAGAAGAGAGGAGAATTTCATCATGTTTAGGGTTGAGTGAATGAGACGCTGTATGAAATTACTGTATCGACTTCGCCCTTCATGCATTAAGGTTTTATAGCGTTCTAGGATGTGCTATTTTTCAGAATTCTACCATAGTTCATACGGGTTCTTTTACGCCGTTAACCACTGCATGGGGTTTACTAAACATAGTATTCCGCAGTTTTTTCTGATAGAACATAAAGCGCTTTACGATCCGTGTCTGTCGCCCACATGGATGTTTCTTAACGGCGCCGATTTATGTAAACTACATGAGAAGCATGTGTGTAGCACTAGCCGCTGTATAGGACCATTGTGTCACCTCTCGTTCAAGCTTTCTCCATGTAAGTCTTATGACAGTGCTCTTAAGTGCGCCATGTGAATCAATCTAATACTACACAATAAGTCATTAGTTTTCCCCATTGTGGAAGTCCTTGCGAAGGAGAAAATGTGGCCTTGCGCTTAACCAAAGCGTGAAGAGTGTTGAAGTCAATAATCAGAATAAATTTAGCTTCCAAGCGCTACAAGGTTGGACATATTGTATCGCCTGCATCATCCGGGTCTACCAGTCTTGTCAAGGGATGGTTATATGCCAGAACTCTATGTTCTGGATCATCATCAATGAAGGTTGGAAGACCCTTCAAATATGTGAGTTGCAGGCAGTAGCGAAGCCTCAATAAAAACACCAGAGTATATTTCAGCGCGGATTTCTAAAAGTACATTGGCGGAGGGTGGTCGCGATGTCCAACACAAAACAATCCTTGATTTTGCCTTGTAGGAACGTGATTTTGAAATGGTCGGGCACAGTATGTCCATGTAGATGTGAAGCTTATCCAAAAGAATACCGAATACTGTCTTCAAGCTAGGACAAGCAAGGATAGGCATGAAATCAATATCGTCATTCATGGGATCGAACCATAATGTGCGAAGGATAGGGAGGCTCCATGTATTCAACGGCAAATCCCTAGAACGGCGTAGCCATTCTTCGATGCCGGATCTCTGAACAGCCATGAAGCAGAAAACCTGCTGATCAAGTTCGTCAGCACCAAAGACCAAGTCCTTAAACCAGGAAAAACCGACATCAAATTCAACATATGACCTGAAGGTGATTTTTGAAAATCACTGGAGTTGTGAGTGAATAACAGGTGACTCAGTACGGGCAACTGTTGAATGCTGCTGGACACATTTTTCGAAGATATGTCGAATTATGTCCTGTGGGACACGGCGTATCAGAGACAGAGCATTAATGAGCTGGACCTCCCCCTTCTCGAGAGCTATCCTTCGTGATTCAAGCTCCTCAAGCCGCGCCTCTGTTTCAGCAATCTGACTTTGAAGTTTGGACACATCTTCTCTAAAGCCAGGTAAGATCGTTCTTGCGGAAGCCAGTTCAGAGTCACTTGGTTCCTTATTTGTGGTAAATAATTCAGGAGGGAGAGAACTGAGCTTATCCATGGTGATAGGGTGAGAGCGAGCGGCCAAACGTATATGGATTGAAGCTGAATTATTATACGGAGATATACAACGGTCTCGTATTGAACCTGACTGATGATGTCTCTAAGGGCAGACGAACGATCCAGGGATACCACAGCAATTGGATGAGAGGGCCGGAAACGGTCTGGTAGACAGGAGAACAGAGTTGATCTGAAGTTGGCTTCGGGTTCCACTTTTTGTGTTTGGTAACTGCGTACATACCAAACATGCAATTCTAGACAAGCAATCGTGGGAGTCAACGGGGGCGGCGGACCAATCATAGTGGATCCTGCATTACTTAATCTGAAAGCTTTAAAGTAGAATATTTATGCTTTAGAGTGGACATTGCAACGAATTGCGCCCTGTTGCCTCTTTTTGTAATTTCATTTGATTTTCTCAAGTTTCAAAGATTAGAATTGAGAGTACATTACGAATATCACTGCGCGTTACATCTTACACAGACTCGATAGTGTTTGTTGCAAATACCACTGGACTACTGGATTCTTCTGAACTGCCCTCAATATGATTTTGTTCGTTCCACGTGGTTGAATCACCACATATTTTAAACCGTGCCCTACTGTTCAGAACGGCCATCATGGTATTGCTGTAGATCTCAGAAAGGCATGGCATTGCTGCCTCCCAATATGATCGTGGCTCTGTGGTGTAGATGAGAATCATTGATGCAACGGAGACAGTGGCTGCTTGGATTTATGAATGCGTGAATATGTTTATCAACAATTCACACACCAGATAGTATTCCCGTCTCCACAGTCAGCTTTATGAGTTTGGATAAATATGCATGCATGATTGGCCGTGCTTTCCGTGAAGCCCTGAATAACTTATCTACATTAGTATTAATCTTGTTAATTCGTGTGCAATAACATACTTCGTACGTCATGCAAATGGCAATAAGTATATCACAAGCTGACCCACAAGCCTGCCATATCTGATTTATCAAGATGTAATACATGCACCCTTGTAATATATTCAGGCTTACCCCAAGAATTGGGAAAAATTTGGCTGTTTCCTGGGACATTTTTTTCAAAGATTGTACCATTGCTGAGTTGATTGACATTGCTAGTGAGCCGCCAAAAGACGCTATAGTTAACTAAAGAGGTAAATAGTATTTAGGCAAATGAAATGGGTCATAGTTTAACTCGCACCAATACAATAATAAGAGGTACTTTGTTACTCTCAGATAGTATCTTGATGCGGTAGGCGTAGAATGCCTGTACCATAAGTGCAACTTTGATGTCACGGCAGATTAGTCACCGACCACATTTTGATGCATACACCCTTACCAGTCCCTTCAACCAGGTCTACCGGGATCCAGCTTATTCCGACAGTGTTGAATACTTCAATGTGCCCGTATCCAGCTACGTACCACCCCCAAAGCGTACGCATGGCTGCAACAATTTGTACAACATTGAGCAGGTATAATGAATAAACAAAGGCTTTTAATGTGGCTCTATCATTTGGAAATGCTTGATAGTAGGTATCTGAGTATTGATGTTATCGTAATATTAACACTGACATATTTGGTTTGTAAAAATGCCAAAAAGTACCCCGACAACAATGACTGCAACAAACTACCCGAAATATTCTGAGTCTGTCGCGATATAGACTCCGTGAGATTAAACACACCGGTGGTCCCGTCCTGCTTATATGATCATCATCAGCCACATCGAATGTTATATCCTGGGACGTACGTTTGGTCTATTACAATAGACTGGGGCATGGTCATTGAAAACTGTAGGTGCGGCGTTGGGATGCTATCTTGAATATCACTTCGGTCCTTATATTGGTTGTCGTATGAGAATAATAATAGTCGTTAAACCCCTTGGTTTCAATGAGATGAAGTGCAAGGTGTGTTGGATCAGAGGTCTCAACATACATGGTCATAACACACTGGCAGGTCATTTAGTACTGAATGCTGCTTATCACCGACTTTCATATAAAAGCGGATACTGGAGGGTCGGTAATCTCTATTGGCGCGAAGTGTCTCTGACTGTTACGATGGAACCGGCGTGAATAGTACATTGAGTATCGAAGCCCGTACTGCGGCATCTGTCTCGTGTTGTAAGTCACAGAAGACATCAGTCAACCAGGATCATGTAGGCTTTGACGTGGGCATTTGGTGTATTAATAAACCAACGAGATGTTCCGTTTTCAACATATTCAATAGTTGAAAAGCAGCCCTACTCCTTCTAACGAGGTCGTAATTACTTTATGCATCATTGGCCTTAGTAATGGATGTATTTTGGATGCCATTTGGAGTACATAAAGTGTAGGAGAAAAGTCTGAGTTGCATGTGTCGTGACGATGATACTAAAATTAAATGCTCTCTTGACAGACTGTTCGACAGATTAATCTGTCAAACAAAGCGAAGAAAGGAACTGAATTTATTAGGGCCTTCCGTGTACCCAGCATTGTCGAATAGTTGTATAATCAAGTTAATGATGTTACAACACTGGTTATCCAACAAGTGCATTGAAATGCCGCGCAGACTGGTCTGTATGCGTGCTGACTCAGTGCGTGTGATATGCGTGAATGGCAGCCGTGTACAAGCTGTACACTACATATATACGTTGCTGCTTCATCCCTGGAGTTCACAGGAGCGAGCGGAGGCCCAAGCGGGGGCTGGAGTACAGCGGAACAATGTTTATATTAGGTGCCTTCGCGAAGGGCAACATGATGTGATCAGGCATTTGTGCTGGGAGTGGGGTGGTTTTGTGTACTACCTAAATGGACGCTCTTGGCCAGGCAGGGTTAAGGCTAGGCTTAGAAGCAATGACTTCCGATAACCATACAAGGGGATGTAGATTTACAGACACAAAAGCACACAGAGTGACACTGGAGTGGTTTGTGAATGCTAAAGCATAGGTGTGGGGACAGGGGAGAGCTCAGTTTATAACTTCAGACGCACGAGCAGCCATGTGAGAACAAGTTACGGTCTACTAAGGGAGTGCTTGGTCGATTGCTTCAATCGTGACGAAGCGACTATGGACGGTCTCGTGAGCACATTATATAAGCGAACAAAACTAATCAAGATAATCTGTTGATAAGGTTCTCCGATGTCGCAACTGACCGTTAGCGATGCTCTCTCCGTCCCTCACCCATCTCGAGCACTTGCATGAGCGTCATATACCTGCGGATTGACCTTCATCGTGGCTTCATGTTATCAGTAAGTGCTGTGCTGCCAATAAAGTCACAAATAAAGAAAGACTCACGGGGACGCTTAGTATACATGTAGGGCCTTTTGATATATGGGTCCTTCGGTGTGTGGAGCTTTGCGACTTTAAAACTTCTTTCCCCGTCACTATAGTGATCTGAGAGTATGCACCAAAGAACCCTAAGCCAAAAATGCTCAAGCTTGCAAATAATGTAAGCTTACTGTGTTTCTTTGACCGACCATGGTCAACTTCCTCTATATCCTCTCGCGGCCGTTTCATGCCCTGAGGCTGAACGCTCTCTCCAGAACTATTATCGTGGGGTGTGCTTGGATGAGCGCAGAAGAAAAGGGTAAATGGCAATAAAACATACCTTTGTTGGTGAATGGGCGGTGGAGATATATTCTCTCTGTCCAATGCGGCCTGCATCCGTGGTTGGGATGATCGACTGCCATCTACGAATTTAGTGGTTTTATGTCCATTACCCTTGTCTGTTGAGCAACATTCAGACCCAGCCGCTTGTCTAATACGATTGAAATACTCACTTTCTTCGGTAATAGGCAATGCAGCTCCAGACGGGCCACCAACTAGACTTGAATGTGAAGCATCTTTAAACGAGGTGACATTACTGTCACTGCACACTGTACAGGCTGTACGGTCGCCTGAGCTTTGCATATTAGTACGTCTATTGCTTAAATAGTACGAGGGATATAACCTTGGGTTGTGCATTGACATGGATAGACAACGGGCTGTTTGATTCGCCTTGCGTAATGGGATATTGATGGAAGCGGCAAGTCCCTCTGTCCCTCCCCATAGCTGGGACCGCTCATTAAGCTGTGTATTTGTAACGATGGCAGATAAAAGTTTCCCGTACCTAGGAAAGAGGTCGTCGTTTGTGAATTTCTCATTGGTATGCGTCGCGTGAAGGGCAGATGCTTTGTTGGCTCTCCCACTTATGGTGGGTAGTATGCATTGACTGCTATCATATGTCCTGACAGACGAGGTCGGATCCGTTGATTGCGGCGATAAATTAAACACATTTTGCCCGCTGGATGGCGGGAACGTAGGGTACGCGGCGTAGCTTCTCTGTCCCTGCCACCTGAGTTCTAGGGAAAAGCTGGTTGTCAGTGATATTGTTCATTCATAAATGAATACGATCTACCTTGTGTGGTATCAAAGTTCTCTTGATGTATGTTCGCCGTATCACCATTGGCAGGGTTTCCTGGCGCGTCATTGCGTCCTAGTGTTAGTGAAGGGTGCCGGTGAGGGCTGATGATAATCAGGAGTGGGAATGCTTCGTACCAGAAGATCGATAAACGTCTCCACCAAATTGTGTTTGACCTGCAGAACCCATGGTGCTAACTCGAGGGGCGCGCCCTTTCATAATCGCGAGGTAAGTAGCGCGGCTCAACAAAAATACAGGATGCGACATACGTCCAAATGACTGTGCGCCAAAGGTACTGATAACCTGCGCATTATTTGGGTGAACTGGATACGAGGCCATCTCCCTTGCACTATCAGTAAATTCGACTGAGTTCTGATTATACGACATTTGATGGGCGTGCGTGTTCATGATATTTTGAGGCAAATTGGTTGGAGGATTCAGCAATATACAGCTACTGGTGCACTTAGTATAAGACAAAAGAGGGGAAAGGCACTAGTGAGATGATGTTGAAATTTTTTATTACTTCCGAAGAAAAGCTTCACGCTTGCGCTGTTGCTGCGCTGTTTGCTCGCTTCAGCCAAGCCTCGCCGGATATTAATAGACTTCAAGCTTCAACACTTACCATTATCCCGTCCATCCTCGTAACATGGGTCCGCGACAGTGCTGACGGATTTGGTCCACTCTGCTCCACCTGCGCTTCGTCTAGAGTACAGCGACTATTGGCCTAGCACAACCAAACGTCCGGCTTGGCGCAGACGACAGGACAAGACTCAGAAAGTCGTCTTTCTATCAAAGGGGTGCATCATCTCTGCTTGCATGTTGTCCATTGCTCATACCATGATAGATGTTCGTGCTCGTCGCTGTCTCTGGATAAATCTTGTCTATCCGAACGGCCGCGACCCGTCTCCCCATTGACCATTGGCTCGCGCATTGATAAACGGGCCTGACCCCTTACCACTGTCCTCCCTTCTTCCACGTCATGAACTGTGTTTTATACCCGAAACTGTTCTTGACTGGTTAACCGTCAACGGCTCGGTAAGTGGTACTACCAGCGTCTTCAACGTCCCGCTGACGAATCTGTTCTGGAAACCTTACCTACGGTGCCCTGCTCGTTAGATTCGTCCGCCCCCGCCGTTTTCCCGCCCGCAAGTGCATCACATTCCCCTGCAGCATGTTCATCTCATCGCCATGCCCAGCGCCCTGTCCCGTTCCCCGTCCATGTATCGCAGATATCCCCCTCTATGGTTGCAAGGGCGCCCGCCGTCACGGGCAGCAGAAGGACGATGCACTGAAATCCGCAGAGGCGCCCGTACCCACCCCGACTCCGCCCCCGCCCACCAACGCCCACTGCGCCCCCGCCCACCAACGCCCACTGCGCCCCGTCCTCGCGCCCATCATCTCTCCGCACCCTGCATCTGCCACTGCAGGGTAGTTCCCCCTCCACGGAAACGGGCCCCGTATCCCCCGCCCCCTCGCGTACCGCTTACACCCACAACCAGCGCGGCCGCACTCGGGATGCTGCACTGGCATATGGCAGGCTTCCGGCTCGAGTTCGAGAGCAGGAGTTGTCCTTGCCATGCCCTACGCCGGCACAGTAACAGGCATGTGCACTGCGCTCATACTGCAGGTGCACCGGTGGGAAGGGATGCGGAGATCTGGACGGCTCTGGAGGATACGACACGGGCCATTATCTGGGTCCGTGATAGGGAGGACGACAGTCGTGATAAACGTAGGGTATACTCGAGTACAATGGATAAAAGCAATGTTACATATGACATTGTTCTCATATTATATAAAGCATCCCAGATACGAATTGTCCAGTCACTACACCCCGAGGCAACACGGTCTCCGTCTGGTTCCAACTTCCAACACGCACGCTGTCTCGTCTGCCGATCCAGACACTATAAGCTCTCCAGTTGGAGAGAACGACGTGGATAGAACAGAATCTGAATGACCTTCCATATGACTCCCTGTCAGCTCTGCCTTTTCAACATCCCAAAGTCGAAGTATCTTACCTTCAGAGCCCGTAATTAGACTTTTCCCATCTGGGGAAAATGCCATAGTGAAGATTGCCGCTTCTACAGTGTGTTTGATGGGTACGTCCTTCCATATCGTAAGATTGCCTTTGGTTGCTGTGGATGCTTTACACACTCCATCACGAAGGAAGAATGCAAAACAGCTGGCTGTTGCACTTTCATCCTCAACGAGGACAAGTTCTTTAGTTTTTCTTCCACTTAATAAGTCCCGAATCGAGAGAGTACCGTTTTCAGAAGCGGAAGTTATGTTCCTACCACTCACAGACATCGCGATCGAGTGTACAGGAAGTCCGCGCCATTTCCGTCCTCTCGAATTCTAGAGAATAGTGCAGATTACGCACTGCACCACGCACAGATACTTTACCTCATAGACAAAGCACCGGTCGTATGCATTGCAGTACGATACACCCAACCGGCCCCCTTCAGTGAAATAGTACTCACCTGTGGACTCGCCCAGACTCGCCTCCGCGCCCAGACGCGACTTCCGCACGTGCTTGGACACGCAAGACAACGTACACGGCCTAAACAAGACGCCTGCGCATGCGGCCAGACCTGACATTCGCTTGAACAGAGTCTCAGCGCGTCATACAAGACGCTACATGGCAAGTACGTCAGTCATAACAATTCTTGTCATGAAAATACTTGGACATGTGTTGGTGATATCCTCCAAATGAACCTTATGCGCTCGTGCTGCAGAATGATGGGGAGTTTTGAACGAAATGGGCAAGCACAGGCAACTATGGCAAATGCAAGCTCACCTCAGAGTGGGAGACGACGCGTACTTGTCATGCTATGCATGGTCCTAGTATGTCAAGAGATGCCCGGCATGCCAAGAATCCAGACATCCTTCGTCGTCGTTGTATATGCTGTTCACCGTACCAGGACCGGAAGCGCCGCACGTACTGCAAACGACGCGGCTTGTTCCTGAATCTGTCTCAGGTACACGAAGAATGACATGGCGTCAAGTGCACGGTGCAGTGCCAAAATCCACGACCTGCAAAGGGAAGCACAGGCTCTGCAAAGCATAGAATTTAGATTTGTATACAAATTAATAAAGAAATGATAACAGACTTACATGATTATCCATCAAGATACTTGCAGGACCGAGAAGGTAAGCCGTTGGATTTATCACATAGTTTTCATGAGTTACTTACCTGTTAGCTCACTGCTCATTTTTCGGCGTGAGGCCGGTTCTTGTCGATGCACAGCATGTTATTCCTGCATGCTCAAATCCAATACCTACGCCTCGGACAGGCAGAGCCGCACTGACCACAAGAGCTGACAATAAATCAAGTACTCTGCATTAGTACGGGTGAGCAACATATCTTATTCAAGAAAAGGCTTTAAATCACCACGGTGTAGCCGCCGGCCAGTGAAGCACTCGCATTCCGAGCAGACGCCAGTTCATTGTAACTATGTGTAAGATTTGGTATAATATATTAGCACTTTAGCTACATACACGACATACTTAATATAAATATCTAATACAAGTCATATTACGAGCTCGACGGGTGCCGTGAGTATCGTGCCCCACAGACCTCACGAAAGCATAAGATATTCCACCCACCCATCGTCATGTGCACAGGGCGTGATCGTGCAGAATTATGCACATAGACTGTATGCGCACAACCAGCAAGCGCATGCACGCTGCACGGCAACGCATAGTATATCCCTGCGCGGATACATGCACCTATACCTTCTCCGTGCACTGGGAGCCGTAAAATGGAAACAACTGCTGCAGGACAACCCGCACTTTATGCGTGTCTGACCTTGTGCCATATGACACTCTGCATTAGGTTATGCACAAATTCAACTGACCTTGTCCATTGCTGTGCTGCAGAGCATAGCAGACGACGACGAGACCGGGTGCAGGATGCCTCTCGCATCCCAGATGTCGCATCTTGTGTCATGCAAAGTCCCCACGCGGCCTCTTGAAACCTCGGAAACATTTATTTGTTGTGCATTGAAGCTCCAGATATGTTTTTGTTAAAGATCTAATATTTCTGTTTCCATTTACACAACTACGCAAAGTGATGCCTGCCCTACATCAAATTCCCATCGTTGATGTCACATGTCCTCCTCCCTCGATAATGACAGCCACTGTCTCACCCTCACACCTCCATTTCTGCCGCTCATCTACTGCCTGAAAGGTCAAGCTGCTCATTGCATTGGTACCCCCATCAGGGCTTGCCATCCATCAAGGCCTGCACCACTACCCATGCCCATCCCATGCAGCTTCTATGTCCGAAGATCCCACTTCTAGTCTTGGATGCTTATCTAGCCGGTGCCAACTTACACTGCCTTGCGATTCGGGGTCACCAATGACGTTGTCACTAACCACCTTCCTTGCAGTGAACCTACAACAACATTCTTACATCACAGCCGTCTTTATCCACCCCAGACCATGCTCACCCAAAGACCAGGGCTGTGCAACTCACAGGCCTACTTCGGAGCAGTTCTGCCGGCCCGAGCATCGTTCCGGGGCCTCGGACGATGCAACAACTTTGCCCTTTGTCCTGTACTGCGACTACACCCGCCCAAGACAGTCTGAAGACCACAAATAAGCAGCTGGATAAACCCTGGCTGCCCTTCCTTGCCTCGCATGACATGCACAACGTTGAGAGGTCTGCCGCGGGGCTAGACTCGAATCACAAGAAACACAACACACACAACCCCAGCGGAGCGAGATCCTATCCCCTAGATCGAGCGATGCTCTTCAGCTAAGCGGATTATAGATGTCTATGCTTCTCCTGGTCCTCTCCGCTGAGCAGACTGTGATGTTTAAGAGTCTCGTGCACTCAGTCTAGATGTCTGCTGTACAGTGCCTGCAAGTTTGTTTTTAAGGAGGGGTTTAATTCTAGAAGTCTCAGATTAATGTCTGGGCGACCTCTGCTGAGCACAGGGTATCGATAGCAATGTATAGTTTTGATGGTGGCTCTGCAGGGCTTATTCCGCTGAGTGGGTTTGAGGTCCGGTGACCGATGCAGATGCTCACACAAGCTGGTATTCCCAATTGTGCCTCTCTCCGCTGACTATCCAAAGTCGTTCTGCTGGGACTGTCCAAAGTCCTATTCTGCTGAGGCTATCCAGAACCTCGTTCACCCGGTGGTGCAGTCTCAATTCACAAAACACTACAGCGCGAGTTTTCGTACACGGTTGCACTGACTCCCTGCTGAGCTCTCCAAATGACCTGGTGGCCAGAAGCTATCCAAAACTTCTATGATTCACAATACACTTCACCGTAAAGACCCTAACAAAAGCTAAACACAGCCTGCTGACAGTCTGGGATGGAGCCCAACACACAGATCTAGTGGGTAGACAATTGCTTGATTTCTGTAGTTACAATTACAAGTTTATATAGACGCGTGCTGTGTATTAATTTAGGTGGAGAGTAAATACTAGCAACACCGGACCAAAGGTCCGCTGAGCAGATGTGCCTCCACTGGGCATTTTGATGACTACTCCGCTGAGCACGACCTGACCTCGTTGTGTTGCCAGCCTCTGCCGAGAGACGCCATTAAACTCCGCTGAGCGGTTCCTTCTTGGTTATTGAGATCTGGTTACTGCTGCCAAAGTTCCCCAGCGGAGTCCGTGCTGTGTGCATTATTCATTCCCTCGGGCATCACACGCTCCAGCACGTGCGCCACAGTCACCTGACGAGTGGACTTAGGCAAATTTCGCCTTCGCGATGTGTTCCGCTGAGTCCCTTTGAGACGCCGTCTACACACAGCCCTGCTTGTTGCCTTTGACACTTTCTGCTCAGCTGTACTCCTGCCTTCTGCTGGGACGACAGTATCCGTTATATGCTCTGCTGACTGCTATTCCGGGTACTTCAACTGTGTACTTATGGCCTGTACAGTCTGCTGAACCCCACACAACTGCCTGCTGAGCACATGTGTGATGAGTTGTGATGCATGCGCTGAGCGCTGAGACGGCTGACCAGGCTAGTCACCGCTCGGCTGCACCCTTGCACTTTAGCCCAAACTGCCTGCTGTGACCACTTACAGCCTTGGTGTAAACACAAGCCTGTCAACGTTACTTGTGCCATACCACCTTTCCAGCACACCAGGATCAGCATGCCAGGATTGCATTGCTACCACAGCATTCCCCTTTGACCACCCTGCACATTAGTTGCAAGAAAGCACAACATATGCAAAGCTTTGGATATGAGGGAATAAGGCTGGGAGGTTACGGCAGGCTAAAATAATCTGGTTGTGAGTTCTTGATTTTATGAGCAAAGGTTCCCACTCACCTCTAACCACCAGCATGCTGTCTCTACTATCTTTGATTCTCACATCACAGTCAACTACATGGTTGCCTGGCCCACTTCACCCTCACTGCCTCCCTGCATATGCTGCTATGGCTACAAGGGATGACTGTCAGCTCTTGGTTGGCTCACAGTGACCCATACTGTCATCACCCCATTTACCTACATCAGAAAGTTGTCCATTTAGTATCTGGGTTTCTTTAATTTTGTTAGGTTTATCTGTTTCAGGAAACTGTACTTACATTTCAGCTTAAGATTAAGCTTCAGAAGCAGTTCAGAAGCACAATAATATGTATAGAAATGGTAATTATCAGGCTTGATTCCCTTTTTAGTTTCCAACTTACCATACATATGTTTCCGAGGAAAGAGGTTTCCTGTTTTTTTGTGGTTTTATTGCCGTTTCCGGGGTGAGAAACCTGAAAAAACTAAATGGCTAAATTTCTGATGTACCAAAACCATGGAGCTCAGGGGTGTATGTTGCCAGAAAAGCAGAAGGCAACAGATGCAACAGTTGTACAAGGGGAGGAAGTCCAGTCCCTCAAGGTATGTTGCTCCACATCTTGTGTTCTGGATATGTGTCTCTAACCTTGACTTCCAGAAAAGGCCCTATGCCCATCTGAAGACTAATGAGGCATGAATCCATCCTGTGTTCTTCTTGGGCACAGCCAACATCACACACCAAAACACATTGAATTTCTGTTCTGGCTGCATTGCTTTGTACCATGGGTGACACTATGTTCCAGTCAGCTGCATGGATGACCTTTCCACACTCCCTTTAGCCCATGCACCAGAAGCACTCAACAATAAGTGGTGCACTCTGTGTGGCATACTTGACCATGCACACTTTTGCAGAGGCTGATTAAGTACAGGATGAATGGTGCACCCAATCACAGGCATTGCCAAGGCTCTGTATCAATGACAGTGTTGCCACAGACTGCCTTCCATCACGGTAAAACAGCAATAACATATGCACACTACTGCCCTCACTCTATATCTCAGCAAATGAGCCCTGGTTGCCCCCCTTGTTACAAGAGCTGTGCAGGCTTGTGGGCCTACCTTGGAGCAGCTCATCCCTCTGGAGCATCTTTCCAGAGGCTTCAGATCATGCAATCATCTTGCTCTTTGTCCCATACTGCCCAACAGACCTGCCCAAGGTGTACTTGCACTAAGCTGCTGGGTCTACCCAGGCAGCCCTCCTGCATCTAGCATGACAAGCATAACATTGCTTGTCCCCTATGTCCCCTCTAGTATGCTGGCATTGCATGTCTACCAGGGCATTCAATTTCGACCACACTGCAGATTTGTTCCTACATGGCCTACATTTACAAGTACACCACATAGGACAGTGCCTGGGTACCGTAATCTATAGTGCTACAGTGAACTATTATTATACTGTAGATCACAGAGTTATTTTGAGCCATTGCAGAACTAGTATACTACCGTGTCACACGGGACTAATAGCTTTCTAGTATATTACCGTGTTTTACAGGGCCATTGTCGACAAATGGTGATGGTCGTCAGGGCAAGATCAACCGGCGGTTCTCTATGTCGAGCAGCGGTGTCAAATGGCAGATGGGCTGTGCTAGACCGGCGATTTCGATCGTTGACCGGCGCTATTCAAATTCAATATACTACTATTTTTCAGGGGACCACTGTGAGGCTAGTATATTACCGTGGTTCATGGCTGATTTTGAACTAATGATTGTATGAAAACCGGCGGTGCATGATGAGAATCGCCGGTCTGGAATAATAAATGGTATGGGACCATAAATTAATATACTACTATACATCATGGGACCAGTGTGAGGCTAGTATATTACCGTGGTTCACGGCTGATTTTGAACTAATGATTGTATGAAAACCGGCAGTGCATGATGAGAATCGCCGGTCTGGAATAATAAATGGTATGGGACCATAAATTAATATACTACTATACATCATGGGACCAGTGTGAGGCTAGTATATTACCGTGGTTCATGGCTGATTTTGAACTAATGATTGTACGAAAACCGGCGGTGCATGCTGAGAATCGCCGGTCTGGGATAATGAATGGTCTGGGACCATAAATTAAGATACTCCTATACATCTGTGAGTCTGGTACATTACAATGGTATATGGGCTCATTTTGCACATATGATCGTTGGAAATTGGAAACCAGCAGTCTGTTGTATACATCACCGGTCTCAGGTGATCGATGTTCATGCTCATGAAATGAATATACTACTATGCATAATGGGACCTTTGCAAGTTTAGTATATGACTATTAGCCAGCATAATAACAATATTATAGACCATTACAATTCAGGCCATACTTGCCCAGATTATCATATAACAACATTATACACCGCCGGTCTAACTGAGACCGGCAATGTGTTTTGGCTAAAGGTATATACCTAATTATTATGCTATGGTAGCCCACACCAGTGACAAATTTTTTATAAAAATGCACATTATTGATATGCACCGGCGGTTTTACTAAGACCGGTGATGTCCAGATGTTGCCTTTGGTTTTGAAAAGCTGAAGTCTGTTGATTGCTTTGCGTGGGAATGTTGACTATTATTTGTAGATGGTTGAACTTTATAATAGCGCACAGCCATCAACAGAACATTTTTCTTCTCTCCCACACCCCGCATCCTCTCCTTCTCAATAATTCCCTCTACCTTTCTTCATGGCTTTGTCTCACAGCAACCTTGAAATCCGAGACACAATCATCGCATTCCATCACGACTGTGTGCGAATTTGGGAAGGAGGGAGCCAAATGTTTTTGAAGGAGAGGTCCAGACTTTGGAAGTCTTTGGTGAGTTTTTTTGTTACATTTTCTATGTTTAGTTTACTGACCATTCATTGACAATAGATTGAACTTCAAGTCTGCAAGCAGTCGGCTGCTGGGCGCACTGTAGGGCTCACGCTCTACAACTATGTGCGCAAGCTGTTGTCCAAGGACGCGAGTTCCGATGGCCGAGACGCAGACAACGTGCGCTGGGACACATTCAAGGAGATGGTGGAGACGGGGCTATACGTCCTACGGAGGCAGGAGCAGGGGAAGGTGGAGGTGGATATAGGCAGCATGCCTATCATTGGTGAGTAATAAATATTATAACCTTTTGTTCATTTCTGACAGTCTTAGTCAATCGACCGGCGACTGTCGGGGTGAAGCCTGCACTGCCGGTCAAGGCTGCACCGGCGGCCAAAGCAACAGAGGCAAAGAAGGCCTCCCCACCCCCCCCTGCGCCTGCCTCTCCCCCTCCTGCACCACCTGCCCCTGTCACTGCCAAGGCGAAGTCATCGAAAATCGCAACACGGGAGAAGACACCGTCCCCAACAGGCGCACACCCAGCAGCGTTCAAAGATGTTGTTGAGGTTGTCGTGGCGCTGCCTTTGCAGAAGGTGCCGAAGCAGAAGAAGGCGAAGGCCACCGCCGGTGTCAAGGCCAGTGAGACGGAGGCCACTGTCAAGCCGAAGACGAAGAATGCGAAGGGGCCAGCCACCAGGCTGCCGGTGGCTGGCCCGTCTAGACAACCGGCGGCAACAAAATCGCGTGAATTCGTCTTGGACACGGACGATGAAAGCAAATACAAGGACGACGAGGAAGAGGAGGAAGAGGTACAGCGTCCCACGAAGAAGGGAAAGGGAAAGGCGACCCAGAGCGACCCAGAGGCAAGGACAGCAGCATCGAGGAAATCGAGGCAAGTCGACGATGACAGCGAGTCCGATGGGAAACCGGCGGCCAAGGGCAAGGGGAAGGCACGTGCGCGATCTACTGCGTCTAAGGGGCGGATGCCCGCTGATTGCTACAAGACCAAGACACCTTGTTGGTCTTGTATCAATCGCAGCACACCCTGCTACGTCGAGTCCCCGGAGCATGAGAAGGAAATGCAGGAGAACCCCGTCAGGGCTTGTAGTACGTGTCAATACATGTACAAGAAGCCCTGCATCAAGACACCGGGCGCCATGACACTGGGCGACAAAGTTGCTCCCTGGGACCACCACCTGAGTCGCTACGTCGACGAGGACTGCAAGAAAGTCTTCGCGGACGCCGAGAACGTCGGGGACGTCATTATGATGACATTGGAGCAAATGCGAGTGATCACCTGCAACGTCGAGCGCAGATTTGACAATGCGACAACAGACGTTCGGGCGCTCCAGCGACAGAACCAGGAGCTCTCGAAGATGCTCGAGAAGACAACGGAGGCAGTCGAGGAACTGACGACGATACGGGCTGATGCACAGGACCTGACAGACAAGGTCCAGGAGTTGAAGGTGGTGGTTGAGGGGCATGGGCGAGCCCTGACGGAGTTGATGGAGGGACAGCGGGCTCTGAGGAGCCTGCTGGAGCAGGTTGTCGCACAGACATCACGGCCGAAGTCAAGGTCAATGACGCTGTTCGACATCCAAGTGCCTCGGAAGACGCCACCACCGGTGTCGACTGGACCGCCGGCCACATCAGGACTGCCGGCCCCCACTCCCCCTCCTTTATCGCCTTCACCGGTCCCGCACCGTCCACCTGCCCCGTCTCCATCCCCTGCCCATTCCCCTTCGCCTGTCCCTTCTCGCCCACCTGCCCCCTCCGTCCAAGATCTCATCGAGGTGCACACACCGCCTCCTGAGTCCCCAGAACACGAAGAAGACAACGAGGAGAACATGGGCACTGACAGCGACACGCCTATGGTCGTGGCTGCAGAGTCGCCCACTGAGCAGGGGGATGGGAAGGCTGAAGGGGGAGACAATGAGGAGGGTGCCAGCAAGGAGGATGAGCTGGACTCGGTGTCGCAGGTTGAGGCGCCTGTGAAGAAGACAAGGAGTCAGAGGGGGAAGGGTGGAGGAAAGGGCAAGGCAGCAGGGACGACTGCCGGTGCCAAGCGAGGGAATGAGGGTGAGGAGAACGAGGAGCCACCGGCGAAGCACACTCGCACCAAAGGCCGCCGGTGACATCCTCCTTGCATCTCGATTCTTTTTTGTCTGTATATACCGCCCCTTGAAGTTAGATCAAGGGCAATTTAATGTATCAGTATATCTTGAAACTTTGACTTCAGAAGTCAAAGTAAAATTAATTTTTTGACATTTGCTTGTAAACATCAGTCTCAGTGAAGTCAGGTATAAATATACATTGATGCAAAATGTGTGAAGTCCTCAATATGTGAAGTTGCAATTTGTGGCCGGCAGCATCATGTCAGGTTAGAAGTTAATTTAAATGTATCACAATGTATCTATCCCTAGGTAACTTCATGTACATTTTCGACTGATTGAATATTTGAATATAAGATGACATGTGAGACCGGCAGTGAGACTGGCGGTTTCATAATTTCCCCAATTGTCTATTTGTTGAAGATTTTTTGTGGCCACTGTTGTGGTCAGTCGAGGCTGGTCGGCGCGAGGCTAGGCAAGCTGAATGGCGCATGCCGTGAGCATTGTCAACATGTTCCCTGAACTTTGTTCGTCCTCGGTGCCTCTTGACTTCAACCACATTCTCAATATCCGAGACCGCCAGTCTTGAAGCAATTCGTCTGGAAGACCGGTGGTTACTTTCTCCATCTTCATTCTTGCTGTGTGATCGTCCTCTAGACACAATCTTGTGTTTTGTCTGCTTTGTTCCTCCTTCCTTTTCATCAGGTTCGACAATTCTTACCCTTGACTGATTTCTATCCCTTGTATTCGATATATCTCGCAGTCCAGGGGGTCTGCCTTTCTGGGCATGGAATGTATTTCTTCTGCTGGGTCCTTTATCTTTGCTGTCTGACCGGCAGTCGTCATCTGATCCTGATGCAGATGTTAACTGCCAGTGTCTTGATTCTTCCACCTTGTCTGACTGGTCCTCCACATTTGAATCATGTTCAAACTGATTCTTTCTTCTTACCCTTACGATTCTTGAGAATAAACTTTTTTGCAATGAATCTTGACCTGGATCTAATCCTACTAGTTCTTTGTCTAGGCCGGCGGTCCACATTGTCTTCAGATATGGATGACTCCTTGTGCTTGAGTCTCGTCAGGGTGCTGGACTTCCTGACATATTGTCATCATCTGATGGCCGCCGATCGAGAATCATGACCGGCAGTGCATCACTATCCTGCAACTTTGTGGTGATAGAGTCATCAGTGTAGACATCTGCCATTTGTCGAAGGTCAGCCAAACTGATATCCTCCTCTCTATTCATCCCGAGGTCTGGGTCTGGTATAGCGAATGATGTGAATAACTCTTCAGGGTACATCTGAGGCACCGGTTCAACAGCGCCATTAGGAATGGCATGAAATTTGAAGGGAATTTCATTTGCCGCTTACGCCGGCGGATGAGATTGACAATATCAAATGCTGTTGACCTGTTATATGATGAAGGGTCCCGAAACGAGATGCCATGAGGCATGTAGAGAGGGTCGACAAAGTCCTGCCAATTGTGCTTGTTTTTGATTGATGTGTACGGTGGGCCCCTGGATGATTTCGTTGCTAGTGCTACTCAATCAGGTACACACATTAATTGTCAAATTACGTTGAAAACATATACACATACCGAAGTGCAATCCGTAGTACTTGTGGATCATCCCCTGCATGACCCTGAGACTTTCTTTGCGTCCCTTTGGATTATAGGCGGGCATCCAGGGCATCCCTGAAGGATGAGAGCTGGCCTGGTGTTCTACAGATTCGGCACCGGCAGCCTCGCCACGCTTGAGAGCAGTGATGTGCTCAATGTATTTTATGTAACTGGTCCTAATTGCTGTGTAGCTATTCGGATCAAATTCTTGAAAGCTGGGAAAATTCATTGGCGCATTAGGCTGCACTACCTGGGTATTGTAGCTGACCGGCAGTCAGGAACATTCATGTCAACTGCAGAGATGCTCACATTGTGAATGTAGCATGTCCGTCTGGTTTATCAAAAGTTGTGATCCAGAGTGATCTCACACCCATGCTCTCAAACATTTTCCTATCCACTTCATGACAAATGTCTGAACAGTGCTTCACAGCTTGTCTATATAGTCTCTTAGTAATGGACCGGCTGTGTAATTAAAAACTGACTTGGCTTGAACCTCTGGTGGCACACCCTTTGCTTTCCATTCCATCACCTCCATTTTGATTGCATCTCGTTCCTTATCTGTCAGCATCTCCTTAATATACTTCTTTGCCCCTGCATAATATTTGATCCAGGAACAGCTACTGTAACTGCCGGCCCCACCGCCGGCCTCATCATCCGCGACCCTGTCGTCATCACCATCAGATTCCTGATCACTCCCGCCCAGTGCCTTCCGTGCACGGCACTTTGCTTCCTCTTCAATCTCCTTGCCTTTACGTGCAATGACACCAGAGTCAAAGGTAACATCCATGTTAAAACCTTTAATTTTCATGCGCCTCGTCATCTTAGCATTATTCTTGAACCAATTGCATATTGACTGTTACAGCATTAGGCGTTACATTGCATATATTGCTTGGGGCATACCCTTTTTTTCTTCTTCCATTCCTCTTGCATCTTTTCATCGAAATTGGGATTACTTTTTTTGTATCGTGATCCCCACAATGCTTTGATCATTTTGATGACCTTTTCAGCGAGGAAAGTGCCCTTCCGCTCTTTGACCTGTGCACAATATCCCTCGACATGATCCCTCAAAATCTCCAACTCCTTCGCTGTCCATATCTGTGTAGAGGCCGGGGTTTCTTCTGGTGTAGGCATTATGGGGAAAGGGATGAAAAAATAGACCGATGCATTCCTGCTTATAACTAGATTAAAATAGATACATTTATTGATAATGACATGAGGCAGAACACATGTGCCATTGGTTTCTTAATATAAGGTCGAATACTGAATGCACACGCAACTGTCTACTCCCAATGCGCCGTGTCCGTATAACCCAGCACAATGTTCCAAATCAAGCTGGTGGCATCCAGATAGAAGAGCAGGACCATAGAGGAAAGGTCATTACAAAGAAGTGCAAACGTGGTGGGGAACCCATTGCAGAGAATGTAGCACCGACTATTCCTGCTATTCCTGCTATTCCAGATGTTCCACCAGGCTTTGAACCACAGGAAGTACCTGACCGTCTAGACTATGCTGGAGATATAACTGAGGATCAGGTTATCGAAAACCTACAAAACTTGGATTTACCAGTATACAGAGGCAAGGTATGTTATATCACCCACATGAATTGCACACTGCATATATTAAATCGTGCAGTTGCAAAACGATTTTCTTAGAGAATGGCTTGTCAGAAGGGATACCCACTTGAAGATTGTGATGGCATCTCATGCACCTGCCAGAGGGATCGATACATGCAATGCTTGCAATGCACCTGCTGCCAAATGGAAGTGTAAGGAATGTTTTGGAGGACGACTCTTATGCACAACATGTTGCCGGCAGATTCATGATGTCATGCCATTTCATCGTATTCTTCGTTGGGATGGTAGTGCTTTCACACCGGCGGCGCTATGGCAAGTTGGTGTAAAGCTTCATCTTGGCCATCAAGGAAATAGATGTCCTAATACAATGGTCGACTACAACAACATACAGGAAATGCAAGAGGGAGAATATGGCGATGAACATGAAAATGACCTCTGCCAGGCATATAATGCCGGTCTGCAACCCGAAGCTGAGGAAGTTGCTGATGAATACATCGATGAAGACACAATTGTGTTTGATATTGATGTTACTTACCCTCAAGTCTTACCGAGGCCAGCCCAAAATGATACCCATGGTAATCCATTTGTCACAATTGTCAAGGTGAATGGCATTCATCACCTGCCGGCTGTCAAATGTCACTGCAACAATCAGCCGCCAGAGGATAACCAATACATGCAGCTGGCACTATTCCCAACCTCCTTTGATGTGGTCAAGACTGTCTTCACATTTGCTGTTCTTCGAGACTTCAGGCTGTCTAACCTAGAGTGCAAGACATCTGCATATCAGTATTACACGAAACTCTGCCGGTTGACCTGCCCAGCCTTCCCACAAGCAGTATTGGATCGATATCGTGAGCTCCGCCGGCTGAGTAGACAATTCCGCAACATGAAGATGTGGATGATGCATGGCAGAGCACATGGGCTATGGCGACCAGAACCTGATCCACCTGTTGAGCCAGAAGTGCACATTCTTGCTGATAATGAAATACCAAATGAGGATATTATGCCTCCACCAGTTGCAGAACAGTCTGAATCAGACAGTGAAGATGAGGCACCAGAAGACGCCGCCGGTAACACCGCCGGAGGGATTACAATGACACCATCAATGTACGGCGATATACTGGCTCTATTTTGCCCTGCTTGTCCTCAACCAGAAATCAACCTCCCTGAAGACTGGAAAGAGAATGACAAGAAGTTTCTTTTTATTTGCAAGTACTGTGCTGATGGGAACTTCAAGGCTGACCATTTAAATCAAAAGAATGCCCATGATGATATTGATCTGACAGCCGGCCAGGCATTCATGACAGCCGCCAGTCCATACCAGGAGCATTTGAAGGATGCCAAAAAATATTCCAGGAAATTCAAAGAGCCGCCGACTTGCCATTCTCATCGTGCCCAGCTTGACAGTGAAAAGGTTGTTTCTGGCCGCCGGGTCAGAGGGATTGGTGTACAGGCATGTGCAAGACACGGCTGCTTCTGTCCAGGCAGTCTCGTTGACTTTGAATTGGGTGAATGTCAAATGTGCATGGACTACAGTATTTCCAAAGCACTCAAGCATACCAACACCGGCGGCATCGAGACTGTCATGTTCATTTATGACATTATGTGTCAGTTCTACAAGAATATGACTAGGCAATTTCGACTAATGAAGGGTCTCACTTGGCCACAAAGACTTCGATGCATACACGCAGTCGGTCTCTGGCATGTACATGGCCACAAGACAGAATGTCTATATAGATGGGCATCTACCTATATCCCAGGTGTTGGCATGGTAGATGGAGAAATCCTGGAAACCCTGTGGAGCCTGCTAAACAAGACATCTCGCAGTGTTCGGACTGCGACCGCCGGCCATCGGGCTGAAGTGCTCGATGACCACATGGGCGATTCTAATTGGAAGAAGACAGTCAATATGCCATCTACAATCATCAAGAAATATATTCGAGCAGTGAATCAAGAAATAGATGCTATCGTCTACTATAACAATATTACTGCAAGTATGCCGGCGGATAAACTTAGCAGTTCTCGAATGTCTTGGATATGGAGAATGGAACATAACATGCAGCCGCCGGTTGGAAATCCGCCGGTCGATGGCAATCTCAATTGTGAAAGAATCAATGATTGTAAGTTTTATTGATATTCATCAAGCTGTGACTAAATACAATTGTAGTCTATCGAATTCATTGGCTACAAGCAAGAGCACAGAAAATGCACTGGGAGGAAGAGGTTGTTCTATGTCAGCATGAAATGGACTGGACAGTCCGGTTCTATGTGCATATGGCAAATATGTGGAAAGACCGGCGGAATGTCTGGGCAGATGCAGTGACCACCATTCAAAACCCATCAAATGACACTGCCGGCCAATTCAACGCTCACCCACTAGGTTTCCAGGCTTATGCACAGGCACAGATCAACTTATGGAATGAATTAGGTAGGGTAGCAGATGCTAGATTTAGTAAGGCACATGTACATTATATAAGCCACTGGTATCATGTGGCCTGAGGAATGAATACATGTGACCTTATCAATCAACCATCTCTGCACTGTTGATCTTGTCTTTCATTTTTACCTCCACGGCTACTCAAACTCCTTCTCATCACAATGTCTTCTTCAAACACCAACCCCATGCCGATCCTCGATGAAGACGCCCGCATCGATCATGTGCAGTGCAACCTGCTTCTTTACCTCTGCATGTTTCGCATCCGCTGTGGCCTCAGATACTCGATCACTGGTGGCGAGCCGCCATGATAACCCCTATGCCCGCCTGCTTATGAAGGAGATAGTGAGTTTTATCTATTGATTATTGCTTCACAGTTAACAGTTCTATTCAGGAATTCACATTGATTCACATTTCAACATGTGTAATGAAAGGATACCGAATGAGGCAGCTGTATCTACTTGATCAGTTGGCCATCAACGGTTACGGCATCGCCCGCCGCCAAATGGCATTCTGATTCTGCCGCCTACAACCCGGAGTTCATGAGAAAAGAAGATGTCTTGCTAATGTCAATGACAGACACAACACCTATTTGGTGGCTCGCACCGGTGGATGATATCGAGGACTACCAAGTCACCGCCGATTCCATCTGCCACCACTTCGAGATACTTCTAACTTTCATGATAGATTTCCATGACAACATGCACCAAATGCCAGATCTCCCTGGCAGTCCAGTGCCATGGGTCAAGATTCCTGGACTTGCAGCAAGGCCGGCGGGGTCCAACCCAACAATCGATCAAGTTTGTGAATCCTGCTTGAAGAAGGATGAAAAGTTAGAATGGCTTGAATTTTATTTCAAGATGTTGAAGGGCGAGTTTGAACGGGGACAGCGAGGTGGGCCTCAAGAGCCCAAGGAGAGCATGTGGGAGAACCTTCGACCGCCGGGCAAGAACACCTACACCTATCCCCCCCAGGAACCTCTCCCCGGAATTGCAGGATGCAACTGTCTCCTGCTGCGATTCATCAGCCCACTGCCAGAAGACAGCAGTGCTAGTCCCTCGGTTGGGTCATCATCTCAGGGAAGCTCCACGATGTCGGATGAATTCTCGAATTCACCTGCTGGTCCTACGACAGCCCCACGGACATTCCAACTTCATTCAGGGGTGGCCTCTGTCGAAGAGCTGGCTGCATACATCGCCGGGAAGCCATTCGCCAATGGCAGATTAATAATCAATGACCCAGTGCAGCAAAGGCCTGTGGCGGAAACGCACATTGGCAAAGGGAAGGGGCGAGAAATCACCATTGCAACACTCATGAATGAGCCAACGACCGCCGGTGGTGACATCGCCGGTCCATCAAATATCCAGCCAGACTTGGATGAAGACGAGCCGCCAATGGAGGTCCCAGTCGCAGAGGATGTGGATGATGAAGGTGAAGGAACCGAAGAGGATGAAGGGGACAACGAAGCAGATGAACATGAATCTGCATGCACGACAGATGGTGAGGAGACCAATGATGAAGATGAACCCCCGATGGATGTACCGGCGGACAAGGTGGTCTTGCCTGCGAGACCCCTCCCCAAATGCAATGTCACCAAACCTGGACAGGCCTCTGCCATAGAAATGGAGGCTTACCGGGCTAGCCTGGAGGGGAGACGACCCCCAATGCAGAGGACACCCACTCCACAATTGGTCGACACAACACTCCCGATCCAGATGGAGCTTGATTTGCAGGCCGCCGGTCTCATTGGGCAACGGCCACAACTTGGAGGTGGGATGCCTGACGGCAATACCCCACATCAACCCATCGATTTGACAGCCGATGACAATGAAGAGGCTGGGACGCCCATGGAAATCAGTGATAGGGAAGATGAGCCCTCGATTTCAACAATTGTCACCGCCGGTCATAAAGCACTCGAACAGATTGATGAGGATGATGAGGCCCCCATGGAGGTTCCCGCACCAGGAGATGATACACTTCATCTCCTGCAAAATGAGAGTGGGGATGAAGATTCACCACCGATGTGTAAGTCTTAATATTTATGACAGATTCGTGCTGTACTAACAACCAGCGGTGTGGCCGGCGGCATTTAGACGTCCACACTGATGACGATCACTCGGACAATAGCTCGGTATGCACATCACTTCCTTCTACCTGGAGCCCCAACTCAGACTCCTCTACTTCTGATGATGATGATTAGGATGCAGATGCAGATGGGGAATCGGACTCAGACGTCTAGGCAGGCAACATCCCATTTTCGATCCATTGCACCGCCGGTCCCCTTCTTCATGTTGTATCATCATCTCGTCTTCTTGTTAATTAGTTTTTTGTATTTCCCTGTTTGCCCAATTTTTGTTATGTACAAATACAATTTAATCATTTTGTGCTTTTAAACATATTCACATTAGGCCAAGTGCTATGAGTATTTGTATAGTCTGCCATTGTAGACTTTGAGTGAAAGACAAGACAAGTCCGATCCCCTTTACAGTATGCACTGTGAACAACTACCCTGCTCGATAGGGCAACTATTGTTCCGGGCCGATAGTGAAGATCTAAGCCCAATCCAGGCAGTGACATTGTCCCCTTCTTATAAGTCCCCAAACTGATGACAATGTTGAACATCGAGTGACTGCCGCCGGTGTCACGATGCAGTGGTGAGTCTCTGTTGTTGATCACTGTGAGCACGCCAAAAGGCACATTCCAGTGTTCCAATAGACTCTTCAGCTCTTGTCCATGCCGAACCTGGTCCGGGTGTTCACCTAGCCATGTCAGCATCCTGAGACCGGCGGCATATTGGCTAGGATTAACCACACTTAGTAGACCACCCACAAGGGCAAAGAACATATGTTGTTGTCGAAGCCATGTAACACCGGCGGCCTTACGGATATTTTTGCTGACAACTGGCAGTAACGACATCTGGACACATTCATCAACTCTTGTATTTTCAATTATAGATAGACCTACCCCATAGCCCATTTCAAACCATGCTAAGGCAAGACTCACATTTCCTGGCTTCCTCCAGGCTGCCTTCTGATGATAATTGGCCAGGCCACCTCTCCAGTCTGAATTATTTCTCGTGGTCTTCATTAATGGGGTCAGTTGATCTAAATTCTCCCATAGGCCGTACTGGCCGGCGGTCAGACGGTCAGACCTCATTGTGCAAAACAATTGTCATCACCTACCTGCAACTACGACATCATGGCATTAGGTAGATACCATACCAAAATATTCCCATCCTTATCTGTTACAATGCACAGTGTCTTAATGTATCTCTCCTCCATAAATATAGGCGGAAACTTCTTCAACATTTTTTTCTCAACAGCCTCATTCTTGCCAGTCTGTTTATTTGTCAAGCTCTGAATGTAGTCATGTACATTCCATATAGTTGAATCTAGTGTATATCAGTAATGTCCTTGAAAACACAGGTAAGTCCAGGCTCACATTGGTTTTGATATGCCATAACTAGTGTATCAACAATATCATTACATTCCCATATTAATTGTGCAGCCCATGACGATGGAGGGGAATTAATTTTAGTCTGATTAATGCGGCAACGGACAGATGTCTGTATGAATGAGGATACAGAGGCTGTCAGATCAATAGCACTATTGTCAGAAGTGGGTTGCATGGTGGTTGAGAAGAAAGGTGTCAACAAACAGGCCACAGGAAAATTCATGTCTTCCAAATCTTGCCTTGTGCATACCGGCAGTCTCGATAGACAAATTTAGAATAATTTACAATAGTCCTGTGATGTATAGTAGTATATTAATTTATGGTCCCATACCATTTATTATTCCAGACCGGCGATTCTCATCATGCACTGCCGGTTTTCATACAATCATTAGTTCAAAATCAGCCGTGAACCACGGTAATATACTAGCCTCACACTGGTCCCATGATGTATAGTAGTATATTAATTTATGGTCCCATACCATTTATTATTCCAGACCGGCGATTCTCATCATGCACCGCCGGTTTTCATACAATCATTAGTTCAAAATCAGCCATGAACCACGGTAATATACTAGCCTCACAGTGGTCCCCTGAAAAATAGTAGTATATTGAATTTGAATAGCGCCGGTCAACGATCGAAATCGCCGGTCTAGCACAGCCCATCTGCCATTTGACACCGCTGCTCGACATAGAGAACCGCCGGTTGATCTTGCCCTGACGACCATCACCATTTGTCAACAATGGCCCTGTAAAACACGGTAATATACTAGAAAGCTATTAGTCCCGTGTGACACGGTAGTATACTAGTTCTGCAATGGCTCAAAATAACTCTGTGATCTACGGTATAATAATAGTTCACTGTAGCACTATAGATTACGGTACCCAGGCACTGTTCTATGTGGGTACACTACTTTTACAGTGATTACTCTACAATATCTTCAAGGTAATCCTTCTCTGTGTTTTTACAAAGATTTCATGAAAGACAAGAATGGAGGAAAGGGGAAAGAGGGAATAGAGGGTGCAGACTCAGAGCTGATCTCAAGGACAGAACTGATGAAGGGGACAGAGAACCCAAATGATTTACTTTTTACTTGAACAAAGGGGTCACTAATTGACCTGTAACAATCAGATGACTTGGAACAGATTCAAGAACAGACAAAGGAACCAGCTTCAAGCAAAGAGGTAGATGTGAGTAGGGAGGCACAAGTGATGTCTAAGGGGAAGGAGACAGCAAGGGATTTTACTGAGGGCTTCTGGTCATCAATGCATGTTGCAGAGCACATTGTTCACCTAGGCAGGGAGGGTAAAGTAATGAATGAGGAACACAAGATGAAGATAACTCCTGCAAATTTAATCCAGTCCTGAGGAACCCAGTGGTGGTGACCAGGTTGAGCAGGACAATTTGGAGTGCACACATGTCTTTGTATATGTCTATTCCTTCCATTGGATTCACTAAGACACATTTAGTTTTACAGAGTAAAAATATAAAATGATGCACTCAAGGTAAATGTGATTAGATTGCAGAGCAGGGTCTAATCTGGATGTGGATGGTGCCTCCTTGTGGCAGTTATGAAGGCAGATTCTCCAGTTTGTAGTCTTCATGGATGTGAGGGACTGCACACTCTGAGAGCAAAGCACTGGATCAGAAGGGTGCAACAAATGTCATGGAGCAGACTGCAGGCTTTAAAGGCAATGTACATGATCAGGTGGACAAGATAGACAGTGTAGAGACCAAACCAAAGGCTAACATGGTGAGCCAGGAGGGTGAGACAAACATTTATGGGACAAACTGAAGGCTCATTCATCAAGTGCACTTTGTGGTCATACTGCAATGTGTGTCTTGACATTCCAAAGATGGCACAACATTTTGTTTGTCCTATCTGCTTTACAGCAAACAAGCACTCAGGGCATGAAAGTGGTTATGTATGTGTCATCTTTAGCTTTTTCTTGTAAACTCTATTACTGATAACATTAATAAAGCCTTACAAATTTCTAAGAGGTTCATCCACTAGAGTAAACCACCCCCAATTTGACATATCACCATTGATTGTGATTTCAATCCAGCTTTGAAACTGGCCCACATAGGATCCAACATGGGCAGTATACTACTCTTTACTCCCAACCTTGCAAAACAACTGTTACATTCACAAAGCATAACTATAATACAACAAGTTTCTACCAGCAACTAAGGCTGTTGCAGAGGCAATTGTTACTAGTTAGGCTATAAATGTGATCATTCCTTAATGCACACTATTGATCCAATGCAAGGTTGGTTGTATTAGGTCTAGTAGTACAGGAATACAACAAGAACTAACTACTGAACCACCAGCTTGTACTGGGGTTTATATACTACGAGTCTAAGTCATAATTGTAATCTACATTGAGTCAGGTACCTAGTGAGAGCTGAAGGCTCTGAGTGTCCACCGTCATGTATAGTAGTCACTAAGATATAAAGTAACTCATAACAGTGGTTATGAGTCAGCAACAAGCCATAGGGAGTCAAAAGACAAGGGTCTGCTGACCATAGAGCATCTCAATGTGAGTCAGAGTCTCTCGACATGAGTTAAGGGTCTTGACACAAGTCAGAGTGTACTGCAGGCAAGGGAGTACAAAGAGGTCATCAGCAAATCTGGGACTCACAATACAGTACCTACTAGCATTATATAATGCCATAGCACCATAGTAAGGGTTCTTATCTATTTAGCATGGCATAGCATAGGCTCATATCTACATAGTAACTCAGTTACATTATGTAGCATTATATAACACTCTGTAGAATTACATAGTACAGTACCAGTACTTAAATTCGAGCTGCATCCAGGTAGATCAAGCACTATAATATTGTTTATTACTTATTCACACTTTATGTCTATTACAAATAATATGATATTAAACTTATATATATATGTAAGTACATTAAGAGCACAGGGTAGACAGGGGCTGTTCTGTTGACAGGGCAGCTTTTTGGCTATGGATGTAAACAGTCAGAAGTTCCATTAGTAGGATAGCTGTGCACGGGAAAACACAGAGGGACTAGAGTGGAGCCTGACTCGTAGTCTATAGCTATCAGCATGCTTTACAACTATAAGCACCTGTGTGCACTGTATCTTGAGAGGGATCAGTCAGTGAGTTGCACAGCCTAAAGTGCATAGTCTGGCCATCCGTGCAAGCAATCGAGGAGGCACAGAATGGTTAAGCACCAGCAAAGTGTGGTGTGAGTATAGCTGAGCAAGTACCAAGGGCAGTGTGAAGGGCTGTGCAAGCATCTCATGTGCATGCATTGCAAAGGCAGAATTTGCCTAAGTCCACTCATCATGTGACCGTGGCAGTGTGCATCAAAAGACATGCAAAAGCCCGAGGGAACAAATGACATGCGCACAGTGAATGCCAAGGGACCAGGACACTAGAAGGGGAGCCCAGATGCAGTGCACGGACATTTGGCCGCGCATTGCTAGTATTTACTTTACCTTATCATTAGTACACATGCATGCATCACATATAAACCTGTATTCTTGTCTCTAGTAATTTAAGCAATTATCTACCCACTAGATCTGTGTGCTGGGTTCTGTCCCAGGCCATCAGCAGGCTGTGTTTAGCTTTTGTTAGGGTTTTAACTGTGAAGTATTTGTGAATCATAGGAGTTTTGGATAGCTTCACACTGCCCTTGGTACTTGCTCAGCTATACTCACACCACACTTCACTGGTGCTTAACCATTCTGTGCCTCCTCGATTGCTTGCATGGATGGCCAGACTATGCACTTTAGGCTGTGCAACTCACTGACTGATCCCTCTTGTGATACGGTGCGTGCAGGCGCTTATAGGCATGATGCTCGTGTGCTGATAGCTATAGACTACAAGTCAGGCACCACTCTAGTCCCTTTGTGTTTCCTGCATGCAGCTATCCCACTAATGGAACTCCTGACTGTTTACACCCGTAGCCAAAAAGCAGCCCTGTCATCTCCCCCCCACTAAAATCTTGACTATCCTCAGTCAAAGCCAGATGCACACATTGCATCCTTGATTGCAGTTCCCCATTCTTCCTTCCTCCTGTACTACGGCTCAGCTACTGCCTTATGGGGTCAATATGGAGCCCCCTTCTGTGCCACTTTCCTTATCCGATCTTCTTGTTTCTCTCTTTAGGTATCACCTACCGGACTTTTCTTGACTAGCTTGTTCTAGATAACTGCCGCTGCGTCCTTGCATGCCCTGCACTTCCCGCTGACTTCCTGCTTAGGTCATTTTTCCTAGTCAGGCCCTTTCTTTTCCTTTCTGGACCTTCTTTTTGCATTATGCTGTTCTAAACATATTGCCGGTAAGTTTATTCGACATGTGCTCATTGCCATCTGCTTCTCCCCTACTCCAGAATTTTTCTTCACTATTCTTTCCTGCCTATATAACAAGTTCCTCTGTCCTTCTTGTTCTTTCTTTCTCTTGCTTCCCTCTATTAAGTCCTCACTGCTTCTCTCACATTTCTCTTACCCTGTATCACAAAAGCTTCATGGCTTTCTGCAGCATGAACAAGTTCCTCAAGACCCAGAAAGACGAGTGTGCTCTGGATTGCACTGATCACTTCCACCGGCTCTGCCCCATCCTTGCCCAATATGATGCTTTTGAGGATTTTGGTGCTCGGAATGAACTGTCCCCCAATGAAGTCTTTTAATTCGCATCTCTTCGCAAACAATTCAGCCTCGCTGTCGAGAGGCATGTGCGTGCATTCCCCATCAATGGTACCCACCACACCGGGACATGCAAGCTTGCCCTCATATTGTCCCTCTTGGCTGCTAATGACAATGACCCAGTCTTTGGCTGGAACTCCGAGGACATTACTCAGCAGGCCTTATGGTTTACAGAGCCTGCACTAGAACCCATAAGTTCCCTTCTCATCTTTCCTATCATAACCTGCACTGAGCACCCTTCTGTAGTTGACTTCTTATAAGGCCGCCTTTGCTACTGCCTTTCCTTCCTCCTGGTCACCTGGGGCTCAACCAGAGCCCCGTCTGCAATTCATACCTCTCGAATCATCTGTGTGCGACCACATAGGACAGTGCCTGGGTACCGTAATCTATAGTGCTACAGTGAACTATTATTATACCGTAGATCACAGAGTTATTTTGAGCCATTGCAGAACTAGTATACTACCGTGTCACACGGGACTAATAGCTTTCTAGTATATTACCGTGTTTTACAGGGCCATTGTTGACAAATGGTGATGGTCGTCAGGGCAAGATCAACCGGCGGTTCTCTATGTCGAGCAGCGGTGTCAAATGGCAGATGGGCTGTGCTAGACCGGCGATTTCGATCGTTGACCGGCGCTATTCAAATTCAATATACTACTATTTTTCAGGGGACCACTGTGAGGCTAGTATATTACCGTGGTTCATGGCTGATTTTGAACTAATGATTGTATGAAAACCGGCGGTGCATGATGAGAATCGCCGGTCTGGAATAATAAATGGTATGGGACCATAAATTAATATACTACTATACATCATGGGACCAGTGTGAGGCTAGTATATTACCGTGGTTCACGGCTGATTTTGAACTAATGATTGTATGAAAACCGGCAGTGCATGATGAGAATCGCCGGTCTGGAATAATAAATGGTATGGGACCATAAATTAATATACTACTATACATCACAGGACTATTGTAAATTATTCTAAATTTGTCTATCGAGACTGCCGGTATGCACAAGGCAAGATTTGGAAGACATGAATTTTCCTGTGGCCTGTTTGTTGACACCTTTCTTCTCAACCACCATGCAACCCACTTCTGACAATAGTGCTATTGATCTGACAGCCTCTGTATCCTCATTCATACAGACATCTGTCCGTTGCCGCATTAATCAGACTAAAATTAATTCCCCTCCATCGTCATGGGCTGCACAATTAATATGGGAATGTAATGATATTGTTGATACACTAGTTATGGCATATCAAAACCAATGTGAGCCTGGACTTACCTGTGTTTTCAAGGACATTACTGATATACACTAGATTCAACTATATGGAATGTACATGACTACATTCAGAGCTTGACAAATAAACAGACTGGCAAGAATGAGGCTGTTGAGAAAAAAATGTTGAAGAAGTTTCCGCCTATATTTATGGAGGAGAGATACATTAAGACACTGTGCATTGTAACAGATAAGGATGGGAATATTTTGGTATGGTATCTACCTAATGCCATGATGTCGTAGTTGCAGGTAGGTGATGACAATTGTTTTGCACAATGAGGTCTGACCGTCTGACCGCCGGCCAGTACGGCCTATGGGAGAATTTAGATCAACTGACCCCATTAATGAAGACCACGAGAAATAATTCAGACTGGAGAGGTGGCCTGGCCAATTATCATCAGAAGGCAGCCTGGAGGAAGCCAGGAAATGTGAGTCTTGCCTTAGCATGGTTTGAAATGGGCTATGGGGTAGGTCTATCTATAATTGAAAATACAAGAGTTGATGAATGTGTCCAGATGTCGTTACTGCCAGTTGTCAGCAAAAATATCCGTAAGGCCGCCGGTGTTACATGGCTTCGACAACAACATATGTTCTTTGCCCTTGTGGGTGGTCTACTAAGTGTGGTTAATCCTAGCCAATATGCCGCCGGTCTCAGGATGCTGACATGGCTAGGTGAACACCCGGACCAGGTTCGGCATGGACAAGAGCTGAAGAGTCTATTGGAACACTGGAATGTGCCTTTTGGCGTGCTCACAGTGATCAACAACAGAGACTCACCACTGCATCGTGACACCGGCGGCAGTCACTCGATGTTCAACATTGTCATCAGTTTGGGGACTTATAAGAAGGGGACAATGTCACTGCCTGGATTGGGCTTAGATCTTCACTATCGGCCCGGAACAATAGTTGCCCTATCGAGCAGGGTAGTTGTTCACAGTGCATACTGTAAAGGGGATCGGACTTGTCTTGTCTTTCACTCAAAGTCTACAATGGCAGACTATACAAATACTCATAGCACTTGGCCTAATGTGAATATGTTTAAAAGCACAAAATGATTAAATTGTATTTGTACATAACAAAAATTGGGCAAACAGGGAAATACAAAAAACTAATTAACAAGAAGACGAGATGATGATACAACATGAAGAAGGGGACCGGCGGTGCAATGGATCGAAAATGGGATGTTGCCTGCCTAGACGTCTGAGTCCGATTCCCCATCTGCATCTGCATCCTAATCATCATCATCAGAAGTAGAGGAGTCTGAGTTGGGGCTCCAGGTAGAAGGAAGTGATGTGCATACCGAGCTATTGTCCGAGTGATCGTCATCAGTGTGGACGTCTAAATGCCGCCGGCCACACCGCTGGTTGTTAGTACAGCACGAATCTGTCATAAATATTAAGACTTACACATCGGTGGTGAATCTTCATCCCCACTCTCATTTTGCAGGAGATGAAGTGTATCATCTCCTGGTGCGGGAACCTCCATGGGGGCCTCATCATCCTCATCAATCTGTTCGAGTGCTTTATGACCGGCGGTGACAATTGTTGAAATCGAGGGCTCATCTTCCCTATCACTGATTTCCATGGGCGTCCCAGCCTCTTCATTGTCATCGGCTGTCAAATCGATGGGTTGATGTGGGGTATTGCCGTCAGGCATCCCACCTCCAAGTTGTGGCCGTTGCCCAATGAGACCGGCGGCCTGCAAATCAAGCTCCATCTGGATCGGGAGTGTTGTGTCGACCAATTGTGGAGTGGGTGTCCTCTGCATTGGGGGTCGTCTCCCCTCCAGGCTAGCCCGGTAAGCCTCCATTTCTATGGCAGAGGCCTGTCCAGGTTTGGTGACATTGCATTTGGGGAGGGGTCTCGCAGGCAAGACCACCTTGTCCGCCGGTACATCCATCGGGGGTTCATCTTCATCATTGGTCTCCTCACCATCTGTCGTGCATGCAGATTCATGTTCATCTGCTTCGTTGTCCCCTTCATCCTCTTCGGTTCCTTCACCTTCATCATCCACATCCTCTGCGACTGGGACCTCCATTGGCGGCTCGTCTTCATCCAAGTCTGGCTGGATATTTGATGGACCGGCGATGTCACCACCGGCGGTCGTTGGCTCATTCATGAGTGTTGCAATGGTGATTTCTCGCCCCTTCCCTTTGCCAATGTGCGTTTCCGCCACAGGCCTTTGCTGCACTGGGTCATTGATTATTAATCTGCCATTGGCGAATGGCTTCCCGGCGATGTATGCAGCCAGCTCTTCGACAGAGGCCACCCCTGAATGAAGTTGGAATGTCCGTGGGGCTGTCGTAGGACCAGCAGGTGAATTCGAGAATTCATCCGACATCGTGGAGCTTCCCTGAGATGATGACCCAACCGAGGGACTAGCACTGCTGTCTTCTGGCAGTGGGCTGATGAATCGCAGCAGGAGACAGTTGCATCCTGCAATTCCGGGGAGAGGTTCCTGGGGGGGATAGGTGTAGGTGTTCTTGCCCGGCGGTCGAAGGTTCTCCCACATGCTCTCCTTGGGCTCTTGAGGCCCACCTCGCTGTCCCCGTTCAAACTCGCCCTTCAACATCTTGAAATAAAATTCAAGCCATTCTAACTTTTCATCCTTCTTCAAGCAGGATTCACAAACTTGATCGATTGTTGGGTTGGACCCCGCCGGCCTTGCTGCAAGTCCAGGAATCTTGACCCATGGCACTGGACTGCCAGGGAGATCTGGCATTTGGTGCATGTTGTCATGGAAATCTATCATGAAAGTTAGAAGTATCTCGAAGTGGTGGCAGATGGAATCGGCGGTGACTTGGTAGTCCTCGATATCATCCACCGGTGCGAGCCACCAAATAGGTGTTGTGTCTGTCATTGACATTAGCAAGACATCTTCTTTTCTCATGAACTCCGGGTTGTAGGCCGGCAGAATCAGAATGCCATTTGGCCGGCGGGCGATGCCGTAACCGTTGATGGCCAACTGATCAAGTAGATACAGCTGCCTCATTCGGTATCCTTTCATTACACATGTTGAAATGTGAATCAATGTGAATTCCTGAATAGAACTGTTAACTGTGAAGCAATAATCAATAGATAAAACTCACTATCTCCTTCATAAGCAGGCGGGCATAGGGGTTATCATGGCGAAGCTCGCCACCAGTGATCGAGTATCTGAGGCCACAGCGGATGCGAAACATGCAGAGGTAAAGAAGCAGGTTGCACTGCACATGATCGATGCGGGCGTCTTCATCGAGGATCGGCATGGGGTTGGTGTTTGAAGAAGACATTGTGATGAGAAGGAGTTTGAGTAGCCGTGGAGGTAAAAATGAAAGACAAGATCAACAGTGCAGAGATGGTTGATTGATAAGGTCACATGTATTCATTCCTCAGGCCACATGATACCAGTGGCTTATATAATGTACATGTGCCTTACTAAATCTAGCATCTGCTACCCTACCTAATTCATTCCATAAGTTGATCTGTGCCTGTGCATAAGCCTGGAAACCTAGTGGGTGAGCGTTGAATTGGCCGGCAGTGTCATTTGATGGGTTTTGAATGGTGGTCACTGCATCTGCCCAGACATTCCGCCGGTCTTTCCACATATTTGCCATATGCACATAGAACCGGACTGTCCAGTCCATTTCATGCTGACATAGAACAACCTCTTCCTCCCAGTGCATTTTCTGTGCTCTTGCTTGTAGCCAATGAATTCGATAGACTACAATTGTATTTAGTCACAGCTTGATGAATATCAATAAAACTTACAATCATTGATTCTTTCACAATTGAGATTGCCATCGACCGGCGGATTTCCAACCGGCGGCTGCATGTTATGTTCCATTCTCCATATCCAAGACATTCGAGAACTGCTAAGTTTATCCGCCGGCATACTTGCAGTAATATTGTTATAGTAGACGATAGCATCTATTTCTTGATTCACTGCTCGAATATATTTCTTGATGATTGTAGATGGCATATTGACTGTCTTCTTCCAATTAGAATCGCCCATGTGGTCATCGAGCACTTCAGCCCGATGGCCGGCGGTCGCAGTCCGAACACTGCGAGATGTCTTGTTTAGCAGGCTCCACAGGGTTTCCAGGATTTCTCCATCTACCATGCCAACACCTGGGATATAGGTAGATGCCCATCTATATAGACATTCTGTCTTGTGGCCATGTACATGCCAGAGACCGACTGCGTGTATGCATCGAAGTCTTTGTGGCCAAGTGAGACCCTTCATTAGTCGAAATTGCCTAGTCATATTCTTGTAGAACTGACACATAATGTCATAAATGAACATGACAGTCTCGATGCCGCCGGTGTTGGTATGCTTGAGTGCTTTGGAAATACTGTAGTCCATGCACATTTGACATTCACCCAATTCAAAGTCAACGAGACTGCCTGGACAGAAGCAGCCGTGTCTTGCACATGCCTGTACACCAATCCCTCTGACCCGGCGGCCAGAAACAACCTTTTCACTGTCAAGCTGGGCACGATGAGAATGGCAAGTCGGCGGCTCTTTGAATTTCCTGGAATATTTTTTGGCATCCTTCAAATGCTCCTGGTATGGACTGGCGGCTGTCATGAATGCCTGGCCGGCTGTCAGATCAATATCATCATGGGCATTCTTTTGATTTAAATGGTCAGCCTTGAAGTTCCCATCAGCACAGTACTTGCAAATAAAAAGAAACTTCTTGTCATTCTCTTTCCAGTCTTCAGGGAGGTTGATTTCTGGTTGAGGACAAGCAGGGCAAAATAGAGCCAGTATATCGCCGTACATTGATGGTGTCATTGTAATCCCTCCGGCGGTGTTACCGGCGGCGTCTTCTGGTGCCTCATCTTCACTGTCTGATTCAGACTGTTCTGCAACTGGTGGAGGCATAATATCCTCATTTGGTATTTCATTATCAGCAAGAATGTGCACTTCTGGCTCAACAGGTGGATCAGGTTCTGGTCGCCATAGCCCATGTGCTCTGCCATGCATCATCCACATCTTCATGTTGCGGAATTGTCTACTCAGCCGGCGGAGCTCACGATATCGATCCAATACTGCTTGTGGGAAGGCTGGGCAGGTCAACCGGCAGAGTTTCGTGTAATACTGATATGCAGATGTCTTGCACTCTAGGTTAGACAGCCTGAAGTCTCGAAGAACAGCAAATGTGAAGACAGTCTTGACCACATCAAAGGAGGTTGGGAATAGTGCCAGCTGCATGTATTGGTTATCCTCTGGCGGCTGATTGTTGCAGTGACATTTGACAGCCGGCAGGTGATGAATGCCATTCACCTTGACAATTGTGACAAATGGATTACCATGGGTATCATTTTGGGCTGGCCTCGGTAAGACTTGAGGGTAAGTAACATCAATATCAAACACAATTGTGTCTTCATCGATGTATTCATCAGCAACTTCCTCAGCTTCGGGTTGCAGACCGGCATTATATGCCTGGCAGAGGTCATTTTCATGTTCATCGCCATATTCTCCCTCTTGCATTTCCTGTATGTTGTTGTAGTCGACCATTGTATTAGGACATCTATTTCCTTGATGGCCAAGATGAAGCTTACACCAACTTGCCATAGCGCCGCCGGTGTGAAAGCACTACCATCCCAACGAAGAATACGATGAAATGGCATGACATCATGAATCTGCCGGCAACATGTTGTGCATAAGAGTCGTCCTCCAAAACATTCCTTACACTTCCATTTGGCAGCAGGTGCATTGCAAGCATTGCATGTATCGATCCCTCTGGCAGGTGCATGAGATGCCATCACAATCTTCAAGTGGGTATCCCTTCTGACAAGCCATTCTCTAAGAAAATCGTTTTGCAACTGCACGATTTAATATATGCAGTGTGCAATTCATGTGGGTGATATAACATACCTTGCCTCTGTATACTGGTAAATCCAAGTTTTGTAGGTTTTCGATAACCTGATCCTCAGTTATATCTCCAGCATAGTCTAGACGGTCAGGTACTTCCTGTGGTTCAAAGCCTGGTGGAACATCTGGAATAGCAGGAATAGCAGGAATAGTCGGTGCTACATTCTCTGCAATGGGTTCCCCACCACGTTTGCACTTCTTTGTAATGACCTTTCCTCTATGGTCCTGCTCTTCTATCTGGATGCCACCAGCTTGATTTGGAACATTGTGCTGGGTTATACGGACACGGCGCATTGGGAGTAGACAGTTGCGTGTGCATTCAGTATTCGACCTTATATTAAGAAACCAATGGCACATGTGTTCTGCCTCATGTCATTATCAATAAATGTATCTATTTTAATCTAGTTATAAGCAGGAATGCATCGGTCTATTTTTTCATCCCTTTCCCCATAATGCCTACACCAGAAGAAACCCCGGCCTCTACACAGATATGGACAGCGAAGGAGTTGGAGATTTTGAGGGATCATGTCGAGGATATTGTGCACAGGTCAAAGAGCGGAAGGGCACTTTCCTCGCTGAAAAGGTCATCAAAATGATCAAAGCATTGTGGGGATCACGATACAAAAAAAGTAATCCCAATTTCGATGAAAAGATGCAAGAGGAATGGAAGAAGAAAAAAAGGGTATGCCCCAAGCAATATATGCAATGTAACGCCTAATGCTGTAACAGTCAATATGCAATTGGTTCAAGAATAATGCTAAGATGACGAGGCGCATGAAAATTAAAGGTTTTAACATGGATGTTACCTTTGACTCTGGTGTCATTGCACGTAAAGGCAAGGAGATTGAAGAGGAAGCAAAGTGCCGTGCACGGAAGGCACTGGGCGGGAGTGATCAGGAATCTGATGGTGATGACGACAGGGTCGCGGATGATGAGGCCGGCGGTGGGGCCGGCAGTTACAGTAGCTGTTCCTGGATCAAATATTATGCAGGGGCAAAGAAGTATATTAAGGAGATGCTGACAGATAAGGAACGAGATGCAATCAAAATGGAGGTGATGGAATGGAAAGCAAAGGGTGTGCCACCAGAGGTTCAAGCCAAGTCAGTTTTTAATTACACAGCCGGTCCATTACTAAGAGACTATATAGACAAGCTGTGAAGCACTGTTCAGACATTTGTCATGAAGTGGATAGGAAAATGTTTGAGAGCATGGGTGTGAGATCACTCTGGATCACAACTTTTGATAAACCAGACGGACATGCTACATTCACAATGTGAGCATCTCTGCAGTTGACATGAATGTTCCTGACTGCCGGTCAGCTACAATACCCAGGTAGTGCAGCCTAATGCGCCAATGAATTTTCCCAGCTTTCAAGAATTTGATCCGAATAGCTACACAGCAATTAGGACCAGTTACATAAAATACATTGAGCACATCACTGCTCTCAAGCGTGGCGAGGCTGCCGGTGCCGAATCTGTAGAACACCAGGCCAGCTCTCATCCTTCAGGGATGCCCTGGATGCCCGCCTATAATCCAAAGGGACGCAAAGAAAGTCTCAGGGTCATGCAGGGGATGATCCACAAGTACTACGGATTGCACTTCGGTATGTGTATATGTTTTCAACGTAATTTGACAATTAATGTGTGTACCTGATTGAGTAGCACTAGCAACGAAATCATCCAGGGGCCCACCGTACACATCAATCAAAAACAAGCACAATTGGCAGGACTTTGTCGACCCTCTCTACATGCCTCATGGCATCTCGTTTCGGGACCCTTCATCATATAACAGGTCAACAGCATTTGATATTGTCAATCTCATCCGCCGGCGCCAAGCGGCAAATGAAATTCCCTTCAAATTTCATGCCATTCCTAATGGCGCTGTTGAACCGGTGCCTCAGATGTACCCTGAAGAGTTATTCACATCATTCGCTATACCAGACCCAGACCTCGGGATGAATAGAGAGGAGGATATCAGTTTGGCTGACCTTCGACAAATGGCAGATGTCTACACTGATGACTCTATCACCACAAAGTTGCAGGATAGTGATGCACTGCCGGTCATGATTCTCGATCGGCGGCCATCAGATGATGACAATATGTCAGGAAGTCCAGCACCCCTGACGAGACTCAAGCACAAGGAGTCATCCATATCTGAAGACAATGTGGACCGCCGGCCTAGACAAAGAACTAGTAGGATTAGATCCAGGTCAAGATTCATTGCAAAAAAGTTTATTCTCAAGAATCGTAAGGGTAAGAAGAAAGAATCAGTTTCGGAACATGATTCAAATGTGGAGGACCAGTCAGACAAGGTGGAAGAATCAAGACACTGGCAGTTAACATCTGCATCAGGATCAGATGACGACTGCCGGTCAGACAGCAAAGATAAAGGACCCAGCAGAAGAAATACATTCCATGCCCAGAAAGGCAGACCCCCTGGACTGCGAGATATATCGAATACAAGGGATAGAAATCAGTCAAGGGTAAGAATTGTCGAACCTGATGAAAAGGAAGGAGGAACAAAGCAGACAAAACACAAGATTGTGTCTAGAGGACGATCACACAGCAAGAATGAAGATGGAGAAAGTAACCACCGGTCTTCCAGACGAATTGCTTCAAGACTGGCGGTCTCGGATATTGAGAATGTGGTTGAAGTCAAGAGGCACCGAGGACGAACAAAGTTCAGGGAACATGTTGACAATGCTCACGGCATGCGCCATTCAGCTTGCCTAGCCTCGCGCCGACCAGCCTCGACTGACCACAACAGTGGCCACAAAAAATCTTCAACAAATATACAAATGGGAAATTATGAAACCGCCAGTCTCACTGCCGGTCTCACATGTCATCTTATATTCAAATATTCAATCAGTCGAAAATGTACATGAAGTTACCTAGGGATAGATACATTGTGATACATTTAAATTAACTTCTAACCTGACATGATGCTGCCGGCCACAAATTGCAACTTCACATATTGAGGACTTCACACATTTTGCATCAATGTATATTTATACCTGACTTCACTGAGACTGATGTTTACAAGCAAATGTCAAAAAATTAATTTTACTTTGACTTCTGAAGTCAAAGTTTCAAGATATACTGATACATTAAATTGCCCTTGATCTAACTTCAAGGGGCGGTATATACAGACAAAAAAGAATCGAGATGCAAGGAGGATGTCACCGGCGGCCTTTGGTGCGAGTGTGCTTCGCCGGTGGCTCCTCGTTCTCCTCACCCTCATTCCCTCGCTTGGCACCGGCAGTCGTCCCTGCTGCCTTGCCCTTTCCTCCACCCTTCCCCCTCTGACTCCTTGTCTTCTTCACAGGCGCCTCAACCTGCGACACCGAGTCCAGCTCATCCTCCTTGCTGGCACCCTCCTCATTGTCTCCCCCTTCAGCCTTCCCATCCCCCTGCTCAGTGGGCGACTCTGCAGCCACGACCATAGGCGTGTCGCTGTCAGTGCCCATGTTCTCCTCGTTGTCTTCTTCGTGTTCTGGGGACTCAGGAGGCGGTGTGTGCACCTCGATGAGATCTTGGACGGAGGGGGCAGGTGGGCGAGAAGGGACAGGCGAAGGGGAATGGGCAGGGGATGGAGACGGGGCAGGTGGACGGTGCGGGACCGGTGAAGGCGATAAAGGAGGGGGAGTGGGGGCCGGCAGTCCTGATGTGGCCGGCGGTCCAGTCGACACCGGTGGTGGCGTCTTCCGAGGCACTTGGATGTCGAACAGCGTCATTGACCTTGACTTCGGCCGTGATGTCTGTGCGACAACCTGCTCCAGCAGGCTCCTCAGAGCCCGCTGTCCCTCCATCAACTCCGTCAGGGCTCGCCCATGCCCCTCAACCACCACCTTCAACTCCTGGACCTTGTCTGTCAGGTCCTGTGCATCAGCCCGTATCGTCGTCAGTTCCTCGACTGCCTCCGTTGTCTTCTCGAGCATCTTCGAGAGCTCCTGGTTCTGTCGCTGGAGCGCCCGAACGTCTGTTGTCGCATTGTCAAATCTGCGCTCGACGTTGCAGGTGATCACTCGCATTTGCTCCAATGTCATCATAATGACGTCCCCGACGTTCTCGGCGTCCGCGAAGACTTTCTTGCAGTCCTCGTCGACGTAGCGACTCAGGTGGTGGTCCCAGGGAGCAACTTTGTCGCCCAGTGTCATGGCGCCCGGTGTCTTGATGCAGGGCTTCTTGTACATGTATTGACACGTACTACAAGCCCTGACGGGGTTCTCCTGCATTTCCTTCTCATGCTCCGGGGACTCGACGTAGCAGGGTGTGCTGCGATTGATACAAGACCAACAAGGTGTCTTGGTCTTGTAGCAATCAGGCATCCGCCCCTTAGACGCAGTAGATCGCGCACGTGCCTTCCCCTTGCCCTTGGCCGCCGGTTTCCCATCGGACTCGCTGTCATCGTCGACTTGCCTCGATTTCCTCGATGCTGCTGTCCTTGCCTCTGGGTCGCTCTGGGTCGCCTTTCCCTTTCCCTTCTTCGTGGGACGCTGTACCTCTTCCTCCTCTTCCTCGTCGTCCTTGTATTTGCTTTCATCGTCCGTGTCCAAGACGAATTCACGCGATTTTGTTGCCGCCGGTTGTCTAGACGGGCCAGCCACCGGCAGCCTGGTGGCTGGCCCCTTCGCATTCTTCGTCTTCGGCTTGACAGTGGCCTCCGTCTCACTGGCCTTGACACCGGCGGTGGCCTTCGCCTTCTTCTGCTTCGGCACCTTCTGCAAAGGCAGCGCCACGACAACCTCAACAACATCTTTGAACGCTGCTGGGTGTGCGCCTGTTGGGGACGGTGTCTTCTCCCGTGTTGCGATTTTCGATGACTTCGCCTTGGCAGTGACAGGGGCAGGTGGTGCAGGAGGGGGAGAGGCAGGCGCAGGGGGGGGTGGGGAGGCCTTCTTTGCCTCTGTTGCTTTGGCCGCCGGTGCAGCCTTGACCGGCAGTGCAGGCTTCACCCCGACAGTCGCCGGTCGATTGACTAAGACTGTCAGAAATGAACAAAAGGTTATAATATTTATTACTCACCAATGATAGGCATGCTGCCTATATCCACCTCCACCTTCCCCTGCTCCTGCCTCCGTAGGACGTATAGCCCCGTCTCCACCATCTCCTTGAATGTGTCCCAGCGCACGTTGTCTGCGTCTCGGCCATCGGAACTCGCGTCCTTGGACAACAGCTTGCGCACATAGTTGTAGAGCGTGAGCCCTACAGTGCGCCCAGCAGCCGACTGCTTGCAGACTTGAAGTTCAATCTATTGTCAATGAATGGTCAGTAAACTAAACATAGAAAATGTAACAAAAAAACTCACCAAAGACTTCCAAAGTCTGGACCTCTCCTTCAAAAACATTTGGCTCCCTCCTTCCCAAATTCGCACACAGTCGTGATGGAATGCGATGATTGTGTCTCGGATTTCAAGGTTGCTGTGAGACAAAGCCATGAAGAAAGGTAGAGGGAATTATTGAGAAGGAGAGGATGCGGGGTGTGGGAGAGAAGAAAAATGTTCTGTTGATGGCTGTGCGCTATTATAAAGTTCAACCATCTACAAATAATAGTCAACATTCCCACGCAAAGCAATCAACAGACTTCAGCTTTTCAAAACCAAAGGCAACATCTGGACATCACCGGTCTTAGTAAAACCGCCGGTGCATATCAATAATGTGCATTTTTATAAAAAATTTGTCACTGGTGTGGGCTACCATAGCATAATAATTAGGTATATACCTTTAGCCAAAACACATTGCCGGTCTCAGTTAGACCGGCGGTGTATAATGTTGTTATATGATAATCTGGGCAAGTATGGCCTGAATTGTAATGGTCTATAATATTGTTATTATGCTGGCTAATAGTCATATACTAAACTTGCAAAGGTCCCATTATGCATAGTAGTATATTCATTTCATGAGCATGAACATCGATCACCTGAGACCGGTGATGTATACAACAGACTGCTGGTTTCCAATTTCCAACGATCATATGTGCAAAATGAGCCCATATAGCATTGTAATATACCAGACTCACAGATGTATAGGAGTATATTAATTTATGGTCCCAGACCATTCATTATCCCAGACCGGCAATTCTCAGCATGCACCGCCGGTTTGCATACAATCATTAGTTCAAAATCAGCCATGAACCACGGTAATATACTAGGCTCACAATGATCCCGTGATGTATAGTAGTATATTAATTTATGGTCCCAGACCATTCATTATCCTTGACCGGCAATTCTCAGCGTGCACCGCCGGTTTGCATACAATCATTTGTTCAAAATCAGCCGTGAACCACGGTAATATACTAGCCTCACAATGATCCCCTGAAAAATAGTAGTATATTGAATTTGAATAGCGCCGGTCAACGATCGAAATCGCCGGTCTAGCACAGCCCATCTGCCATTTGACACCGCTGCTCGACATAGAGAACCGCCGGTTGATCTTGCCCTGACGACCATCACCATTTGTCAACAATGGCCCTGTAAAACACAGTAATATACTAGAAAGCTATTAGTCCCGTGTGACACGGTAGTATACTAGTTCTGCAATGGCTCAAAATAACTCTGTGATCTACGGTATGATAATAGTTCACTGTAGCACTATAGATTACGGTACCCAGGCACTGTCCTATGTGGTGCAACATCAAGATGCTGGAGCCAGAGGGGGAGGTGAGCAGTCCTGTCAAAGCAATAATCCCGTCCCCTCCTGAGCAGATGTGTGCATCTTCTACTCCTCCACCTCCTTCCCCTTCTCCTCCTGCTCGACCTCCATCCCCCATAATTGTTGATCCTGCGCCCACAGCCCTCTCCAAGCATAAGCACCTGTCACCTGTCTCAACCCCACTGCCTTCTGCATGGGCTTCCCCCAAGGACATCAACACCCCCATTGCTGCTTCTGTCAAGTGTAAGCGCACTGCCCTTGTCCCTCTCTCGACTTTGCCTGTTCCCCCCATCCCCAAGGTCCAGCGTGCATGCAAAGGCACTGCCCCCCCAGGTATGTGTTCTTTCCCCAGCTCTTTGTCTCGTACTTAATACCCATTTAGCTGCCCCACAGGCACTGGCAGGGCCTTCTAACAAGTGTGCATTGGCTCCAACAAAAAAGGGTGCGTGCACCAAGGTTGTCCCTTTAGTTCCTTCTTCTAGCAGTGTGGCCGAGCTCTCCTGTCTCGAGGGAGTTGACTCTTCCAAGGCCACCTATGACTCCACTTATCCTGTGTACAACCTACTCCCAGGAGTCTATTCAGCTTCTCTGGCCTTAGCTGGCCAACCCCTTCTGGATGCCATTTCCATGGCTCAGCTCCCCTCTGAGAATCACTTAGAGGCTGCAGTTGTGGTAAGTTCTCCTCATCTTTTTGGTTACTTCTGCTTGACTTATGTTTTTATCCAGCCTGGCCTCTCCTGTTCTTTGTGCGATCGTTCTTCTGACAGTTCTGGCAAGTTAGTACCTCATAGGATATTTTGCTTGCTGCACAGCCCTGGTAAAAAGTGCACTAAATGCTGCCTCAACAGTTGCAGTCCCTGTTTTCAGGCGATGACTGGCCCTGAGCTCAACCACGCCTTAGAGGGATCTGCCGGTTGGCACTGCACATCCCCCACCGGTGCATGCTTCCTTTTTCATTCCATCTTCCTTTCTGACTTGTCCTTTTTAGAGCTGTGCACATCGTTTGCTCATCTCAAGGCCTACTGCCAACAGGCACGCGCTGCAGAGGAGACTCGTCAAGGCCTCGAGCATCTCCACTTTGCTGAACTTATTCAGCTCGTGCAATTGGCCCAGGCTATGGCAGCAACTATGCCTACTAATGTCATCATTGGGTCCCGCTTTGCTGACTGCGAGACTTTTGATGTGCTCCAGTCCATGGATCTCGCAGCTCTCTGTGCGTTGTACAATGTGCTTTGCCAGCCCTTGGATCCCGAGTATCCCATTGAGTTTGTTCCTCATGCATCTTTTTACAATCCTGTGTATCCCTGTCTTGAGCCCTCTAACTCGGGGTCCATCGGCCAACCATCCACCACTACCAAGGCTGTCCCGTGCACACAGCATACTTCCAGTCCTGCTGCCTCCAAAGCAAGTTCTTCAAAAGGCAAGGGGACAAGTTCTTCAAAAGGCAAGGGGAAAGCCCCCTCTCGTCCCTATAAGTCCGCATCCGTGGTTCCCGAGTCGAGCCCTGAGTACACCCCGCATACCCTGCAGCCACTGAAACAGCTGCAGGGCATTCACAGGTACCCCAGCATGCAGGCAATGTGTGCTGGGGTGCATCTCCTTCTGTTTCGGCCGGGGGTCAACGTGCTGCAGGAGCCCAGGGGGTTGGAGGAAAGCACGGGGCGTTCAGTACGCCTCATGCATCCTGCAACTGTTTCGGTGGCTGCAGGACATTCACAGGTGCTCTTACATCACGAAAAAGACTTTTGATCGGAGGGCACTTTAGGAAAGTGTGATCAGATCATCAATTGATGGGGCCTTTAACTACTTTAGGATGTCATGAGATGCCTTGGCATGTCCTGGCATGCCCTGGCATGCTTTGAATTTCCATGCAACGTGGGGAAATAAAGCCAGCTTGAATGACTTTTCCCACCTTCATTGTTGATTTTCAAACATTAAAATTATACACATTATGTGGGTGACATGCCCATTTAAGTACTTCAAATAGTGCGATAATTTGATTATGTAAGCCTATCCAATATTGCACTAAGTCGACTAAGTCCTCTAAGTTCACTTGCACTGCACTCTTGTGTTCCCCACCCCCCTCGCCCAACTTTACTTGTATGCTTGGGCTTCACTCTACTCAGGCAGTTTTGATGGCTGCTACCTTGTTGGATCCTGACCTGGGCTTAGGGCAGACAAGGATGGATCATGGAATGGGCCTGTTCCAATAGAGATTGCTGTATATCGTCGGAACGGTGAACCGCATTATAAAGCGGTTTTTTGGTACGTTTTTAGCTCGTCTATACATTTCTAACGCACCCAAGAACACTCCAAACGAACCAGTATTCGACGTGCAAACTTAACACCATCTGGAGACCCCTATTGGTACAGTTCACCATTTCCCTTCTCATCCGTTTATTCCGAGCCTTCGGTCGCCCCAGATTCAGAATGTGGGCAATTATGCGATTCTAACGAGCCCAAGACCGAGGCATTTGGATGTCTGGAAGGCCTGAACCAGCTATGTTACCCTCCTTCCCCCAATTTCCGATGTTTTATCGATTTTAAAGGTATGTGTTGGGTTTATTGCGTCGTTCTTTTCACATATGAGCTCCTGAAGATTAGGGAATTCCATAGAGTGCTTGAACGTTCGATTCCGACGCCTGGAAGCTATACAACTGTGATGTGCTCCTCCTGCCCCTGGACTGCCCCTGCTTGTAAGTGCCATAACTCCAGATCCTGTCCACCTTTACTCTCAATTCTTTTTGAACCTTCAAGAGCATTTTAGTTCCCTGCCAACCGTCTCCAAGATCATGCCAATTCATCCTGTACTTGCCAAGTATCACCTTATAGGTGTCAAGTCCCCTTTCACCACTTTCTATCTTGTCCGTTTCCTCCGAGCCCTCGGTCACCGCATATTCATATTGTGGGCAATTATGTGATTCTAACGAGCTCAAGACCGATGGATTTGGTTGCCTGGAAGGCGAGAACCAGCTATGTCTCTCTCCTTCCCCCAATTTCCGATGTTTTATCGATTTTAAAGGTATGTGTTGGGTTTATTGCGTCGTTCTTTTCACATATGAGCTCCTGAAGATTAGGGGATTCCATAGAGTGCTTGAACGTTCGATTCCGACGCCTGGAAGCTATACAACTGTGATGTGCTCCTCCTGCCCCTGGACTGCCCCTGCTTGTAAGTGCCATAACTCCAGATCCTGTCCACCTATATCCTCAATTCCTTTTGCACCTTCAATACCATCTTATTCCTCTGCCAACCGTCTCCAAGATCATGCCAAATCATCCAGTACTTGCCAAGTATCATCTTATAGGTGTCAAGTCCCCCTAGGACGCATTTTGCTTCATATATCTGTCAATACCCGGCCAAACAGTATGATCTTTGCATTTCCTGGTTCGTCTCATTAATACCTATCGAACAGTACCATTAATTGCGCGATTTGACAAGCTTGAGGGCGATCTCACTCTGTGTGTCCTCCTACCCCTAGGTGGGACAAATTAATTCATAGGTGCGCTTCTAGATGTCCTGAGTGTTTCAAATTTTGGGAAAACTTACTCAACTACATTAGGTACCCTCTCCTGTGACGGATTAATTTTTGGGGCCACCAAGCGTCCTTCATCTCAAGTTGCTAGTCAACTTCGGAGTTTTGGAGTATTTCTTTGATTCTGACATAGGTTCGTCTCCAATCTCCTTAATTCTTTCTATGATGAACTCACCTTGATTGTAGCTTTCTAACGAGCCCTTAAACGCTATATATTGTCGCTTGGAATCCAAAAATCCGCCATGTGCTCCTCCTCCCCCTCCCTCCTCCAGGTAAAGTACTTCATATCTTGGGTTCCAGTTCGTATTTTTGGCTAATTCTTTTTGGAGTCTCTTACTATAGATATGTATTGACTAATCGACCAGTTTACGGCGTCCGATATGCCCTCAATATCCGATGTCCTTAATGACCATATAACTACTATTGCAGACTTAAATATCATCTCCCTCCTTCAATTTTCAACAAAGGCTTTCGAAATTTGGCATGTTCATTCACCATTTATGTGGGGTTTGAACGCGTTCCTTACACAAATTTTTAGACTCCTGGATGCCTGTGAGTAGCCATGTCCTCCTCCATCTCCCTGTCTTGGACTAATTTTGCTCTAAGTCAAGAACAACTTCTTCAATTGCGTTGCGGTTTTTTCGAGCTTCTTCGCGTTAATTCAGGCTTTCTAATGAGCCCCTGAACGCGTTATTCCGTGCAGAATTACCATCTTCATAAGCGCCCTATCACTGTGTTGTATTATATGTATCTACATGAATACTGTATTATCTAGTGTAGTTAGAGTCAATATATAACTTGTTTTTTATAAGAAGTTTGAATAGTACTTGTTAAATGGCATTATATATAAACATCTTTGAATGATACAAGGCCCATCTGGTGGATCCTAGGATGCCTTGAGCTGCCCTGGATTGCCTTGGGAAAGTTGTACCTGGTAGTTTGCAGAGGGACCTTGCCCTGAGTGCACCTAAGGGCCCTGGCTGCTTTGCATGCCCTGGCTGCCTTAGGATCTCTAAGGCTGTGCCAGGGAGATACAAAGCCCCTGGGGACAAAAGTCATTTTCCTGATGTATTTTTGTAAGTCTGGACATAAAGTTCTGGTTGTCATAGTATATTTCTTATTATGCCATTCATAGGACCCTTTCAGCCATTAAATTCTGCACCATTGGTGAAAATCTGTTCAGCAAGCCCATCAAGAATGACAGTCAAGTAGTCTCGGCATATGAAGGCAGGCAGAATTAGTGAGTTGAGATTTTCTACCCTCAATGAGCATAGTACCAATTAATTATCGCAGGTTGTTGATTGCATTGAATGTCCTTTCAGCTCACAAGTTTCCTTAAAGTACAGTTGAATGCCTGTATATAAAATTTGTATTCAGGCCTCTTGAAATAAGATAACTATAGTCAATATTCTACCGAAATTGTAATAGACTTGAAAATACTTTTATGAGTTTGCATTAGCCTACTTACTTATTAAAAACACTGAGTAGCTATTAGCTTTACCTTAGCACATGCTTCAGTTCTTATCCTCTCATAGAATAAGTATACTACATGATAAACACATTACATTGTAGTCTAATGATTCTAATGTAGTAGTTTAATGAGTAATATATCATCAGCAAATCCAACCATTTTCTCATAGCATGTCATAATAATACCACATGATCTCATAGAACAGCATAGTAATACCGTACAATCTCATAGCATGTTATAGTAATTAGACTAGGCTTATAATGGCACATAGTCAAATAGCACTATATAGTACAATTATAATCGTTATATAGCATGTTGTAGTACTCTATAATAGGCTCTGCAAGTCATGCCACAAATACTAATCTAATAACGACTATAGTTACAGCTTCAGCAGTTTTCAAAGTTTGTAGATCTTGTTATGTCTTTGGCTCATCTTTATATCTTTCCAGGCTTTTGAACTGCTATATACTAAGTTAAATAAAGTATACTGTGTGTAGATATAATGATATCGACATATTGTACAAGTTACAACCAGCAGTAAGCCAAATTTCATGTATGCTAACTTATTAAAAAATGTGACCAGCAAGAATTGAACCCCAAGCCTCAAGGGACTTATGTAGTAGAAGACCATAATAAACCACCTAGGCCATACCACAATTTATTTTGATTGAACTAAAGAATACATATACCGCTTTTTCTCGGCTATTTCCGAAGGCTGTGTCAAGGCTGTGTTATGGATATTTCTTGCCACATCGCAGCTGTTCCCTCTTCATCCACTACCACCACCATGCCAAATTCCCCTTCCCTCTCCCCCATAGTGCAACCACCCTAACAATGTTGACAACGCCAATGACGCCAATGACAAGATGACGATGAAGCTGCAGGGAGCAGGGAACAGGCACGAAAAGGGGTGAAGCATAGGTGAGTAACCGAATCCCCCAATCTGTCCATGCAGGTCCCACTGCCTCGTATGTCCCAACCACCCCATGACCCTGCCACATTGAAAAACAACTACCACGAGACCCATGCCATGCCATATACAACCCCACTGCATCACGAAATAGCCCCTGTCTAGCCCGTGCTCTTAATGTACTTACATATATATATATAAGTTTAATATTATGTTGTTTGTAATAGATGTAAAGTGTGAATAAGTAATAAACAATATTATAGCCCTTGATCTACCTAAATGCTGCTCAAATTTAAGTACTGGTACTGTACTATGTAATTCTACAGAGTGTTATATAATACTACATAATGTAGCCAAGTTACTATGTAGATATGAGCCTATGCTATGCTGTGCTAAATAGATAAGAACCCTTACTATGGTGCTATGGTATTATATAATGCTAGTAGGTACTATATAGTAAGTCCCAGATTTGCTGATGCATTATAGACATTCTTAGAATTCTGAAACCATGACCTATGGTATGTTGTCTTACACCAGGTCATGACTTATAAAAAACATAAATGTATTATATTACATGTACTTATAGCCTAGTTTAACAATAGTATATATTTGTCATGCCAAGAGCACCATGAATATCTCGGGACAATGCCCCATAAAGGCATGCAACTTGAAAAAACATGACCATTGTGATATCGGAGTTAAAATGCGAAATCAACCCTCCCACTTTTTACTGATGTGGGAGTATAAAAGAGGTCTTCCGTTGATTGCTTTGCAATGTCTGTCTTTGTGTTCTGTTGTTTGCCAGTCCCCACATTTTAGTTCTGCCCTCGTGAGTCGTCGTTGCATCCCCTCCTCGGGCAGACCCCCTAGCTTTTTGGTACATGTTCGCTCTTGATGTGGGGTGTGTATGCGGTCTCAGCATGTTGCACAGTGTCATATATCATACAGTCGTCAAGGTACACCCTTCTGGCTACCCGCTCACTCCCCTCATTTATGTGTACTCTCCTCTGTCGGTTTTTACTTGTTTTGTCTCCCTTTCCGATGTCGCCTCACACCGCCTTCTTGACACGACTGGAGGAGCTCACGACATTGCACCAAGACTCTCCCTGGATGTATATACGATGCACTGTCACATACTGAGAGGGTAAGAGTGGTGTTTCATAGACTGTCTTGTATGTCCCCATGCTCATACCGGTTAGAGCTCCCTAATTTTGCAACAGACATAAATGGCCAGCCACATGAATAAGCAGCCCAACTTTTGATCGGCACCCATGAGAATACATGACAAAGCAGGCAGAGCCATCTATATTGTTGATTTGTTCTCATCATCCGCCATGACACCTTTCTCTGAGCTGATCTCTCTTGCTCACCTACAATCTTAAAGCGTGTTGACGCCCAAGACCTTACTACAGCACAGATGGTTACCGAGGCGGGTAGGCGTATACCTGTCCAGCCACAAGGCTGGGAGCTCTAGTAATATGTTGGGTAGAATCTCAACACTATCTTCAAGTTCACAACGCAAAATGCACAAGACTGCCAACCAACGACACCTCAACGACAAAGGCAGCAATCTCTTCCATCTGATTCGAGTCCTAGGATAGTTGCCACCCCTCATTCTTCCTTAGGTCCAAACTCTAGGGACTTGACAAATACTGAAACACTAGCTACAGCATCCCCTACTGCACTGGGAAGAACACCTGAATATACAGATCCTCTACAGCCTTCAACCAGCTATGACTTGAGGCTGAGCCCAAGTAGAAGGACCAATCCAAGTGTTACAACCTCCCTGGCAGCTATTGCAAAGCGTGGAAAGAATACAGTCGACAAGATTGCCAGGCGCATTGCAGATTCGGTCGACACCTTGCAGCCAGGTCCTGATGACCCCCTGTGGATCATGGGTGTGTGCCACCCACCCCTCGGAGCTGGTTCGACTCCTGCTGATCCTTCCTCTGCTTCTGGGGACGGGTGGCCCCCAGTGTTCTACTCCAACTTCACATCAACGAGATGGATCACCTATTGGTCACGACTCCCAGTTCCTATCCGGGATGCATCATTGGCCGAATTAGACATGCCCTCGTCTTCCAGCTCGTCGCATGTGGCCGTGCAAATTAAGGAGGTGAGGGAAAGGGGTGACGAGACGAAGATGATAGGGAAGGGAAAGAAGGTTTGGCCGTGTGCTGGGGAGAAGACGTGGAGCAGCGACGCAGGATGGGGGTGTATGGTGCGAACAGGGCAGAGCATGCTGGCGAACACATTGGTGCATGTCAAACTTTGCCGAGGTACATGTTTTTCACTGCAGATCCAAGTTCATCGTCTCCTTCCATGTTCATCTTTTCCTTTTTTCTTTTACTGCTGATATACCTCCTGTCTTTGTCTTTGCTCGCCTTTGCACATCTTTTTTCTTACTTTCTCACTTATCTTCAGACTGGTACCAGCCCCTCTGTTCAACTGCTACACCCTCTTATGCTGCCTATGTTCAATTACTCACCTGGATCTGAGACACGCCTGCCTGACACACCCCGTTTAGCGTGCATTGAATGACGGCTGCGGGGAAGGAGCTCGGTACAGATGTAGGACAGTGGTTTGGCCCTGCAATTGCTGCTGGTGCTATCAGGTACATATATGCTTGCTCGATTTATTTAGACGAATGCAAACAACATACAGGACCCTCATGAATGCATATACCGCATGTGGCCTTGGTGTAGCCATTGCCGTCGATGGAGTGCTCTATCAGAGTCATGTCTATGCTGCGAGTCATACTGATATCGCGAATCCCAGTCAAAACAAGGCTGAGGAATGGGGGGACCGCCCAGTACTGGTGCTTATCGGCATAAGATTAGGTATCGGCGCAGTCCATCCCACGTACTACGATACCGTCAAGGTATGATCTTTGCTTGTATTGTTATTCAGACCCCACTTTCAGTGTATACACGCACTCCACAGGCACTGTTTACTTTTCCACAAAGCATGGGGATCGCAGGCGGATGTCCTTCATCGTCATATTACTTCGTCGGCTACCAGGGAGACAGACTGTTCTACCTTGACCCCCATAATCCACGACCTGCTGTTTGTATTCGACACCGTCTGCCCCCCACCCCAAAGGCCCAGAATCCTCAATCTGCATTGTATGATAGTTTGCAGACACCTGCCATCAGGAAAAACCTGAAATTGTGATAAGCAAGAACTAGTAATGAGCTAGGCATAATCAGGGAAATAATCAGGCCAGGTATCTTATCTTGGTTTATTGCCAACTTTTTTTTGTTTATTATAGCAATACATTTAATGCATCCCTCCATATCCTTACTTATTGCACCTCAGGTATGTTGCAATAAGCCTTGACACCAATGAATTATTATGAGAGCCTATGTCCAGCACTTATTCAACCTAACACATGCTAATTCAGTATTATCATCAATATGGACTTGCCTCTGATCATGTGAATACTGTCACATTTGTGTCACATAATTTCTTAGTTACAGACGTCACCAAGTCAATCATCTTGTGTAGGAAGCAAACAGTAAGAGTTAAGTCAACGATTTCAATATTGTTCGTACTACTAGTAGATTACCACAAATACAGATACATCTGTTGTTTTCGGATATGATAAAACATGAGACCATCACCTCAGGGAATGCTACTTTTCAGATCATTGGCCATATTCTGCATCGCAATGCGAGAAGAGTTCAATGCTTCTTCTGCACTAGCCATTTTCCTCCCAATTGCGCCAACAATGCAATCTTCACTCACGCGAGCCTGCTGGTAGTTGTTAAGGGTCTTCCGCAGATGTTTCAAGCGCAAATCGAAGCCCTGGAGAGACCGAAGAAGGCTATCAGTGTCGGCATTAAGCATCCTGAGTATGTCAATTGCACTGTTAGTGTCCTGAGTGGGCTGACGGGCCTGACCGCTGATAAGTGACAGTTCAGGCGGCTTGCATTCGTCCTTGGTCTCGCTGACAGTCTCGGAATCATCACCTTCCATAGGCTTGGGGTCCGATGCCCTAGGTGTGGCCTGCCAGCGCGCTTCAGCTGCCACATTTTGCTGAACGGTTTTTTCGGTCGATTCATGCACAGCTCCTGCAGTTGGAGATCCAGCATCGTGCTTGGCAAATATGCCGCTCAAGGCGCCCATAATCTCCATTTGGGTTTCAGCACCAAAGTATTCTGTAGACGCCGGTTTATTGTCCACAGATTTCTTCGGCGACTTATGACTGACAAGCACAGACATCACAGTTAATACTAACAGAAAGAACTTGAAATAATGAGTGACGAACCTTTCACGCATGTTCTCTGGTGATTTTGCCAGAGTATGTACACTCCCAGCTCTCCCACTAGCCTGCACTGGGCCCTGTTTCCCCTTGTTCTGAGTGCAGTGAGGGGTAGTAGATTCAGCGCGAGGCATGTCAATGGATAGTAGTGGTTTGGGGAAAACTGTAGAACTTATAATTATCAAGGAAAATTTTAAGACGAACTAAATGACTCACATGCTTTCGGGACATATTTGATCCAACCACCACCAACGTCAGAGTGCTACTGGGCAGGATGTTGAAATCCAGATTCACCGTGACACTGAGAATACATAGTATGAGAAATAAGGGGGGGAGATGCAAAGTATCATTGATGAACCAGAAACGAAGTTGAGTGAAGACAGCCATCTCACTCGGTTTAGGGTAAGGTTATCACAGTCATGTGAGCATTCAGTGTTAACATTAGTGCTACTTAATATAATAAATAATGATTGAACAAAGGAATGACTACAGTTACTAAAGACATTATGAGGGTTTAAGCATCCAACAAAGCAGAAATGGCTTCTAAGGCGGAGCATGCTTCTTTGAGCTTCTTCTCAACATCCAAGAACTTCTTCTTCAATGCATGCTGCTTAACACTCTGCTTGCGATTCTTCATATGCTGCTGGTAGTTCATGTAGAGCTGATGATCAATAAAGGATGCCTCGCTATGGCAATGGTGGCTAGCCAGGTAGCTGCGTATTTCGCGCAAGTGATCACAGTGTTCCTTCCAGTCTGCAGTGTATGGTGCCGGCGCAGTTAGCTCATCAAGTGAGGGAAGAACTAAGGACGGCAGCTCAATGCCGGGGTCACCCTCATTGCGGTTGTTATCCAGAAGGGGCGGAACATCAGGAAAATGACTTTTGTCCCCAGGGGCTTTGTATCTCCCTGGCACTGCCTTAGAGATCCTAAGGCAGCCAGGGCATGCAAAGCAGCCAGGGCCCTTAGGTGCACTCAGGGCAAGGTCCCTCTGCAAACTACCAGGTACAACTTTCCCAAGGCAATCCAGGGCAGCTCAAGGCATCCTAGGATCCACCAGATGGGCCTTGTATCATTCAAAGATGTTTATATATAATGCCATTTAACAAGTACTATTCAAACTTCTTATAAAAAACAAGTTATATATTGACTCTAACTACACTAGATAATACAGTATTCATGTAGATACATATAATACAACATAGTGATAGGGCACTTATGAAGATGGTAATTCTGCACGGAATAACGCGTTCAGGGGCTCGTTAGAAAGCCTGAATTAACGCGAAGAAGCTCAAAAAAACCGCGACGCAATTGAAGAAGGTGTTCTTGACTTAGAGCAAAATTAGTCCAAGACAGGGAGATGGAGGAGGACATGGCTACTCACAGGCATCCAGGAGTCTCAAAATTTGTGTAAGGAACGCGTTCAAACCCCACACAAATGGTGAATAAACATGCCAAGTTGCGAAAGGCTTTGTTGAAAATTGAAGGAGGGAGATGATATTTAAGTCTGCAATAGTAGTCATATGGTCATCAGGGACATCGGATATTGAGGGCGTATCGGACGCCATAAACTGGTCGATTAGTCGATACATATCTATAGTAAAAGACTCCAAAAAGAATTAGCCAAAAATACGAACTGGAACCCAAGATATGAAGTACTTTACCTGGAGGAGGGAGGGGGAGGAGGAGCACATGGCGGATTTTTGGATTCCAAGCAACGATATATAGCGTTTAAGGGCTCGTTAGAAAGCTACAATCAAGGTGAGTTCATCATAGAAAGAATTAAGGAGATTGGAGACGAACCTATGTCAGAATCAAAGAAATACTCCAAAACTCCGAAGTTGACTAGCAACTTGAGATGAAGGACGCTTGGTGGCCCCAAAAATTAATCCGTCACAGGAGAGGGTACCTAATGTAGTTGAGTAAGTTTTCCCAAAATTTGAAACACTCAGGACATCTAGAAGCGCACCTATGAATTAATTTGTCCCACCTAGGGGTAGGAGGACACACAGAGTGAGATCGCCCTCAAGCTTGTCAAATCGCGCAATTAATGGTACTGTTGGATAGGTATTAATAAGATGAACCAGGAAATGCAAATATTTTACTGTTTGGCCGGGTATTGACAGATATATGAGGAAAATTGCGTCCTAAGGGCACTTGACACCTATAAGATGGTACTTGGCAAGTACTGGATGAATTGGCATGATCTTGGAGACGGTTGGCAGAGGACTAAGATGGTCTTGAAGGTGCAAAAGGAATTAGGAGTGAAGGTGGACAGGATCCGGAGTTATGGCACTTACAAGCAGAGGCAGTCCAGGGGCAGGAGGAGCACATCACAGTTGTATGGCTTCCAGGCGTCGGAATCGAACGTTCAAGCACTCTATGGAATCCCCTAATCTTCAGGAGTTCATATGTGAAAAGAACGACGCAATAAACCCAACACATACCTTTAAAATCGATAAAACATCGGAAATTGGGAGAAGGAGAGAGACATAGCTGGTTCTCGCCTTCCAGGCAACCAAATCCATCGGTCTTGAGCTCGTTAGAATCACATAATTGCCCACAATATGAATATGCGGTGACCGAGGGCTCGGAGGAAACGGACAAGATAGAAAGTGGTGAAAGGGGACTTGACACCTATAAGATGATACTTGGCAAGTACAGGATGAATTGGCATGATCTTGGAGACGGTTGGCAGGGAACTAAAATGCTCTTGAAGGTTCAAAAACAATTGAGAGTAAAGGTGGACAGGATCTGGAGTTATGGCACTTACAAGCAGAGGCAGTCCAGGGGCAGGAGGAGCACATCACAGTTGTATGGCTTCCAGGCGTCGGAATCGAACGTTCAAGCACTCTATGGAATCCCCTAATCTTCAGGAGCTCATATGTGAAAAGAACGACGCAATAAATCCAACACATACCTTTAAAATCGATAAAACATCGGAAATTGGGGGAAGGAGGGTAACATAGCCGGTTCTCGCCTTCCAGGCGACCAAATCCATTGGTATTGAGCTCGTTAGAATCGCATAATTGCCCACATTCTGAATCTGGGGCGACCGAAGGCTCGGAATAAACGGATGAGAAGGGAAATGGTGAACTGTACCAATAGGGGTCTCCAGATGGTGTTAAGTTTGCACGTCGAATACTGGTTCGTTTGGAGTGTTCTTGGGTGCGTTAGAAATGTATAGACGAGCTAAAAACGTACCAAAAAACCGCTTTATAATGCGGTTCACCGTTCCGACGATATACAGCAATCTCTATTGGAACAGGCCCATTCCATGATCCATCCTTGTCTGCCCTAAGCCCAGGTCAGGATCCAACAAGGTAGCAGCCATCAAAACTGCCTGAGTAGAGTGAAGCCCAAGCATACAAGTAAAGTTGGGTGAGGGGGGTGGGGAAGACAAGAGTGAAGTGCAAGTGAACTTAGAGGACTTAGTCGACTTAGTGCGATATTGGATAGGCTTACATAATCAAATTATCGCACTATTTGAAGTACTTAAATGGGCATGTCACCCACATAATGTGTATAATTTTAATGTTTGAAAATCAACAATGAAGGTGGGAAAAGTCGTTCAAGCTGGCTTTATTTCCCCACGTTGCATGGAAATTCAAAGCATGCCAGGGCATGCCAGGACATGCCAAGGCATCTCATGACATCCTAAAGTAGTTAAAGGCCCCATCAATTGATGATCTGATCGCACTTTCCTAAAGTGCCCTCCGATCAAAAGTCTTTTTCGTGATGAATGTTCTCCTTGTCCGAGTCCTCAGCCATGGCAGGCTCAGCAAGGCCTGGTTCCGGGCCTGGGGGCATGCTAAGATTGTTGCTGAATTCCCAACAGCGAGAGTCGGTATATGCATGCATATACTCCGTGTAGGTGAGGGAGTCTGTGGACTTAGCATGGGCAATGGCTTTGCGAAAATCATCATAGCTGATGGGCGCGTCTTGGAGTGCTTCGGCCAGTGATGCTGGGTACAGATGCCTGGATAAATTCTAATCAGCATTTTCTTGAGTGAGTCATTGCCAGTTTTACGGTTGGTCCAGTGCTGTTGGGTTCTGGAACATCAGCCACAAGAGCTGTCTGGAGCCTGCCAGCCGAAATATCAGCCTCACATATGCAAAGAGTTGAAGTAACAGCATGTACGCTCTTATGATGTGTCGAGGATACACTTGAGCTTCATACTGACCATGTGCATGGTCTGCATCTTTATTGAGGCTTGTACCCTTGTAGTCTACATTCATGGCGGATGGAATATATGTGGTGAATGGTCAACTCGGATGGATTGAAGTCAAGGACGTACACCTAAGAGCAGGCCGAAGATTCCCAAATAGAAAAAATGTGATCGAAAAACTGTACAGTTGCTGTTGCCTTGTATGGGATGTGATCGAGCATTGCTGCGCCGCAGGATGGTGGACTTTCGTTCAGAGGATTGTGGAGTATGTGTGTCGGTCAAGGAAGGGATTTACGTAGAACAAGGTTGTGAGGTCCAGCACATTACTCGACTTCCACTGTACAGGTGCCACAGGTCCAAATTTGGGAAACACATGTATGCTTTGTCTTATAAAATCAACAGGGACGATGCTGGTAACTCGCGAGTTGTTCTGGTAATGTGGTCCAATCCTGAACATACGGCTGTTGCGATCCATGTGTGCCTGCTTGAACGGAGTGTACCACTCTACGTATGCCAAATGTTTGTACTCAAAGCCGTTGGGAAACCATTTAGTAACATGGTCATTGGGGATTACAAAAATACACCATATGTGACCCACGCACCAACCTGTTGATAGTCAGTTTCAAATAAATAACGAGACTGCTATGAAAGAGAGGCTAGATAACATACCATCCAGGCCGGTCTCTTCTCCGCTGCCTACATTGACAAGGCCGAGATCAAATCTTCCTGGAACCACTTTGCCATATTTGTCTGTTTGCGATGGCTCGACGTGAATGGCATCCACCACCTGGCCTTTGAGAGGGTTGATGCTATGCACATCACAGCTGATGAACTTGAGACGATGATACACAGAGATTCGAGTGAAGTTGAGATGAACGGAGTATGCCAATTGTTCCAGTTGTGCATTTGATCGGACGCTTGGGTTTTGATGCAAAGCAACAAAGCGATGCAAAGCCCAGTCAAATTGGGTAGCCCCATACTGGGTTTTGATATGCGCGAGAGGTACCTACCGGACAGAAGGATGTTTCACCATCTGTTGTATGCGGCGGGGAATGAGCGACATTAGCAGTTTCGTGATGAATGGTTCAGAGTGGACCATGGCGAGACAGCATCATATGTATTTCTCATGCAATCTGATCTTTTCCTGACGGTCTAGCCACAGCGTCATTTGGCAGTATTCATCTTTGCGGTTAGTAGCAGCATATGCGAGTTTTGCCATATCAATGTGTAGTCTCTCTGTTGTCTCGGTATTGAAGTTGTCCAAAGTGCCAAACATCTCTATAAAAAACCGATAGTGGCCCATGGCGTGCATTTTCGGCATGTCGAAGTGCTCACGGATGCCTAGTTCGACGAAAATTTGGCGATTTGAATGAAAGTCGGCAAGTGCAGCGTCAAGTGCATCCAGGGTATCTGTGCTATGAATGGGATAGCGGGCCAGTTGAATGAAGTCCAGAAGAGCACGGACCACTCGAATCAGAGGTGCCGAAGACACACCTCCAGGCAGGGCAATGTCGACCAAAATGCCGAGAAGGAAGCGCGTGATTTGTTCGTGCTTGGTGCCAGTCACCCGAGACAAGTGGGTAATGCCATTCATGAAGAGACGAATATGGTGATTAGGCGGCAGGTGCCGACATCGCGCATCGATCTCCGCATGGCCGCATGCTGTGCGCAGCCATGCTAGCACATGTTTGAGTATGCCCTGGAATAATTGATGTAGAATGTCCGGGGTTATGGCCTCGTATATGTTGAGGTACAGCAAATCCTCCCAGAAAGGACCTTGAACGGGTTTGATACCTGCACTAGTGCATGCCTTCGTGAAGATTGTGCGACCCTCATCATACTGTCCAAGTGCTTCCAGTATCGGTGCTATGTCCTGTGGAGGTAGAACACTATCCAAGTTGCCTATTCCTGAACGAGGGGCCGGACAAACAGGGCACCTGCCTACCATGTCCCATAACCATTTAGCATTGAAAGATGACATGATACACAAAGACGCACCGCACCTGTGTTGACGAGTGTCACCAAGACTTGTTCCGGGTAGTCACCAATAAAACTGGCGTATATTGGATAGCAACGACGTGCTGCTCCATCCCCACTAACCAGTACTATTCCATCTTCGCCTGTGTTTTTCAATGGCACCAAGATTTCCTTCATACAAAAATGAAACACATTTGACATGCAGCAGCAACAGCTTGCCTTGTTAGAGACATGCTCTAGTTTGGTTGTAGGCAGGTATGCCAGCAGTACTTGACCCTGGTGTGATGGTTTATGCTGTACATGCTTAGGTAGGTTACCAATTGTCATGTATACAGGATAGGCCGTTTTGTTACGAAACTGAGTTAGTTGTGTTTTGTCTGACGAGATAATGATAGGGACAATTGTACACTTCTTATTATTCGTTTTCGCAGTGACTTCTGACTAAAATCACTAGTGAGTTTGCCGCCATGGAAATGCACATTAAATGAACACGAACCTGCTTACGCCACCACCACTTTCCTGTATGCATATCATGGTAAAGGCGAATGGTTTCGTCATCATCTGCATACTGGCGCACGGGCTCGAATATGAGTTCATCAACAAAATCGACATCACCCCACATCGCCTGTAGGCATTCCAGGATATCTCGGCTATAGAATTGCAAGCCCTCTCCTTGCATTGAAAATTCATGGCGCCTGAACTCAGGGCGCCCGGGAAGTTTTGTATCAATGATACGATTGAGTTCTTCCGATGTTTTGTAGGATAGGCCTAGTATATCCTGGATCTGCACGACGTGTATAAATGAGCCAAGTGACCTTGATACACATACTGCAAAAGGCTGCTTACACCGTCAATACTAAGCAAATCGGAGAATGCGGTCAATCCGGCACCTCGTAGCTTAGCCCAACGCACGATTTCCCAATCAAGGTGTGATTTAAATGGGGCCCAAGGATTGTCCTGCAAACCCACAATATCCATGTATATGCTGTCTGGAATTTCATGATAGCGCAGGGGCTGCCCAGCCTCAGACGATCGATGCCGTTCCGAATAGCGCACCGTGATCTTGGGCTTGATACCTGTGCCATCTCCGATGAGGATGCTTTCAGCTTCACATCGCTGAACATCATTCAGTGAGTCCGCCTCCAGACCAAGTCCATTGTCATTGGAGGGGGTCTCGTTAGATGTCGATGGTGCATTGAGCTGCGGTGCTTCCCACCCGTCTTCTTCGGCAGCCAGGAGTGCCACTTCTATAGCATCTTCACGCCCTATGGAGCCATCTTCAATAACTGGCCCTTCTGATTCATCGTTGGCAGTCAGAGGGACGAATGAAGAATCCTCCGTGTCAGGTGTCTGGCCAAAGTCATCATTTGCATAGTCATCAGAGGACCCAAACATATCTCCTTGAAATGGCACTGGGGGGGCCTCATCCAGATCTGACCTCTCCTCGGATGTCGCAGGGTTAGATGGTGATGGATGGGCCTGTCTGGTACGCGGGGCACGCCGTTTGATCTTTGCATAAATATCTTGACATACTACATCCCTCATCTGGCGCAGATGTGCCAGATACCCACGCATTGTGGGGAAGGGGCGGTCACATCCAGCACATATTACATGGCGAGACATAGCTATTCAAACTGTATGTAAAGATGTCTGAAATATCAAAGTGTTGGCGAACTTACCACGCGGTTCAGTGATATTACCCGCAGAGAGAACGCAAAAAACGCATAACTGAGCTATCCAGACAAGTAACGACTCTTCTGCTGAGGCAAGTGCAGCACGCGAACTCGGGTTTGTTGACGCGGTGTTTGGATGCGTGTAACAGAAGCTGAAGGGGGCGATGGGCAAATCAAGTTTTTGAGCCAAACATCCCCACACAGAAGTCTTTCTCTCAGATCTTCATCCACCCATTTCCCTTGCTGACCGGATTGTGTTCAGCCTGTGCCTATACTCTTCACAAAATGAGTTCATGCGAGGAGGATGCAAACAAGAGGGAATATACAAGCCAAATGGCCAAAGCACGTAAGGACACTCATAAAGCAATCAAAAAAATGCAGTTAGAGCGCGAGGCCGAGGAGCTCATTTCTGCCGGACAAGGTTAGTACCTGCTAGAGTCATAAGGTTGGGACGCTGACCGAAAGTTCATAGGTATGCGTGCATCGAAGGCTCGGTTGATGCAAAACCCAGGTTTGATATTTAATCTCTTCGTGAAAATTTTTAAACCAACAGTTCGAAGTCTGGACCAAGCGCAAAACGCGCAACAAGTCGCCTGAGCATCAGGATGAACATGTAGATGATGACAGCCATGGTGAGTTGTCATCAAGTGTCAATGCAATTTTCGACATAGCCAACCCGAGCCGTTATTTGCTAAGTTCATAAGCGTGCTAAGTCCTCCAAGGCTTTAACTTCCAGTCAGAACATATCGAGCCATGAACACAGCAAGCTGCATGTTATCGCAGGAGGTAGTAGTAACAAGCAGAGTGAGTTAAACCCATCATTGATTCATAAGTCGCTTAATTCATACATTCCGGCTAATTGGTCCATGCAGCGGCCAATGGCAAAGGTCAGCCAATCACAGCATTTTCTATTTCCCCACACTCACAGCTTTGCTCGCCACCACGACCAGCATCGAAGGCAGCCTCAACCAAGTCACGCATAGTCAGCCAAGGAACTGATGTTGAGGAGACTGATTCGGCTTCATGTTCTGATGAGGATGCCCGCTCGTTTGCGTCCAGAGACGAGTCAGAAGGGATGAGCTGCTCTGACTCCGAGCTCCCTGTCCAGGCATCGGAGACTCAGCTAAGGAAATTTTTTGATGATGAGGTGAGTACATCCGCTACCACTATTTTTCCATATAATCACATACATACAATCAGGCACCGGCCAAGCACCCTAGCGCCAAATTATTTGATATCGACGAGGACACTGTCATCAAAGCTTCGAACTTGAAGTCTCGGGATCGCAGGACATGTTCGCCATCTCTGAGTCGCAGTATGACGCATGGCGATGATGATCATTTGAGTACTCGCACTCGCCGCAAGACTATCGACACTGCCAAGGTTGGTTATTATTCATCTGCAGTTCCGACCTCCCTAACAACAACACCAGCCATCCAAAAAACAGGATAAGGCCTTGTTTCTCGAGGCAAGTATTTGCTGGATAATATATATCTCGTACTGATCCTCCATATCGTCCCAGCGTCCCCTCATGACTACCAAAGACATGCCCCCTAATGGCTCGAGCAAGCGCCTTAAGAAAGCGCCCAGTACTCGTTACAGCAGCGATGCCAGTAGCGAGATATCATCTGCTCGCTCTACTTCTTTGTTGTCCTCAACTCGCACTACAACTGTGTCCAAGTATTCAAACTCTGTTGAGGACAATCGGAAACGTGAGCGTTTCGACACCGACACCAGCGAGGACGCTGAATCAAAGTGGCCTGCCGTCACAAACGTTCAAGGCAAGGGGCTCCTACAGCAGAATCTCACAGTGCATAATGTATGCAAGGGTGCTATCAAACTGGCCGAAATCAAGCTGATCACCGAGGATGCATGGCCTGAGCTGCATCGAGCCGCCGAATATCGAGTGGAAGTTCTATGTGCAGCCGCGAAACAGAGGGCTGCTGAAAATCCAGACGAAGCTGAAGACTACAACAATGTACGAAAACGCATCCAGAAGGACGATGACTATGCTAAAGTCCTGGGTAAATGGGTGAGTCTCATGTTGATTGTAATTTATATGCTACTTTGTTACAACACATTTAAAGGTCATAAATCGTCTAGCTCATTATCGAGGCCCAGTCCGCAGTACTGCCCTCGATCAAATTGACGTCTTTCAACTGGGAGTCGATAAGACATGTCAGCAGCGTGTTCAAGCTCTCCTCAATGCAGACACGTATATCTATCCAGGACACTGGGGACCAGATGATGCCAAAAAGGTACGTTTTTTGCCTGTGAATGTACCGTTTCTGATGTACTTTCTTCATGTCGTGATAGCCGAGTCAGTGGATCGTCAAAGGGCGCGAGATGTATTTAAACGTCGCAATCGTAAACATTCTGCGCGCAGCTTTTTTTTCTTCTCGTGATGCAATTGGTTTTCGACATCGTGATCTGTACCAATCCAGCCTCCCTAAGCAGTCCCATGAACTAGAGATGCCGGTCTCACTGGTTGCGCTTGTGGCCACGGGGGTATGCTTCGTGTCTATTATTCTTAATCAGGTTCTTACCTATTATCGCCGTTGCAGATACATTCAGCTCTCGATGCCTGGCGTGGCGGCTCGTATATCAAAAAGAAAACGGACCAATTCAATGGCGAGGTGTACAAATCAGTCTATAATCGACACATCCAGTATCTCAGTGACCTGCACGATACGAGCCTCAAGGCATTTCATGCAATCATGTCTGATCTCTATCAAAGGGTGGTGTAAGTCATTTGTTACTATAGAATGTGTGTTCAGCGCTAATGGTCTTGTCAGTGGGGAGGCTTGTAAGGAAGACAAGAAGGAAGTCCGTGGCAACGCTATGGCAGTGTTCGACATTAGCGGCTATGAAAGTGTCGACTCTACTCCCGAAAGTCCCGAAACTACCTAGTTTTTTCTACATTATCCCGTTTAATTAGGCATATATTCAATCATCCATAACCCAATAATATCATTAATTGACACCTGAGAATGACTTGTAGACGGATATAAGTGATAATAAGTTGGCTCGGTCTATAACTTGTGTCGACAATGACCAGAAATTAACAGTAATATGCCGTATACCATATACATCAGTGTTTGCCATTGACGTACAGTGGACATTGTACTTAATATACAGCATATAACACTAAATGTCAGTGAATAACACTGACTGGTCATCATGCATCCGGTGACCATCAGTGAGTGTCAATAATGATCGCCAAAGCTGGGCAATAAACATTGCATTACAATGTACCTCAACAATATACAGTGCTACTCATACTGATTACGAAGACCTACATTGATATTCATATAACACCACTGGGTCCCATTGGATATCAGTCTCGTGAACCAGTCTTTTACACTGTTAATCACAATATATTTATTGATATCCATAAGAAACCACTGGTACCCCTTGGACATCGGTTTTGTAGACCAGTCTTCTACACTGTATACTGCTAAATTACACCTAGACGAAGAACCATATGTTCTTGTTCACTATATATTGATAATTTAATCAACATCATCCCAGAACGAGTCATCAAGCTCGTTTCCATTCTTCCGAATTCGCTTCTCAGTGTCCTCTTTGTAAAGCAGAAATAGAGAGTGGACAAAAAAGTCGAAGTTAATGTTGGACATTTGGGAAAGCTGACCTTCAAATCCAGTAAGCCATGAATTGAGATGCTCGGCTGTTTCTGTATTAAAAGCTCTAGTGAAGTGTATGTGTCCAGTATTGTCCGGTTTTGCCACAATTAGATCAGGTTGAGAGCCGTTTGTTGGAGCAGGATTACACCACAGGCGACATAGCATATCAGATGCACGGTGTCCGATGTAGTGCCAAGCATCAACAATAAATTTGGTAGACTTCAACCACCTATGAGTGTCGCCCTGTGTCGCAATATGCCGTAGAAGGTTGCAAGCGTCATCATATGCAAAAAAGCTTGGTCGAAGATGTTCTTTGCCTGCCCAGATATTAGTAATAATATCCAAGACCTGTGGTGCACTCTCAGAGTTATAGCATTTGCCCCAGCCAATAGGAATACCACAGGACCATTGAACTGTTTCGATGCAGTACACAGAACGTGCCCTAAAGGTGTGTGCCACTTCGTTGCCTGGTGTGCCGTCCAGATCTGGCAAGTTTTGTTCAATGTTTAGGGAAAAGGGGTGAGCACCTGTAGCATTGCTTTGCTGACGTCTAATAACCCTCTGCACTCCAGGATACGATAGTCGAGTGAACCGCTGGATGTAGCGCTCATACCAGAGCTTATGTGATGGGTTATTGCATGTTGGACTAGATCCAGCAACTGGTTCGCCGCATGGAATAATGCCGCAAATGCCGGAAAGATTTAGATGGTCCTTGCAGAAGCGACTGTTCTTAAAGTTCACGAGAGGCTGGTTACATGTGCTCACGGCGCAGATCTAATTATTCCCAGTTATGAATATGTAGCAAGGAGACATGTCACATAAAGGGAAATTACTAACTCGGTGACCAATGGTTTTACCATCCATTACGCTCATGCGGACATATCCGCGTGGTTGTCCCGGAAGTCACTCAGGCTGGCGCTCTAACAGTGTAATTATGTTGGGGTGCTTGTATGATTTACATGAGAAATGATTACTTCCAATTTATAGGCGGTTATAGGCGACTCACCTGGGCTTGATTTGGATCATTAATAACTGGATTAATTGCATTGTCAAGATCGGCAACACCAGCTTGTTCAGCTTGTTCATCAAACTCAGCCCCTTCATTGACAAGATCCGAGTAGAAACGTTTCTTATGTGTGCATTCCGTACATGCATGCTCAAGAGCAGATGGGATATAGCCACCATCAACCCCTACTGCTTCGCACACAGCCTGAGCAAGATCCTGAGATGTTGCATTAGCAGCCATTTCGAATTCATCTAGTTTGTTGCCAGAAATTAAAAGTCGACGGCCCATGTGTTCAAAATAGAGTCGTTGAGACTGACGGTTGGTGATTGCAGGTTTTTGTGTGATAATATTGTTAATCCATCCCGCAAAGTTAGACCAGCCGCAGCGGAAGCGAAATACTGCATGTTCCTGAGCTAGAGCAATACTTTGATGAACCCAGACACCTCTTTTTGATACCCTGAGATAACGTGGGTTTCTTTCGAGCTTTACCATGCGTTTTCCATTATTCTTATAGGTATACCGGTCAGGAAAGTACTGGGAGCGGCAACGAGGGCAATAAGCAGTAAAGAGTGTTGCTGTGCACCACTGGAACTTAGAGTCAAGAAAGCGGACATCTTGTGCTTCTGCATGGCGCCGTAGTGAGTGTAAGGTGTCCAGGGGACATATTGCGCAAGTTGTCCGTGTTGTTACAAGAATACAGTGCCCATTAGGATAAAGTGACTCGGAAGAATCTGCATCATGGTCGCTCTCGAAACCAAGAAAATCATAGATAGTCTCAAGGTTTTCTGTCAGATTCTGTGCAACCCTAGTTCGCGGAGATAGTATGTTGTCATCCTCCAGATTATCAAAAGAATGAACATCCATGGATAACGCCAGAAGCTCTGTCATACTTTTGAGCCATCCCGTCTTGTGTGGCTGACGTGGTTCACGGCGTTGATTTTTGTGCAAGTTAAACAAGCGCCGCATCTTGACAGCAGTTCCTAGTGCAGAAAGGGCATCCTCACGGTCCACAGTACGAGGAAAGAATGCCTGTAATACAGTGATAAAGTCGCCTAGAAATGCAGACATTAGACGAAAGGAGTATAGTCAAAAATCCATTACAGCTACGTGATCATACAGCAGTAATTTAAAAAAAGACTACACCGTCACGACAATCTCATGCAAATGTAACTACGCATCAAGGTTGTCGGAATCATACTTCACTTTTCGGGCCTTCTTACCGCCATGCTCACTGCCTTCTTCCATTCTTTCACGTCGCCTTTTCTCCTTCTTCAACGCCTTCTTGCGAGCCCTGTCTTTCTCATCGTAGTCCTGCAGCTTAGCTTTCTCGTTTTGTGAGTTGATATAGTCACGGAAGTTCTTGATGGACATGCGAGCAAACTTGGTCTTTTGAGGACCCTCAGGGTCTTCGATCCAAGCGCGCACATCTGGACAATTAATGAGTTTGCTCGGATCAAATAATGCGGCGTCGTTAGATGCAAGAGTGGGCAATATATTGAATGCTTGCTGAACATGAGCTCTCGTAAACTCCTGCCCAGAAAAGTTGTCGTGACCTAATAGAAAGCGTATATAAGTATAATAAAAAAGTATGTCATGTCATACGTACCTGATGGAACCCGATATCCGCCTTTTGAGCGGCCCCAGTTCATAGAAATAAGCTTTTTATAACCGGCTTCAAGCGCAAGGTAACGATCGAGTTGGAGTCCAACATTGTCAGCACGAGCAGGACGAGGTTGTACATCCAATAGCTTTTGTAAGAATAAAATAAACTCCCCATTATTATCAATAAATGCGGAGCGTTTGCGAGGACTTTTGAGGTCCTGCCGACTCTCTCGTCGAAGTTTGGCCATTTCCAATGGTTTCAGTGGTGATACACTCTGTAACTAATTAGTCAGATAAATGTAGATAGACGAGATAAATATGCAAGAAACAGACCGGATTGGAGAGAAACTTTGTACCCGGCGTAGCTGTGCTCTAACGGTGGCTACTTGGTTATTGTAATCGAACCTAATAGATAGAATCACGCACCTTTGTAGGCAGGTCTTTCTCATCAATGAATAAGTCGCAAACCAATACTCCGCTTGTATCAGCCCGGAGCGTATAGTTATTGACTAAGTCTATATTGAGACTACGCGGCTTCGAATCACCAGAAAAAGACCCTATACTTCCGAGACGGATAAGGCTATCAGGTACAACAATACCAGGACGTAGGACTCCTGTATCCGGCGCTAAAGTTATATAAATGCTTAGCATATATCAAACTATCATAACATTTGACGTACCTTTCTTTGGTGACATTTGCTCTATTGCGCAGGGCAACAGTTGCGATAAGCGAGCTTGAATTAAGGTTCTCCCATTCTCTTCAGTACGAAAAATCATAGTATCATCTGCTTCAATAAGAACCTCTTCAGAAACTTGTCCGAGGCTGGGATTTTTTGGTTGAAAGTTAACAACAACTGAAACAGACGGTTATAAGCAAATAGGATTAAAGCAGTACATTAAATACCGAGCTGAGATCCACCACTCATTTTTCCTGAACCTGGTTTGCGGACTGGGGTGACAGGTGGTTCAACTTCGGATGGAGGTATTTCTTCCTCGAGCATGTCATCGTCAGGTACAATCATGACTGAACTATCATCGCTTTGATCAGTAGTAACTATAAGACGCAAATGTCAGAAAGTAAATACTAATATAAATCGTAAAATGTTTACCTGAAACCACAGACTTCGCATCGGGAGCTGGCAGTGCTATTCCGTTGAGTTTGACATGTTGAGGAGGAGGGTCGCTTGTATACTTCATTTCTTTCAGGATTTTGAATGCTCTGACCCGAACGGTTGTGGATAAAGGAAGGGCATATATGAAACTGAATGCGTACCCTGTAGCCGGCTCCGATGCATTCCCTTCCTGTCCAAGATCCTCAGCCGCTTTATCCGTGCTTTTCTTGCCATTTTGCTGTTTAAGCATGGCCTTCGACCGGTAGATATAGAGTCCCTGAAAGCGAGGGACTTCTGCAAGTTCAGGATGCTTATCGAGGTATGCTCGGAGTGTTTTGACTAGAGCAATGACAGTGGATGGAATGGGATCGAGCTTGAGCGCCTCTGCAAGCTCAACAAGTCTGTGCTTCTTCCACCGGTTGTCAACTGGGCCTACAAAGTTTTCCGATGTCATATTGGTCGTTGTAGATGGTAGACAAGTAGCTCACAGTAAAATTGACGAGAGTAAACAGGGCATAAACATTGGCGGGATAGAGAAAATGCGATGCGACGATGGGCACTTACTGACGTTTGCCGAAGGCCAATGGATATCAGTGGTCATTGTGCTGACCTAAGACCGGCATACACCGAATATCATTGGACAACAGTACTAAACAATGCCCAACAATTTCCAGTAATGTCCACTGGTGTCCAACGATTAACTTTAATGTATAGGGCATATAACTCGAAATTAATGCTAATTGCGGACATATTTTGGCTGTTCCTGCCAAAACAAGCAAAAATTAGGGCCGGATCATGGCTGAATAAGGAGGGGGCAATCATTATCGACATTATTTGACTAAGCGGCCTGATGCTTACATTACCGTGCCTCATTTTCGCACATTCTCACTTTATTTCATTGATTATACCTTACCAAAAATTGAGGTTTTTCCTGATGGCGATAGGCGGTCTGCCTGATTCTCAAAGCACGAGAAATCGCGGCGGAGGTTCTATGACACCTGGCCACCCTGATCGTAGTACTTCCGACGCACGCCGAATGATGAGGAGCGATATGGATCATGACAATGGTGCTGAAGGCCTTTTGTCTGCCCGACGTAGCCAATGGCATGCAGGATCCGAATCTCCTGGAACCTCATCACTGACCGGTAATGTCTCTAGTGCCAGTCGTCGCAGCAGCAGACAATCATTGAGCTCTTACCCCGTCACTGGCGTAGCTAGCAACATCCATGCTAACAACGAGGACGGCATAAGGAAGGGGGAGGAGGCAGACGACAAGGATGACGCGAACGAGGATGAAGTGCCTCTAGCGAAGACGGATACCACGGGTACTACAACCATCGGATGGCGAGGAATTCAAGAAGCGGGTGTTCCAGGTATGGGGTTTAATTGCGCAGCGAGCATCAAGTTCTGGGGATGGATTGCCCTGATATGATGGCGATGACTGGTACGATACGCTCTTATCAAAAACAAGGGCCTTCCTTTGGACCACACTGATCTGAATGATGGCTGTATCATGTCAGTAAGTTCTGGCTCTTCATGGCTCGGGTTACTAACGACTTACGGTGAATGAAGCTGGGATAGCGCTCCGACCCAGTCTCTATAAATAGAATGCCCAAACCGATAACAATGACGAAAGCTTCCACAAGAGCCATGTAAGCGGCCCGGTATTTTTTGCACAGACTGCAACACCTCTTCACGGAATACAGATGCTGGTAATGGTGCATAGGTATGTGAGACAGACTTTTTGTTGGGGGTGAACATGAACAGTGGATGTGTATTCTCTCAACCTAACAATTGCGACGAATTTATATGCCACCGAATAGAATGCGATCCAAGCGTGGACAGAACTAATATATCATCTATCCCATGGGTTATGGACTCTATAGCTATATGCTTACAGCACCTCATAGGCCTCACGGTTATCTTTTTTTAAAGAACTTTATTTTTGATCCAGAGAAGTCCCAAACTACGGACACAACAGCGCTTCAAATTTACATCTTCGTTTAACAATCTCTCAATAGCTTTTTCACTGGAGCCTGCAAGAGGATACGATGGCAAATTATGATCACCAGACAGTAAATATATCAGTTTTGACTCACAGCTTTATGGATTCATATCAGTACTTGGGCGCCACGAAACCAACTGTGTCGACAGACAAGTCCTGAATTATTGACATAATCATGAGAGGCATGAGAGGGTGCAAAGCGATGAAGTGGTTCCTTGTATACCTTGGCTTCGGGCAGAGGAACAGGGACCGCTATCGCCAGCACGGTTGCTGCTGCAACAATCAGAAAAGAGGTGAATTTCATCGTGTTTGGGATTGAGTGGATGTGACGCGGTAATAGTACGTACTTTCTGTATCGACTTTGCCCCCCATTCTCTACTTTTTTATAGCATTTTAGGACGTTCTATCTTACAGAATTGTTTCATAGCTGAGACGGATCCCTTGTCACCGTTACCCACTGCATGGAGCTTTCTATACATAGTATTCCAGTTCTTTCTGATAGAACATTAAAATCTTGACGATCCGTGTCTGTCGCCCACACGGACGTTTCTGAACGGCGGCGATTACTTTAAACTACATGAGAAGCATGTGCGTCATGCTAGCCGTCGTATAAAACTGGTTCATCACCTCTCACTACTGCACATATATTGTCCGGCTGGTTGAGTAAATTCACAGGGTTTTTGTACTTATCTTCATGTAAGTCCTATAAAAGTGCTCTAACACTTCTTCAGAGGTTTATTTATCAATTTATCAACGGGTACTTAAGTATGTCATGTGAACCGATCCAATACTATGGCAATACGTCTGCTGTGCACGGCGGTAAGCTGGGGAACAATTTGGTGGTAGAAATTAGCATGTCATTAGAACTAAAAGAAAATTAGGCTTTATACACTCTTCCTTGTCTGCCTTACCCTAAAATCAGAATATAAATCATGTGGTACGTGATAGGATTCCCAGGTAATATGCATAGTACATTAATAAATACAGGAATAATCAGAGATGATATTAGGAATGCGATTCTTCGTCACATGTGGTAGGAACATTAACGGTTGACTCGTGGTGAGAGATTGGTTATTAGGAATGTTCTGGAGATGAATATGTATCTGAGCTCACATAAAGTAGTTGAGCTGTATCAACATTACTTAGGAACGGAGTCAGCTACCTGTCGTGTATAGTTGTGCATTAAATAAAGTCCACTTCTAGGCTCAAACTCAATTTACGACTGGTACACCGATATATTGCCCTCCGCGTGGGTTTTCTCATTCCAGGGGGTTGAATCTCCACATATCTCGTATGGGACGCGGTTATTTATAGCCACTAACATCGCGTTGGTGTAGAGCCCAGACATCCACGACGCTGCTGCTTACCAGTACGGTTGCGTGCGAGCTGCAGATGTTCACGGGCGCGAAGTCGTGCGGGAGAGCGCAAAGAGTCATGCACTGCGAGTGTTGTTGCACCGGTCAGCCAAGTTGGCAGGAGCAACATGACGGCGTAAGCGAGGACAGTGTGAGCAAACTTTGCTCGCCGGGAAGGCAGTTGTAACTTGTGATGGATGGGGCCGAAGAACGAGGGGGCTGACGCGCGGGTGGAGCCGATGTTATGTGGGATGAACAGCAAGAATAGGGCATGACGGAGCTTGGAGGAACACCCTCTGGTCAAATTGAAATGCCTCAAAGACTGCATTGGCAATGCGGGGAAGCACGGTACACTACCATGCGTTCAGCTCAACTACAAGACCAGCTAGTAACGCACGTATAATGCCGTTTGTAATGCAAACAACGAGATCTAGGTGTCTGGAGCTGCAAAGAATGGGTGCTAGGGTCTGCGACATACTGGATACGGCACTGGTGTGGTCGGGGCAGTACTCGGGGTGAAGTTTAGACCAGCTGGGGCGCGTAGCGACTTGGCCGAATAATCAGAGTAACCATCGTTGTCGCCTGGTAAGTCTTAGAGAAGGGATTGGCTGACATGACATGTCCTACGATGAAGTGGTAGTCAAAGTTGCCGATATGCAAGAGTGCACAAAGCACACAAATTCTTGACGAACACTTTTTTGAAAATAACGACAACAACATTGACGATTTACTATTTTTCTACATTTTCATAATTGCAAGATCCATTTTCCTCCAGATTTATCGCAGACTGTGACGCTGCGTGTACATTCAGCCTAATTGTTTCAAATGCTAGATTATATAGTTAGCTCAATATATGATGTGATTCAAACCAAAAACACGAACGGGATATCGAAAAGCTTAATGGTGTAGGGTCCGTAGGTGGTGCCAAAGACTGTGGCCGACAAATCGAGGTACAAAGTCTTGCCCTTGACGTAGAGTCGCGCAGTACCAGAGAGGATGCCAGGGACACCAAATTCAACAGATATACCGTCAATCAAGTTCCCCTTGAGTTGGGCCAAGGTGATGGTTCCAACAATGGGAATTTTGACGTACAGCTCCGCATCGACAGTAAGCGTTTCGAGGTCAATGTATCCTTTGACCTGTTCGAGAATACATACTGTAAGTGTCAAGATGGTAAAGACGTGTAAATATACGTACACCAAAGGTTACAGGACCAATGGGGATTTGGACGTCAAAGTCCCACCTGCGACTGTCGGCGTTCCCGAATGGAGGGGGGCCAGCAACGGCGAAGACATGAATTTCTTGACCTCCATTCTTGTCCGAGCGGTCGACGCGGTGGTGTCCCTCAAGAATGGCGCCGATGCCCTGGATGGTGCTGATAGACATATTGTTTACTTTTTGTGTTGCGGTGAGTGAAGTGGGTGCAGTGATTGCTGAGTTTTGCGAGGCTTTGAGGGCTGATTTTATAACCCTTGGGCCAGTGAGGACGCATACCGCCGAGACCCGTTTGTCAACTCTCAAGATGGTTTAATCGGTCCCAAATATCTGGACATGCTTCTCTCGGATAGAACTGAGGTTTGACCAATCCACTCATTATGTCCGAATAACAACAGCTGACTGTGATTTCACACCCCAATGAGCCCTGTGTAAGTAAATAGTATTTTATGGTTGAGAATCTGTCTACCGTCCACCATTCAAAGTATGGAGCACACGTGTACTGTTGCCCGGCTTTGTTGAATACTTCACCCCGGTGCCCTACTTCGGAAAAAGGTGACATTTCTATTTTTAGTACTCAGGAAGCGAAGATCGTCTTGACAGGTCCCCTTTCGTCCACTGCAGATCCATTGTCTTGAATAAAAATCATACGGTGTCTACGTCATACAATGTACAGAAATCTTATAAGATATAACATGAGAAGACCAAAGGTTGGGTGCAAGTTTACACGCATACAGCTCGGCATAGATCCCTGACCGCTGGAGCAATGAAGACGTGTACAGGATGTAGTTCGCGTTCACTCACGCTCATTGCTCACTTAGGATATGGATGAGCCTTGCGAGTACGTACTCTGGTCCCGCAGCCCACCCCAATTGTCTCATTACATTAAAAGCACGTATACCTACTGATGAGATAATCTAGATGAATCGTTTGCACTACTGTCAACGTTGGCCATGTTAAGGGTAAACTGCGCAGTAGTGGAGTGTCTCAGTGTCACGGCTCACAAACAGAGACCAACTGGAGATAGGATCTGTACATTGATTACTGCGAGTGGCTCTATATTTGTGGTATATGCAACAGGAACTCAGTGTCTCTATGCATTCTTATGACCTTGATGCATCTGTCATATCATCAGTTGAGCGGATTTAACCAATTTAAAAATATATGCATAGGAAAAAAGACACAAATGATACCACTGGTTGGCCAAATTTAAATGTATAACTTGCCAATGGAGTTTCCCGAGAGTGGGACAGCAGGACATGCATCAACAGGGAAGGGGATGGCAAACACATGTATTGGAAATGCCACTCGAATAGTCCGAATAGGCCTGAATGCGGCGAATATGGAGAAGAACGATGGGGACTCTCCGTGTTCCACATCTAGGCAATGCCATTGTGGGAGAACATGTGAATCCGACACCGTTTCGCCGGCTGTTGACATGAGAATAAATGCAAGCCTCCAAACCCCAGATAACTACCGGTCCATCTGGTCATTATGCGGCCAAGCTGTGAGGGCTTACAAATGACAAGAGATGGACATCCCTGTCAGCCACCCAACACATGCGTCCAACTCTGCGGTGATCCTCGAGGAAAGGAGCAATTTTCCGTTAAACAAGATCAGACTTGGTTCGATGCTACTGATGAGTATAAGAGGACATATTTGGCGGTTGTTCAACAGTTTGAGTGGACAGCGAGTGCGATTGGAACCGAACTGCAGTCCATACACGTCTTCAGCTCCAGCGGACATTAATCTGTGCCGACGTTTCTTTCGAATGCGTGAACATAAAGTGAAGTAAACCTTCGGTCTGACTTCTGATGATATAGGTCACAATGTTCCTCATACGGTATGCACCATGATCACCGTACTGTGTTATTCTCAGTGAAGCTAATGGACCAGCATATTTTGCAAGGTTGAACTGTCAAGATTATCTTTGGTGCCTGTGTTCTAAAAATAAAATAAACATGTATTATACGATGCACTTCACAACTGATATCCTATTGGCCAGTGATACATCAATGCTTGATATAGAGGGTTCTTATTGTACTCGTAGTTAAAAAATGAATGATTTCATGTGAGCATAGGGCTCATTGGGGTGTGAAATCACAGTCAGCTGTTGTTATTCGGACATAATGAGTGGATTGGTCAAACCTCAGTTCTATCCGAGAGAAGCATGTCCAGATATTTGGGACCGATTAAACCATCTTGAGAGTTGACAAACGGGTCTCGGCGGTATGCGTCCTCACTGGCCCAAGGGTTATAAAATCAGCCCTCAAAGCCTCGCAAAACTCAGCAATCACTGCACCCACTTCACTCACCGCAACACAAAAAGTAAACAATATGTCTATCAGCACCATCCAGGGCATCGGCGCCATTCTTGAGGGACACCACCGCGTCGACCGCTCGGACAAGAATGGAGGTCAAGAAATTCATGTCTTCGCCGTTGCTGGCCCCCCTCCATTCGGGAACGCCGACAGTCGCAGGTGGGACTTTGACGTCCAAATCCCCATTGGTCCTGTAACCTTTGGTGTACGTATATTTACACGTCTTTACCATCTTGACACTTACAGTATGTATTCTCGAACAGGTCAAAGGATACATTGACCTCGAAACGCTTACTGTCGATGCGGAGCTGTACGTCAAAATTCCCATTGTTGGAACCATCACCTTGGCCCAACTCAAGGGGAACTTGATTGACGGTATATCTGTTGAATTTGGTGTCCCTGGCATCCTCTCTGGTACTGCGCGACTCTACGTCAAGGGCAAGACTTTGTACCTCGATTTGTCGGCCACAGTCTTTGGCACCACCTACGGACCCTACACCATTAAGCTTTTCGATATCCCGTTCGTGTTTTTGGTTTGAATCACATCATATATTGAGCTAACTATATAATCTAGCATTTGAAACAATTAGGCTGAATGTACACGCAGCGTCACAGTCTGCGATAAATCTGGAGGAAAATGGATCTTGCAATTATGAAAATGTAGAAAAATAGTAAATCGTCAATGTTGTTGTCGTTATTTTCAAAAAAGTGTTCGTCAAGAATTTGTGTGCTTTGTGCACTCTTGCATATCGGCAACTTTGACTACCACTTCATCGTAGGACATGTCATGTCAGCCAATCCCTTCTCTAAGACTTACCAGGCGACAACGATGGTTACTCTGATTATTCGGCCAAGTCGCTACGCGCCCCAGCTGGTCTAAACTTCACCCCGAGTACTGCCCCGACCACACCAGTGCCGTATCCAGTATGTCGCAGACCCTAGCACCCATTCTTTGCAGCTCCAGACACCTAGATCTCGTTGTTTGCATTACAAACGGCATTATACGTGCGTTACTAGCTGGTCTTGTAGTTGAGCTGAACGCATGGTAGTGTACCGTGCTTCCCCGCATTGCCAATGCAGTCTTTGAGGCATTTCAATGTGACCAGAGGGTGTTCCTCCAAGCTCCGTCATGCCCTATTCTTGCTGTTCATCCCACATAACATCGGCTCCACCCGCACGTCAGGCCTCTCTTTCGGTTCCTTCCGAGGTGCTACCACAGGGGCCAAGGGCATTCGTTCTAGGTAAGCACACATGATTGAGAGAAGAGAATATACGACATGGGAGGGATCGTATACACACTCCAGACCAACAATCAAGCGTACCAGAAAGTAGATGAGTCGGTCGAGAAGCAAGTTAGCGCATGCAGTGGCATGAAGAGCCAAAAAAATCGGGGGGGGCAGTTAGCGTACGAGAGAGCACGGGGCAGACAAAGGATTTCACGGAGGGCCGCTTTTATGCTCTCCAGTAGGTACCGCCTCCTGAGAGCTGTCAAGGACGTTCTAATGGAGAGGCAGTACAATGTTATAGGAAATTGTGCATAATTGGGGCAGAGAATGGATGGCCCGCGCGTCGTACCTCACCGCCGATGTGGTGCAACACGCGGGACCGCATACGGACCTCATAACAAGAGCGCATACCAGGACGGACATGACTTGCACCAGAACCGCATGCAACGACGAGGGAACACCAGGGAGTCGAAACCTGCATGAGGTGGAGCACGGGGACATACAAAGCAGTCTATAGAGGACCATTCTTACCCTCCGAGTACCGCCGTCGCGGGCGGTGGGTTATCACCTTGCCCAGTATGTGACAATGCACATATGCACACAGGGAGCGTCGTGGTGCATGTCGTTGCGGTCCTTGACGAGAAGGCAGATAGCGAGGAGACGCAAAATCCGAAAGGGAAACAGAAACCAAATAAGTACCGCCGAAGAAGAGCACACATAAGTGAGGGGAGTGAATGGGAAACCAGAAGGGTGTACCTTGGTGCCTGTATGATGTACGACACCGCGCGACATGCTGAGACCCGACAAGCACTGGGCAGAGAAAGTACGCGCAAGTGGGGGAAGAGAGCGGGATACCTCAACGCCAATACAATATGACACGCAGCATGATATGCGCCGTCCACATGCAAACTCTAGCATAATAGCACATACCAAAAAGCAGGCGACTGAGAAGCGGAGGCAGTAACGAGGAAGAGAGCGGGACTAGCGTACAACAGAACAGCAGTCAACGGAAGACAATATTTGTACTCACAGTACGGGCTTGTCCTGCACAATGCAGAGCAGCACCCGGGGAGCAGTGCAGGGCAAGTCGATGTGGTCCTTGAGCCGTGCCAAGAAGGTGGGGCAAAGTAGGTAAGCATCATAGTTGACGAAGGAAGGCCCGGGACCTTGCCGTGCGAAGGGAGAACGAGGTCTAGGCCAGTAGTACGCACAAGTGAGAGGAGAGAAGGGGACGCCAGCACTTGGGTGCGGAGAGGAAGGTCAATGGTTGTACAAACACAGAGGCGGGGGCAGAGACAGAGCAACCGAGGCCCAGAGAATGGAAAGATGTGTAGCGAATAAGCACTGAAAAGAAGAGTATGCGCATGTTAGGGGAGAGAACGGGAGGACGGATAGTCCAAAATATGATGCAGCATGACATGCGGCGACCGCATATAAACCTCAAAGCCAGAGCATATACCAAAATACAAGCCAGTCGCCGGAGAGACACATATAGCAGCGAGCGAGAGCCAAAGATCAGAGAATGCGTACAAGCACGAGGACATACAAAGGAGTTGACAAACGACAGCATTGAGAGCGGAGAGAGTCTACCGGCCAGAAAGTTGGAGGAGATGTGGGAGAAGCGAGTACGTACATAAGCACGAGTGAGGGAAGTCAGGGAAGGGCAGATTGGCGAAGAAACAAGTCAGGACAGACGAAACACAGTAGGAACTAGTGTCCCCATCGGGCGAGTCCGGAGTCAGGCAGATGGTTGGCACGCGTCGGAACGGGGGGAGGGCAGCAAAGAGCGAAGCCCGTGCAATACATTGCATGGCTCTGATACGTCTTCCGGTAATCGACTTTGCTCCACGCAATAGTGCGGAGGCTCACGAAGCCCCCGAACCGCGCTCTGCGAACTGGCCCGCAGTGGACTAGCGGGGAGGTAGGTCTAATCATGTTGGGCGTAGCAGGTGCGACGTAGCGCAGGACGAGGTCAGGAGTAAGTGTGATAGAAGCCTCCGAAGCATGATGCATAATAGGCCGCACTAAGCACTTTGACTAAAACTCGCTATTAGCAATTGCGGGGCTGAACTACGGACTCACCCAGATGGACTCGAATACACCATCTCGCGCGCCTATCCCACAGCCCTTCCCAGCCCTAGTTTACCATACATTCAACTTTCGGTACGCTTCATGAGAGGAAGATTTAAACTGATGAACCGACGCAGAAAATGAACAGAAACGGAGCTATGTATGAATCTCGGGGTGATAACAAGGTGATAAAGTTGAACGCACGAACGTTGGTAACAATGGACATTACTCCCACGGGATCAACGATCAACATCACTTACGTTCAAGCTCCGATCACCATGCCGCTCCAGCCGGTCTCGCGGCAGGACCTTCATGGTATGCCATTCTAAGAAGATTATTCTTGTAGAGGATCTACATCTACTCGTTCTCTTTTCGGGCACTCAAATACGGATCTATTACCAAGATACGCAAGCTCAGTAGCAATCCACTAACATATGTGCCCTAGTAACAAAGTCCCCCAGTCACAACAGAGAAAGGTAAAATGCAGGATGATTTTACTGCTCTATAGTAATTCCGCTGGCCGTTATTAATACGATCAGTTGCTCATCAGCTCATCCATGCGGTATCTGTCATCAAACGAAGTATGAAATCCCACATAACCAAGTACGAAACTCTTCCATGCATCATATGCCTTGCAATCGGCAGCAAGAATATTAGACACCCTTGCTTCCACCTCCACAACGTTGTTCGCCATCCGTCCACAGGCCTCCAAGTTGGACACCCCTTCCGCCCTTGCCAGACAAGAGACATAGTTCACATTCTCCCCGCGTACCTCCTCTTTATAGAATGAGAGGACATCACTTTGCCGGAGAAGTGGTCAGCTTGTGGATCGTGGACATAGAAGCATTTAAAACCTCACTTTAGCCATCCGATAAAGTCCATGGCGTCAGGGAGACACTAGAGAGCGCAGTATTGGTATATATAAATGCTACTTGTAGCTTGATTAAGTGCGTACCTGGATGTAGCGCTCTAAAGAAATATCACGCGGGAAGGCCGTCAAAACATACGTTGCAGAAGAAGCAGACATTTGTCGAGTGAACGCAGGGTATGAAGTAGCGTGTAGTGATGCCTACAGTTTTTAAATACAAAGCACAAGTTCATCCAAAGGTGATTACTGTACCTCCATCTGCTTCAAAGTTTGAAACTCCATTGAAGACGCATTGATGAGGTTGAGGGCGGCCGTCAGGATGATGTTCGCACCAATGGGTTCGTACTGGTCTGGAATTTCTCGAAGAAATTCTGCAAGGCTATCGAGGACCGGTTCCATCTGCTTCTCCCCGCGGATAAAACGTTCAATGAACACCCGAATGGCAGTATTGTCGTTCTCATAAGTGTCATCAACAAATACCAGGAATGCAGTATATAAAGCCATGAACACCTGCGTTCCGTCACGGTCCATATGCGCGTACGCCGTCATAGACATGATAACGCCTGACGGAATATGCGGCCTAAGTGAAAGAACTGCTGGGTCTGTACCCATGGGGTACCCTTTCGATATTGCGCGTTCGCAGCATAGGTCATGCAGTTCCTGGTTGTATGGGGTGACAATGTATGGAACATTCATTTCGTTAAGCATTGTATTCACAACCTTGCGAATTGCGATCTTCTGATCCACAGGGAACTAAATTCGATTATTAACCTGCTGTTTAAGCCAATATAAAAAAATTCTGTACATACATCGGTTTGTTCTTGAGTGGAGGTCATGGGAATCAGGTTCAGTTAGCTTAGGTAGTGCAACTAGAGATGTAGAGGGAGTGAGATTAGTAAATGCTTGTTGAGTCTGGAGTTTACAGTCGCACCATCATTTATACCCTGTCGACCTGTCTTCCATGCCTGCATTACTCGCTTTAGTTGTGTATGTGGGTGAGCCTGACAATGATGCACGGAGCAGATGACTTTAGGCTCACCGTGAGGCGAAGGAAACTATTTTTATCACGCCATATTTACGGTGACTCCTTGCAGCCGAGAAGGCCGTGATAACGAAACACATTTGCACTTGAGCTGGAAATGAGAGGTGTGTGCTGCTATGAAGCCAGTCATATTTGAATAGAAACTCCCATGTCACCAATCACCGTAAGTCAAGAAGCGACCTACACATGATTCTACAAGTGTGTCTCCAAGCTCACATCGTCTTCGATTTTATCGGCATAGCAAGATCCTGAGTATGACAAGTGAAATGGAAACAGCGTGGATCGTGGGCCGAGTGATACCGGGCTTTGACAAAGTAGTCTGCGGTATGATATCAAGTAGAAGGAATGATAAGGCAAGCCTTGCTTACAGCCTTGAAAAGGGTACATTGAAACTATTTTACACGCCTTCCAAAGAGCGGTACTGTCCATTAAACGTTTTGTAGATTCTAAAATTATCTTGTGATAGGATTGAGTGTGAACTAGTCATGTACAACTTACGGAGTCCGGGTAACGTGGAAGATACTGTACAGAAATATTCGCGGTAGGCCAACCGCAGGTCACGAAGTAGTTGTCATTAATCATTACCGCTCCTGATAGGTCAATACGACATTTGTCCACGGGAAAGAACAACCCGGTTGCAGATCATATACAAAGAGCAAAGCGAATACCGTACCAATTGAAGGTATCATTGTCACACGATCCCCAAAGTCTAATAGCCTTCCTGAGAATGCGTGAACCTAACTTCGTATCACGAGAACATCGGGCCCGTTGGACCCCTTGTGGCCTAGGCATAAATTCGGCAGCACAGCATTACATGCCGACAAAGGACTGGCCACGTGTGCCGAGGTCACAGAGAATAGAGGTCAGCCTGACGATTCCGATGTTTGGACAACTAAATTAGAGGGCAAATAGAACAGGCAGTGTGTCGGTCAGTGTGGTCAATGCATCAGTGCATGGTCAGTGTATCAAAATACACTGACTTACCGCCAAGCCACACTGACCTCACACTGACCTTTGCACAGCTTTTCTTATCGTAAACCATGCTTCGTCGGCACGGATACGGCCTGAACCACGGCAGGACACGGCATTGCCTCGCCGTTCATTACTGCTGGGCAGTATTGATCAAAACGCAACTACGGCTGGCATGCCGATTGTCATGTTGAGTCGGCTATACATCTGTGATGCAGGACGAACGGGTTGTGTCAGAATACAGCCATTAAATGTATATATGAAAAATACATTAGACTTACTATATTTCATATGTATTATAGATGTTTGTAAAGCTGCATACAGCTTTTATTTTAGAGCAAAAGTAATATACCATGGGTTTATTCAATCAATAATCGATGCCGAGTCAGTGTATAGCAAACTGTATGCGTGCGGCACACCAAGAATAGTGTATTAATATTAACTACATACTTTCCGCATAACTGCACATCGGAAGCACGGACCTCACACTGTTCAAAACTGACCCCGCACTGACCTACACTGACTTATACTGACTTGTACCAACTTCACACTGACCCACAGATCTCACACTGACCTTCACTGACCTCTACCAACCAACATAGACCAACACTCGCCGTATTTGGACATGTGCTAATCAATAATCATGCACATATGTATGGAAATTATACCAAATGTACAGTGTTGAGATATGTATGTCTCGGTTCAGGAGTGCCGCTGTCGTGCGGCGATCATGCGTCACAAGTACATAAGGGTCGTATTTCACGGACCTTGACCTATGCTTTAATGTCTTGTATTACTTGGACACTTGCATTGATATGTATATTCACCGACTAATACAAGTTAAGTATGATGAGCTGATGACGATATCGGACTGTCGGATGCAATGGAGCAATGATGGAGGTCTTGTGATAAGCGACCGAGGGTACACAAAAAATGTACTTTGGCGGGGAACTGTATCTAACTTGAAGTGATAGGAGAGTAGTAGTATTGGTCAGATGATGGCGCCAACCTCGAGGTACAGCAGTGATGTTGCGATCAGCAGCAGCAGACAGTCGGCAGATAGTGACACAATAGTGACAGATACGACGACAGAGGCGGACTAAGTATTTGGGCAGTAGCTGTCTTGTGTGTGGCAAGTGCATTCAGACCAAACACGCAAGTTGAATCGGAAATGGTCCATTTAAATAATTATATTCAGATTAGAACACGGTCGCGTTATATATAGCAGCGAGCGGCAGGGCGACAGCTAGTTGGTGTCAAAGTCCGACGGCGCACGGAAACAGACGAGGGGGGGAGGCGACAAATGACTGTGTTGGGACCGGAGAAATGGTAATTACTGACGATGCAAATCATTCCGATGAGCGCGGGCTATCGATATAAACAACGGCACGGGAGAGCCGACGAAAAAGTGAGAAGGACATAGAGACGGTGCCTGCCGCAGCGCAGGTGAGCGCCTGAGACGACATGTTATAGGGGGGTACCAAGTACGCTCCTCACTTTTGCTGGCCTCACCTGGAAGTACATAGTAACTCCGCCCATTTATACGGTAACGGAGGTGAGTCCCAGAGAACTGCATGTAGCAGCAAAAAAGATCGCGACGGCAGCCAGGGGTCAATCGAGGTATAAGTATGATGAAGAGTTGGGACAGGATAAAACAGGAAGCAGAACAGCGCATTGTCAGGATAAAATACAGGAAGACATATTTCAAGACCAAGTGAAAGCCGAATAGTCGGAGGGGAGGGTCGCCAGTTCCAGGAAAGTACGCGCAAGTGAGCACAGAGAATAGAGGCCGGAAGGGTGTACCACAGCGCCTAATATATAATATGTGCGATGAGCCGGGGTAACATACGAACCTGATAGTAGAAGTGTCGCAAGAGATTCGGCCGGATACTGGTGTTTGTTGAAGAAAATAGAAAAATAAAAAAAATAAAAAAATAAAAAAGAAGGAGGAGGAGGAGGGAAAGAAGGAGGGGATTCTTCTGGAGAATAGACAGTAATATGACACTCAGTCCCTCTTTGTCTACCTACAACCTTGTTCAGTGGAGCTGGGTACATCATGTATTAATAGGTTTATTACATATCTTGCCGGCTGAATAGCGAGGTGGACCCTTTATCAACCCTTTTTTTTGCATATTTTTGTCAGCAGAATACTCGCTTACACCGCCTAGATCTGTCTAGCACCCGAATACAGCTCGGCCGTGACCGTAATCTAATCCAGATGTGCTAGGTGATGCCGCCTTCGATCTAGTTAAATCAACTCCTGAAGTCATTTCATATACCTCTTAAAGCTTTTCCTATCCCCTAGGTCAGCAATTACAGCTAATATATGTATGCTTTGCTCAACTTCAATTTAAACAGCGGCAACTTGTCCCGCAACTTGCCCGCAACTCAACTGGTAATGGCAAGGCAATAGCAATGACCAGCAGTGGTTTACCATCAGGTAACATTGCTTAATTTTATATTTAAACCGTCAAATATATATACTAATTTAGTGAGGGACTACATTTCTTTCTACTTTATTTGGATCCAACGTGTAGCACCATAAAGCTGCGTGCCAGTTGCGCGCAGGACTCGGGTGCAAGTACGGCGCAAGCGGGGTTCACAAGCGCCAGCGCGAGAATATGATTATGAAATCGTCTACATTTATGGTAACTAGGCACGTGTTTTCAAACTCAGTATTCGCGAGTGCTATTCGCAACAGACATAAATGGCCAGCCAGAGATTCATCCTGGCGTGAGTCCGGCCGGAGCGGCATGATCATCGGAGCTTGAACGTAATGTTGATCGTCTCGTGGGCAACTCGTGGGAGTAATGTCCATTATTACCAACTTTCGCCATCCCATTCCTGTCTACTTTTAGCGCCGGTTCATCAGTTCAACTCTGCTTTCACGAAGCGTATGGAATGTTGAATCCCAGTGAGAATCGACCTTATTCAGGTCTATTCAACACCTTTGCGATCCATAGAATACTTAGAAATCTAAACATCATCTAATCATATCCATAAGGCCGTTTTGTATCCATATCGACATTCTTTAATATCTATACATATCTATTAAGGCACGACGCACCTCATCTATGGCCGCACTGGGAGCGCAGCAACTTCTCCGTACGAAGCCCCTTCGTCTCGATTATCCTGACCCACTACAACACCCCCATGCCCCCAGAAAAGCAGTATTTTTGTAAATGTTCTGTTTGTATGCGACATGGCCGCACTGAGCCAAAGCTGGTGTCAAGAGCAACATACAATCGACACCGTTCCACAGTGCCAAGTCCCACGCAGTCATATACAGTGTATCTACAGCAGCACGGCCAGGCACTGCAAGCGCCAACTGTGCAAGCGCAAATGACGCAGGGAGAAGCGCCCTTCCCAAATACCACTGTCTCCGAAGGCTCTAGTTTGACAAACTTAGCACCAGCTGCCAGGAGAGCTGTCATGCCACCCGCTATGCCGGCCCATATTGAGCCGAACCGAGGTGGTACAGATCTTTCCGAATCATCTGCTAGTGCAGCAGAAGTTGAGCAACATGGTCACTGGGAACCCGTACTGGATAATGTGGGGCCAATTAATGAAGACATATTTGATGACATGTATGAAACAGCGGAGGAGGAGCAAACTCGACTGCGACAAATTCAACCATTTCAAGTACCAGAGGGACAGCTTGCTCCGCATTCGGAAGAAAATAATGAGGAGATCCAGCACGGAGTACGTTTTCTTATCTTCGTTTCTCATTCGTTGTCATTCTTATGTGTATATTAGCACGAGGGCGTCACCGATCCTGGCAGTCTCGAAGATATGCACATACGGTCGCAACAAGAAATTGCGGATGGTTTAGCGGCTATGTCAGCGGCTTCAGACAACCATAATGATGCCAACAATGACGAAGATGCCAGCCTACTACTCGAGCATTTTAAGCTATCACAGGACTTTATTTCCGCGCTGCGTGAGGCTACGTTGGATAAAGACACATTGCCTCAAGAAGTTATTGACCGTCTTCGAAATCCACGGGAAGGTGTCTACAGTCTTGATAACAATCCAGCTCTTCAAACAGCACTTGAATTCTTCATTGGAACAAGTTCCGCTTCGGAGGAAGTGTACAACAGCGTGCGAGATACACACAACCGTTCTCTGGCTAGCTTAGGCATAGAAGATGCAGAGATCCCCTCACTGCACGAACTAAAGCATCAAATTGAAGACATTACTGGTATTCATTCAATGAAGCACGACATGTGCATAAACACCTGTATGGCGTACACTGGTCCCCTTGCAGATCTCGAGCACTGTCCTATATGCCGCGAGCCGCGCTTTGACCAGCAATTACTGACTCGGACCAACGTAAGGAAACCTCGGCGCCAATTTGATACTATTCCCTTGGGACCTCAGTTGCAAGCGCTCTGGAGTAGTCCCGAAGGCGCTAAAGACATGCGCTACCGGAGGGAGAAGACGGAAGAAGTTCTCAGAGAGGCCAGAGCAAACCACGGACACATCAATAAATATGACGACATATTTTGCGGCTCCGCTTACCTTGAAGCGCACTCAAGCGGGAAAATTCAACCTAATGATACTGTCTTGATGCTTTCTATCGACGGTGCCCAGCTATATCAAAGTAAACAGTCCGATTGCTGGATCTATATTTGGGTTGTACTGGATCTCGGACCCGACAAGCGCTATCGCAAAAAGCATGTGTTACCTGGTGGATTTATACCGGGTCCGAATAAACCCAAGATTGTTGATTCATTTCTTTTTCCAGGTTTTCACCATGTTATTGCACTGATGAAGGAGGGTCTACGAGCATGGGATGCTCTTGACAAGGCTGTTATAACATCTCGCCTATTTGCTCTGCTTGGTACTGCGGATGCGCCTGGGCTTGTATACCTAAACGGCACAACTGGACATCGAGGAGCATATGGCTGCCGGCTGTATTGCCCTATCAAAGGACGACGCAAGAGAGGAGCCAAACAATATTATCCTGCACTGTTAAAGTCACTTGAAAATCCACCCGTTCAAGGCTGTGATCACCCTGATGTTGATCCGAGACACATGCGTATTGGAACACCAGAAGAATATCTCAGAGGACTCGACCACCTACTTAGTGCACAGAATCCTACCCAATACCGAGACTATCGAAGAGAAACAGGCATTACTAAATCATCTATTTTTAGCGCCTTTCCTCCGAATCACACTCTACCTGTACCAGAGTGCTTTTCAGAGGACCTCATGCATTTACCTGCTCTGAATATTATGCAACTTATGATCAGGCTTTGGCGTGGAACTCTGGATTGCGATGCATCTGACGATAGATCTACTTGGGACTGGCGAGTTCTTATTGGAGAGACATGGCAAAGGCATGGAAAGCGAGTCGCAGATGCTACACCCTACCTTCCCGGCTCCTTTGATCGCCCTCCCCGCAATCCTGCTGAAAAAATATCAAGCGGATATAAAGCTATGGAATTTCTGACTTACTTCTATGGGCTGGGGCCGGGTTTTTTCTATAGTATCTTGCCGAACAAATATTGGAAGAACTTTTGCAAGCTTGTTGCTGGAATTCGTCTTCTTAGCCAGCGCACGATTACAAAGGCTGACGTCATTCAAAGTCACGGTCTACTTGTGTCATTTGTTCTCGAATACGAGAACTTGTACTACCAGCGTATGCCTAGTCGCTTACACTTCTGCCCACAGTGTATTCACGCGCTCCTGCATATTGCACCAGAGGTTATACGCATGGGACCCGGGATCTGCTATGCGCAATGGGTTATGGAGAGGACAATAGGAAATCTTGGTGAGGAAGTACGACAACACTCAAATCCTTTTCAGAATTTGTCCCAGCGCGGTGTACGCCGGGCTCAGGTTAATGCACTCATGGCATTAATGCCTAATTTTGATCCGCCCCAGAAATCCCCTTCGGTCTCAAAGGATCTTGGTGGTGGATATATTCTATTAGGTTCCCGGGAGCGCTATTCACATGCAGTTGCAGACAATGAGCTCCAGTGTCTCAAGGAGTTCTATCAAGCGCATGGCATTGAGCTGGACAGCAGCTGGAAAACCAGTATCCAAAAGTGGGCTCGGCTTCGTCTTCCCAGTGACCAAATTGTCCGCAGTGCCTGGAAGGAAAAGGCGAGACCTCTGCAAAATGTGAGGATATCTCGGAATGTCATGGCAAGTTTTACTCGAAATATATTTCAATATTTACTAATTTTTTAACAGTACAAGGAGAATGGTCAAGACGAAGCTTGTTTTGGAGAAGTTCAATATTTCTTCCAGCTAAAGCTTCACGGAAATGACGAGACTGTGGCATTAATCTCCAGGTATTCGGACCCCAACCGCCACTTGCAGCAGGAGTCTAGTGGTACCTTGCTGGTTTGCACCTACCAGAACCGCACGGCCCTACAAATAATTCTTGCAAAGCAAATCATTAGCTGTGTGGGCATGATTCCGTTCAATGATCCCTGTGACAATCAATTCTTTGTATGCCCAAAAATGGGAATGGAAATAGCTTGTCTGGCAGGTATTGCAGAGGATGATACAGGAGATATATAGTAGTAATACTTTCAGTAGATAGTTCTTACAGTAGTCGTACAATGAACATTTCGTTTGATTGTACTCGGAATGTAGATTACTTATTCATTTCATACCTCACCGTACAGGGACCGGTATTACTCTATAATTAGCTGGTAGGCAGAATGTACCCTAAAGCATATAATACAACTTATTTAAAGAGGACCCCTGCATTACAGGAGCCAGAATACATGAACAGTTCAGTGCGTACGGCTAAGTGCACCAGGTGGATGTACAAATCAGATATTCCCGGATTATTCCCACGCTGCATTGCCTGTGGCCAAACTCCGTGGCATCGGTTGCTCTGCTGTCTTAGCCATTGTGGGCCGCCATTCACAGAGTTCTGTGAGGCCAAAGATATACAGTGCTTTAGGCCACCACCCTCTCTGCCTCACCTCCCCAACTGAACATCCAAGAAATACAACAGCAAAGATAGTGATCTGAGGGAGAGTGCAACATCAGGGAGGAGCAGGAGGCATCGGTAAGTGCAGAGTTATTTCCCAAGAATGTTAACTAATAGGATCCTCTCCAGCCGTATCTACTGCTAAAGAACCATAGTAATCGGCCTAATCGCTCTTGAGTCTTAACTCTCTCATAATTTCCCCTGTCCGAACCGCCCCATCCTGCAAACCAGCCGGAGCCCCTGGATGCTTTTGCAGCACTTCCACTGGGAACAAACCCGCCAACGAAATCTTCATCCACCTCATATCCTTCGACATTGCCGCCTTGGATCTCCTCAAATCTGCCAGATGTAGTGCGCTCGTGGACAACTGAGTGAGTCGATTCCGAGGACGAAGATGAACGAGATGCTCTGGCTGGGTTGTTCGCCGATGGAAATGGCATTTGCCTCTTTCTCCCCCCCATGCCTCGTTTTATGCCTATTGGGCTGACACGGGCTTGCAACCATGCACACGAATACGTCAGGGCGCCCCGCCATCAGATTGGGCACCTGGTTGTCCTCAATGACCAGCGCATCATCCGCCGCCTGGATGCGCACCGTGTCGCCGTTGCGCACTGTGCCCAGAATAGCACGTCCGTGCAGACAACGTGTGCGATGGTGTGGGCACTGTACACGTCCGAGTAGCCATGCTTCACAAGCCAGGCGCGGGCGCTGTCGTCAACGTCGAGGGTGATGCGGTGGTCTGCAAGACGGGCATTGATGTTAGCCAGGTGCAGGGGACGACCTTGAGGATGGAGCTGCACAAGAGCAGCTCGGGCGGGAAGTACTCGTGGGCCTCCATTCCTGTCAATGAGCCTGTTGCGACGTCTATTGACAGATTCACTTACAGTCTGCAGCAGAATTCAGCAACTGGTGCTGGATTCCAACAATTCTTTGCAGTTCAATGCGGACGTCAGTATGATGGCAGATAACGGGGAGGAAGATGCAGAGAACAGGTGCAAACTTACCAGAAGTCGCTCGTTCCAATACTGACACCGATTTATGGCGGGAACTTGGGTTCTTCGCAAACCAGCGACGAATCACATTGAGCTTACCCATGCACTCGGGTGCGGCATGAATTTGTTCTGGTGCCCGTCTTTCTACACTAAACAAGTTGGCAGCAATGAGCACGGGCCTGCCGAAGCGGCCAATGCTGCCCTGCCTGCTGCATGTACATGTTCTGGGAGCGCATCTGGTATCAAGTTATTTATTGGATGTATGCAGTTTACACGGGTTTGAATACAAGTCTATTTAATGGCCTACTTTGCTTCATGATTGTCACTGAACCTCAATTTCTTGCGAGGTGGAGAGCGTTGCATTGGACGCCATATGATTGATTCTTCCGCTGCCTGAAATGCGTCAACTTGCTCCACTACAGATGCTTTTTGATCTGCTGCTTCATACTCTTGCCGGGACCTTACTAAATGCCTACCCAGCGCATTTTCTGGATCTTTCACCTCGGATATAGCCTGGCCGTCTATAGCTACAGCTGTCTTGGCCTTTGTTACCAGGTTTTTGCCGTTTGGCGTCCGCTGCATTGGGCACCAGACACTGGACGAGTCTGTTTCTGTCTCTGAAGTGTCTCCTGGATCTTCGGCCTTGCATATAGCTGCGGCTGCGGCAGCCTTGGCTTTTTTCTCTTTCTTTTCTTTCGCTTGAACCTTCTTCCAAGCAACAAATTCAGGGAACTGATCGTCAAATTCCTTCCACATTGCATCCATTTTCCTTTGGAAAACTGGGTCCTAAACTATCATTAGATAGAGGGTGTACAGGCTCATAGTACCAGCTCACCAAAATATCAAATGATTCGTCTGAATTATCGGATGCGCTTTCTGATCCGTCGGAATGACTGGAATCGTAGTATTCAACTTTGGGAGCTGAAACATTGTCTATAACGTCCAGGGGTAAGTGAGAAGGCTTTCTCAGGTCTGTCATCTGCAATAGCAAAATTGTCATTACTCGATGAAAAGAGGCAGCTGCTTTGGGTGCTGTATTTACCTGTAACTCGATCTCGTTTGGATCCGAGGTGGGAACTACCTCTGAGTTGTTCAAATTCCCTGTCTGAAGTCTGCTAACACTCCCCCAGTCCCATTCCAGGACAGCTTCAGAGCTAGTATCAAGTAAGTTTTTCATATTAAGCCTGATATAGAGGAGGTACAAAGCAGCTTGCTATGTACCGACGGACCGCAGTGCGTAATTTGATCATATGACCGTATTTGTTCCTATCTCAGACGTGCATCGTAACTTGTTACCACCTACTCCTTCCGCCTTTGAACCAGTCTCTATACACTCTATACTATGGAATCATTCAATATCAATACCAGCTTTGGGCCTATAGATGTATGTTTTTATTGTTCTTGAGTCTCATACTTACATAAAGGCTCTTTCATTAGCCCGTTCTATTATCACCAGTTACGAGCATATCCTCTGGGCAATCAGGGCTATGGGAGCATGCAGCAACCTTAGACCCGGCCACTATTGTGAGTCTACATGTCCATAGAGCATCAAGGCTCCTTACTAACTGCATATATGCGTAAAATTAGCAAACTCTCCGAGCAGCAACTCATGCTCAGCTTATAGAACATAACCGTGATCATCAAGGTCTTTATGCAAGCTATATGGCCTTGAAAGGGAAGCACGAGCAGCTTAGGTGAGAATACCTCTTTGAAACAGCGTATATACTCACAAAAATCAAAGCTCTGCCTATAGTCAGTTGAACGACAGCTTGAAAGATGCCCTAAACAAACCTCAACAACAATCGCCATTGCAGTCCTCAAGTGCATGTCAGCAGGGTCCGACTTTACCAAAACCAAATCAGTCAGAGTATCCAAAAATTCGGTTCTGGACACACTACAAGTTTACTCAATGGAAGAAGGACAAATCCGATAAGAAGAACATAGTCGACCCGGATACAGCTCAGGGCAGTAGTCACTGTCGCCGAGGTAGCGCTCATCTGGCAACAACAGGCGAGAATCTGCAGATGGAATTTATTGAGGAAGAAGACGGCACCATTGTTGATGGCCCTCGAGCCGCATCTATTCGCAATTCAGCAAGACGCTTGCTTGCACAGATGAGGAAGGATGGTACCGAGCTTCCGGCTAAATGGCAGCAGGCAGACATATATCAAAAAGGGTACGTTTTACAGGCGCTCTATACCGATTACCCTTACTTGTCACTCTGCGAGAACCACTGGAAGGGCAATGCTGTTGTGTCCCACGTTTTATCTGGTGAAATTTCGAAGGAGAAGAAGAAGGATAAACAAAAGGAGCCGGTAATGAAAACCGAACCAAAATCAGGACTGATGCACAACGCTACTGCTGGACCATCGGGTTCCAAGCGTTCAGCATCGCCGACCAGCCTTGTAGATCAGCAGACACCAAAGAAGGCAAGGTTGTACTCAATCTCCCCCTTTCCATCTCCGCACAAGAATCAGGTATGTTAATCTACCACTAAATACATATGCTAACATATACTATCTGCTTCATAGGAGACCTTGGTGTTTACTCCACCAGCTGATGTTACCGATGCAGTTGGGCTGCTACCTGGTGATCCAGTAGCATTAGCCCCGGAATCGGAAGTGCAATCCATCACACTTTGTACGGTGCCCCAAGGCAGCTGTGATAACAGTGTTGATAACAACATGTTCACGGATATCGGCCCTACTAGCAGCGCTATAGTAGTACTAGCAGAAGGTGAGTTTCATTGCATTCATTGTATCTGTTTTCCGTATCACTCAAAAAAGTAGTAGGCCCGGACTCTGTTTTTGATGAGCAGCGTCCATCGACAGCTATAGCTGCTGATAACTTGCCCCTAGTTGCAGCCTCTGAGCCCCCAACTGTAACCGCTGAGCTGCCAGGCGTAGCTCCCGACTCGCCTTTTATGCTCATAAACCCATTGCATGTATACTTCACTTCACACTGCCGGTCAATAGCTCATTTGCCTACAGGACTGCCGTGTTTGGTCCAGAGCAGGCTCCGTCTGGTCGGATCGATGCTCTGAACGCTAAAGCAGAGAAGAAAAACGAGCCCAAGGGCAAGAAGAAAGGAGGGCGAAGGAAGGCCATAAAGGGTGCGCAACATACTCTCAATAGGCCTCGCTAACAGGTATACTTTTCAGAAAATGACCTACCTACCAGCGGCGCTGGCTCTTCTAACGTGGGTAATGCCCTTCCAAATGAAACTGAAACAGGCTCAACATCATCGGCACCCTCACTCAAACGGGTCACTGGGTCCAAGTCTGCTAAGTATGTATAGCATATAAAGAGCTGCTGTATCTAACGTTATGCTTCTAGAAATCTCTTTTACATCGACTACTTAACTACACATGAACCACTCAGCATCGAAGCCTTTGAAGGCTTGTGGAAGACACTGTCCAAAGAAGAAGTCAAGGTATGTTTTACTATTTATGTCGTGCTAGTCTAACTCTCTTTCTAGAAATGGACAGCAGCCGGAAAGGCGTCACGCTATGTACTCGAGCCTGTCAACGATGACGCAGCTGGCGCGGATACTTAGGTGAGTACCATTTGTACGGTACTATATCCCCCGAGACTGATGGCCGACGGTTACATTAGGCCCTGCCTTGTATACCACAATCGAACAGAATGCTTCTGGTTTTGTTTCATTTTGAGACTGCTCTGCGCTTATAAGTGGACTGTACTTATATTTCTGGGGTGCTCTCGACAAAAATGCTTCGACTGTCTGCTCTGGCTTGGAATGCTTCTCTGCACTTGTTTGTCTGGACTCTACAAGGACTCTGGCCACTGTACTCGCTCTTCTGCTGGACTTTCTGTACTTCTACGGGTTTTTGGCTTATGGAGGGAATAGAGCGGGGCCCGGGGAATGGGCGCTTATAACGGAATAGATGGGAATGGGTGGGAATGGGTTGGCGCATTGGGATTCATTAGATGGGAATAGGTATAATTAGACGATTGGATTGTATTGGGTTTGAATAGATTCCAATATATCCATGTTTTATATGGACAGTAAAAGAAACCAATAGATCTCTTTAAGTGCTCATTAGAAATGAATAGATATTCTTATTGCTGTCTATTACTCATAATTTTGAGAGCTATGGATTTCAATAAATGTATACAGATATGAATATGTTTTTGATCTATTCAAACCTATGTATGGCTCATTTTTTAAAAGAAATCTATACCTATAGATTATAATGTATTTCTATAGGTTTCAATGAGGTCGATTCTCACTGGGGTTGAATGTATGGTAAACTAGGAAGGGCTGTAGTGGATACGCGCCACGAGATGGTGTATCCCGTCTGGGTGAGTTCGTAGTTCAGCTCAACACTTGCTGATTGCGCCGACATGATTAGTCCTACATCCCCGCTAATCACTTCGCAGAATATGGTCCGGGCGCTTCATGAGCTTCCGCACTACTGTGTCGATCAAAGTCGACTACTGGAAGGGATGCACGAGCTTCGCTCTTTGCTGCCTCTCCACATTCCGACGCGTGCCAACCACCTGGCTGACTCTGGACTCGCCCTATGGGGACAGTCTGGCCCCTATTGATTGGTCGACCTGCCCTGACTTGTTTTCTCGCCGACCTGCCCTTCCCTAGCTTCCCTCACTCGTGCGTACATACGTACTCACCTCTCCCCAACCCCCTCCTTTCAACGCTGTCTTCCGTCAACTCCTTCGTATGTCCTCGTGCTTCGGTGTAGGCATTCCCTGATCTTTGGCTCTTGCTCACTGGCTATATGCGCTCCTCGGGCTACTTGCCTGCGTTCTGGTACATGCTCTGGCTCTGAGGGGTGTATGCGGCCTAGTACTTGCGTTCCCTTGTCTCTTCTCACTCATTCGTACTGTTCTGGATCTTGTCCTCCCTTCTCATGGCAAGATTCCCTCCTTGCTTCTCTCTTTCCAACGATAAGGCCGCCCTCGTCGAAGTTTTTCAAATTTCCCCTACCTTTTTGGCACGGCGCAGGGACCACATTGACTAGCCCTGCAGAGCTTCCCGGGTGCATATATGCACTCTCGTGCAGAGTATGTCCATGCTGCGTCGCCGCGTGTCGCGCCGCGTCTCATACTGTGCAGACACTGAGGTACGCCCTGCTGAACTCCCATCTCCCTCTTTACTTGTACTTACTGTCCCTCTTCAGTTCTTATCCTGCACTGCTTCACTCTCTAGGTGCATATATGCGCAGTCACGAAGAGGACAGGCCAATCCCGCGCAGCCCGTGGTGGCGGTACTGGAGACATAGAAGCGGACTTCTGTCGACTGCTTTGTGTGTCCCTGGGTTCTGTTGTACAGCCTTGCCGTTGAGGTATGCCGCACTGACATGTCGCTCTCTCCCCCACTTGTACGTATTTTCCCTGGGCGGTGCTTATTGGCTTTCTGTCTGAGACTCCTTTCTTCTGTCGTCCCTTTCTCACGTCGCTTTCGGCGCTCAGCACGACCCAAGGACTTATCGACCTGCCCTGCGATGCTCCCTGGATGCATATATGCACTGTTAAATAGAGTGGAGGCCGATCCCGCGCCGCGGCTGGTACTGGGAGTGTAAAAGGCTCTTCCGTCGATTTCTTTGCAATGTCTGTCTTTGTGTTCGGTTGTTCGCCAGTCCCCACACTTCGGCTCATACTTGCTACTGCATGTGCTCCTCGGGTAGCCCCCCAGCTTTCTGGTACGTGCTCGCTCTCGACGTGGGGTGTGTATGCGGTTTCAGTATGTCGCGCAGCGTCATATATCGTACAGGCGCCAAGGTACACCCTTCTAGCTACTCGTTCACTCCCCTCATTTATGTGTACTCTCCTCCGTCGGTTTTCATTCCCTTTGTCTTTAGGGTTTAGGGTTTAGAAGAGTGATTTTTCATAGACTGTCTTGTACGTCCCCTTGCTTATACCGGTCAGATCTCCCTGGTTCTCCCCCGTCGCTGCATGCACTTCTCATGGAAGTCAGCTCTTGTTATGAGGTACATGTGCGGTCCCGCACGTTGCACCGCATCACATATATAGGCGGCGTGCGGGCTTTCCATTCTCTGCCCCATTTATGTACACTTTCCTATAACACCGTGGTTCGTGTCCATGAGAACGTCCTCTTCAACTCTCAGTCTGAGGCGGCCATAGAACCTGCCCAGCGACTTTCGGACTGGTATGTCTTGTACCATCGTTGCCACTGGCCTATGTACCCTATCGCTTGTTTGATTGCAATGTCGTCTTTGGTAACCTCTTTCGTTCTGTTTCCGTGCTCGATCGAACTTAGGCTCTTGTTTGCTGAGTCTGTATCTCTACATCCGTTTCTCGGGTTTGGGTCCGGCCTTTATCCCTCGATCCCATGGGTCTGGAAGTGCTGTCCACAACGGCCAGAGTAACAGGACAGTAACAGGCACGCATCAAGCAAATGTAACTAATGTTCTCCCATGTACTTGTGAGACACTGGCGAATGAAGGTTGGACGATCACGCATTAGGCGGTTAGCGTCAGGAACGTCATGATTATGAACGCAGGACTCAAGAATTTTTTTTTTGGAAACAGCTGCAACAACATTGACGATTTATAACTTTTGTACATCCTCACAATTGCAAGCACGGTACACTACCATGCGCGCAGCTCAACTACAAGATCAGCTAGTAACTCACGTTTAATGCCGTCAATAATGCAAAGAACAAGATCTGGGTGTCTGGAGCTGCAACAAATGGTGGTAGAGTCTACGACATACTGGATACAGTACTGGTGAGGAGGGAGCAGTACTCGGGGTGAAGATGAGACCAGCTGGGATGAAGATGCATAGCGACTTGGCCTAATAGCATGAATAATCATCTCTGTCACCCGGTCAGTCTCAGGGAATGGATTGGCTGACATGACATGTCCTGCGATGAAGTGGTAGTCAAATCTGCCGATATGCAAGAGTGCGCAAAGCACCCGAATTCTTGATAGACACTTTTTTTTGAAAACAACTACAACAACATTGACGATTTACTATTTTTCTACATTTTCACAATTGCAAGCACTCCATTCGCCTCCAGATTTATCGCAGACTGTGACGCTGCGTGTACATTCAGCCTAATTGTTTCAAATGCTAGATTATATAGTTAGCTCAATATACGATGTGATTCAAACCAAAAACACGAACGGGATATCGAAAAGCTTAATGGTGTAAGGTCCGTATTTGGTGCCAAAGACTGTGGCCGACAAATCGAGGTACAAAGTCTTGCCCTTGAGGTAGAGCCGCGCAGTCCCAGAGAGGATACCAGAGACTCCAAATTCAACAGATATACCGTCAATCAAATTCCCCTTCAAGTGGGCCAGGTTGATGGTTCCACCAAAGGGAATTTTGACGTACAGCTCCGCATCGACAGTAAGCGTGTCGAGGTCAATGTATCCTTTGACCTGTTTGAGAATACATATTTTAAGTGTCAAGATGGTGAGTAGGTATAAATGTACGTACACCAAAGGTTACAGGACCAATGGGGATTTGGACGTCAAAGTCCCACCTGCGATTGTTGGCGTGCCCGAATGGAGGGGGGCCAGCAACGGCGAAGACATGAATTTCTTGACCTCCGTTCTTGTCCGAGCGGTCGACGCGGTGGTGTCCCTCAAGAATTTCGCCGATGCCCTGGATGGTGCTGATAGACATAGTGTTTACTTTTTGTGTTGCGGTGAGTGAAGTGGGTGCAGTGATTGCTGAGTTTTGCGAGGCTTTGAGGGCTGATTTTATAACCCTTGGGCCAGTGAGGACGCATACCGCCGAGACCCGTTTGTCAACTCTCAAGATGGTTTAATCGGTCCCAAATATCTGGACATGCTTCTCTCGGATAGAACTGAGGTTTGACCAATCCACTCATTATGTCCGAATAACAACAGCTGACTGTAATTTCACACCCCAATGAGCCTTGTGTAATTAAATAATATTTTATGGTTGAGAATCCGTCTACCGTCTACCATTCAAAGTATAGAGCACACGTGTACCGCTGCCCGGCTTTGTTGAATGCTTCACCCTGCTGCCCTACTTCGGAAAAAGGCGACATTTCTATTTTTAGTACCCAGGAAGCGAAGATCGTCTTGACAGGTCCCCTTACGTCCAATGCTGGTCCATTGCCTTCGATGAAATTAGTACAGTGTCTACGCCACACAATGTACAGAAAGCTTATCAGATATAACATCAGAAGACCCAAGGTTGGGAGCAAGTTTACACGCATACAGGTCGGCATAGATCCCTGACCGCTGGAGCAATGAAAACGTGTACAGGATGTAGTTTGCGTTCACTCATGTTCATTGCTCACTCAGGAAATGGACGGGCCTTGCAAATATGTACTCTGGTCCAGCAGGTCACTCCAATTGTCTCGTTACATTAAAAGCACATATACTTACTGATGAGATAATCCAGATGAATAGGATCTGTACATTGATTACTGCAAGTTACTCTGTGTTTGTGGTATTCGCCGGCTGTTGACATGGAAGTAAATGCAAGCTTCCAAAGCCCAGATAGCTACGGGTCCGTCTGGCCATCAAACCGGTCATCAGGTGGTTGAGCTGGGAGAGCTTACAAATGGGAAGGGATGGTCATCCCTGTCAGCCACCCAATACATGCGTCCAACTCTGCGGTGATCCTCGACGATGGGAGCTATTTTCCATTGAACAAGATCAGACTTGGTTCGGTGCTGCTGATGAGTATAGGAGGACATAGTCGGCGGTTGTTCAACAGTTTGAGTGTACAGCGAGTGTTATTGGAACCGAAATATGGTCCGTACACGTCTTCAGCTCCAGCGGACATTAATCTGTGCCGACCTTTCTTTCGAATGCGTGAACGTAAAGTGAATTAAACCTTCGGTCTGACTTCTGATGATATAGGTCACAATGGTCCTCATACGGTATGCAACATGATCACCGTACTGTATTATTCTCAGTCAAGCCAATGGACCAGCATATTTGTAAGGTTGAACTGTCAAGATTATCTCTGGTCCCTGTATTCTAAAAATAAAATAAACATGTATTATACGACGCATTTCACAACTGATATCCTATTGGCCAGTGGTACATAAATGTTTGATATAGAGGGTTGTTCTTGTACTCGTATTTAGAAAGGAATGATTACATGTGAGCATATGGGGCATTGGGGTGTGAAATTACAGTCAGCTGTTGTTATTCGGACATAATGAGTCGATTGGTCAAACCTCAGTTCTATCCGAGAGAAGCATGTCCAGATATTTGGGACCGATTAAACCATCTTGAGAGTTGACAAACGGGTCTCGGCGGTATGTGTCCTCACTGGCCCAAGGGTTATAAAATCAGCCCTCAAAGCCTCGCAAAACTCAGCAATCACCCACTTCACTCACCGCAACACAAAAAGTAAACACTATGTCTGTCAGCACCATCCAGGACATCGGCGCCTTTCTTGAGGGACACCACCGCGTCGACCGCTCGGACAAGAACGGAGGTCATGAAATTCATGTCTTCGCCGTTGCTGGCCCCCCTCCATTCGGGCATGCCAACAATCGCAGGTGGGACTTTGACGTCCAAATCCCCATTGGTCCTGTAACCTTTGGTGTACGTACATTTATACCTACTCACCATCTTGACACTTAAAATATGTATTCTCAAACAGGTCAAAGGATACATTGACCTCGACACGCTTACTGTCGATGCGGAGCTGTACGTCAAAATTCCCTTTGGTGGAACCATCAACCTGGCCCACTTGAAGGGGAATTTGATTGACGGTATATCTGTTGAATTTGGAGTCTCTGGTATCCTCTCTGGGACTGCGCGGCTCTACCTCAAGGGCAAGACTTTGTACCTCGATTTGTCGGCCACAGTCTTTGGCACCAAATACGGACCTTACACCATTAAGCTTTTCGATATCCCGTTCGTGTTTTTGGTTTGAATCACATCGTATATTGAGCTAACTATATAATCTAGCATTTGAAACAATTAGGCTGAATGTACACGCAGCGTCACAGTCTGCGATAAATCTGGAGGCGAATGGAGTGCTTGCAGTTGTGAAAATGTAGAAAAATAGTAAATCGTCAATGTTGTTGTAGTTGTTTTCAAAAAAAAGTGTCTGTCAAGAATTCGGGTGCTTTGCGCACTCTTATATATCGGCAAATTTGACTACCACTTTGTAGTAGGACATGTCATGTCAGCCAATCCCTTCCCTAAGACTGACCGGGTGACAGAGATGATTATTCATGTTATTTGGCCAAGTCGCTATGCATCTTCATCCCAGCTGGTCTCATCTTCACCCCGAGTACTGCTCCCTCCTCACCAGTCCGCGTAGCCAGTATGTTGCAGACCCTAGCACCCATTCTTTGCAGCTACAGTGAGCTGAACGCATGGTAGCGTACCAGAAAGTAGATGAGTCGGTCGAGAAGCAAGTTAGCGCATGCAGCGGCATGGAAGAGCCAAAGATCGGAGACAGCTCGCGTACGAGAACCCGGGGGACATACAAAGGTTTTGACAAAGGTCCGCTTTTATGCGTCCTTCCAGGAGGTATAGCCGCCTGAGACTTGTGAGGGACGTTCTCATCCCAGGACGCACGGTGTCATAGAAACCTACTGTATAAGTGGGGCACAAAATGGACAGAACCCATACGTACCTCGTAACAAGAGCTGACTGGCACAGAAGCTCATGTATCGATGTGGGACAGGCAGGGAGCTCTAACCGGCATGAGCCGAAGCACGGGACATACAAAGCAGTCTACGAAAGACTACTCTTACCCTCCCACTACCGCCGTCGCAGGCGGTGCGGGATCAGCTTGCCCAGCATGTGACAGTCCACATTGCACCCAGGGAGCGTCGTGGTGCATGTCGTTGCGGTCCTTGTCGAGAAAGCAGATAGCACGGAGACGCGAAATCGGAAAGGGAGACAGAAACCAAATAAGTACCGCCGAAGAAGAGCACACATAACTGAGGGGAGTGAATGGGAAGAAACAGAAGGGTGTAACTTGGTGCCTGTATGATGTACGACACCGCGCGACATGTTGAGATCCGACAAGCACTGGGCAGAGAAAGTACGCGCAAGTGGGGGGAGAGCGGGATACCTCAACGCCAATACAATATGACACGCAGCACGATATGCGCTGTCCACATGCAAACTTTAGCATAATAGCACATACCAAAAAGCAGGCGACTCGTCCGAGAAGCGGAGGCAGTAACGAGGAAGAGCCAAAGAGCGGGACTAGCGTACAACAGAACAGCAGTCAACGGAAGACAATATTTATACTCACAGTACGGGCTTGTCCTGCACAATGCAGAGCAGCACCCGGGGAGCGGTGCAGGGCAAGTCGATGTGGTCCTTGAGCCGTGCCAAGAAGGTGGGGCAAAGTAGGTAAGCATCATAGTTGACGAAGGAAGGCCCGGGACCTTGCCGTGCGAAGGGAGAACGAGGTCTAGGCCAGTAGTACGCACAAGTGAGAGGAGAGAAGGGGACGCCAGCACTTGGGTGCGGAGAGGAAGGTCAATGGTTGTACAAACACAGAGGCGGGGGCAGAGACAGAGCAACCGAGGCCCAGAGAATGGAAAGATGTCTAGCGAATAAGCACTGAAAAGAAGAGTATGCGCATGTTAGGGGAGAGAACGGGAGGACGGATAGTCCATAAAATATGATGCAGCATGACATGCGGCGACCGCATATGCACCTCAGACCCAGAGCATGTACTAAAACACAGCTGAGTCACCCGAGAAGCGCATATAGGAGCGAGCGAGAGCCAAAGATCAGAGAATGCGTACAAGCACGAGGACATACAAAGGAGTTGACAAACGACAGCATTGAGAGCGGAGAGAGTCTACCGGCCAGAAAGTTGGAGGAGGTGTGGGAGAAGCGAGTACGTACATAAGCACGAGTGAGGGAAGTCAGGGAAGGGCAGATTGGCGAAGAAGCAAGTCAGGACAGACGAAACACAGTAGGAACTAGTGTCCCCATCGGGCGAGTCCGGAGTCAGACAGATGGTTGCATGCGTCGGAACGGGGGGAGGGCAGCAGAGAGTGAGGCTCGTACATCCCTAATACGCCTTCCATTAATCGACTTCGATCCACGCAATAGTGCAGACCATTCTCTGCAAAGTAACTAGCGGGGGTGTAGGTCTAATCGTGTCGGGCGTAGCAGGTGCGACGTGGCACAGCACGAGGTAGGGGAGTGATTGATATATTCGACCAAACTTTGACTAAAACTCGCTATCAGCAAATGCTGGCCTGAACCACGGACTCACCCAGACGGAATACACCATCTCATCGCGCCTATCCCTACAGCCCTTCCTAGTTTGCCATACATTCAAAATTCAGTACGCTTCATGAAAGCAGATTGAAACCGATGAACCGACGCTAAAAGTAGAAAGGAACGGGGCTACGAATATCGGGGTGGCGAAGGTTGGTAACAATAATGGACATTACTCCCACGAGTTGCCCACGAGACGATCAACACTACGTTCAAGCTCCGACAGTCATGCCGCTCCGGCCGGACTCGCGGCAGGACGAATCACTTGCGACCGTTTCTTCTGCGATGCATGCTTTGACGGCCTTCCCGCGTGATCTTTTTATACAGAGTGACATCCAGGTACGTACCCAATTCTGCCATAAGTGATACCAGTACTAAGCTGCCGCTCTCTAGTGTATCCCTGATGCTATTGATTGTATCGGGTGATTAAAGTGGGGTTTTGAAGACCTCCTCTGTTAATAAGCGCGCTGATCACTTCGTGTTGTGATGTCCTTGCATTTGCATTCTACAAAGAAGATGTCGGCGGGGATATGGACAAATATGTCTTTTGGTTGGCAGAGCGGAAGGGGTGTCCAACTTGGAGGCCTGTGAACGGATGGCTGAGAATGTTGTGGAAGAAGCAGTGGTGGATAAGATTCTTGCCGCAGATCCCAAGGCTTATGATGCATGAAAGAAGTTCGTAGTTAGATATGTGAGCGTCCACACGTCCTTTGATACATACCATATGAAGAATTGATGAGCGAGTGAGCGGGTGCATGACCCACCGGAGATACACTCGTGTAGTACTAGAAAATTACAATTCTTGCGTTACATATAATCTATGACATCGGAAGCAGTCATATTTTGTGGAATGTTAGGTCTACCTATGAGGTAACTCGTATACTACGAAGGACGGTGGAGCAAAGTACATTCTGAATGGATACGTCCTGTCTTAGTATAGATCAGATATAGTACACAAAGTCTTTGTAATCTGGTGGTACAATTGCTATGGATGACTCGACGCGGGATTGAGTATGTGCCACAGAAACCCCGCTCGTGCTTTTGCGATTTCTTCTTCAGTGAGTTCCATTACGCGGCATATGTAGTGTAACTGTTCATCTCTTTCGTTGAGCCACTCCGGGATGGTGGGAAAGAAATCACCTTTGTAGTCGCGCCATCCGTTAGTGCGCAGTACTGCATACAAGAAATATGCCGAGTATTTGTAGATTGAGGATGAAGAATCCTATGAGAAGATATCACATTTTGGTTTCACTTCAAAAGACGGTGTTGTACGTGCTTAGTTGTTTACTTCTGCTTCATTAAATAATGCAGCGAGATTTTAGTTTTCTTTACCCGGTATACCTCGTCGAGGAAAATAAATTATTTTCACCCAATCGAGACATATAAAAAAGCCCGCTCCACAATATAAAGCTTCAACCATGACTCTTGGCATACGCTTTGGAAACTTTCCGCATCTCACAATTACATTTTCCTTGTCATCAAACCTAAAGTTCTTTGGAAAAACCCCGCGATATCTAGTAATGATGAAAGTATATCAGGCAGCAAGATAGATGAGGTGGAACATAGAAGTGTACTTAGTGACATGGCCCATCGTTTCTAGATTTCACGGTTGGGGACGCTCTAAATTTGCTGGTATGCACTCAACGATTGATTCTTTATATAATGCTTTCAACAGGAACAAGTGTAGCCTTTTCGTAACACAGACCAGTTGATCAGTATAACGTGTTGTCTGAACCACGTAATTTATTAATATCATGCATCCTCTACGTCCAGTTTCTCCGTCTAAGTACCATGTTTTTACTCTGACGTACAAATTTGTCTGCGCATATTAAGTATTATGTACACGTTATTTAGGCGTATTCCAGCTTCACTTTCTTACCCAGGTTGTTCGTGTCGACAGGCTTTTCTCGATACATTAGTAAGTCTACTATTTCTTTAAAGACAGAAATGATTCAAACCATTTATAGTAATGAATACTGTTATAACATATGCATATATATAGGTTCTGCTACTCTAACGCGTGAAGCGTGAGATTAATTCTATTCTGCCGATCGCCACTCGTACGTGTATTCATCAAGAGCTTCATTGTTCTATAGGGGCAGATAGACTGCGTTGATGCCGGAAATATTGGGTACGGAAATGAGCATGATTATTTAATAAAGCGTCGATTAAATAGGACTCACGGAGATTTTACTTGAATGGGGACTTTGGCGCGTGCGATCCCCGTTTGCCACAGTGGCAGCACTGGGGCTCGCTGTACGTTGGACGAATTATTATCGGCGGGGCAGACGTCAGGGCTGTCTTGACAGAGCTGGCAGTGGCCGTGGTGGTGGTGGTAGTCGTGGTGGAGGGGTTCATAGCAGTAGCTTTGGTGGACCTTTTAGATTGGAGGTGTGTTGCGAGAAGGGGAAGTTCGTTGTATGGGTTGGGTGGATATCAGATGAGCTTTTATATGTATTCGGGAGGGTAAGCTTGCTTGCGGATGCAGTGTATAGTACGCTGCATTGAGTTCTCATTGTTCGTGGAATAGGCAATGAGGACGGTGGATGGCCAGTTGCTTTGCGTTATTCTACAGGTTGTGGACCGAGACACTGTAAGAAACTCCGCAAGCAACATACGCTGTGGTATGTGCAATTTTAGGCAAATAATGGTACGCATGACGCGCATGTTAACGCGGTGACTTGGTCTTTGTTATGCCGTTAACTTACTGCCGCGAGTCCGACAGGTGCCGGCCGGAACGGCGGAGACTGAATATAGTGTTGATCGATTGATCACAGTACCCGTGGGAGTATTCGGACTGGGGGCGTAGGCGCGGCGCCATAGAATATACCAGTTGGGTACGTCTGTAGCTCAGCCCAGCATGTGCTGATAGTGATTTTCTTCTCAACGTGCAGTTGAATATGCCTAGTAGGCCTCACCTCACCCTCCGCCTTAAACTCATTGCTACATCACACCTGTTACACCTTGATCCGCCACGTCGTCTGCGGCCTGTCCACAGAAGATGGTCTTGGAGCTCAGAGCTTCCGTTCGATAGCGTGCATCCAAATCTAGGGTAGCCAGGCGTATTTGGGGCCTGTGTAGGTCCCCTATGCCTCCCCGCGTTTGTATCGGTCTGTCCCGATAGGATTCGTAAACCTTTACCAGTACCGTTTATGCACCGTGCACATTTTCCCTAGTTGCGACCCTCTAGGTGTTTTTATTCCGCTTTCTTTGGTTGTATGCACATGTTCTCAATGGAACATTCGTTGTTGCCCGCCTCTGTGCTTATAAAGTATCTGACTTTGCCCTTTGTTATTCCGCCTGTCCCTTTTCTCTCGTGCGTACTCTCTTTTTCCGCGGCCTCCGCCGCGTCTTCTCTGTCTCTGCCTCTGCTTCTCCTACGACTGCTAACCTTCCTCTCCCCACCCTAGTGATGGTTTCCCTGTCGCACTCACCTGGATCCCGTACTCACTTCCCACGCCAACGTCCCCCCATCCCCTCCCCCTTTCAATCGGGCAAGCTCACCCCTCGCCGATGTTTATCTACTTGCCTTCTTCCTTTCCATTGTCTTTCCCCTCCATCCTCTCGTCCCAATGCACGAACGACATTGACCTGCGCCGCGACGCTCCCTAGCTGCATATATGCACGATTATACTCATATACAGGGCAGTCCCATCCCTCACCGTATCTTTGTTACTGGGAGTGTAAAAGCGGTCTTATGTCAGCACCATTGTCTGTCCCCGTGCTCCGTTGTACGTCAGTCCCCCTTCTTTTGCTCTTCCGCTCTGCTACACTCTCATCTTGGGTGGCTCACCTTCTCCCTCGTACGGGCTCTTGTTCTGACGTGTGTATGTGCTCCCTGCATCTCGTGCTGCATCACAACTCCTGTTCCCGTCTGATGATAACCTCACCCGACTACTTTGACTTTCAGACTGGCACCCCCTTTACCTCTGTCCGGTTTTTGTTTGCTTGGGGTACAGTCGACCGACGTTCGTGCCCTACTCTAAGGTGCGTTCGTGGTTACCGCATGCTATCTCGTATCACGTACTTTGTCGACGTTGACCTTACCCTTCTATCTTTGTCGCTTTCTCTTTCTCGTTGCCCCTCCTGCGCCGCTGGTCGCATTGACCATGCTTGTATTTATACGTGGTACAGGTACTGTGCTTTTACCTCGGTTGGGTGCCATCACAACGTCTTGCTTTTTCTGATTGCCGGTCTACTATGGCAAGTCCTGTTGGAGATCTCTGTGTTTGGAGTCTTGCTTATTTTCCTAGTCGTGAGCAGAGCAAGCGCCTTAATTTTCTATCGTCTTCTGTGTCTTTAGAATCACTCTAAATATGGAGGTCAGAATCATTGAAACGATCTCCCAGAGTGAACGTACGCGTGTGTCTCCCAAGCCGTATGTCCGTTTATAAACGCTGAACGTGATGTGCCTGAGCGCAAATGCTAAGGAAGAGTAATTGACAGATAAAATATCACGACTTCGAAAGGAAATTTAATTGTTTATACCAGCTCAAGACGACAGATATATAAACGATGGAATACTCTGCAATACATTGCTAATTTAGACCGCAGGGTAACCACTCTGCGTAATCAATGGTTGGTGATAATCTGCGCAAAGACATAGCAGGCCTGTTTCCAGTCACATTAGCACCACGGCAAGATCCAAAACGCGCAAGCAGCACTACATATATTACAGAACTTCTGAATGAATGAAATTGGCTTGCTATAGACTATCAAGATTTCGAATTCTCGTACCTGTAGGGATAATAATACTCCCTTAGAGATCATGTTTTGCACGCAGAATCTGGATACATTATCAAAACGAAGATCGGATACATTCGGACCACCTGGGATTGTAGCATTTCAGCATGGTAATGCGACTGCGTGATCTTGAAGTACGTACCTTGCACGAACTTTCTTTTATCGGTGCTCGCGGCCTTTACTGGTCAGGGTGAGCATGCGAAGGATCTTCTTCTGTCTTGAGTGCGGCATCGCGTAGAAACCCACGACCGGCGCGTTGTCTGGATAGACGACTCTCTCCGTATGTCTTGAAGACCTTTCACGATGTTTCGGGCGATGTTTCGAACGGCAATGAAGCCGAGGTCTGTCAAGACGAGATCTTCCACATGTTATACATGCTTGATCATCAGCTAGACCCTTGACGTGCGTTGTGTTGGGCATGCTGGAATTGCTGATACGTTCCACAGAATCAGTGGTGAGGTGGTCTGGTAAATGTGGCATGTCTTTTCGATCCTCCTCTGTGCGTTTGGAAGCATATCCACATCCGGATCCGGAACGCGAAATACAATGGGATCCCTGGTTGTTATTTGCCGTGCAGTTTGAGCAGTTCTGCGTATAAATAATTGTCAGATTCATAAATGAGAACTCGCGCTGAGTGCGTGTAGTTGTGCATACGCGCCTGATGGAAAGAACTGTTCCCCCCAGCCATATCGCAGCACCTATTGAGCGACGGTGATGGCCTGGAGTGCATAGATTGTGCGCAACGGTTACACTAGATATTTAGTGGTGGTATAAGTAGCATATTCACGTTATTTAACAGGGAACATACACCGCGGTCAAGGTGAGTACAGCCATGAGAGTCTGTCCAGGTGTTGTCTCCAAGTGGGGGAGAGCGTTCACTGACGTCTTTAGAGGATTGTTTCATGCATACATATAGGACTATAAACAGTAAAACAAAGGCGAACGTACTTTGCAAAGTTACTCGATTGCCGAGTATGAAGTTGCCGCCGTAGATCGTTACATCATTGCAGTGTCCCAGAATACTATTTGTTTCTGCTGGAAAATGCGTCTGACTGCTTGTACTGTTCATTGATGTATGTATGTGACCAGGGGACATCGACTACTTCGATTTCGGTTTGAATTTTAGGCGTCTGTGAGGTGGGTTGAGATGACAAGGGATGGTACGTGATAGTGGTAGGCATTTGACCGGGCTAGCTACTATTAATATAGTAAGCTATGGCCTAGAATAAATAAAGGCTGTGCGAGATCCAAGCGGGGTATATGCATGCGAATTGTCCTCTTCCTTTGGAAATACATCAACGTCTACTTGTAGATAATGAGCGAGACCCCAGTGAGAAATATATGCAACAGAAGCGAGTCAGCTGGATAAATGTTGGAAAACTATAATCCATGATTCACGACGAAATTATTACTGGTACTTTCGACTTTTAATGGTCAGGCTGAGCTTGCGAAGATTTTTCTGTTGTCTTGAGTACAGCGACACGTAGAAACCTGCAGCTGGCGGGACAGCTAGATGTACGGCTCTTTCCCTGTGTCTTGATGACTCTTTGCGGTGTTTTGGGCGATTCCTCGAACAGAAATAAAGCTGAGATTCTCCGCATGATGTACACCCGTGAGCGTCGGAAATGATACTTCCCACGTCAGTGGTGTGCGCAGAGGGCGCCAGATGCTTTGCTGAGTCTGTTATATTCTCCGCATCCAACGCCGTGGGTTCGGAGAGATGGCCGCATTGAAATTTGGAGCACGGCATAGAATGGCGTGCGCAGTTATCTTTGTCCGTGCAGCTTGAGCAGCTCTGAATATAAATTACTGTCAGATTTAGTGTCCTGGACAGTGATACTTAGGATATCAGAGACTCCTGGACAGCGATACTAAGAATATCAGAGTGCCATGGACCGTGATATTAAGAAAATCATAGCGCCCTGGACAGTGATCCTAATAAGGATACCAGAGACTCCTGGACTGTGATGCTAAGAATATCAGAGTGCCATGGACCGTGATATTAAGAATATCATAGCGCCCTGGACAGTAATAATAAGAATGCTGCTTGATGCAGATGGGGCGCATGTCTAATGCGATGGGGCGCACATTATCATGTCGTTATATCACTTGGGTCGCACTTGGGTCTCACGGTAAATTATAGCATCCACCTATCTATACTTCATATGCAATACAAGTCAAGATGTTTTCCACTTTTCATACCTTAAAATATCGAATCAAGCACACAGCTCGTAATGTTGTCCCAGACACGCGCCAAGCAGTTGTGTCGTCGCCGCATAGTGCGCAATCTCATAATCCAGGTGATGGTATGCTAGTCTTATCTCTGTCTTACTACATCATTTGCTCATTTGCCTGACTGAGTAGATCCAGGGGATTGTGGCACAGGCGCAACAGGATCACTGGAAGGACATTTATTATCTTGGATTCTTAAACCAATGCAGCCTACGACTTCAGCACATCTACATAGGGTTTAGGGTACGCAATGCCATGTTGAAATTACATTTGTTGCTATTTGACTGAGATTATCCATAGACGACGTAGGGACACAGCTAAGAATAGATGGGGTTGTATAAGCGTTTCCTGAAATTTCTCTGACCCTGATGGAACTGCGCTGCTATATATAAAAATAGTGGCTGCAAGTGACGAAGGAAACAAACTCATCTCGGCGTTGAACAATTTCATCAGAGTGGGTATAATTGCCGCAATACAGCAGATGTTTGGCAACGGCTCAGAGACTGTGTCAGGTAGAGGTGATAGCCTTGAGTGTTACAGGTGATTCTGACTTGTTCCGTTTTAGATATAAATTCTGCCAATGGTGGGCCAAGTTTGGACGAAATGGACTGCCTTGGAGAATGTATGTCACTTTGGATGAGCTTATGGAAACCAAACTGATATAATGTAAATTATAGCACCCATCGAGGAAACCGAGAGATCCCCAAGAGCGCTTCAACCCCGTATCCCGTTGCCAATATGGATGCTGGAATTCGATGCGGATGGATCAAATATCAAGCTGATTGGGTGCAACGACATATTTTGCATCCTGATCCAATGCGTGCAGAAGAACGTTACTTCCCCCATTTTTCAGCAGGAGTAGAACAAAGCTCGAGGCTTAAGTAATATTGGCGTCTACCTGGATCGGGCTGACAATTTAAATAATCTGGTAGCGAGAGCTATATGTGAAGTTGCTTCATACACCATCTTGTCTCATACTCGTGATCAACAAAAGTGATCGCGTGTCAACTTTGTCATATCAGTATGCCTCAAAGAGTTGAGGCTGTTCTCAAGGCTAAAGGCAGTCATACCCCTTTCTAACTTTGTAAAGCAATAAATACTATTATTTGCTACATGTATATAAAATTTTGACCGATTTCAGTGTGTAGTTTCTGTGTTATCTGAATTACAAGTTTCTTTGTTTAAGTTGGTACGACGCATGCTGGATTACATAATCGTGATCACTTTTGTCGATCACGAGTACATGGATCTGCAGGTATCCTGGAGACATCATATTTAACACTGTCAAATTACATCGAATTTGATATTGAAGGATGGAAATACACAGCAAATCATCTAGAATCTACTTGACGGAAGACTACTCTATGCGACAGCCAGAACAATTACGTACATCCCCTCAGCGGCATACTACCCATCCCACTTCGACAACCAACATACGCAGTGTCGAATTTCACTCTCAAGGGCTATGTCCTGTCGCAGCCCGAATATTTGATGGCAATCAGGTTTTATACACCAGGTAGGCCTGGAACAGCTCATACTGGCAGTGAGATACATATACTGTCGGCAGGTTCCAACTGGCATATTCCACTAGTAGTTCTTGGGACATATATATACAACATCTAGAATGTCATGGAATGCAGCTTCTTACCCTTTATCTATAACTATAATCTACCTTGTTAAACAAATACATTCTGCATCTGAGCATATATATCTGCGTTCTTAGTGGTAGGTATGCTGAGTACCTATAGATCCGGGGCCTGCCGGCCACAGAACGGAGAACAAAATTCTGAAGAACATATTTTAAATTCGAGAGCGTGTTAGAATACGAGTGACTATGGAAGGGGAGGTCAAGGCAACTGGGTATGTCAATGCAGCGTAGTACGGAAATGATATAGTTAAGCAGGCCGGACCGGCCAGAGCGGCATGGCGATCGGAGATTGAATGTAATGTTGATCCTTGGTCCCGTGGGAGTAATGTCCATTGTTACCAACGTTCGTCAACCTGAGATTCGTAGCTCCGTTCCTGTCCACTATCTGCGTCGGTTCATCAGTTTAAATCTGCCTTCATGAAGCGTGCCGAATGTTGAATGCATGGCAAACCGGGACTGGGAAGGACTATGTGGATGTTTGCGAGAAGTTGGTGTATTACGTCTGGGTGAGTGCGTAGTTTAGCCCAGCATTTGATGATAACAAGTTTTAGGTACATGAAGTGTGGTTGAATATGCTTAAGAGGCCCAATGTAACCCTCATTCCCCTACGCTTGCCGAGCTACGTCGCCCCAGCTACTCCCGACATGATTAGACCTACATCCACGCTAGTCACTTCGCAGAGAATGGTCCGGGGGCTTCGTGAGCCTCCGCACTATTGCGTGGATCAAAGTCGATTACTGGAAGGCGTATTAGGGATGCACGAGCCTCACTCTCTGCTGCCCTCCCCCCGTTCCGACGCATGCAACCATCTGTCTGACTCCGGACTCGCCCGATGGGGACACTAGTTCCTACTGTGCTTCGTCTGTCCTGACTTGCTTCTTCACCAATCTGCTATTCCCCGACTTCCCTCACTCATGCTTACGTACCTACCTGCTTCTCTCCCCATCTCCTCCGACTTTCAGGGCTGTCGTTCGTCAACTCCTTCTTATGTCCTCGAGCTCCTGTACACGCATTCCCTGGTCTTTGGCTCTCGCTCGCTGCTATATGCGCTTCTCGGGTGACTCAGCTGTGTTTTAGTACATGCTCTGGGCCTGAGGTGCATATGCGGTCCCGCAAGTCGTGCTGCGTCATACATTATAGACTATGTGCACTGAGTGATACCACGCCGGCCTCCCGTTCTCTCCCCTGACTTGCGCATACTCTTCTTTTTCAGTGCTTATCCACTACACATCTTTCCATGTTCTGGACCTCGGTTGCTGTCTCTGCCACCGACTTTGTGTTTGTACAATCATCGTCCTTCCTCTCCGCACCCCAGTGCTGGCGTCCCCTTCTCTCTCACTTGTGCGTACTGGCCTTGACCTCGTTCTCCCTTCACACAGCAAGGTCCCGGGCCTCCCTTCGTCGACTACGATGCTTATCTACTTTGACCCACCTCGGCACGGCTCAAGGACCACATTGACTTGCCCTGCACTGCTCTCCGGGTGCGTATATGCTCTGTCTCGCGCAGGACAAGCCCGTACTGGAAGTATAAATATTGTCTTCCGTTCACTGCTGTTCTATTGTATGCCAGTGCCGCTCTTTGGCTCTCCCTCGTTACTGCCTCCGCTCCTACTAGGCCGAGTCGCCCGCTTTCTGGTACGTGCTGTTGTGCTAGAGTGCGCATGTCGTCTCATAATGTATTACCGTTGAGGTATCCCGCTCTCTCCCACCACTTGCGTCCACTTTCTCTGCCCAGTGCTTGTCGGGCCGCCTCTTCAGCAGAACTCGAGGCCCTGCCCTGTGATGTTCCTTGGGTGCGCATATGCACTGTCGCATACTGTTCAAACCAATCCCGCACCGCGGGCGGTGATTGGAGTATAAAAAAGGTTTCCATCTATTCCTTGGCAATGTCTGTCTCTGTGTTCTGTTGTTCGCCAGTCCCCACACCCCGGCTTGCTGGTACGTACTCGCTCTTAATGTCGGGTGTGTATGTTGTCTCACCATGTCACGCGGTGTCGTACATCATACAGGCACCAAGTTACACCCTTCTGTTTTTTACCATTCACTCCCCTCACTTATGCGTGCTCTTCTTCGGCGGTACTTATTTGGTTTCTATTTCCCTTTCCGATTTTGCGTCTCCTCGCTATCTGGCTTCTCGTCAAAGACCGCAACGACATGTACCACGACGCTCCCTGGGTGCATATGTGGACTGTCTCATGCTGGGCAAGCTGATCCCGCACCGCCTACGACGGCGGTAGTGGGAGGGTAAGAGTAGTCTTTCGTAGACTGCTTTATATGTCCCGTGCTCCAGCTCATGCCGGTTAGAGCTCCCTGCCTGTCCCACATCGATACATGAGCTTCTGCGCCAGTCAGCTGTTGTTACGAGGTACGTATGGGTGCTGTCCATTTTGTGCCCCACTTATACAGTCAGTTTTCTATAACACCATGCTTCCTGGGATGAGAACGTCCCCTACAAGTCTCAGGCGGCTATACCTCGTGGACGGACGCATAAAAGCGGTCCTCTGTCAAAACCTTTGTCTGTCCCCCGGGTTCTCGTACGCTGGCTGTCTCCGATCTTTGGCTCTTCCATGCCACTGCATGCGCTAACTTGCTTCTTGACCGACTCATCTACTTTCTGGTACGCTTGATTGTTGGTCTGGAGTGTGTATGCGATCCCTCCTATGTCGCGCCGCGTTCTCTACAGACTCATTATGTTCGCGCCCCTCAATCATGTGTGCTTGTCTAGAACCAATGCCCTTGGCCCCTCTCGTAGCATCTCGGACGGACCGAAATAGGGGCTTACGCGCGGGTGGAGCCGACCACTGACAGGGCATGACGGAACTTGTAGGAATTGGGACCCACCCCCTGGTCACATTGAAATGCCCCAAAGACTGCACTGGCAATGTGGGGAAGCACGGTGCACTACCATGCGTCCAACTCAACTACAAGACCAGCTAGTAACGCACGTATAATGCCGTTTGCAATGCCAACAACGAGATCTAGGTGTCTGGAGCTGCAAAGAATGGATGCTAGGGTCTGTAATATACTGGATACAGTACTGGTGCGGTCCGGGCAGTACTCGGGGTGAAGATGAGACCAGCTGGGATGACGACGCATAGTAACTTGGCTAAATAACCTGAGTCATCATCTCTGTCGCCTGGTCAGTCTCAGGGAATGGATTGGCTGACATGACATGTCCTACGATGAAGTGGTAGTCAAGGTTGCCGATATGCAAGAGTGCGCAAAGCACACAAATTCTGGACAAACACTGTTTTCGAAATCAACTACAACAACATTGACGATTCATAATTTTTCCACATTTTCACTATTACAAGATCCATTTCCCTCAAGATTTATCGCAGACTGTGACGCTGCGTGTACATTCAGCATAATTGTCTCAGATGCTAGATTGTATAATTAGCTCAATACACGATGTAATTCAGAGCAAAAACACGAACGGGATATCGAAAAGCTTAATGGTGTAAGGTCCGTATTCGGAGCCAAAGACTGTGGCCGACAAATCGAGGTACAAAGTCTTGCCCTTGAGGTAGAGTCGTGCAGTACCAGAGAGGATGCCAGGGACTCCAAACGTAACAGATATACCGTCATTCAAGTTCCCCTTGAGTTCGGCCAAGGGGATGGTTCCAACAATGGGAATTATGACGTATAACTCCGCATCGATGGTAAGCGTGTCGAGGTCAATGTATCCTTTGACCTGTTCGAGAATACATATTGTAAGTGTCAAGATGGTGAGGGGGTGTAAATATACGTACACCAAAGGTTACAGGACCAAGGGGGATTTGGACGTCAAAGTCCCACCTGCGACTGTTGATGTCCCCAAATGGAGGGGGGCCAGCAACGGCGAAGACATGAATTTCTTGACCTCCATTCTTGTCCGAGCGGTCGACACGGTGGTGTCCCTCAAGAATGGCGCCGATGCCCTGGAATGTGTTGATAGACATAGTGTTTACTTTTTGTGTTGCGGTGAGTGAAGTGGGTGCAGTGATTGCTGAGTTTTGCGAGGCTTTGAGGGCTGATTTTATAACCCTTGGGTCAGTGAGGACGCATACCGCCGAGACCCGTTTGTCAACTCTCAAGATGGTTTAATCGGTCCCAAATATCTGGACATGCTTCTCTCGGATAGAACTGAGGTTTGACTAATCGACTCATCATGTCCGAATAATAATAGCTGACCGTAATTTCACACCCCAATGCCCCATATGCTCACATGTAATCATTCCTTTCTAAATACGAGTACAAGAATAACCCTCTATATTAAGCATATATGTACCACTGGCCAATAGGATATTAGTTGTGAAATATGTCGTATAATACATGTTTATTGTATTTTTAGAACACAGGGTCCAAAGATAATCTTGATAGTTCAACCTTGCAAAATATGCTGGTCCATTAGCTTCACTGAGAATAACATAGTACGGTGATCATGGTGCATACCGTATGAGGAACATTGTGAACTGTATCATCAGAAGTCAGACCGAAGGTTTAATTCACTTTACGTGCATGCATCCGAAAGAAACGTCGGGATAGATGAATGTCCGCTGGTGCTGAAGACGTGTACGGACTATATTTCGGTTCCAATAACACTCGCTGTACACTCAAACTGTTGAAAAGCCGCCGACTATGTCCTCCTATACTCATCAGCAGCACCGAACCAGGTCTGATCTTGTTCAATGGAAAATAGCTCCCATCGTCGAGGATCACCGCAGAGTTGGACGCATGTATTGCGTGGCTGACAGGGATGACCATGTCTTCCCATTTGGACGCTTGCAGTTACTCTCATGCCAACTGCTAACGAAAAGGTCCCCGATTCACATGTTCTTCCAAGACGGCATAGCCTAGCTGTAAGCCACGGAGAGTCCCCATCGTTCTTCTCCATATTCGCCGCATTCAGGCCTATTCTGACTATTGGAGTGGCATTTCCAATACATGTTTTTGCCATCCCCTTCCCCGTTGATGCATGTACCCGAGTTCCTGGTGCATAGAGTATACCACAAACACAGAGCCACTCGCAGTAATCAATGTACAGATCCTATTCATCTGGATTATCTCATCAGTAAGTATATGTGCGTTTAATGTAATGAGACAATTGGGGTGGGCTGCGGGACCAGAGTACGTACTCGCAAGGCTCATCCATATCCTAAGTGAGCAATGAGCGTGAGTGAACGCGAACTACATCCTGTACACGTTATCATTGCTCCAGCGGTCAGAGATCAATGCCGAGCTGTATGCGTGTAAACTTGCACCCAACCATTGGTCTTCTCATGTTATATCTTATAAGATCTCTGTACATTGTATGAGGTAGACACCGTATGATTTTTATTCGAGGCAATGGATCTGCAGTGGACGTAAGGGGACATGTCAAGACGATCTTCGCTTCCTGAGTACTAAGAATAGAAATGTCACCTTTTTCCGAAGTAGGGCACCGGGGTGAAGTATTCAACAAAGCCGGGCAACGGTACACGTGTGCTCCATACTTTGAATGGTGGACGGTAGACGGATTCTCAATCGTAATGATGATAATGCTTTCTGTGCATTGTATGACGTGGACACCGTATGCTTTTTATTCAAGGCAATGGATGTGCACTGGACCTAAGGGGACGGGTCAAGACGATCTTCGCTTCCTGGGTACTGAAAATAGAAATGTCCCCCTTTTTCCGAAGTATGGCACCGGGGTGAAGCATTTGACAAAGCTGGCCAACAGTACACGTGTGTCTCATACTTTGAATGGTATAGCGTAGACGCATTCTCAATCGTAAAAGTATTTGATTTAATTACACGGGGCTCATTAGAGTGAAATTACGGTCAGCTGTTGTTATTCGGACATGATGAGTCGATTAGTCAAACCTCAGTTCTATCCGAGAGAAGCATGTCCAGATATTTGGGACCGATTAAACCATCTTGAGAGTTGACAAACGGGTCTCGGCGGTATGCGTCCTCACTGACCCAAGGGTTATAAAATCAGCCCTCAAAGCCTCGCAAAACTCAGCAATCACTGCACCCACTTCACTCACCGCAACACAAAAAGTAAACACTATGTCTATCAACACATTCCAGGGCATCGGCGCCATTCTTGAGGGACACCACCGTGTCGACCGCTCGGACAAGAATGGAGGTCAAGAAATTCATGTCTTCGCCGTTGCTGGCCCCCCTCCATTTGGGGACATCAACAGTCGCAGGTGGGACTTTGACGTCCAAATCCCCCTTGGTCCTGTAACCTTTGGTGTACGTATATTTACACCCCCTCACCATCTTGACACTTACAATATGTATTCTCGAACAGGTCAAAGGATACATTGACCTCGACACGCTTACCATCGATGCGGAGTTATACGTCATAATTCCCATTGTTGGAACCATCCCCTTGGCCGAACTCAAGGGGAACTTGAATGACGGTATATCTGTTACGTTTGGAGTCCCTGGCATCCTCTCTGGTACTGCACGACTCTACCTCAAGGGCAAGACTTTGTACCTCGATTTGTCGGCCACAGTCTTTGGCTCCGAATACGGACCTTACACCATTAAGCTTTTCGATATCCCGTTCGTGTTTTTGCTCTGAATTACATCGTGTATTGAGCTAATTATACAATCTAGCATCTGAGACAATTATGCTGAATGTACACGCAGCGTCACAGTCTGCGATAAATCTTGAGGGAAATGGATCTTGTAATAGTGAAAATGTGGAAAAATTATGAATCGTCAATGTTGTTGTAGTTGATTTCGAAAACAGTGTTTGTCCAGAATTTGTGTGCTTTGCGCACTCTTGCATATCGGCAACCTTGACTACCACTTCATCGTAGGACATGTCATGTCAGCCAATTCCTTACCTAAGACTGACCAGGTGACACAGATGATTTCAGTCGATCCTTAAACATCGTTTCTATCTCTTATCTATTTAGCCTAATGTTTCTTTGTATTACATAGTAATAGACTAAATTGTTACTTATAGTGAGTGTGATTGGAACCAACATGTAGTCTGTCCACGTCTTCAGCACCAGCAGACATTAATCTGCGCTGACCTTTGTTTTGAATGTGTGCATGCACTGTGAAATTATTCTCACTCAAGCCAATAGATCAACATAGTTGAACCGGTAACTTTATTCTTGCGTCCTATGTTTTACAAATGAAGTAAACACCTATCATATGACGAACTTCACAGCGGATATTAGTCTATAAATGCTTGATATATAGGGTCGCCTTTGTACTAGTAGTTGAAAAGGAAGTTTACAAGTGAGTACAGGGCACATTGGAATTCGAAATTGCAGCCACACATCCTCGTGTCGTGTCAAGAGCGCGGGGGGAGGCAACATCGGAAAGGGGGACAGAAAGCAGATAAGTACCAACGGAAGAGCGTAGACCTGTGACAGTTCGTCTAGAGGCAAGTCGCCCGGAGTGCCTCTACGAGGGTCCTTCAGACGCATTTGACTCCTATAGAGGCCAGGTCACGAGTCTAGGAGGAGCGTACGCATAGCTGAGGAGAATGAATGGAGTGCGGGGTGTCTGTATAATGTACGATGCCGCGCGACATGCTGAGACTGCATATACACTCCATATCCAGAGAGAACTTGTACCGGGCTGCCCGAGGAGCGCATGCAGCGACGAGGAAGAGCCAAAGTGTGGGGACTGGCGAACAACAGAACACAGAAACAGACATTTCAAAGGAACCAACAAAAGACCGGTTTTGTACTCCGACAGCTTGCCCAGTATGTGACACCAGGGAACAACCAAGGGCAGGTCCTTGGGTCCTTCGATCGTGCTAAAGAGGCGGGGCGGGGAGACATCAGAAAGGGAGACACAGATCCGATAAGCATTGGCCAGGGAAAGTACTCCCAAGTAGAAAAAGAGAGCGACCGCCAGTACTGTTACCACTGCCGGGAAGCGACGCAACATAACAGGAGGTCAGCTCGGCACACCTACATACCTCAACGCCAGAATACGAGACGGTGGCCGCATACACAGCTCAGACTATGAGAACGTACCAGAAAGCACGGTAAGCCGCTCGAGGAGAGGATGCAGCGACGAGGGAGAACAAAGCCGGGGGTCTGGCGTACCACTAAACACGGGACCAGAAAGAACAGTACTGCCCAGACTGCTTGCCAGATACTTCCAGTACGCCGAGACGACACGGGTGTGGCCTCACTTGTATGTAAGAGTGCATATTCACACCCGGGTAGCGTCGCGGGCAAGGTTATGTTGACAGTATGTCGTACCGGGGAGGCGGGGCGGCTCGACATCGACAAGGGGTGCCGAAAACAGATAAGTACCGACGAGGGACGGTATGCAAACGCAGGGGGAGAGAATAAAGGACCTGCACAGTACATCAGAGCCTATATGATATCAGACGCTATGCAACATGCGGGGATTGCATACACTCCTGCGTACCAGAAAGCAGCGAGTTGGACAAGAAGTGGTTGCAGTAGTGAGGGAGAGCCAAAGAGCGGGACTGGCGTACAACAGAACACAGGGGCATACAAAGCAGTTGATGGAAGACCGTATTTATACTCCCGCACGGGATGGGCTTGCCCTGCACGAGATAATGCGTATGCACCTGGGGAGTACTGTGAAGGTGGTCGCCGTGGTCCTTGGGTCGCGCCAAGAAGGTGGGGCGAAGTAGGTAAGCATCGACGAAGGAAGGTCTGATCGTCCGAAGGGGGGAAGACGATGAGGGGACCTTGTCGTGAGAAGGGAAGACGAGGTCCAGGTCAGTACGCACAAGTGAGGTGAACGCAGGCTATGTGGTGGGGAGAGGAAGGTCAGCGGTCGTACGAGCACAAAGGCAGAGGCAGAGACAGAGCGACCAAGGTCCCAAAGATGAAAAGACGTATTTGGAAGGGCGACAGGAAGCAGATAGGCACCAATGGGGGAAAATATACGCAGGGTTGCGGGAACCGCATACACACCTGGCGAGTCGCCCGAGAAGCGGATATAGAGGCGAGCGAGAGCCAAAGACCAGGGAATGCGTACAGGACATACGGACGAGTTGAGGGAAGAAAGGATTGAGAGGGGTACGCTTCATGAAGATAGATTTCAACTGATGAATCGACGTAGAACATAGACAGGAACCAAGCCACGAATCTCGGGCTGATGAACGTTGGTAACAATGGACATTACTCCCACGGGACCAAGGATCAACATTATCTTCAAGCTCCGACAAGCATGCCGGCTCCGGCCGGAATCGCGGCAGGATAAATTCCTTACGAGCCCTTGAAAAATCCGTGATACTAATCTCAATGGGCTTCTCTCTGAGTTGTTAATTTTTTCCACAGCATAAATCCCTGAGAAGAGGACTATGTAACTATATATTTTCTGTACTACGCTACATTGGCATATGTACCGCGTTTCCTGGACGATATTGCTCCCCTTTCCTTCCGCAATCACTCTTTGTACACGTCACAAATATGAAACAAAATCGTAGGTAAAGGACCCTAGCTTTCTTATCTTCTCCATCGGTTTATACAGCTCATTCACGCATTAATTCATCCATGCGGTATCTGTCAAAGGATGTGTGGAAGCCCACATAGCCAACTATGAAATTCCTCCATGCATCGTAAGCCTTGGGCTCGACCGCGAGAATATTAGACACCCGTGCTTCCACCACCACAGCATCATTGGCCATCCGTTCACAGGCCTCTAAGTTGGACAACCCTTCCGCTCTGGCCAGACAAGAGACATAGTTGACGGTTTCCCCAAGGACCTCTTCCTTGTAGAATGAAAGGACATCACTAAGTGAACGAAGTGGTCAGTGCATGGCTCGTGGAAAGAGTGGTCTTCGAAGCCTCACCCTACCCACCTGATACAGTCAATAGCATCGGGGATGCACTGAAGAGTGCCAGCTTAATATAAATATTACTCATGGCTTAATTCAGTGCATACCTGGATGTAGCTTTCTAAAGGAACATTTCGCGGAAAAGCCGTCAAAGCATACGTCGCGGAAGAACCAGACATTTGTCGGGTGAACGCAGGGTTATCAGACAGACACGAAGTGCTCAGTGTCAAGGATGGAATGACGACTATGTTATTCACCTATCAGACAGACACGAAGTGCTACAGGTGAATAAGTAGGAGTACATGACATATGAGTGGTGAACGATCTTACCTCAGTGTCAAGGATGGAATGACGACTGAGGAAAGGGAGAAAAGGGGGCGTGGCACGTATAAGTATACGTTGTCACGTGTGTAAATGTCCTGTGATCCATGGACCCGTATATGTCCAACACACCCCCAACAGGACAACAGAACAGGAAGAAAGAAGCAGCAGTCATATTAGAGAGGAAGGATTAATAAAAGATAAGAAATATTGTAGGTGTAGTTCAAAGTAGAGTATAAGAAAAGGAAAAATGCTTTGGAATAATGGAATTAATAAGAAAACTCAATATTTAAAGATGCAGAGTAGTGGGTAAAACACGCATACCGAGGACGAACCTATGGCGATTAAACGCCTCGAGCGGTAGCGGTTTTGTGAATAAGTCAGCGGGCATATCTGCCGTAGGGATCCATGATGCCGAGAATGTTCCATCTGCTACATGCTGTCGGATGAAGTGATGGCGAATGTCGATATGCTTAGTTCTCGATGACAGCGATCGCGACTGTGTGAGTTTGAGTGCTGCTTGGTTATCCGACAGGATATAAGGTTAGCGGGAGCTCCACTAAGAATAGAAGCGAGCGAGAATGACTACTCGTTAACTAATATATATATCCCTCGGTCTTGGGACCACTTCACAAACGCGAGCCTAGGCTGAAGTCCACACCACTTACCAACTTGTGCCAAGAATCAACCAGCTGACATCCTCCTCCTTACATACAAGGTCATATACAAAAAGAAATGACCAGTACAAGCAAACCTGCACATTCTCTAGCAGAAATAAATGGGATTCTGGGACACTGCAACAATGTAACGATCTACGGCGGCAACTTTATAATTGGCAATGAAGTAACTTTGAAAGGCAGGTTCGCTTTTATTGGTCATTAGCTGCGTACTTATGACTCTACAGACACAGACATTTGTGAGCGCTCTCCCCCTCTTCAAGACAATACTTGCAAGAACTCTATTGGTCGTAATCATCCCGACGGCGGCGTACGTCCCCCATCAAGTCACGTGAATACGCTACTCATATCACTACTAAATCTCCAGTGTATGAGTTTTGTACAATATGTGCGCTCCAGGGCATCACCGTCGCTCAATAGGGGCAGCAATGGGGCTCGAAAGGACTGTTCCTGTCATCATGTATGTATGCACAGCTACACATTCTCAGGCCTGGTGGTCACCCAGGAATATGAAATTAATTTACATTCAGAGCTGCTCAAGCTGCACGAACAAAGATAACTGCGCACGCCATTCTATGCCGTGCTCCGGATTGCAATGCAGCCATCTCTCCAAACCCACCACGTTAGATGCGGAGAATATAACAGATTCAGCACAGCATCTGGCGCCCTCTGGGCACACCACTGACGTGGGAAGTACCGTTTCCGACACTCACGGGTGTACATCATGCGGAAGATCTCTGCTTCATTGCCGTTCGAGGAATCGCCCAAAACACCGCAAAGAGTCGTCAAGACACAGGGAAAGAGCCGTACATCCAGCTGTCCCGCCAGTCGCAGGTTTCTACGTGATGCCGTACTCAAGACAACAGAAAATTCTTCGCAAGCTCAGCCAGACCATTAAAGGCCGAAAGTACCAGTAATCATTTCGTTGTGAGCCATAGATTTCAGTTTTCCAACGTTTATCCATCTCACTCGCTTCTGTTTCACAGATTTCTCACTGCGGTCTCGCTGGTTATCCACAAGTAGACGTTGATGTATTTTCAAAGGAAATGAACAATTGGCATGGATGTAAATATTTAGTTTGATAGTATTTATACATATACGTCTTAACAAATAATCAGTACGATTCTGTACAAGTGATTTTTGTGGCCAGTCCTATAGGCCGACCTGCGAATGCTAATCATTGAATGGATACAGTGAATTATGCAGTGTATAGCAAAGGTTAAACGGAGCCAGAACATAATCATATCTGACGTCAGTGTACACAGCATATACGAGCAATTACGTGGATGTAAGGTTATGCACAGTGCGTCAAGTAATTCCATGGTCGACATCGCCGGTGGACAAGTGCCACAGTGAGCTGCAGAATCAAGAAACATTCCCGAAGTGCAGGATGGATTATACTTACATACGCTACGGAGAGATACTTCTGCAACGAGCCACAGCAGGAGAAGCGCGACGAGACAGAGAACAGGATATAGGGAGAACACCTGCATCAGGGTAGGTGAGCACTCACCTACGTCGTGAGCAGTAAAACAAGGCATTGTATTCGGGGAACGTGTACGAACCTAAATTGTTGAGCATAGTCATATGGTATAACAAGGAAGTGCAAAGGCCTTTTTGTTCGTGCCAGCAAGGAGTTGCCCACGAAATGGGGCACGGGAGCCAAACAGCAGGGAGTTGTGTACACCACGGCGGACCGTGGAGAGACGAAGATTTTAACCACGGTACAGCGAAAGGCGCAGGGAGCACATACGCACCGCAGCATAAGAGAACACATCACAAGGGAGATGATTTACCCAGAGAGAGGATATAGCGCCGAGCGAGAGCCAAAGAGGTGGGCCTTGCATACAAGGTGGTATGGCAACAGACAAGGTACTTGGCAGAAGACCCTTATACTCACAGTACGAACGACACGGCGCAGGATAGGCTTGCCCTATATGCGACGGTGCATATATGGACATGGGGAGCTTCGTGGCGGAAGTCGATGTGGTCCTTAGGCTCGGGCGGCGTGACAATACAAAGGGATAAAGCAAGTAGATATGAAGCGACGAGGGGAGAGTCCGCCCGACTGTAAAAGAGAGGGAACGAGGAAAGGTTAACCTGTAAGATGTCGGAGCAGAAGATTTCACGGGAAGGGGCAGGAGGTTCTGGGCAAGTACACATCTAGAGTGGCGGGAGGCGAGCCCGCGAGAAGCCGATGTATCACCAAACTGCGGGGGGTAGAGTACAAGGAAGCACGGGACAGACAATGCAGAAGACTGCTTTTATATTCCCAGTATTTCGGGATAGTATATAAAAGTGCATACATGCACCCGGGAGCGTCGCGGGGCAGGTTGTTGTGGACTCTGTGTCGTGCCGAGAAGGCATGGGGGTGTGATATCAGTAAGGGAGACAGGGACCAGATAAGCATTGACGAGGGGGGAGCTTACCCGACTGAGAAGGGAGGTCGGCGTGGGAAGTGAGGACGAGATGCTGGTGAGTACAGCGCACGCCCGAGTGAGGGAAGAGAAGGGGACGCCATCAGGGTGACGGGGAGATGTAGAAACACAGAGGCAGAGACAGAGATCAAGCGGCCGGGACCCGAAAGGAGAGAAAGTATGTACGAGAGTGAAGGGACTGAGTTCATAAGCACAGCGGCGGGGCAGCCGTGAAGATGCCAGGGAGGCAGGGAATCAATACTAACGGGGGACTTATATGCTTGGCTATCCCAGATTTTCATCCACGCTATCGCACGGAAGCTCTGGCAGCTCCCAGAACATCTTCTACGGACAACGTAGCGGGAGTTAGGTGCACGCATCCAAGGGATAACGGATGTGAAATAGCAACTAGTTGGAGGTAGTGCATGAGAGGAAGACTGCTACACTTAATCGACCGCACTTTGGGAAGAAACTCACTATCAGCACGTGCTGGGCTGAGCGTTGAGCTATGGACGTACCCAACTGGAATATCCCGTGGCCCCGCGCCCCTAACCTTAGTCCACTATAGTCAGCTAGAGATCGTACTAGTAGATCCGGCACAGCCTTCTGTTCCGGAATAGGTTATAATTAGAAATATGAAAATACTCAGGAGCGCCAGGGGTACTCAGGAGTGCCAGGGATACTCAGGAGCGCCAGGGTGTATGGCTGTCCATTATGGCGGTCCATGTGTACTTTTATTCCGCGCAGATTTTATGTACCATTTTCAAGCCCGCGGAAATTACAGCTGTGCGCGCAGAAATATTCATGCGCGCAGTTTTTAAGTACTTGCCCGCCAACTTTTAACTCTTGCGCGAAAGTTTCAAATGCCCGCGCAGTTTATGTGGTGTCAAATTTCTGCGCGCGGAAGATAAAAACACTTCCCGCGCAGAAAATGTGTCAAAATTTGCCTCGGCAGACTTATTTTTGCCCCGCGGAAATTTCAATGATGCGCGCAGAAATTTCACAAATTTGCGCGCGCAATATTGTTGCCTATGCCGTTCGGCTGCGTCACGGCCGGCAACTACTGCCAACTAGCTGGATACGATCGGAGTTGAAAATAATAAATACTTATATCAGTTTAATATGCACTTACCATTATGGTTGCCCGTTTGCACATTTATTATTCCGCACATATACATTGAATTTTTTGTTCCGCACACTTCAAAATATTGCGCATACTTACCTTTTTGAAGCCGCACACTTGTATTTTTGTTCTGCACAATTGAGAAAAGTGCGCGCACATATCAAAAACATGCCGCACACTTCAAGAAAAGTGCGCAAACATATGAAAAAAATGCCGCACACTTCAAAAAAAGGCCGCACACATCGAAAATCTGGTCCGCACACTTCAAAAATTGTGCGCACATATGAATTTTTGACCCGCACATATTGTTTGCCGGTCTGCGCACACTTCAAAAATCCAGCGCGCACATATATCGCTTATTGCCGTGCCTTGGCATCAGCGGTTTCCGGCTGGGGATCGGCAACACGGCAAAGTGTTGCCGCGTTCAAACCAAGTTCTCACGCTTAACATCTGGGAGAATCAAGCTTACTAGTACTTCACTAGCGTTAAATAAGAAAATTCTACAAATTATGCTATTTGTAATGTCAATAGACATAATTAATTTAATACCCTGCCAATTGGATGTAGCCAAATACAGTGATTTTTAATTGGCAGATGCTTGAAATACTACTAATAGCTAAATAACAGATTACCAGAACTAAATAACAAATCACCAGAACTATGCTTATACAGTTACTCTGCTTATCAAGAACCTTCCACATCTCATGCTTTACGGGACTAGAGGTCAGGTTGCACTGAGTATATGGTAATGTGGTAAAATGATTATTAATACACTGGTCCCTCACATAATATTGTCATATTGAGACAAATACTACAGCTACGATCTATTTTTTCACACAGCAGGTAGATAATTAGCATAAAAATTGATTTATTACATTATTGGACCTTAGGTAAACACCCTTGTATGTTTTTGTGCTTGATCTCTGTTGAGTTAGCCAGGCAAGAGCGGCGCGTCTATTGGTCACATGACTAAGTGATGGCGCGGCAGTGCTCTGACATAATCAGGCTACTGTGCCACATGCCGTGCTGCCGTGCATGAGCCGGAAACGGCAAGATGCCGCTGATGCCAAGGCACGGCTATAAACGATATATGTGCGCGCTGGATTTTTGAAGTGTGCGCAGACCGGCAAACAATATGTGCGGGTCAAAAATTCATATGTGCGCACAATTTTTGAAGTGTGCGGACCAGATTTTCGATGTGTGCGGCCTTTTTTTGAAGTGTGCGGCATTTTTTTCATATGTTTGCGCACTTTTCTTGAAGTGTGCGGCATGTTTTTGATATGTGCGCGCACTTTTCTCAATTGTGCAGAACAAAAATACAAGTGTGCGGCTTCAAAAAGGTAAGTATGCGCAATATTTTGAAGTGTGCGGAACAAAAAATTCAATGTATATGTGCGGAATAATAAATGTGCAAACGGGCAACCATAATGGTAAGTGCATATTAAACTGATATAAGTATTTATTATTTTCAACTCCGATCGTATCCAGCTAGTTGGCAGTAGTTGCCGGCCGTGACGCAGCCGAACGGCATAGGCAACAATATTGCGCGCGCAAATTTGTGAAATTTCTGCGCGCATCATTGAAATTTCCGCGGGGCAAAAATAAGTCTGCCGAGGCAAATTTTGACACATTTTCTGCGCGGGAAGTGTTTTTATCTTCCGCGCGCAGAAATTTGACACCACATAAACTGCGCGGGCATTTGAAACTTTCGCGCAAGAGTTAAAAGTTGGCGGGCAAGTACTTAAAAACTGCGCGCATGAATATTTCTGCGCGCACAGCTGTAATTTCCGCGGGCTTGAAAATGGTACATAAAATCTGCGCGGAATAAAAGTACACATGGACCGCCATAGTCCATGTGAGGAAATATTCCGCGAGAATGTTTTGAGACTTTTTGTGCCCGCGGACAAACTCGTCATTTGCGCGAAAGTTTAGACACACTGCGCGGAGAAGTTAAAGCATGCGCGAAAGTTTTCGAGCTTGCGCGGAAAAACTCAGCATGCGCGAAAAATAGTTCAAGGTCAAATTTGACCTGCGCGGATTTTCTACAGTCATTTCTGTGTGCGCGGAAATACTTGTACGGTGCGCGGAAAAGTTCGCAAAGTTGCGCGAAAGTTTTGAGCATTAAGGTTTACTAATGTGCCGTGTTGCCGTGCTGAGATAATTGATGTGAGCGGCAGAACGCCGGCATGCTGAATGAGAGAATTCACACGGGTTTCCTTCCATGAACTTCCGCCTGCACTTCCTTCACTATGTATGAAAATCTGCTGTATTGTGTCATTTATGCGATTTAAAATACAGACACTGATTTTTTACAGGTATTCTGGTGCTGAGATGTTATTTTCTTGCCCAATAATACTCAGATATGGGGTGTTTACATCTGAATTTAGGCATGCAAGCGATACCCAGGTCTTACCAGTTCTACCCAAACATTCAAATGTATTCCAAATGTATTCCCAACTATATAATTGAATTCCTTAACTTTTTGTACGTTTTAAGAGTGTTCTACATCAGTGGTGAGCCAGCCAGCATCCGATATTTCATGGAAGAAAAATCGTGTGAATTCTCTCATTCAGCATGCCGGCGTTCTGCCGTTCACATCAATTATCTCAGCACGGCAACACGGCACATTAGTAAACCTTAATTCTCAAAACTTTCGCGCAACTTTGCGAACTTTTCCGCGCACCGTACAAGTATTTCCGCGCACACAGAAATGACTGTAGAAAATCCGCGCAGGTCAAATTTGACCTTGAACTATTTTTCGCGCATGCTGAGTTTTTCCGCGCAAGCTCGAAAACTTTCGCGCATGCTTTAACTTCTCCGCGCAGTGTGTCTAAACTTTCGCGCAAATGACGAGTTTGTCCGCGGGCACAAAAAGTCTCAAAACATTCTCGCGGAATATTTCCTCACATGGACAGCCATACAGGGTGTTCCCAGGGCTTGTCATCTCAACCCACCTCACAGACGCCTGAAACTCAAACAGAGAATCAAGGATTCATTGTCTCCTGGTCACATACACACATCAATGAGCAGTACAAGCAAGCAGACGCATTATCCAGGGAAAAAAAATGACATTCTGGGACACTGCAATGATGTAACGATCTACGGCGGAAACTTCATAATCGGCAATGGAGTAACTTTGCAAAGTATGTTCGCCTTTGTTTTACTGTTTATAGTCCTATACGTATGCATGAAAAAATCCTCTAAAGACGTCAGTGAGCGCTCTCCCCAACTTGGAGACAACACCTGGACAGACTCTCATGTCTGTACTCACCTTGACCATGGTGTATGTTCCCTGTTAAATAACGTGAATATGCTACTTATACCACCACTAAATGTCTAGTTTAAGAGTTGCGCACAATCTGTGCACTCCGGGGCATCACTGTCGCTCAATAGGTGCTGCAATATGGCTGCGGGGAACAGTTCTTTCCATCAGGCGCGCACGCACAACTACACGCACTCAGCGCGAGTTCTCATTTATGAATCTGACATTCATCTATACACAGAACTGCTCAAACTCCACGGCAAATAACAACCAGGGATCCCATTGTCTTTCGCGTTCCGGATCAGGATGTGGATATGCATCCGAACGCACGGAGGAGGATAGGAAAGACCTGCCACATTTATCAGACCACCTCACCACTGATTCTGTGGGACGTATCCGCAATTCCGGCATGCCAAACACAACGCACGTCAATAGTCTAGCTGATGATCAAGCATGTATAACATGTGGAAGATCTCGTCTTGCCAGACCTCGGCTTCATTGCCGTTCGAAACATCGCGCGAAACATCGTGAAAGGTCTTCAAGACATACGGAGAGAGTTGTTTATCCAGACATTGCGCCGGTCGTGGGTTTCTACGCGATGCCGCGCTCAAGACAGAAGAAGATCCTTCGCATGCTAAGCCTGACCAGTAAAGGTCGCGAGCGCTTATAAAAGAATGTTCGTGCACGGTACGTACTTCAAGATCACGCAGTCACATTGTCATGCTGAAATACTACAATCCCAGGTAGTCCGAATATGTCCCATCTTCGTTTTGATATGAATCCTACAAACCTGTTTTCGTAAACCTCAGGGTACACTACGACTCGCATGTTCCACGGATGTAGATAATCTGCGTGAATATATAAGCCTGACTCAAGTCTCTCATCTATCGTTACCATGCATCATAGCAGCGCGAAACAGCCAGACGAAATTTCGCCGGATCAAGCTTCTCTAGAAACTCCTCCACTTCCATCCTGTCCAGCATCCTGCACTCGATCCGAGCCCTAAGTCTCTTCCATGGAGCCAATTTCTGTGAAGCTGCGGTCTTGCGCATGACAAAGGCATAAAGAGTGTGGATTTTTATGATTGGGATACATCGCACATCTAAGTGCTCAATGTTCGGACATAATGCGTCGCCTGTATCATCCGCATCCACCAATCGTATCAATAACTTGTTGTATGCCTCTCTATTTGCTGGGCCATCATTTGAGAACCTTGGAAGTCCCTCCAGATACGTCAGCTGCGGGCAGCACCAAAGGACTTCTATGAAGAGATTGAAGGATATTTCAGCGCCAATGCTCAAACTTGTGATGTTCCGAGAGCGCCTGAAGAAATCTGCAATACTAGATCGAATTTCCTTCTCTCGCCGCAGATGGAATCGTTTTAATTGGGGGGCGCTGATGTATTTGGAGACCATCGAAGTACAATCAATGCCAGGTAACTCGATGTCCGTAAAGTACTCCAGATATGGCAAGTCTATGCGAAAGTCTTGATCAGAATTGTCATCATTGATGCCATATATCCAGAGACAAAGATCAAGGAGAGAAGTACATTGCTGAAGGGTGGTAACAATGTCGAAGATAGAACAATTCGTGATGGAACAATGCAGCTGAACGAGGTTCGACATAGAGTGGCGTAGTAAGTCCTTGTGAATGTGTAGGTTGTCCAAACAAATGCCGCATATTTCCTTCAAGCTAGGGGAACCAAGGATAGGTACGACATTAATGCCAGAAAATATCTTGGCACTACGGTCATCGAATTTTAGCTTGCAAAGGGAAGGTAGACTTTTTTTAGTGAGTGACTCTAGCTGGAATACCGTCCTCCTGGGCAGTTCTCCACAGAATGTAATTTTTATATCCTTCCAACGCTCATGACTTGAGATTACAATATCCGTCATTTCATGATATATTTCCTTTATATTGTCGTGTGCTTCTTCCGGAAATTGATTGTAATAGATGGATAGTTTCAATGGCAGAGATCCAGATCGGCGAAGCCATTGTTCCATACCGTATTTTACAGAGGCCAAGGTACACACAGACTGATCTTCACCTCCGCCATTATCGAGCAATGATGATAAGGATGGGGGGTGAGGCCCAATAACGAACTCGACGTCTGTCCACAAGGTAAGCATATCCAGTGCAATTCTCCTCAAGCTGCTAGAGATGCGTGTAAGAAGAATAGGGGCCTTTCCCCTGGAAAGAGTCGGATAATAGGCCGGATCGATGCAGTATTCAAAGATAAGACTAATAATATCTTGCGGAACACGGCGTATTGGAGCCAAAATGCAGCTGAGCTCAGCTTCACCATTCTCGAGAGCATTCCTTTGTAATTCGAGCTCCTCTAGCCTCGCTTCCACTTTGGCGATTTCAGCGCGAACCTCGGAAAGCTCTGATTTAAAGCCAGGCATGATCGCTCTTGCGAAAGCCAGTTCGGAGTCGTTCGGTGCTCTGTTTGTACTAATCAGATCAGGAGGGAGAGATCTAAGCTTCTCCACGGCCACTGAGTGCATTGACATCTCCAGTAGCTAATTTTAGTTAAGTGTGGTATTGAATCGATGATGATATCAGCTTGATGGAGATAGCGAGATCGAGCGACCGAAGTCACACAGAAGATGTGTTACGTTTGGGAGAACCTATTTGGCTTGCCGTGGAAGGAGACCAGTAGAATTTATGACGCGAGATAGCCAATCCTAGGGTGCAGCAGAGATGTCGCGATCAGTAGCAGACAGTAGCAGACATGAAAACAGAGCGGACTATTTGGATTGAATTTGCAGCAGCTGTCTCATGCTTGGCAAGTGCATTCAATCCAAACACGCAAGTTCCGAGATGCTCACACTTTCGCTTCCTCAAAGCGCAAGAGACTGAATCAGGTATTCAAAACGGTCTTTAATAAACGTTAAATGAAGCCAGAGCCTAAGTACGCAAAGGGGAGCAAAGACAATTAGACGCAAGTTAGACGTTACATACTCTCCGTCGGGTAACCAGGCCGCCACGGAAAAAGTAAAGAAGTCGAGTAATTGGGTTGCTACACAAGAACTAAAAAGCAAGGGACCCGAAAATGATGGATGGTGATGGTTCAAAGAACACGTTACCGGATGTGCCCATGCGTCGCTGGGAAGATTGGGTATATATGGATACGTACCAAACGTCCCAAAAACGAGACAGCGAGCGGTGACTTGTGTAGGGCACGACGGGTACAGAGCCCGGGGCGGCAGCGAGTTCGTGTTCGTAAAACATGCTGATGTGTAGGGAACAACCACTGATTGGGGCGCAGACTCAACGAGACAGGAGCGGGGTCTGGTATCAGTGTATATCACGGATGTGAGCAATTACGGACGGGATATACAAGTACACGAAACCGCTTAAGAGGAGAGATCTACCAACTTGGAACACCCAGGATAGACGTCCATAATTGATATAACTTATGACCGGCCAGCAGGTAGCGTGGTGAGCTACACATCCATCGCATTAAGGGAGGGGGTCACGGAATTCAAAAAGAGCACATAGTGGATGTACGTACCGAGACATACGCATATCTGATACAGGCGAGGCGAGGGGCAACGAGACAGAAAAAGCAAAGTGGCGAGGACGCCTGCAGCAGAGCTGGTGAGACCCTACGTGGTCAGCGATACGATACGGCATACAGGGACCATCTATGCACCCCTCAGACTAAGAGCCTGGTCGTTGGTGCCGTAGGAAGTACACAATGTCGACTCTATGGCAAGTACAGTGTTGGCCATAGTCAGCGAACAAAAAAGTGTGGCGGCGACCAGCAAGCACGAGTCAAACTACGCTGGAGAACGGGTGCAGAACGAAGGAAGCAACAGCAGACTGCATTGGGATCAGAAAAGGGAGCAGGTGCTTTCCGACGCAGGAAACAGAGACTTGCAAGGGGGCTTTGATGGAAAGGGAGCACGACGTTCTAGGACAGTATGCTCAAGCGAGGGGTAAGGGTGGGAGGCCAGAGAGATCTACTGCAGTGCATATATTATATGCAATGCAGGGCGACATGCGAGAACGACATACGCACATTGGAACAAAAGCATATACCAGGGAGGTAAGCCACGCGAGAATCCGATGTAGGGGAGAGGGAGAGCAACAAAAGGGGAACTGCCGGGAAACTGAACACGGGGACAGCCAAGTCACAGTACTTGACGGAACATCGCTTTTGCACTTCTAGTGCGCACACCGCGGGGCGGGATAGGCTCACCTGTAGTACGTATGTTTCAATGCATATGTGCACATGGGGAGTATCGTGTGCAGGTCGATGCTGTCCTGGAGTGGAGAAGGTGGAGAGTAGATAATCATCGACGAGGGGAGATAGCATACCAGTCTGAAAGTTGGAGGGGAGAGGAAGGGGGGCCAAGAACCAGGGGACGCAGGCACTGTGGTGGGGAAAGGGAGGTCGGCTGTCGTACGAGCACGCCGGCGGAGACATAGACAGAGTGCCCAAGGCCGTGAAGGGTAAAAGAGATATGGGAAGGTGGGCAGGAGGGAAGGGAGATCAGCACAGCGATACGGAAGGTCAGCTGCCTATATGAGGCGAGAATAGACGTCGACAGCAAGCTCATACATTGATCCGAGGCAGAAGAAAAGACGGTGAGAGAAACAAGAACCAGACAGAGGTAAAGGGGGTGCCAGTCTGAAAGTCAAAGTGGACGGGTCAGGTTATCCTCAGACGGGAACAGGAGTTGTGATACAGCACGAGATGCAGGGAGCACATAACACCTCAGAACAAGATCATGTACCAGGAAGAAGGCGAGCCAACCAAGATGAGAGTGTAGCAGAGCGGGAGAGCAAAAGCAGGGGGATTGGCGTACAATAGAGAACGGGGACAGACAAAGGTGGTAACAGAAGACCGCTTTTACACTCCCAGTAACGAAGATACGGTGGGGGATGGGCCTGGCCTGTACATAATCGCGTATATGTGCACCTGCGGAGCGTCGCGGGGCAGGTCAATGTGGTCCGTGCATTGGGACGAGAAGGCGGGGTGGCAAGACAACGGAAAGGGAGACGGAAAGTAGATAAACTCCGACGAGGGAAGAGTTTGCCTGATTGAAAGGGGGAGGGGACGGGGGGAGGTCAGCGTGGGAAGTGAGTAAGGGATGAAGGTAAGTACGACAGGGAAACTATCACTGGGGTGGGGAGAGGAAGGTTAGCAGTCGTAGGAGCAGAGGCTAAGGCAGAGACGAAGCAGCTGAGGCCGCGGAGGAGAGGGTACGCACGAGAGGAAAGGGACAGGCGGACCAGGGCAACGTCAGATACTTTTTAAGCAGGCAGGGCAATATCAAATGTGCCATCAAGAATTAGAACATGGACATACGACCAAGGAATAAAAATACCTAGAGGCTCGCATCTAGAGAAAATGTGCAAATTAACCGGTACTTGTAAAGGTTTCCGGGTCCTATCCGAACAGACAGAGGGTTGGCGGAGGGTAGTGACCAATCCAAATGCGAGGGGGCAGGGGTTGAAGCTCATAGGGACATACACGGGCCCCAAATACGCCTGGCTATTCTAGAATTTGATCCACGTTAGCGAACGGAAGCTCTGAGCTCCCAGACCATCTTCTGCGGACAGGCCGCAGACAAAGTGGCGGGGAGTTAGATCTAAGCATCCCAAGGTGTAACAGGTGTGACGTAGCAATGAGTTCGAGGCGGAGGGTGAGATGAGGCCTATTAGGCATATTCGACCGCACGTTTACAAGAAAATCACTATCAGCACATCCTGGGCTGAGGTACAGACGTACCCAACTGGTATATCCTATGGCGCCGCGCCTATGCCCCCACAGTCCTTCCCAATTCGCCATTCAGTACTGTACATGGAGGCAGGGATGAAAATGAGGGGACCAGGACGGGAATTGGACAGAAATCGAGTTATGCATCTCAATGTCACAGACGGCGAGAAGAGCCTGAATGAGGATGAGTGTGCGTCGGAACTTGGCCGGAATGCGTCTCAGTAAATACTCCCACGGGCACTGTGATCAACACTAAGTATATTCAGTCTCCGCCGTTCCGGCCGGCACCTGTCGGACTCGCGGCAGCAAGTTAACGGCATAACAAAGACCAAGTCACCGTGCTAACATGGGCGTCTCATGTACTATTTCTTGCCTAAAATTGCACATACCACAGTGTATGTTGCTTGCGCTGTTCCTTACAGTGTCTCGGTCCACACCCAAAAGAATAACGCAAAGCAACTGGCCATCCACCGTCCAAATTGCCTATTCCACGAACAATGAGAAATCAATGCAGCAATATACACTGCATCCCCAAGCAAGCTTACCCTCCCGAATACATATAAAAGCTCATCTGATATCCACCTACTCCATACCACGAACTTCCCTTTCTCGCAACACACCTCCAATCTAAAAGGTCCACCAAAGCTACTGCTATGAACCCCTCCACCACGACTACCACTATCACCACGGCCACCGCCAGCTCTGTCAAGACATCCCTGACGTCCGCACCGCCGATGATAATTCGTCCAACGTACAGCGAGCCCCAGTGCTGCCACTGTGGCAAACGGGGATCCCACGCGCCAAAGTGCCCCTTCAAGTAAAATCTCCGTGAGTCCTATTTCATCGACGCTTTATTAAATAATCATGCTCAATATTTCCGGCATCAACGCAGTCCATCTGCCCCTATAGAACCATGAAGCTCTTGATGAATACACGTGCGAGTCGCGATCGGCAGAATAGAATTAATTTCACGCTTCACGCGTTAGAGTAGCAGAACCTATATATATATGCATATGTTATAACAGTATTCATTACTACAAATGGTTTGAATCATTTCTGTCTTCAAAGAAATAAACACATTCATATTAGACTTACTAATGTATCGAGAAAAGCCTGTCGACACGAACAACCTGAGCAAGGAAGTGAAGCTGGAATACGCCTACATAACGTATACATAATACTTAATATGCGCAGACAAATTTGTACGTCAGAGTAAAAACATGGTACTTAGACGGAGAAACTGGACGTAGAGGATGCATGATAAATTACGTGGTTCAAACAACACGTTATACTGATCAACTGGTCTGTGTTACGAAAAGGTTACACTTGTTCCTGTTGAAAGCATTATATAAAGAATCGATCGTTGAGTGAATACCAGCAAATTTAGAGCGTCCCCAACCGTGAAATCTAGAAACGATGGGCCATGTCACTAAGTACACTTCTATGTTCACACCTCATCTGTCTTGCTGCCTGATATACTTTCATCATTACTAGATATCGCGGGGTTTTTCCAAAGAACTTTAGGTTCGATGACAAGGAAAATGTAATTGTAAGATGCGGAAAGTTTCCAAAGCGTATGCCAGGAGTCATGGTTGAAGCTTTATATTGTGGAGTGGGCTTCTTTATATGTCTCGATTGGGTGAAAATAATTTATTTTCCCCGACGAGGTATACCGGGTAAAGAAAGCTACAATCTCGCTGCATTATTTAATGAAGCAGAAGTAAACAACTAAGCACGTACAACACCGTCTTTTGAAGTGAAACCGAAATGTGATATCTTCTCATAGGATTCTTCATCCTCAATCTACAAATACACGGCATATTTCCTGTATGCAGTACTGCGCACTAACGGATGGCGCGACTACAAAGGTGATTTCTTTCCCACCATCCCTTAGTGGCTCAACAAAAGAGATGAACAATTACACTACACATGCCACCTAATGGAACTCACTGAAGAAGAAATCGCAAAAGCACGAGCGAGGTTTCTGTGGCACATTGGAAGGGTGTGTGATCACCCTTCACTAAATCAGACAGATAAACGGGACAATGGTCTCGAGTTTCGTAGTCAGGACCTAGTACATGATATTTATGTATGATAATGCGTACCTCGAGTTTCGTAGTCAGGACGAAGGCTCGAGGATGAAAAAAGCTGTTTTTCTGTTGAGTGCACGTGATCGCGTTTGTCGTCGTAAGCCCCGCTTACACACATACTCAATCCTCCTGTTTACCACCGCGTCGAGTCATCCATAGCAATTGTACCACCAGATTACAAAGACTTTGTGTACTATATACGATCTATACTAAGACAGGACGTATCCATTCAGAATGTATTTCGCTCCACCGTCCTTCGCAGTATACGAGTTACCTCATAACTTCTTTCATGCATCATAAGCCTTGGGATCTGCGGCAAGAATCTTATCCACCAGTACTTCTTCCACAACATTCTCAGCCATCCGTTCACAGGCCTCCAAGTTGGACACCCCTTCCGCTCTGCCCAACGAAGAGACACAGTTGACCATATCCCCGCCGAGATGTTCTTTGTAGAATGAAAGGACATCACTAAACGAAGTGGTCAGCGCGCTCATTAACAGAGGTCTTCAAAACCCCACTTTAACCACCCGATACAATCAATAGCATCAGGGATACACTACTCTAGAGAGAGGCAGCTTAGTACTAGTATCACTTATGGCAGAATTGAGTACGTACCTAGATGTCACTCTCTATAGAAACATCCCGCGGGAAGGCCGTCAAAGCAGTCGCAAGTGATTCGTCCTGCCACGAGTCCGGCCGGAGCGGCATGATTGCCGGAGCTTGAACGCAATGTTGATGGTTTCGTGGGCAACTCGTGGGAGTAATGTCCATTGTTACGAACCTTCGCCACCCGATATTCGTAGGCCCGTTCCTTTCTACTTTTATCTTCGATTCATCAGTTTCAATCTGCTTTCATGAAGCGTACTGAATGTTGAATGTATGACAATCTAGGAAGGGCTCTAGGGGATAGGCGCGACGAGATGGTGTATTTCGTCTGGGTGAGTCCGTAGCTCAGTCCAGCAATTGCTAACAGCGAGTTTTAGTCAAAGTGCGGCATATTATGCATTATGCCACGGAGGCTTCTATCACACTTACTCCTGACCTCGTCCTGCGCTATGTCGCACCTACTATATTAGACCTACCTCCCCGCTGGTCCACTGCGGGCCAGTTCGCAGAGCGCGGTGCGGGGGCTTCGTGAGCCTCCGCATTATTGCGTGGAGTAAAGTCGATTACCGGAAGACGTATCAGAGCCATGCAATGTATTGCACGGGCTTCGCTCTTTGCTGCCCTCCCCCCGTTCCGACGCGTGCCAACCATCTGCCTGACTCCGGACTCGCCCGATGGGGTCGCTGGTTCTTACTGTGTTTCTTCGTCGACTTGCCCTTCCCCGGCTTCCCCACCTCCTTCAACTTTCAGGCGGGCAGACTCCCCGCTCTCAATGCTGTCTTCCGTCAACTCGTTTGTATGTCCTCGTGGTCCGGTGTACGCATTCCCTGCTCTTTGACTCTCGCTCACTGGCTATATGCGTTTCTCAGACGACTAGCTGTGTTCTGGTACATTCTCTGGCTCTGAGATGTATGATGTCCCCGCAAGTCATGCCGCGGCATATTTTATATCTCTTTCCTGACTGCATCACTCGCGCGTACTGGACAACCTTTCCGATGACCAGACCTCCCCTTGTCGACACTTACCTACTTCGCCCCACCACCTTGCCACGATATCGAGCCGCCCCTGCGATGCTCCCAGAGTGCATAGAAGTATAAGCCATCCCGCGGCCCCCGCGGCGTCCGTACTAGGAGTTTTAGAGCCGTCTTCCGTCGACTGTCCCTGTGCTGTAGTGTATACCAGCTCCCCATCTTTGACCCTCCCTCGCCACTCTACCTGCTTCTCGTAGTACGTGAGGTCCGCGTGACCCGCCGCGTCTGTCATTTAGGCACCCTCACGTTTGCGCATACTATTCTTTTTCGGTGCTTATCTGCTAGACATCATTCCATTTTCGGGGCCTCGCTCGCTGTCTCTGCCCCCGCCTTTGTGCTCGAACAAACATTGACCGGAACCTTCCCACCCCAGTGCCGGCGTCCCCTTCTCTCTTCTCACTTGTGCGTACTGACCGTTCTCCCTTCTCATGACAAGGTCCCCTCCTTGCCTCTCCCCATCGGACCATTGAGTCTCCCCTCATCGTTGCTTGCCTAATTCGCTTCACCTTCTTTGCTCGATGCAAGGACTGCAACGACATGGTCCGTGACGATTCCGGGTGCATATATGCACTGTCTCGTGCATCTCGTTTTGCGGTGTCCGTACTGGGAGTATAGATATGGTCTCCCGTCGACCCCTTTTTATGCCCCTGTGTTCCGTTGCACGCCAGTCCCGCTCTTTCGCTCTCCCTCACTACTGCAACCGCTTCTTGTCCGACTCACTGCTTTCTGGTACGCGGCTGTGTATGCGTTCCCCGCATGTCTCGCAGCATCTGATATCATATAAGCACTGATGTACCGTGCTGGTCCCTTGTTCACTCCCCTACGTTTGCATACCGTCCCTCGTCGGTGGTTATCTGTTTTCGGTACCCCTTGCCGATGTCGAGCCACCCCGCCTCCCATGTATGCGTGCTGGGAGTATCTGGCAAGCAGTCTACGCAATTTGTATGGTCCTGTGTTTAGTGGTACGCCAGGCCCCCAGCTTTGTTCTTCCTCATGTCTGCATCCGCCCCTGGGGCAGCTCACCGTGCTTTCTGGATGGTCTCATAGTCTGGGCTGTGTATGCGGTCTCACCTTCTCGTATTCTGACGTTGAGGTATGTAGGTGTGCCGAGCCGACCTCCCGAGCAGTACTGGCAGTCGCTCTCCCCCTGTAATTAGGTGTACATTCCCTGGCCAGTGCTTATCAGATCTGTCTCTCTTTGTGATGTCTCCCCGGCTCACCTCTTTAGCACAACAGAAGGCCCCAAGGACCTGCCCTGCGATGCTCCCTGGGTGCATATATGCAGTGTCACATACTGGGCAAGCTGATCCCGCCCCGCAACTGGTACTGGGGGTACAAAACCGGTCTTTTGTTGGTTCTTTTGCAATTTCTGCTTCCGTGTACTGTTGCTCGCCAGTCCCCACATTTTGGCTCTCCTCTCGTTGCTACATGCGCTCCTCGGGCAGCCCCTTGCTTTCTCGTACTTGCCTTCGCTGTGGAGTGTGTATGGGGTGCCATCATGTCGTGCAACGTCGTACATCATACAGGCACCCCGGACTACCATTCACTCTCCTCATTTATGCGTACGTTCTTTATAGCCTCGTGACCTGGCCGCTATAAGAGGCAAATGCGTCTAAAGGACCCTCGTAGAGGCACTTTGGGCGACTTGCCTCTAGACGGAAAGTCGCAGGTCTACGCTCCCCCGTCGTTACTTATCTGCTTTCTGTCTCCCTTTTCGATGTATGATGGCCCAGCAAATAGAGAAGCATACATCAAGTTATTGATAAGATTGGTGGATGGGGATGATACAGGCGACGCATTATGTCCGAATATTGAGCACGTAGATGCTCGATGTATCCCAATCATAAACATTGACACTGACCGCAGCTTCATGGACACACCCAGAGCGGCGGCAACGCGCGCGACGGGTGAACTTTCTTGTGTTTGACGAGCGCACGTGAGCAAGCTCTTTCTCTTCCGAACGGCCAGCACTCAGGACCAGGACACTCGCAAATCGAAGACACGGCGAGAATACCTCCTTGCCAGTCACCCTCTCGACTATCTCTAACATCAAATTTTTTCTCCCACCCTCCCTCTCCTCTAGGTTCTCTCTCAGCTATTTCCAGTAGAGCCGTGCCTAATGTCGTGAGCCACTGGTATTCACCTCGGCTCTGCATCATGCGTCTGCGCAGCGGCACACGCCCTGCCGCGCATCCCCAAAACTCCACAAAATAGCTATTATCACTTATCATAGTTAGTAGAAATATTCACTATCCATTACTTAACGCAGAACAACACACACTGTAGTCTATGAACAATACATTGCAACAGAAGGAACGGCCTGAGGAAGAAACACAAGCTTAAGACAGAGATTGGCGCTGTGGAAGAGACTTAGGGCTCGGATCGAGTGCAGGATGCTGGACAGGATGGAAGTAGAGGAGTTTCTGGAGAAGTTTGATCCGGCGCAGATTCGTCTGGCAGTTTCGCGCTGCTATAATGCATGGTGTTGATAGATGAGAGACATGAGTCACGCCTATGTATTCACGAAGATTATCTACATCCGTTGAACATGCGAGTTGTGGTGTACCCTGAGGTTGATGAAAACAGGTTTGTAGGATTGGATGCAAAGTAGAGTTCCGTAGCTCCTGCATCTGTATCTGTTTTTTAATATGCGATGATCAATGAGGTGATAACTATTCCGTATATATACTCATTCGTTTCTCAGCGGGTGGTTATGATACCCTTCCGATGTTGATCCGAGATAACTCAGGAATGATTATTTATGAGTGCCCTAACACAGACTTAATAAAATCAATCGCAAGAATAGATATAATATACAAAATCTTTTTAATCTGGGAGTAAAAATGCTATGGACGACTCAACGCGGTGTTAAAGAGGAGAACTAAGTGCGACATAAAACCAGCTTGTGTGATTTCTTCTTCGGTGAGTTCCATCACGCAGTATATGTTATTGAATTTCTGATCTCTTTGATCATGTTCTGCACCCAGCATCCGGATACATTATCAAAACGAAGATGGGATATATTAGGACCACCTGGGATTGTAGCATTTCAGTATCGTAATGTAACTGCGTGATCGTGAAGTACATACCGTGCACGAACGTTCTTTTATCGGTGCTCGCGGCCTTTACTGGTCAGGCCGAGCATGCGAAGGATTTTCTGCTGTCTTGAGTGCGGCATCGCGTAGAAGCCCACGACCGGCGCGTGGTCTGGATAGACGACTCTCTCCGTATGTCTTGAAGACCTTTCACGATGTTTCGGTCGATGTTTCGAACGGCAATGAAGCCGAGGTCTGGCAAGACAAGATCTTCCGCATGTTATACATGCTTGATCATCAGCTTGACGCTCGACGTGCGTTGTGTTGGACATGCCAGAATTGCTGATACGTCCCACAGAATCAGTGGTGAGGTGGTCTGGTAAATGTGGCAGGTCTTTTCGATTCTCCTCCGTGCGTTCGGATGCATATCCACATCCTGATCCGGAACGCGAAATACAATGGGATCCCTGGTTGTTATTCGATGTGCAGTTTGAGCAGCTCTGCGTATAAATGAATGTCAGATTCATGCATGAGAACTCGCGCTGAGTGCGTGTAGTTGTGCGTACGCGCCTGATGGAAAGAACTGTTCCCCCCAGCCATATCGCAGCACCTATTGAGCGACGATGATGGCCTGGAGTGCATAGATTGTGCGCAACGGTTACACTAGATATTTAGTGGTGGTATAAGTAGCATATTCACGTTATTTAACAGGGAACATACACCGCGGTCAAGGTGAGTACAGCCATGAGAGTCTGTCCAGGTGTTGTCTCCAAGTGGGGAAGAGTGTTCACTGACGTCTGAGAGGATTGTTTCGTGCATACATATAAGACTATAGACAGTTCAAAACAAAGGCGAACATACCTTGCAAAGTTACTCGATTGCCGATTATGAAGTTGCCGCCGTAGATCGTTACGTCATTGCAGTGTCCCAGAATGCTATTTGTTTCTGCTGGAAAATGCGTCTGACTGCTTGTACTGCTCATTGATGTGTGTATTTGACCAGGAGACAATGAATCCTTGATTCTCTGTTTGAGTTTTGGGCGTCCGTGAGGTGGGTTGAAATGACAAGGGCCTTATAATGGTAGGCATTTGATCGAGCTACTAATAGGATACTCCTAACATTGCATGCACCCACCAAAAACGTGTTTTAAGCCGATACTACTATTTATATGCACGATTTGTGCTTGTAACACTGCTGGCGCTCAACTATTTATATCAGCCAAAAAGGTGTTGTCATATACGTCTTGTATTTGTTTCGTTGTTTAAGGCCTGCAAATAGGCTTGAAAATGCCTCGGGGTTACCATGAACGGCAAGCCCGATAGGTATTTCTCTGCCAAAACGGTGTTCAAATAAACATGATGTATTTGACGACCTGTTTTTGGGCACCAAAAATTGGTGGACGCCAGCAGTGTAAGCACGTGGTGATGTGCACAGTGTGGACAATATCTCGATATTGGAGAAACCGGGTTTCCGGCTGTCTGGCTGGTCGGCACGCTCTCGGCCGGGATAGTCCGCCATCAATCACGCCGTAACACGCATCGTGCTACTCGACAGATGCGTCACCCAGCGTCCGACTCACTCCCAGAATCCATCTCTGCTGCCGGTATGTTGGCCAGTCCTGTAAGTTCCTTCTACTTGCATTAAACTATGTGCTTTGCTCACAGCTAGTGTTGCTTCAGTTTCACCCCAATGTACCTAGGCTAACTACTTCATCCTTGATCCAATAACAATGACCGCTATCCGACCGCTTTCCAACCTATTCAACATTCATTTAACATGTCAGAGTCCGTAAATCATGTACTACCCATCGGACATCGATAGTAGCTCTGAAATGGGTGTACCATGTTCATCTTGTGGCCGCTTCGTTTTGTACAAGCCCTGTGCAAGCAGTCTGAATGGAAATCAAGGCCGCCTTGTTGCTGTGGTAAGTTCTGTCTTACAGAAGCACTCCACCCCCTCGGTCTCGGTGCTTAATAGAGTCTTCATAAAAGTGCAATGGTCCAAATCTACAGGGCGAGAGTTGCAACACTATGCAGTGGAAGAGAAGTCTATTCTCACCAGGCCCTCTTATCCCGCCTTTGGTCCATTCTCCGTCAACCCCATCTACCTTTGCTAGAGCTCAATTTACAACAGAGGCTCCTTTGGGTGCTCCCCGCTGTCTTTTTAGTAGCTGTGGGCAAACCCGACTTGCTGCTGACTGTTCCCGATGCTTCTGCCGCAAGCATTGCGTTGCAAGTGGAGGGTGCTCATTGAAGACACATAGTACTGGCCTCCCTGCGTCTGTGTCCATTCTTTCAACCTCTCAGCATGTTGTCCCTGGTCTGGTGTTGTCTTCTCAGCAATCATTGGATGACTCCGAGGCACTTCAACACACAAGCCCGACTCAACATTCTCTTGCAGCCCATGGCAGTCAGTCAGTAATCAACAACCGTGATGGCGAGACCTTAGCGCCAGCATCAGCATCATGGGACTCTTCTGAAACCTATGTTAGCATACCGCGTCTACATGACTCAGAACTAGACAGCCTCGACACACGTCCGAATCCTCACTACCAATCACATATGCCTGCTATCTTTACGGAGCAGTGGAAACGGGAGCAGGAACTGGCTGAGGAGCGGCGTAAAACCGAAGCACAGCAGAAAGCGCACGCAGCAAGAGTCAAGAATACCGTAACCGTCTATGCATGGCTAGAGGATCAGAAAGCCCTGGTCATTCAGGCATTCCAGGATACGGTTGAGTTCACATGGCCCTACTTTTCCTTCTCGTCAACAATTCTTGCAGCTATCTCTCATCTTTTGTCTTCCGAAACTCGTATTCAAATCTACTGCAAGTCACTATTAGCCTGGGTAAACATTTCTCCTGGGCATATTGTCGACGTCACGGATAGCCATCAGCTTTTCATCAAGGCTAATCATGTAACCAACTATGTTGACTTCGATCGCCTTATGAACTTAAAGTCTGCGGGTGGTCCCCACCTCCGTTACAACCTTGCAGAAGAGCGACGTGATCTAAGGCTTTGATACTGACTTGGCCCTTCAGATAGTAGTCTTCGGACCCCATCTCCTTCTCAGCAGCAATTCTATAAGCCCACGCCTGTGTCAAATCACTTGCAGGACTCTTTTGCAAGTATTTCTGGTGCTGAAGTAACATCTCCGACTTCTGTGACTGAGGATTCGGACTCGGATAACCCCTTTCCTGTACTGCAACATCAAAGTTTGAAGAGACAGCTCTCCAACGTCTCTCTTGGACAGCCCTCAACGAAACGTCTCCATAGCCTGGATGTTATTAAGCTGACAGATGACGATGACTCGGATGTAGTTGCACTGCCCAATTTACCTGCAACAACATCAGTGCAATGGCCGGGCAGTTTCCTTGCTACAGATATCATCAAGTTCTTTGCTGATTGTGATATGCGCACCAACACTAAGATTGAAGCATTGTTCCGTCAGCACTTTCCTGGTGTTGTTTTTCGTCGCTCAACTGTTAATGAAAATCGGGCTCGTTGGAAAGCAGCTCCCCAAGAAATCAGAGATAAATTTGTAGCGGTGAAGCATATGGGAGGTGGTAAATGGTGTGTATTTCAACAAATGACTCGTAAGTAGCTTGGCTTTGTTTCTATTATTTTTGGTTATGTTTCTTGTAACTGTATGTCTATGTATCGCTTTGTAAAGAACCTATGTACAACTTGGCCATATATTTGGCATATTACCAGATGTTTGTAGCTTTTTAAGAGTCATACAGTTACGGCGGATGATCATCTCATCAAGAAAAAAATTGTACTTATCTACAAGCATCTCACGGCATATACTGTATGTAATCAGGTACTCGGTCACACCATGTACTCGGTCAGTACATGATTCAGAGAGTTTCTCAAGCTGGAATGCCTATTTTTTCCCAAAGTACTCTAGCTAAGCTTTCTTCAGTTTTATGTGTCGAAAGAATCAGGCTATTTACTCTCTTTTTCATGTGTAAAAAGTCTTAAAAAATGTGAGATTCCTGGAATTCGGCTATTTCCTTAATCCGGCTGACTATAATTAGAAGTGAAGTCAACTTGCGGTAACATGTGATGATTTTTTGCACATAAGTAAGCCAAAATTGGACTGACCGAGTACGCGATAATGAGCCAATTTCGCCGCTTTTACACTTTTCAATTTTCTTGGTTCCCTCAGGCATATTACAGATTCAAAAAAGCTTTTATCTATTATTGAATTTGTATTCCAGCCTCCTGACAAAGTTTCAAAGCACGTAAACAAGTGCTTACGCGGATATAGAGAAAATAGTTTTACCTGACCAAGTTCCCGATTACGTACAGTAGAGTGGTAACCACCTAGCCAGACGTTGGTTTGCTCTGCAATTGGGGAATTAAAGTACCATGGCTTGTTTCCTAGCCCTTTTAGTTCAGGAAAGTTGACCGGATTGCAGTTTGTTTGACAAAATGTGTCAGTGAGCTTGTGCTTGCTTTTAAAATGGAAAACATCCACGGAAAGCCCAACACTCTTGAATGCAAGATCATCTTTGACTATCTTTGCAAGTTGGCAGTTGTTATCAAAGAATATGTGGTCTGGCATAGTTCCAGGAATGCGAAAAGTGCGCTTGATCATTTCCTAGGGAGTAAATCCTAAGTATAATATATTCCAAGCAAAGACAATATGTTACAACTTACGACAACACTGGATACTGCCTCAGCACCATAGAACGTCTCTCTTGCTATAATCATCCCACATGGAGCGACAATCAATTGCTCGTTATGTGTGCGCTTCCATCCAAATTGGGCTCGCAGTTTAGGCTTGGAGGCTGTTGAGGTGTGATGTGCATGTGTTGGTGGTACATGACCTGTTGGAAGCTCAAACTCTTCCGTCTCCTCATCTATATCTGCAATATCAGTTATATCTGCAACATCTGTTCCCATAGAGTCATCGGGATGTGCAACTCGAGCACGAGCAAGTCGTTCCTTGGGTTGGAAGCGTGATTGGCCTCGATCCTGATAGGTTTTCTCAATTGCTTGATGATCTAAGTTGTGGCAAGTTTTCTTGTTAGCAGCCACATGCGAAGAACATCCAATGACAGCACATATAAGTGCATTGATCTTGTGGTCCTCGCAGAATCTATCCCGGTTATTTGACAAAGGTTTATGGCAGTTATGAACTCCGTAGCATGGATGGCCCACGTTAACACCGTCAATAACAACAACAGAGACTTTGCATGTGCCTAAAAATATAAATTAGGCTCCAAAACTTTACAATGATATTTTGTAGATGCAACTTACCATCAGTTGAAAAGCGTGTACATTTATTGCAGTAGTGCCGAAGTTCTGGCTGACTATATAGCCGTATACGCTGATTTCGAGCCTGCATTGCTTCCTTATACCTGTCTTGATCAAGTCCAGTGTGTGGTACAGAAAGCACCTGGTTCCGATTACATATGTCCTCTAAAAGAGAAAGGATAATAAACCCATTCCATACATGATCAGATTCGAGTGTAAATCCAATTCTCCATTGGTCCGGTGGTATGGAGCCCTGGGAAAGAGCTGAATTGTATAGCCGAGCACAATTGGTTGCTGATGTCCACGACACAACCATTAATGTTATCCATAGGTTGATTACTTTTCTTTCAACAAATTGATGCTCTCCAACCTGAATAATATCGGGTATTGAACTGCTTTGATAGTACACACGTTTTCCAGCATGGACATAGAAGTTGTGATGGTAGTTCACATTGCAACCTAGCAGCATAGGAGTAAACAATCAACATCACAAATTTGACTAAATAGCACTAATGTTATACGCACGCTCACAATACAAATGAACTGACCAGACCGGAAGTGGTCCGTTATCCAGTGTGTACAAGACACATTGTCTTTGCTCTGCTTTTTTAAGTGCCTGGCCTTTATCACCCTGTTGTTTACAGTCTGGATTGATGCAGTAGTGTTGCGGTGGGTATATGGACCGCGGCACTAGAATACAAGTAAGTTATGCTTGGGAAAAGTAGTAAATAATTAACATACATATACCATGTGCTTGACCATGTACCAGAAACGCTTTTGAGAATGCATTCAAGCTAATCCCTTCCGGAGAAAATTCAGCTGATGTCCAAATAGTGTCCTTTAAAATAGACCAGCAATTTTGTGTTGTTTCTATAGATATATTGCATGTGGATGAGAGGAAGCTCAGAACACTACCCGGTAGTAAGGGTGGCGCAATATCATGGGGATAATGAGCTGGCTGTGGGAGAAGAATATCATTTTTGAGCTGTGCAGCATAAGTGATAAAGCGGAAGATATTGCCAAGTGACAGGGTCTGAAGTGCTTCAGCATTAGACTTGAGAAGGGAGAAAAGCTTGTCTAGAGTAGGATCGACCATGATACACTGCTGTTTCAATGGAGAGCAATGGTCTGGCTTATATACCTGCTCAGAACCATAATTATTGACTTGGTACTTCGAGTCTGACAGTATTAAAGTATACTAAGTGGCACCACTTTGCATCTTGTGCAAGCTGTAGTAGCAGCTGTACGGTATATTCATTGTCTCGTACCACTTGTAGGATCATGCGATATACGCTGACTGTTTGCGTGGCCATAGAAGACATCAATTCATTGAGTTTTTTTGCGGTTTTGTATTGTATGAAAACTATTTTGAGATGTCTGCAACTTAAAAAAAGTGCGCGCACACTTAATCTCGCCGAATTCGGATCAATGGCGAGTAAACGGCACTGATGACAGATCTACTCCGCTGGCGTGCAATGTCCCACGGGTCTATTGAGACAGGGACTGCATGTAGGCTTTCAATAGTACATTGAGTACCCCTTCAATTTGATTTTAAAGTAATGGTGATTTATTTTTTCTGGGGTAGAAGCCAAGTTAATCGAGGGTATTAGGCCTCCGGGTCCGGGTACAGACCCTAGTACAGATGGTGCTTGTATCTAATGACAGTATTAAGTACTCCTCTGTCTATTCCTGTGTACTTGTAAAATATTTGCTCACAGATGACTGGCATGTTAGAGCACCCCGGCTAAGTGGATCTCTTGGAAGAGTCAATGCACCTGCACTTCATGCAAATCCGTGGGAACATGTGAACATCTGTGTAATTGTGTTCATATCTCCGCAGTGAGGAACCAATATTATATATAAATTGAATAGTAGGTACTTTAGACGTCTGGCTAACTAATAGTGGGGTCTGATAGAGGACCCCTGCACTGTGGACATGTAGGAGAACACTTGACGCAGGTTCACTAAGTACAAATCCGTGGGTACATGCTAAGTAGGCGGAGTTGATGCAGTGGGCTTGCAATTGATCCGATCTCGGCCAAATGCCGTGAGGCCCGTGACACGGCACCCTACGGCATCAACAATATGCGTTGCGGGCTTAATGCTTTCGTTTAAAATGCGGCATGCGTACATTGACTTTTGATAATAATGTGCGCTTATTTCAATTGTGCGGACCATTTATTAAGTCATGCGCACCAAAATCTTAACAATGCGCACAGTTTTTAATTGTGCGGACCGTTTTAACAAGCGCATTGTGTAATTTATTGCGGATGTTGAAGTTAATGAAATGCAGCATAATTTGATTTGTAATGCGCCTTAGGCACGTTTTTTTAAAATGTGATAATAAATGTGCAAACGGACGCCCATACTAGTACGATCTCTAGCTGACTATGTTGATCACTTATGTATAAATACCATCAAACTAAATATTTATATGCATGCGAATTGTCCTCTTCCTTTGGAAATACATCAACGTCTACTGGTAGATAACCAGCGAGACCCCAGTGAGAAATCTATGCGGATAAATGTTGGAAAACTATAATCCATGGTTCACGACGAAATTATTACTGGTACTTTCAACTTTTAATGGTCAGGCTGAGCTTGCGAAGGATTTTCTGTTGTCTTGAGTACGGCGTCACGTAGAAACCTGCAGCTGGCGGGACAGCTAGATGTACGGCTCTTTCCCTGTGTCTTGACGACTCTTTGCGGTGTTTTGGGCAATTCCTCGAACGGAAATAAAGCCGAGATTCTCCGCATGATGTACACCCGTGAGCGTTGGAAATGATACTTCCCACGTCAGTGGTGTGCCCAGAGGGCGCCAGATGCTGTGCTGAGTCTGTTATATTCTTCGCATCCAACGCCGTGGGTTCGGAGAGATGGCCGCATTGCAATTTGGAGCACGGCATAGAATGGCGTGCGCAGTTATCTTTGTCCGTGCAGCTTGAGCAGCTCTGAATCTAAATTACTATCAGATTTAGTGTCCTGGACAGTGATATTAAGGATATCATAGCGTCCTGGACAGTGATACTTAGGATATCAGAGACTCCTGGACAGCGATACTAAGAATATCAGAGTGCCATGGACCGTGATATTAAGAATATCATAGCGCCCTGGACAGTAATACTAAGGATGCTGCTTGATGCAGATGGGGCACATGTCTAATGCGATGGGGCGCACATTATCATGTCGTTATATCACTTGGGTCGCACTTGGGTCTCACGGTAAATTATAGCATCCACCTATCTATACTTCATATGCAATACAAGTCAAGATGTTTTCCACTTTTCATACCTTAAAATATCGAATCAAGCACACAGCTCGTGATGTTGTCCCAGACACGCGCCAAGCAGTTACGTCGTCGCTGCATAGTGCGCAATCTCATAATCCAGGTGATGGTATGCTAGTCTTATCTCTGTCTTACTACACCATTTGCTCATTTGCCTGACTGAGTGGATCCAGGAGATTGTGGCATAGGCGCAACAGGATCACTGGAAGGACATTTATTATCTTGCATTCTTAAACTAATGCAGCCTACAATTTCAGCACATCTACATAGGGTGACCGCCATAGAGTGCGAGCAAACCCACTCAAATGATGTACTTTGCAGCAAGGCCCTTGTCAGGCCTTGAGCAGAACGCAGCAATATATACAAATAAGCACCGGCCCGCAACGGCAGCTTGTACCGAACGGATTTCGGTTCATAGAGCGGCCGGTCACTGGTATACCCAAAACAAAAATGACGCACAGCCTTGGTTTATTTTTGGCAGTCAAGTATTATAAGAGCCTGGCAAAATGCCTACCACTATCAAGCACCATCCTTGTCATTTCAACCCGAACAGAAAATTAAGTAGTCGAAGTTCTCTGGTCACATACACACATCAATGAACAGTACAAGCAAGCAGACGCATCATCCAGGGAAAACAAATGGCATTCTGGGACACTGCAATGACGTAACGATCTACGGCGGCAACTTCATAATCGGCAATCGAGTAACTTTGCAAGGTATGTTCGCCTGTATTTTTTGAACTGTCTATAGTCTTATATGTATGCATGAAACAATCCTCTAAAGACGTCAGTGAACGCTCTCCCCCACTTGGAGACAACACCTGGACAGACTCTCATGGCTGTACTCACCTTGACCGCGATGTATGTTCCCTGTTAAATAACATGAATATGCTACTTATACCATCACTAATGTCTAGTGTAAGAGTTGCGCGCAATCTGTGCACTCTGTGGCATCACCGTCACTCAATAGGTGCTGCAATATGGCTGCGGGGAATACTTCTTTCCATCAGGCACGTATGCACAACTACACGCACTCAGCGCAAGTTCTCATTCATGAATCTGACATTCATTTATACGCAGAGCTGCTCAAAATACACGGCAAATAACAACCAGGTATCCTGTTGTCTCTCGCGTTCCGGATTTGGATGTGGAAATACTTCCGAACGCACGGAGGAGGATCGAAAAGACCTGCCACATTTACCAGACCACCTCATCACTGATTCTGTGGAACGTATCAGCAATTCCAGCATGCCCAAAACAACGCACGTCGAGGGTCTAGCTGATGATCAAGCATGTGTAACATGTGGAAGATCTCCTCTTACCAGACCTCGGCTTCATTGCCGTTCGAAACATCGACCGAAACATCGTGAAAGATCTTCAAGACATACGGAGAGAGTCGTCTATCCAGACCTTGCGCCGGTCGTGGGCTTCTACGCGATGCCACACTCAAGACAGAAGAAGATCCTTCCCATGCTCGGCCTGACCAGTAAAGGCCGCGAGCACCGATAAAAGAATGTTCGTGCATGGTATGTTCTTCACGATCACGCAGTTACATTGCGATGCTGAAATGCTACAATCCCAGGTGGTCCTAATATATCCTATCTTCGCTTAGATAATGTATCTGGATTCTGGGTGCAAACCATGATCTCTAAGGGAGTATTATTATCCCCAAAGGTACGATAATTCGAAGTCTTTATAGTGTATAACAAGCTAATTTAGTTTAATAAGTAGTTCTGTAACACATGTAGTGCTACATGTGCGTTTTGAATCTTGCCATGGTGCTAATGTGACAGGAAAGAGGCGTGGTATGTATTCACACAGATTATTACCAACTGTTGATTATGCAGAGTGTGGTGTACTCTGAGGTCTGAATTAACAATGTATCGTAGAGTATTGTATCTTTATTTTATATCTATTTTATTGAGCTGGTATCAATGATTAAATGTTGCTGTTCAGCTGAAATACGGTGTCTTCTCATAGGATTCATCACCCTCAATTTAATATTTGGTATATGTCCATACTGTCAAGGACAACTTAATGCGCCCTGCATGGCAGTGTATCCACACCCTGCATCTCTCGTAACTTACACCCCGCAAGGCATATGCATACTTAGATCAACCAAATATCGGAGTTTAAGATAATGCTACAGTAAAATACAACGGTAATGACTGAGTTCAACCAGGGGCGGAACATGTACTGTATCATTTTCACACTACTCGCATTGTTAATCATTGCGTATAGGCTGTCCCTCTTCCGATTCCTAGATAGATGTACGGTACAGAAGCCTTATATACGTCATATTCAGGTCCGGGAAGACGGTGATTTTCATTGTGAGCAATGTTCGCTTGCCACACTTTACAGACGCAGAGCACCGCATACGGGCTGTGATAATTATAGCGCGATACCCCACTGTAAACACTAAGTCCTGCATTTACAGGCCCAGTTCACCGCAAAGTAACTGATGAATGATGCTCCATATTACAGTTACTACTCACAGTAGTAGATGCGGTTAAGCACTGACTTCGCGCACTGCCGTCACCATATAGACCAGACTCGCCTTCATTATACTCGACGCCAAACCTCCGGGCGGTTGAAAATGCCGCAGCTGCAGCCTCAGGTATGAGATGAGTTAAAGATACGGATAATGCGTACCACATGCGTGATCTGGTTTTTTGGGGTTATAAGTGTCTGTAAAGGAGACATTTGATAACAGATCTGCCTGCCGTTACATTTAACTGTAAGCCTCCCAGGATTTGCGGATCAGACTCACTGCAGTGGAGCAGTGCTAATAACAGGAGGTGCGCGCTTTATGAAGTTTACAGGCAATGCATACCGCATACACGATCCGATCTCTATGCGCGTCCGGCTGCTGTCACATCTCACTGTAAGCGAGTCTCCCAGGATTTACAGACCATGCTCACTGCAAAGAAAAGACATACAGCCCCACCAATTCGGGAGAAATACCCTGAAATGACTTCGCGGCATCTAGCCACTACGAGGGTTGTCTTAATTATATACATATTTACTCCAAAGACTCCATAAGACGACGTCTACGCGGCGCATTCTTAATATCAGGAGGGGCGCTCTGTGCGAAGTCTACAGGTCATGCGTACCGCATACGTGATCCGATCTCTATGCGGTCGTCAGCTTCTGTAAAAGACAGATTTGATAATGGATCTGGCTGCTGTTACACTTCACGGTAGGCGAGCCTCCCAGAATTTACAGATCGAGCATACTGCAAACTAAAGGTTGACTGAAGGACACACAATCCCTCCACTGTGTACCGCAAGATCTTCCAGCAGAAAATTTGTTATGTGCTGCAGTCGTAATCTGAGGCGGTTTTAGTTGTGCAAGTTCTACACACACTACGCAGCGCATACGAGAACATATGTGGTCTGTATAACTGCAGAAGAGACAATTGATATCACATCCGCCTGCAGTTACAGGTCACTATAACCGCACAACCCATTATTTACATACTGTGCTTACTGCAAATGAAAGGACATACGGCCCGACTCATCTTTAGATACAGCTTACAGCAAACGGTGGGTCTCAAAATCTATTTTTGGTCACCCCTTTCCGAATCAATTCCCACATCTAGTTAATGCGTAGCCATCGCCTGATTGGTATGTCACCATGCGAAAAAACTTAGTCATACTCCCACGGCCTTCCCTCCGGGAGCTCTCAACACCGTCTATCAGCGCTTGTTAGTGTCAATATTAGAAAATGGAATATTTCTACCTTCCTGTAGAATCTCTGAGAAAATGCCATGTGACATTTGGATCCATATAACCAATGTAGAATAATAATTGTGGCATATCCGTACATTTGTGCATACGCGTGAGGACGAAGAGAGGTCTGTCCAAGGTTCGTGAAGTGTACACATATACACTGCCAGGAATATGTGCAGGCCCTTTGGATGCATAGTTCAGATGAAGTACTTGCGGTATTCGAGGTCGAGGAAGATTCTGGGGGCCGGGATCGTCGAGGTCAATGCAGAAGTCGGGGGCCGGGGCAGTGGTGGAAGTCGGAAGCATCGTTGTCGGATGCCGGATAGACAATAGGGGAGATCCAAATGTGGGTCTCGCTGTCGGGGGACGATAGAGGGCCCGCAGTGGAGGCCTAGGTGATGGAGTCGGGGGAGGGGTGGTGGACATGGGAAAGGAGGTTGCGCGGCTTCATAAACGTGCATATACTTGCAAGGACTTTTCTGTAGGCCCGGTACCTACTATGCCTATTGGAATATATCAAAAATATCTTTCATCATGGATGGCACAAGATATCTGAACGGGTACTGCTAACTAACTTGTCAATCAGACGAGTAATGTGTCCTGGGCTTGCAACTGCCATGTGGGCCAAATAGGGTCTGTGCATTACAATGTACACTCCGCAAGCATAATAAAGCTACAGATATAGAGTAGCAGGAGGAGTGCCGTCCTGCATCACAATATCATTGTTCAAGTTTGTGTGACGTCCGTGAAAACTTGTGCAACATATACACATGCGAGAAAAGCCCCCAGGAGTGAGCTTGAAGCATATTGTACATATTTACTGCAGTGCAAACCATTGACCTTTTACGGTACATATTTACAGTAGAGAAAATGGGGTTCTATGCGGTACTATTATACGACACAGGGATCCATCATTACATGCTGTGTATAAATACAGCATATCAATGTGGTTGGTTATACAGTAAATATGTACAGCTAACCATCTCATTGAAATTTACTGTCTCATATATCGGTATATAATCCCACTGCACTGCCGTAGCCTTTACCTATAGCTCAATGTAGGGTAATCATAACAAACAATAACACTGTTTCGGGGGCAACACAGGATGTTCATTGTGTCTTTTCGTGTCACGTATCCATACGTCCTCCCTTACTCCGCCAACTTCATCCCCTCTGCCATGGTATCCATGCGCGAATTCATGACAATATTGAGCCAACTACCTCTAACAAGGCAAACGAAATACTGGAGTCTTTTGCCATCGGAGCATCGTGTTAGATGCATGCTACATCTCCTTTACCGCCCCTCATACAGTAAACATGACTTAAGGCAACTCCTCTGGAGCTATATGCATTCATATGAGTGAATTTCAGTCGTCAACACCTTAATGCTTGATGATAGCGCAGGATTAGCGAGTCTTGAAGTCGCGTCCTTCATCTTTACAACATTGGATGACAGATATCTCATTGCTTCCCCTGAGTCGGAACCCGACCCAGATGTCCTAGAAGAGCTTTTTGAAGAGCAGACATACCCGGAGGTTCTCGACGTGATGATATACCCTTCATTTACTGTAAGTCTCTATTCCGTCGATTCTCCAATGTAAAATGTATGCTCACAATCCGACTTCAGAAGGGGAAATGTTTTCCAAAATTTGTGCAGCTTATCTGCTGGGAAAACTACTTTAGATTCATAGATTGGACGGAGCTTACTGTGGTGGTGGATCCGTTACTCTTTCCGGTCCAGTACTATCATCCCTGGGGTTTCTGGTCCAAACTAGATGTCGCAAAGAAGATCAATCTCAAATTCTGCGGCCCTATACTTGTCCTCAGATGCGGCGATCATCCCTCGGGCAACAACTACCAGGCAACTATGGGAATGCTTGAGCTGTCATACAGGCTTTACACAGACGATACGCAACAGGTTTACACTGTTCTCCCGGCACATCTTTTCCCAGCCGATCCGGCGAATACACTTGCCAAGTTTGGATGGGGTTTGAAAACGCCCGTGACGGAGGAGGAGCATAACAAAGCCGAGCATGAATCGCGTCTTCTAGCTGAAGCAGTATGCACCGACGACAACGACATATATAGCAGGGAGTTGGGCGGGAAACATTTTAATCCATACGACTACAAACACGAACCAACAACATTTAGCACTCCAAATGAAGACTGGTGACAAAGGAGTAACAGCTCGTAGTTGAAAGAGCACTCTAGTAGTATGTAGTCTAGTATGTAGCCTATGTTTCCAAGTTTAACAGTGCGTTACTACTGATGTCCATCCATTTATCGAGCTCTGGTTGGTCGTCAAACTCTACATTTACCTCGATACCGTAATCTTTCCTGATCCAAGCCATCTTTTTCCCAATGATCTTGATCGCAACTGCAGCGTCGTAGTCTTCCTCCGTGGGGTCCATTCCGTATAAGTCGATCAATGTCAGCCCAGTTATACGTCTGAATTGACTGACCCAGAATGAGCGGATGGCGCATGGCGTAGGATCCATTGCCTGCATGTACTGAACCTTATGACCGTAATTTTCGTTGGTCGAGTATGCTTGACATGTCTTGAAGAAGAAAAACTCCATCAAGACATCATCAATCGAGCAGCCGCAGTGCATATGTCCCCGGGGTGGTATATCAGTCTTGTACTTCTTTGGATACGCAACGCCGTAGAACTTGTTTTCGCTGTTGACTCGCTTGTAGGTGCGTATGATCTGGTGATATCGGCAGATAAAGTTCTTGTTGCGTGTATAGAATATCAAAAGAGCGACATTCCGTGACATGTAGGCGGCTTCAGTAACAAAGCTTTGTACTTCGCGTATAGCGCCTCGATATCGCAGCTTGCAATGCGCTGCGAGCTTCTTCCGTTCTTTAGCGGGAAGGGAAGCAAAGTCCACATATTGAGTGAGCTCGTGTAAATGACGCAAACTGGCCATTGCTTCCTCTATATACAAAAGAAATCATATAAGTGATTGATCGCAGAATGAGTTTTGAAGCACAGTAATCGTGCGTACCACGAAAGACCTCCAAAGCGGCGTCATCCATGCGTAGAACCTTTTGCGCCCACTTCGACTCCGGTTCTCGAGACTCCTGATGTTTGACCTTCCTCTTGCGGCGTCGTCCACTACTGACAGTGAACTTGGTGGCGGTTTTTCCCTTCGGCTTTGCAGTGACTTCCTCCGAGGAATCCAGTTCGGAGGCAGAATCGTCCATTCCCATGTCCTGCATATCAGACAGGTTATCATCATCCGACGCCTGCAGGCCGGTCGCATTAAGATTTTCATCCTGCTCCTGTAGGCGTTCACTGATGGCTTCAGCAGTCTTTTTCATGGTGTTAATGCTGTTTTGAAGGTCCACTAAGTTGTCACGATCAACTGATAGAAGACCCTTGGTGGCTTTCACGATGTCCAGTTTGAGTCTCCTTAACCGCTTCTCATCCACACTGCAACTGAAATACTGGGCGTAAGACTTTTCGGCATAAGTGACGTCGTTGGTGGCCACAGAAATGGAATCTTCCGCAAATTTCTTGTCGTCATTTGCTTTGGTCAATGCGCTCAGGTACTGGGAGATAACTGCCGAATCATATACACCCCTATTGGCTACAACTAGACGCTCGAGTGACTTGGATGCATATTGAAGGCAGGATGTCCAGATAGAGAGGGTAGCCCGCCCCCTAAACAGCCTCTTACGAGCTACTAATTCGCTGGCTGACTCAGCGGGGACTCGATAGAGGTCTGGGACTCTGAGATCGTTGAATATCTCCCTGGCAAAGAAGTCACGGTCTACTTCCTTGTATGACAGCTCGCTGTCCCATTTAGAGATAAGTTTGAGTCTAGGAGGGCAGTTAGTGGATATTGTTGGATAGGTGAATATGCACGCTTACCTCTCCTCAGAGATAACTCGCAAAGCTGACAAGTAAGCCGCCTCGTCATTGTCAAGACTCCTGATACATCTTATAGTCAACAACATGTTACGCATGACTGCGGAAAAAATATTACAAGTTTATTTTTGCCATTGCCATATGACTTATAAGTCCTTTGCTCTGCTCCGTGGCCACCGATACAGTGGCATGCGCCTCCGGCTCACTCATAGAATCAGAGTTGGGCTCCAAAGCTCCGACTGCTACGCAGCGGTCGGCGCTGTAAGATACATACTTAGATACTGTTTCGATGTGAACATCACTAGTGCTAACTCACTGAGGCACCATTTCCATGGACATCTTGTTGCGGCTGCCTCCCAGAGTGCCGTCTTGATCAGCGCCCTCGCGGTTCAAGCCACGAGCGAGATCATCAAACACATCTCTAAGAAATATTGGACACTTCTTTTAATCGGTTGAACTGCCAAGTACTTACTGCTGCAGTACGTCTTCTATATCGACATAAATTTCATTGAGACTTCCACCTATATAATTGACTTCGCGATCCTTCCCCTTAGCTTTATTGTTTGTACTATATACGCCATCCAGAGCGTCATTTTGATCAGTGGCCTCGAAGTTCTCAAGTATATCCCTGCGAGACAATAAATCAGGCACGCCCTGTCTATCGAAACAAAACTTCACGTACTGCTGCATTATGTCTTCCATTACAATAGAAACACCATCCAGAGCTCCATTTCCATAAACCTCATCCTGATCTTTTCCCTTCCCTTCATTGTTGAGATCACTGTCAGGGATTGAGATAATGAGCGAAGGTAAATCGCCGCGAATTCTCATTCATGTCTACACACCGAATTACACCTTCCATCTCAGTATAGTCGCTTCCCTGAGCTGTATGTGGATCTGCAGCTTCACCACGATCGTCCACATCTCTACAATATGCGAGATTACACATCATCCTACAACCAAGCCTCCAAGTGATATGTACTTACTCTGGAAATACACTGTTCGGACTGCCATCGAGAGCGCTACTGTCTGGTAAACTTCTGTAACCACATCAAATTGGTTAGATAACGGTACATTAGCTAAAGTATCGCTATGTACTTACTTATGTAGGATACCTTCCATCGCAGCTCCCTCCAAAGTCGTTGAAAAAGCGTCACCGATGACTACATCTTCTTGCATGCTATCCAGAATTCTATTACCTTGAAAATCACTGTACACGCCCAGCTCGAATTAGGTAGCCGTATGTTTACTTATAGCGGTGAGTACTCACTGAGACAATATATCTTCCATTTCAGTAGAACTGCCTTCCGAAGTGGTCAAAACAGCGTTGATGACTATGTCCGCCTGGGTGCCATCCGCAGCGCTATTACAATCCAAAGTACTGTACACGCCCAGCTTAATTTAGATAATTGTACTTTAATCTATTGCGGTGAGTACTCACGTCTGTATGCCATCCATATCGGCAGAGAAAGCAGTGGCTACAGAAGCGTCAACTCCCCCAGGTTTAGGCGTTATATAGGGTACGTGTAGTGTACCCTCTCTGGGAGCACTAAGTTAAATGAATGTAAATTTAAAATATGTGCGTAGAGCGTTTCAAAGGACATACATAGCTGCATCAAAGAGCTCATCACGCTTTGGCCCAAGACTTGGAACATTGAACCCTGGTACGTCATCTGGCTGTAAGGTATCACTGCTGTTGAAAGTCAGCAACATACACTTTACCAGCAATAATAATAAAATATACCACTCATTTCTACTGATTACATCGATGGTGGGCTCAGCCGATGTTCCAGCAACTGAATTTGTGGGGTCGGAGACCTTGGAAGCCTCGATCAGCTCTACCTTGACGGCTAGAGAGGTCTTATTCTTCTTCTGATAGGCTCTCCAGGCGGCCATAGCCTTGTCGCGACGGATTCGGGCTTCCTCCTTTTTGTCCACTAGATATATGGTCGAGTTAAATAGGTTGAATATGAATGAACTTTTACTTACAGTCGCGCGTCCGTTTGTGTCTGAATTGCGTCCAGTTCTCATTGGAGCTAACAACATCAGTCCAAAGCCGTGTCTCCTCTTCGGATATTGGTTTAGATAAGTTGGTCCTCCTCTGGGAGCTTGCAGTGGCATGAGACAACATAGTGTCGGGGCTAAGTGCTTAAGCACCGCAGAGAATCTGCAAAAATATGCGGAAAATAGAACCAGTTGACTACAGATCCAGTCGACTGACTGCAGTGTAGGGATAGCGTAAGTGGACGAACCAAAACCAAGCGCGAACTGTAACAGAGTCTGTGGCCCTGGGTAAGCGTAATGCCATGGCGTCGGTAACCCATGTACGTAACGAGATCTATCGCTATTCTCCCACCTAATCTCACGAGAGCCTTTACCAAGCCTGTCGAAGCCTTTTCCACATATGTGCATGAACACTGAACATCACATGTGCCTATAGGTGAGCACGTTTCCTAAAGGGGAATGAATACATTCCTAAAGGAGAATCAACACATCTGCGATGTACAGATCTCGGTCGTTGTGGCCGCGCGTTTATAGATACATAAGGGTAGCTTCTGTGTGTGCTTTCGGTCTGTCCTGCCCGCAAACCTTCCATAAACCATGAATGAGAGCGCTGCACAGTTTGTGGATATTTCAGTATCCAGTCTGTACAACGTCTGATCCTGTTGGTGTGTCCCCTTTCTGACCTCTATTTTTTTGATTCATATTTCGCACTTGTCTAGAAGCTCAAGAGTACTACTACGCGGTGCTTGTGGGATGTGAGCCTGGTGTCTATCGCAGTGGGTATGTAATCTATTCATCATTTTCAAATGGACATGATATACTGACAAATGCACTAGTGAAGACATTTCATCTAATCTCAGCCGTATACCTGGGAGTGCGGTTGTGAATTTTAGTACTGAGGACGACGCACACCGCCACTACTCTTTAGCTGTCAGGAGTAATTGTGTATACTGGTCAACTTTACTGAGAATCGCACCACACCGAGTGAGTCTATGGTTGACACTATCCCCGGTTTGTTCACATCCGGTATGTATTCTCCTGTACATCTTTTCGCAGTACCTACTAATTCAAGTCTCTTCAGAATTAGATGACGTCTCATCGTTGTACCGCTGATGCAGTGTAGCTGTGGGGCATGAACCTGGTGTCTTCAACAGGCCGTAAGTTCGCTCTTTCTATCAGCACATATGACCTCATTACTTACTCAATTACATTATCAGGAACACATTCTCCTTCAATGTCATGAATACCCAGGCCCTCGTAGCCCCAAGTTCTCGACACGGGAAGCTGCCATTTCTGACTTTAAAACTTCTGGTGGCTAAACAAGTAGTTCGAGTAGAGTACATTCATGAGTGCTTCCTGGTAACGAACTGTAATGTTATGGCTTGATTATGTACAGTTCATATCATAATCATACTATCGCGTTTGCACTTTCATTTTGGGACCTTTGATTGCAAATAATGTCTTTCATCATAATCTGCGCAAAAATGAGTATGTATGCCCCCTAAATCACGAGTCCTGTCAAAAATGGGTAATTAGATTTGAATTGGATTTTACTATGCATCGCACATTTGGCAAATCCGTACTGAACTTCTTACCCTCAGCAACCCTTCCGTAGATAGAGATAGAACTCTGCTAATGGACAAAAGCGCTCTGAAGAGGCCAAAGTACCCAATAGGTCCTGATGGGCTAAACAGAAACCAGCGGTACTACCGTAACAAGAAGTTGAAGAGGAAAGAAAGACAGGAAAGTCTTCAGGACATTCATGGATGTGAAATTAGCCAGTGCTAACAGTCAAATCATGTATATAGACCTCTACGACACAGACTCGTGTCTCGGATGAGCACAGCTCAAATGACATTTCTCGCCAGTCTCAGGTAACATTTCGCCGTTGTAAATCTCCCTGACATCGGCTAAGTACAACCCCAAATTTAAAGGAGGCCAATCACCAGTACAAATTGAAAACGGTACTTTCTGACGTAGACTGGAGAGAATTTCAGTCGCAGATTATAGTCTCCCCGTCGCCAAGACACAGTCAAAAGAATTTCCCTTCCCAAACTGAAAACGACCCCACAAAAGAGATAACGGTTACCCATTACAAACCTGACAGTCATGGAAACCTTTCCTTGACCAGCGCTCGCAATGTTGCGAGCGTAAGGGACATGTTTGTTTCCACTACGACAGATTCTACTTCTTCTTATGCAGTGCAAAGACCGGACAATATTTCAGGGGATACTTTGCTTTCTCATATCCATCCAACGCCTAATAGCCAGCACGCGTTGCCTCACGCTCTCGGATTGCCTGCACACAGCTCCCAGGATCACATCACAGAGGAGTGTCTCGCGCCCCTCGCTGCAGGCGGTTCCCAGAATTCCATTAAGCACGGCCGTAAGGAAAATGTGCTCTATAATGTCGCGGGAGGTAGAGGAGGTGATATGTCACATGAGGACACTGGCAGCTCTACCAATCACCTAGTTGACAGTGGGAAATACGTGAGTTTCTAATTTTTTAACTAACGTGTATACTGTCCAATTACAACATGCTTTCATACAGATTAACCTCTCCCGCTTTCCTCATGAAGATGTCGTTGGTGAGGTCCCGACGAAAATAGATGATAATAACTTAAGCGTACCGAGGCTACCCAAAGTAATTGAAGCTCAAAGGAAGATCAGCCCACAGTCAGCGATACTTCTCCGCAAAGAGTTCAATATTTACAATGAATACCTCGAGATGAGGGAGCACATCAGGACATGGACTACGTCCATGGGGGGCATAGAAAATTGGCCAGACTCCATAGAGAAACGTTTTAAAGATGCAAAGATAAAAGGACTCCCATCTCTCATATGTTTCTACAACCGCGTCTTCGATCTCGAGACAAGAGGCCGTAGATTCATGGCCACTTTATTACTTGCTGGAAGCTCCCTACCACGGAGCACGGAGGCAGTGGAACGCCTCTGGTACTTACAGCAAGAACAGGTTCAAGTTCTCTCTAGGGGGCTTACTATTCTCGAGCTTTCGGCATCGATCACGAAGCGCAGCATATTCTCCCTTGGACAAGGGGAATACTTCAATGCGGCACCGCATGCACTTATGCAAGGTGACACAGAGGAGGTTACAACATCAGGGGCTGTGGACCTGCTATTAGAAAGTCATGGTCAGGCCGAAGAGGGGGATGAAAATGAAGTTGACGAGTATTTACAGTCTTATGAGTTTTACTAATGACAAGTGTGCACTAGAATTATACATCAAAACAAAACTTGTGTTTGTATAAGTAAAGTAATCTGGCCTGGGAAAAGGGAAAATACAGTTATCCGGCAGTGAGGGCAGTGAGCGTCAGTGACTGATTCTCGCGGACTCACTGACATGTCTCACTGACCTCACTGACTTCTCACAGACTCGAAGGCTCAATTCCGGTATGCACAACGTCAGTTGCACTACTATGATTACTCACATTTAAGCTGGTCAGAGTCATGGTCACCTTGTTATGTAAAAAAGCGTACTGATCTCTCACTGACCTCACTGACCTCACAAAAGCATTGGTGGAACCCAACATGAAATGTATTCATTATGATGGTGATGACAGTCCGACGGTCATATTCTGATGTCTATGATGCTATCTCGTGTGATCATGATCCATCATTATGATTATGACGGCGTTCCCATAAATTTATGATGATCATGACTGTCTTTATGATGATTTATGACACTCAGACCGGGCTTAGGCATATGCACTTGATTTTCTGTTTAAACATGTTCATCACACAGGTCAATGGGCCTGTTCACAAAATTTGGGTAAAATGGTACTTGGACAAAGTTAGAATTTTAAGAACAGTCTTGAGATTCTTCCTGGTCGTGCCGCGGAAGTCTACTAAGAGGACAAACGGGTATGTGGATACCATGGCTATATCTTGTGTTTGGGGGTGTTCCCGGCGCGTTTGTATGCGCGCGAGGACAGGCTGTGGAGCCGTGGTTGATGATGGAGGAAACAGTTAGAGGAGCGCATCGGGCATGTGCGCTCGTCAATCTCAAGAAAGCTTGCCCATCACACACGTTCCGCCATTCTGGGCATGTCCATTCACACTTCAAGTGTGGTTGCTCGACTGGTAGATCAAGAAATATAATTAAAGGGTTCACTCTATATATCATGTACTACATGGAGCTGACTCGGACATATCTGTCAGAAAACCCATGGTCGAGACAGATCCGGATAATCAGAGACAGACATTGTCTCGATAATTTGCACTACAGATACCCGGTACACCCTGCCAGTAAATAGCGCTCTAAGAAAGTATCGCATTGCGTCCGCACGATTTCGAAAGGTTGCGGTGGCTCCTCCATCTATGCGGAATACATTTGCGTCTACGTTGGGGGTGCACCTAGGTGAATATGCCATTCTAAGATACCAGTATCCCATGACAAAATAGATGTTTACCCTGTGCGATACACTCCCGGGCAGCGACCCACAACTACGGCACTCCACCATTCAGGCCCCCCGGCTCCATAATCTGTTGAACAATTAACAAAAGCATACATAGTCACACTGTGAACACACCTCTTGATGCCCCAATGAGTTTATCATATTCATTTACCTTCTCGCGCCGAATATGTTTGCGCTTACACTTTACCAGTCCATCTTCAAGCGCTCGAGAAAATGCCAACTTTGCTTCTGTGAAACTTTCATATACAATAGGGTCTCCCTCAACAAGATCTTCAGGCATGTCGTCATTGTCATCTCTGAAGTTATAGAGCTTGTTATTTTGAATGGTTCAATTGTGATCCTGCACTTACATTACGTCGTACACTCCTGGGTTCTTTCCCACTAGAATAATCTGAAATTCACAATCGATGTCATGTGTGGGTCCATCAGTAAAATTCCAGGGTACACGAGGCATAGTTGGGAGTCCATAATCAATTGTGGTCTCCCTGGAAGCGCCGGGCAGGCAAAAACGAAGTATTACATCTTGAATAATAAGCCGTAAATGTAAAAATGTAATACTGCATTTAAACTTGTAGGGCTTACGTTTATTGGAGTAGAACTTATGCCTTCGACCAACATCAAGTAAGTGTAAGACTTCATGTCTCTCCAAAGGTCCTGTAGAGCTGGGTTACATTTTGGGATTCAGTAGCAATTTGATAATTACCTGTACTTGACCGCCTAACCAGAGCTTGAGCGTTAGCATAGAAAGGATCTATGACACAGGATGTCTCTCCGGTAGGGCTGATATGAACCTTCGACGCGCAGGCAGTCATGAAGACGTGAAGACGGTGAACGTTAGAAAGAGTAGCATGAAATGGTGTAGATGCTTACTCACTTGGGATCGTTTCACACTCCATTTTTTGCGCATTCAATACTCGGTTAGGCGACTAGCTGATTCATGTCAGAAATTCTTATAGAAATTTGTTTTATGGTCACAACCAAACATTACAAATGGGCCTGTATCGTATCCTGGAGATATATAAATGTGTGACCCAAATTAAGCACCAAGGGTCCATAATATTTCCGGCGGTGTTATGTTTCTGTGTGAGATAGCCTTACATACCTCAAGTCCAGTGTGCATTAGACAATGTTGACTCATTACACTGGTATCAAATGGCCAGTGGTAGTCTCTGTATCTATCACGGAGACAGCTGACGGAGCGTCATACACCTTCTTAATGTAATAGCAGGCCCAGTATTTCACTATTACATCCATTGATTCAAGAAGAGATTTGAAAGGGCAGCTTGCCATATTTCCACAAATAGCTTGTGGTGCGTGATGCACGTTGTTTGGTGTCTGCATGACATATTCGCCAGCACATTTTTGGCCATGAAACATGGGTATGCGCCAGCAGTGATTGTTTTCAGATTTGGACCGTTCTATTGGAGTAGATCTTGGTAGATACCAAGTAGATACACTTACGACATTACCATGGTCCCCAGATGATGAAATAGTAGATACACTTACGACATTACCACGGTCCCCAGATGATGAAACTCACGGCGGTCAAGCCAGCCGAGATTGAGTAAATGACATGGAGGCAAATGTGGGGCGGTGGGCCCATGCATGGTGCAAGCATTGCTCATTGAGGCTAGCAAGCTGCGTGCGCATGTGGCCTGCTAGTCATAAGGAACACTTGACTATGGTAAGGTTGACTGCTAACAATTTTGTTCTATGAAATTTGGTACGTCGGTATGTAGCTACAGGAAACATTATACAAATACTAGACTAATTCTAATTCGTCAATATGCTCCAGAAGCAAGCATGCTATCAAACCGTGTTTGCTCTTCCAGTCGTGCAATACGTTCCTTTGCATCTGCAAGACGCGCTTCAAGTAAACGACTTCTCTCCTGTTCGACTCTGAGCTTCTCTGCCTGTTTTACCGCATCTATGTGCCTGGATTTTAGCATCTCTGTAATTTGATGGTTGAATTCATTAACGTTCTTCTTAGACCAGTCTTTGGCTTCGAGATGGAGACGAGGTGATGTATAATGAAGGGTAGGATGTCTTGCAGAAACATGTTGAGCACCGATAAATAGCCAACACGATGTTGCGGAGCTTATATCCTCGCACTTAGTCTTCCGTTAGATTGGATTGAAGTTTGAATGGGCATTTCATGCTTACCTTCTCGAGCAGAGAATTCATCATCTTCAAAAAACGTCCACTAGCTACTGTTAAGTCATCTATAGGCTCTGGCTTACGATGTCGGTGAACAACCTCTACCTTATTGTTTGAGTATAGAAATTGAACAGCAAAACAGACCACACACTGTGTATTTTGCCGCCTCGCATTGCCCCATCGACATATCCATAATGAGGATTTTGCTCGTTTGCTCGAACTCGAGTTTTCGTGCCGGACGTTCTACTGAATTGCACTGACGATTGAGTAGACGAGGATATATTAGAGTGTCTGCCAATTCCAGTGCTAGGTGAACTTCCTATAGGGCTTGAAGAAAGTGCGGCGTCTGTCAGAGGCTCAAGCCCAATTTCAAGGTCGTTGTCGTTGGAGCCACTTGTACCTTTCTTATGTGTTAATTAAGACAATAGATTAAGTAAGAGAGACAAGATACCAGTGGGTGAGCTATCCATGCTCCTCAAACGGGGATCTATCTGATCTAAATTGTTAGTCGGGATATAGGTTCTTGCTTGCATTGGCGTCGAGAATACATCTGGTATGCTTGGCATAAACGGGAGAACAGGAGCTGTCAATGGCGAGGGGTCATTCGGGGAAGTGGTGCCGTTGATGATGGGACGTTGAGTGAATTGGAACGCCGGTAAGCCTTGAATATCCTATCAACAGTATATGACTAAGGGCTCTGGATAGAGAGAACAATGACGCACATTCATTACAGACATCTCTCTCAGAAAGAATTTTCCTTTCTTCGAGTGCGCACATTGAGTCATAAGAGGTTGTCCATCACATTTCCTGCATCTCTTAGGAGACCTTTTGCGCCCAGGTGACCCATGAATCTTAAGAGTGTAAGTTACGGATGGTTCATGGATAGAATGAGTGATATACACCTTGTTATTAAGTATTGCTGCATTGATGGCTGCAGTGCGTTTCTGAGATAGCAGTAGGGTGCAATATATCAGTCATACAGGTATTAGAGGTATGGTATAGGCAACAAACCTTGCGGCCTAATGGAGTCTGAGACTGAATGGCCTGCGGCTTAGGGACAGGAGCGGCGACAGGTAGAACTTTGTCCCGCTTAGCACCGTGAATTGGACAAGTCGCCCTGAGAGGTTTATCGGGGCACTTCTGACAGCGCTGAGGTGCCCTGCTTCGTTGCTTTGAGGGAGTAGGCATTCCAGAGAGATCTTGCCACGTAGTTAAAGAGAAAGAGGTATCAATAAAAGCAGGTCTCACGCTCAGTCCCTTTAGTAGTATAATTTACAGTGAGATAATACAGCTTACCAAAAATACGTAGATAGGCTGTAAGTAACGACTGTATATCACAAGGCATCAGGAGCAGTTGTATTTTACAGCATGCTACAGACGTGCCAATCTACAGTTAAATAATACAGCATCCAATACTGGTACAGTAATATCGATCACTGTACGGTTCTTTGACAGTATTCCATCAGTCACTGGTCTCAAGCAACTTCCACCATGGAGTACGCAAACACTATCATTTCCTTGCCAGATCGTGTCTTGGATACTGTATCAGAAGAAATCTCACTGGACATGGCGTATACACAGGCCACACCTTTTGTTACACCATTGCGCAAACGACGTAAACCAAACAAGGCTACCAGTCAGCATGCTGGAGTATCCAAACGGACTAAAGTTCATCCTACGTCGACAGCCCAGCCAGAGCTTCATATTCCCGCACTTGGGCCCACAGTAGCACTGGAGCCTTCCTTAGAAGATGTAGACGAGATCCCAGGACTGGTCCTTCCACAACAAGTTGAAGTGGTAAGTGTATCTTGAACATCAGTTAATCAGCTAATGCATATGCCATTTAACAGACCCAAATACCCGAAATGGCCGATTTTGCCTCACAAGAAGACCCCCCAGACGATTTCCCTCATGTCCACCCGACTTACTGGGACGAAAAACCTGGTCACAATAGCGATGGTGACTTATACGACTGGTTTTTCGATGCCGTTATGAGCGGAAGTCTGTCGTTCTACCAACTGTCTAAGAAAACCTATGTGGCTAATGGATGGAATCATGAGAGAGCCGAAGCTGCAACTGTATGTTTTTATGTGTTCAGTAGGTTAGTTCTAATCGTACTTCGCTTTCTCCGCAGAAATTCTGGTACCATATACACGCCAGCAAGATAAATAATGTTACAACTGTTGTCTGCCTTTGTCCAGATTCAAAGAGATCAGCAAATTGCTTTCACTCACGGTTCATTCAAGAGCATGGGAGTACATTCTTTCCTGATAATCCATCGATCCCATGTAAGCGAGACAAGCTCTGTCCCATCTACTATGACATATATTTCGTTAGTAAATCACCAAGACCCTAAAATTATCTTGCGATATCCGTGGGGCAACAGCCACGATGAATATGTCAACTACATCTCGGTTCCACCCCCCGTCGATGCTACCATCAAAAACACCACAGTCGTTGAGTATACCGGGAAAGATAATGGGTCAGGCCAGTGGAAATGCGCTTTAGACTCGGCAAAATTATGTCCTCATATCACCGTGGCTAAACGGATGCTAATGCACGGAGGAGTAAACGACGGGTCGGACACATTCAAGCTCCTTCCTCACATAGAGGGTAAGAGCATAGTTTTTAAATCTCTCGGAATGTGGGACTCACTCTTGGACTCGATTATAGCTAGAAAGATCCAGAGATCATCAAGCGGTGATGTCGATCTCAGTGAATCGGCAATTTCATACATGCCTGTACCCCCTCCTCTGTGGGCCCGTATTCCCTCTGATGCACCACAGAAAGAGTTAAACACCCTTGAATATACCTCAGATACTGTCATAAAGATTACAGAGCAGTCATCCTGCAACTGTCAACAGCCCCGCAAGATGTACCGGGCTGATACACCTGTTGAAAAACGATCCTGTACAGTATATGGCCTGCTTGGACCGTCGAAAATTACAATCGAAGTTCAACGATGCCCAGTCTGTAGGCTCGCGCGCATCGGACCTGACTGTAGAGAATACGGTCTATTCAACTATAATAACAGTGTATTAGTCCACCACGACGTCCTAAACGACTATATAAGTGCGTTTACCTCATCCGAGACGCCCTTCACCGCCTGGGTCACTGTAATTTCAAGACGATACTCTACACTTTCCCCACCGCAGCGCTTTCTGGGCCAGAAAAAGTTCAGAGACGTTTGGTTCGCCTATGCACGGCTTCTCGATCTCGGACAGGACATGACATGTACCAAATGCGGCCCTACGCCATCGGCAGTGATATGGGATGGAGTATCCATTTCATTCAATAGAAAGCATATCTTACCGTCATTACAGCCGCCTACTACAATAAAGCCTCAATCCCCTACGTATGCGGACACGGTTCGCGTTAAACGTGCCCAAATAATACCAGACAGAGACTTACGGAAATGTCTGCGGGACTTTTTAACAGGTGCAGCGCTTGCAGATGGTCTGCCTGCGACGCCAGAGAAGCAGGCCTCATCCGACACAGACTCAGATACAGAGGATCCATCCGAAGCCTCGAAGCGCCAAGTCTTCGAAAGCCAAAAGTCCTCCATGATACGCCGATTTCAACTACTTCCCAAGCTTATATCCGACCTTAAATTGGTACATAACTCCCTGGGACAAATATTCAAAACCTACTTTGGCACCCAGGCAGTTCTCGATCGTCGGACTGCACCGATACAATACAAACAACTTCTCCTACAGGTGACGTCATCACACTCATGATCATCTCAGTATGTACTCATTTCCTTAGATTGCAGCGGAGGAGAATGCAGTTCAAATGATAAACGGGACATCGCTTCCTTTGCTGTTGGATTTTCTGCAATTGCCATCCTATCAGACCGCCTCAAGACTGACTCACGTACCGAGTATTCTGAATGTATTGGAGTACGAGCTAAGTACACGTCAGTCTTTCAATCCAGAAACTCTGAATCTTTGTCTGTGGCTTTACATACGAGCCGAGTCTGTACGCCGGGAATATTTAACTCACAAGACAATGGACCCATTGCCTAGTACAGATGATGTGAACAGCTCTGACTGGAGAAAGGTATGAAATACATCTTATGAGTGGTAATGCGTAGTCCTGACATCCGCAAACAGACAGGTTGTCATTACGCCATGCCCCAGATTCGGTACAGACCCTCCTATCCACGGCTCAAGGAAGAAACCAAAGACACAACATCGGAAAGGGCAAACGGCTGTCGAAAGTTCTACTCGACATATAGTCCCAAAAAGCTCACCGGTGGCATCATGGTATGTTGGTGCACCCACAGTGTTGCATACGGCTTCCATTGCATTCCACTTGGAGAAGGCCGCGACGATGTTTTCTCTGCAATGTATACAAGGTGGACCAAAGCCCCTGATGTCGTTGTTTATGATTTCGCCTGCGCATTACAGCCTTATTGCGTCCTGAGAGAGCCCGAATTTTTTCAAAATACGCTCTTTGCAATCGATGACTTCCACGCTGCTGATCACACCAAGTGCGCATCTGCGTGTTTTCTTAAAACTTACAAAACATGCGACCCAGAGCTACTGCGATTAAACACTAGCGCAGGAGAGTGTGGAAACCAAGGGTTATCTCGAATTCGCAAGACAATTGGGTACATGGGTCAAGAGCGGGCAATGACTTTGACAAAGGTATTTTTGTCCATATGGAATAGACTACGTATCAGCAAGCTTTTTTCTTGTACATGAATACCATTGGTTCGGTCAAATATATTGCACTAATCGCAGCTCACACCTGCGATCTATACCTATCACACTTAGACAGCCCCAAAACCCAGATCAAATACTGTATGAACTATCTGTATATCTCAGTATTTTGGCTGGGACATTTTACGGATCTGAAATACTGCAAATTGTGTACAAATACTGTATTAATTATCCGCATATGAGATACATCAAATCAGCAGTCATAGATCACAGTAGTTTCTCTCGGACTAATATGCTGATGCATATTACTGCAAATCTTATGGGCTACACGATGTCACATCTGCTTACAGTATTCCATCCCGCACTATTTTGCTGATTCATACTACTGCAGATTTTAGCGGTCTCCCAAAGGTCGCATTTTCCCTAGTGAATCATCATTTGCACACGATGTATGTTCTCGAAACACTCAATGCGGCAATGCGCGCGCCTTATTAGCTGAGTTTCTGGTGGTTGATGAGCAAACATGTGAACGCCCACTCTTATTAGCCAGAGTCATGAAATGACAGTTCGGAGCATAGGGAGTCTTTCCTTTCTTCTGTGTGTGGACTTGTTGACTACGTACATCAAGGCAATCAAAACAGGGCTCATAACAGGTGTGAATTAACTGACAAAGTTATTCGCGCCACGTGTGAATAAGCTGACATAGACATATGTGGTGCTTGCGTGTGCATGCAAACTTGTTGAAACACTACTATTAAGATTCGCAATACATTTGTAATCAACGATGGTTAAGTTTGAAGTTTGAAGCTCGCAGCTGGCTAACTAACTCTATGGATGCAATTTTCCAGCCCTTCGATACATGGTTATCAACTACAGTCTGTACTTGCTTCATTCATTCTGGATTGTTTGCAAAAAAAATTGACCTTTATATGGCGTGTACGAGAGGCGTACGAGCTAGCAACGACATGCATGCATGCAGGACTAAATAACTGTAATTACTACGTCTACCGCACACAGGCGCCTACCACGTCCTCATTTACTTTACGTACATACAGTAGTGAGTCTCACATAATATTTACAGGTCTATTTATCTGCATATGATACGCCGAATACAATGCTGTGTGTACTCACAGCAACGGGTATGCGCGCTTGCAGGACCAGGTGACTGCAAATACGTCTACAGCACACCGGTGCCTACCATATCCCTGCCTCATCCCCGTCCCTCATGTACTCCTGGCACCTACCACGTCCCAGTCACTCCCCCCTCCTCCAGCGCACTGTGTGTGTGACGGGAGCTCACCTCCCAATATGTATTGGCAGGTCGCTATGTTGTACTCCAGGTATGCTCTCATTTACTGTACGTACATACAGCAGTCAATCTCGCATAATATTTACAGGTTTATTTACCTATATATGATACGCCGAATACAATGCCGCGTGCACTCACAGCAACGGGCATGCATGCTTGCAGAACCAGGTGACTGTAAATTAAATATGTCAATGGCACGTCTACAGCACAATAATGTCTACCATGTCCCCATCCCCGTCTCTCATGTACTCCCGGCGCCTACCACGTCCCAGTCCCTCCCCCCTCCTCCAGCGCACCGTGTGTGGCGGGAGCTCACCTCCCAATATGTATTTGCAGGTTGCTATGTAGGACTCTAGGTATGTTCTCATTTACTGTACGTACATACAGTAGTGAGTCTCACATAGTATTTACAGGTCTATTTACCTGTATATGATATGCCGCATACAATGCTGCGTGTACTCACAGCAACAGGCATGCGTGCTTGCAGGACCAGGTAACTGCAAATACGTCTACAGTACATCGGTGCCTACCACGTCCCCGTCTCATCCCCGTCCCTCATGTACTCCCGGCGCCTACCACGTCCCAGTCTGTCCTCCCTCCTCTAGCGCACCGTGTGTGGCGGGAGCTCACCTCGCGATATGTATCGGCAAGTCGCTATGTAGTGCTGCAGGTATGTTCTCATTTACTGTACGTACATACAGCAGTCAATCTGACAAGATATTTACGGGTACATTTACCTGTATGTGATACCGCGTGCACTTAAAGCCACAACATCCGCGCTTGCAGGACTAGGTGACTGAAATTATTACATCTACCTCACACCGGCGCCTACCACGTCCCCATCTCGTCCCCGTTCCTCCCCTACCCTTGTGTGTAGGGAGCTAATATTGTGATATGTATCGATAAGTCGCTATGTGAGGATGTCAGTCCGGAGTAGTACAGGCAAAGGGGGTGAAATGCGGCTAAATACAGTCTATTTTCACTTACGGTGCGTAAATACAGCAGTTTTTCTCCCAAAATGTTTGCAGGTAAATATACCTGCACATGAAGGCTCCAGATACTGCTGTGTTGTTTCATGGCACCAATGATAACGTGTGCAGGTTTAGATTACTGTGCTTCAAAAGGGTGTTCAACCACATAAACTGCAGTCCATCTGCATTGTGGTGGACCAGATCTGGGCAGTAACCGCTCCGTTAGAAAGTGGGAGCGTTCCCCGGTTGGTACAGTATTAGTCTCCCTATACAGTGTCGTGAGATCCTGCAAATAGACGTTACACCACTTTAGAACGTCGCTGCAGATGTATAGTACTGTACTTTAGTTACTAAACTATTGTATGTTAAACCACTAATATGCGCATTGCAATGCGGGGTCCGAATCTTGCGCAATGCAGGGTGTATGTTATGCGTGATGCGGGGTGTAATAAGTCAGCATGTTAGGTCGCCCCTACCCTTAATATTTACAAATACTCGGCATATTACTTTTTTTTTTTTTTTTTTTTTTTTTGGTGTCAATTTAAGTCCTCAGCGTCAGACGCTATTTAGACTTTACAAATCAATGTAACTACGATGAATGCAGGACCCCTGGTCCTCCTCCTTTTCCCGTAGAGCCCCTTCCGCATCGCCGACGGGCTATGCCCCCCGGGCGACCCTGCAGGGGAAACGCAGTTTTCCGGGCGCTCTGTTTTGAAGGGAGGGTTCTCGAGTTATCGCCAACTTTTATGCTTATAATCTCTTTCCACTGATATAGTAGGGGGTGCGATCCTAGGAGGCGGGGTTTAGGAGGTGGGGCTTGGTCTGCCGTGGCCGGATGCGAGCGCTTGGTGGTTCGGGTGTTGGGAGTGCTGTGGTATCGGATGCATTGAGGGTGTTCTTGTGGGTAATCGGGTGTTTTGGGCGTCGAGTGTGGCCTCTCGGCGTTTTTCTCTGTTCCTAACATTATTAGTTTATATTCTTTACAGTTAATAGATAAATTATGTCTAGTTATTCCGTTCTCGAGCGACCCGGAGGCGTCGCGTGCTTGCTAGGTATTGCAGAACTATCTTCACGTTTCTCTTGCTCTGCAGCATTTGCTTCAGGTTTCTGGCGTCCCGGCCAAGGTGAAAGTCCATAGCTGCTCTTGCATTCGCATAGCTAGGGCACACAAACAGCAAATGCTGAAGTGTTTCCCCTTTGTATGTGCTGCGTTCCGCCCAGCATTTGGGGCATCTGGCGGTGTCGGATTGCCTGAAGCGTTCTAGATAGCCATTGAGGGGGATGTGGCCGCTCCTTATCTGAAGGAGCAAACTGGCTTCCGCCCGTGTCAGACCTTCGGTTAGCTGTCGGTACCCGTCAAAAGGGTAGCTGTCATCGATCTCTCTGGTGAAGCATATTCCCTTTCCATTTGCCGCCCATGCTGCCGCTGCTTCTCTTTTGAGTTGCAGGTGGTAGGCTGTCTTGGCTGCTATTGCACTTGTCGTGAGCTTCGGTCGCAGTGTGGCCGGGAGGTGTATAGGGAGGGATACGTCACCTCGTGCTGCCTTTTTTGCTGCGGTATCAGCCATGTCATTACCTTTCACCTTTCTATGTGCCGGAATGTATCGTAGGTCGAATTTGTGCCCTTGTCGCCACTGGCCTCCGTTTGTTACTTGTCGGAGACCTTCTACTCGGTCCTCCATCATTTGCAGGATGTGAAAGCCTGAGCTAGGGCGGTTGGTGGCAGCCATTCGCAGGAAGTCTCGGCTGTCAGTGTACATCGATATAGGGAGCGCACCTAGGGCCTCGTTGCCGTCGAGCAAGTGACTGCCCAGTATGCCAGCAACATATTCTGCATCGCTAACTGTGTATTTGCATGATGGTCCCAGTAGGTATCGCAGTTCTTTGTCTGGCATCCCTCTGTTGTTACCTACATATAGCACAGCTGCAGCTCCTACATTACCGTTTATGCTGGAGCCGTCGGTGTATACTCTGCATGCAGCGCTGTCATTGGCTTCTTCCTTGATGGCGTCCGCTGACGGCCTGTGGATTGCGAACGGTCGTGCCCGCGTTACTGGTGCCGCCCGTATTGGTATTGTCTCCATTGTTTGTGGCCGTACATCTGGGTATATTTTCAAGAGCTGAGCGATTGCCGTGAGGTGGGTCGTTGGCGGCTGTGTGGCTTCGTGGAGTATCCATCTGGAAATAGGGTTAGTCCGAGGAAGTGTGCATAGGCGCACCAGTGATCTGTGACATATTTTCCGCAGCATTTGCTCGATTGGGAGGAGGCCTGCATGTGCGTCCAGCAGCAATGTCGGGGTCGTGCGGAGTGCCCCTGTGATGGCCAGAGTCGCAATGCGCTGTATGCTGCCCATGGTGTTAAGGGCTTTCACTGATCCGCGGCGCCGTGTTGTCCCGGTGTTTAGTGTCGGCGGAGTATACCATACGTCCAAACCATAAGTCATCTTTGGGATGGCTACCGATATGTATAGGCGCCGCATGAGCCTGGCTGAGATGCCCCAGGTTACGCTTGATAGTCGGAAAGCCAAGGTCCAGGAGGTTGCCTTCGCCGTCGCTTTGTGCATCTGTGTCGTCCACCGCAGTTCTCGGTCCATGTATATGCCTAGGTACTTGTAGTGAGGTACATTCGCAACTGTGACACCCTGCAGGCGTAGTTTGGGGTGGTGCAGGGGCCTTGTGTGGCCTGGGTTGTGTGGGTCGGGCCGTCGTCGTCTCGAGAAGTGCATGACCGCTAGTTTACTGAGCTCGTTTTTTGAGTTGTGGTCGCGGCCCCATTCGAAGCCTCCTCCTCTTTTCTCCATGAAACTTGTTAGTAACTTAACTGTTTTCTTGAACGATTTCGCGACGGCTATGGCCATAACATCGTCGACGAATCCTATTGCTGAGCCGCCCGCGTTTTGTGCCACTTCCAGGAGGTCTGCGTTATAGATTATATATAGTATCATCGAAAGGGGGTCACCCTGTCCAATGCCATTGATGATCCAGATCAGTTCCGACATGTAGTCGTCGAATCTGAGGCGGGTTCGTCGCCTCTGCAGTAGTTGTATGATGAAGGTCACGAGTTGCTCTGGTATCCGTTGTTTCCTAAGGTTGTGTATCAGGCGGTCAGTTACTGCGTTTGGGAAGGCGCCTTCAACATCGAGAAATAGGACGGAGGCAACCTGGCCTTTGCGCCATGCTGCCTTTACTTTTCCCTCTAGCAGGTGAACCGCGTCTGTCGTCATCCTGCCAGATCGGCCTCCAAAGTGGGTGTCTGGCAGTAGGCCGCGTTGTTCCACCAGCCTTGAGATGATGTCAGCTACTATGGATGTCAGTACTTTAGCCTGTGTATTGATCAGTGCAATCGGTCGGTATGCTTTGGGGATACCGTAGTTTGGTTTGCCTGGTTTCCGCAGGACCACTGTGGTGAATTCACGCCATTCGTCGACGTAGTGGCCGTGGTCAAGAATTGCTTGGTACAGCGGGAGCAGGTAGTCCCCTATGATTTCTGATGTCTCCTGCAGCACCTTGTTTGGTATACCGTCTGGCCCGTGGGCTTTGAATGGCAATAGTTGTGTGATGTGTTCCTGGAGCTGCATCATCGTGATCGGGTCGGGGTCGGCCATCGGTGCTGGGTAATTGTAACCTTCTGGGACCGTGGATAGAGCGGGCGCCGGCGGGAAGAAGGCAGCATCCAGGGCCTCTGCCTTTAACTCATTTGAATCCGCCGTCATCGTGGTATTGTCATGCCTGAGAGACGTCAGTGAGGGTATCCTGGTCTTACCGCCGTCGTTTGCTTGAGTCGAGATGTATTTATTGGCTGTCCATATGTCGCTGCTGGATGCGTTGTCGAGGAAATCTTCCCAGTGTCTCGTCTTAGCTTTCACAATGGCATCGCCATATTGCCTCGCCTTCCGTCGTCGCTCCTTGTGGCTGGGATGTTTGCGTAGCGTTCTGTGTCGGTATGCTATTCTGCTCAGAACATTTACCTCTTTTCGCAGAGCGCTCAGCTCGCCGTTCCACCAGCGCTTCGAGAATGGGCACGGTTTGTTAAGTGGGACCACACTTTCTATCGTCTCTTGTAGTACTGCCGTTAGGTTGGACGCTGCAGTCTGTATCTGTTCCGCTGTTGTTAGTATGCCTGGTTCCGGTATCTGTGCTATCCGCTGAGTCAGCTCCGCGCGGAAGGAGTCCCAGTCGGTTTGCCTGAAGTTTCTGGAGGGGGGTTCGTCGACTCTATCCTGCGGCATCGTTAGTACCATTGTCACCGGGTAGTGATCCGTGCATGGTGTTTGTGCATATCCGTCCGTGTCGCATCGTACGAATAGAGGTAGCAGGTGGTCGCTGCACCATACATTGTCGGGTCGCGATAGCAGCTTCGTTCGGAAGTGGCGGAGGGTGGGGATGCTAGGCGGTAGAGCCATGACCATGTCGTGTTCCTCTGCTATTTGGATTACCTTCTGAGCCCGCCTGTCAGCCGCAGGTGTGAACAACCTGTCATCCCCTGGTGCATCCCACATGGGGTGGTGGGCATTGAAGTCTCCTGCTATGATGATTCCGTCAGTGTGTTTTGGGCATAGCGCTGACTTATTCCTTGTTAGGTATCGTCTTAGGCGCCTGATTGTTTTTGTGTGCTCGCATGCATTGTAGATATTAAAGATCGTTACATAGCAGTCACCGCTTAGCAGTTGGACCGCAGTGAGATCCGTGGATTTAGGTATGTTAACCGCTCGCCAGGAGCTAGAGGCTAGATTAGAGTTTACGAAGATAACAGAGCGCACCTGGGCGGCGCCTGATGTGTATCGCTCCGCTGGGTATATTATTGTAAATTTTCTTGGTGTCCTGATTAGGCCCATTGCCGTTACATGGGGCTCTTGCACGAGGATTATATCCCAATCCCTGTGTAGTGGCCTATTTATGAGGTCGAGATGGCCTCTGTCTGATTTATTTAGGTTTATCTGAAAAATTCTGAGGCGGTTCAGTGGGGCTTCATTCATTCAGAAGTGTATGAGAGGCCAGGTGACGCCGGCTCTTCATTCTCTCCCGAGGAATCGGATCGCGGCGCCTCTGGTTTTACCTCTAGTGTGCCCCTCGTTTTGCTGAAGTTTAGCAGTGTAGTTTGTCTGCTGGCCTCCTTGGCGCGGCGGGTCTCCTCTGCCATTGCCGTCAGGTTGACCCGGATAGGTGTCGCTAAATCAGCTGGTATGTCCGCTTCGTTTGAGGCTGACGGGTGGTTGCTCATTGTCGGTGGCGGGGCCGTTATGCTTTGCCCGCTGAATGTGGAGTCCGAGTCACTGTCATCGCTGTCTGAGCCGAAATGTGGTGATGCATTGTCAGGGTGCTGCTCATCATATTCGCGGCACTTTTCGACGAAAGTGGCACATTGCCTGTCGTAGCTGGAGTGGGCAGCTGCTTTCCCAGTTATTCCTGCGCGGCCACAGGGAGTACATTTGGGCCGATTTTTGTTGAGACAGAACTCGATACGGTGACCGCTGTCGCTGCATAACCCGCACGTGGGTGCTTCCGCTGTGCAGCTTCCTGCCATGTGGCTCCAGCTTAGACAGACCAGACATTTCGGCGGCTCCCTTTTGCATTTACGCGTGGAGCAGTTGGCTGCGCCGAACCGCATCCCGTACTCTGCAACCAAGTTCGCCGCTTTGATGTCCTGGAACATTAGTATTAGTGGCGAGTTCTTCATACCTTCCCGTCGCCTGCTTTGTGCGATGGCCCACTTTGTCCGGACCAGGCTGTTGGTCTTCAATCCATTGGCGATTTCGACCTCCCTTGCATGTTCTGCTGAGTTTGGGTTGAAAGTGTGAGATACGTTGAATGCAATGACTGCATAGGTGCGAGGCCGCCAGGTGCTTCCGCCGCCGATTTCCTTCGTGAAGGCTTCGGCATTTCCTAGGCCGTGTATCCATTTTGCCCCTGCGTCAGTCAAAAATTCACCCAGGAAGCCCTTATTTTTCAGTATTTTTACCGAGCGGATTCGATGAGCCGCCCCTGGTGTAGGTGCGCTTGCTGTCTCTAGTGCTTTGTTGAACATTGCATAGGCTTGCTGTTTTGTGAGTTCGCGTAAAGTCGAGTTAGCAGGGAAGTCTATCAAGAATTGCCTTGCCCTGATGCCCTCCTGCGCCTCAGCTCTGGTTCTCCTGTTCTCGCCGTTTGCGGCGTGGTCGCGTGCTTTTAAGTTGTTTGGTGGCTGTCCCTGGGTCTTGGTGCCCACCGGGGTCACTGGGGACGGGGATCGCATGAGGGCGTCGCGGTACGGTGTCGACGGCCTTGGTTCCATTGGCATCGTCGCTGATGGTGCTGATTCGTTCGATGCAGCTGTCGCCGCCATTGACTGTATGGCAGCCGTTGCGGCGTGGCCGAGTCGAGCCACTTGTTCCGTCACCGCCGCCTCTAGTACGGCCGCAACATGGGCTGCCACGTTTTTTGCTTCTTCTGTCATAACATCTATCTGAGTTGTCGCGGCTTCTCTTATAACTTCGTTCGCGTCGTGTTGGTCGAAGTCCTTGACGAGGTAGCCCGCCGCCCGGACCATTTTTCTAACCCCCGCTGGTATTCCTGCTACCTCTGCGATGTGGAACAGTGCCGTCGCTACGTCGCGTGCACTGGCCGTGTCAGCAGTATCGATTAGCATACTGTTGCGCACCAGGTATTCCTTGGCTTCCGCAGTATCTGTTATTTCATCAGTGGCGTTCTTTCTGTTCTTCGCTGGCTGACCCCGGTCGTCGCTGCCAGGGTCATCCCGTTCCGCCATAGTGCGTTTTGCCGCACTTCTGGTCGACTTTCGAATGCCTGTCTGCTTCTCGTTGCTGTTTGCGTCGTTTACCATGTTGTATGTACTATGTTCTATAGTTATTCTGTGCTATCTTAAGTCTTTCCTCGACGAGGGCCCTTTTCTGCTCCCGGTAAACCGTGGGAAGAAAAGAGAATGTCGTGGTTAAAGATCAAGGAGCACCCCTACTCGGCATATTACATCTGTGTAGTACTGCGTAATAACGGATGGCGCAACTACAAAGCTGATTTCTTTTCCACCATATGAAAGTAGAAATTCAATAACATATACTGCGTGATGGAACTCACCGAAGAAGAAATCACACAAGCTGGTTTTATGTCGCACTTAGTTCTCCTCTTTAACACTGCGTTGAGTCGTCCCTAGCATTTTTACTCCCAAATAATCATTCCTGAGTTATCTCGGATCAACATCGGAAGGGTATCATAACCACCTGCACTGCTGGCGCCTACCCATGTTTCATGGCCAAAAATGTGCCGGCAAATCATAAGTCATGTTTTCAAATCAACATGTATGGCTCACAAAAAGGTAACAAAAGTCGTCGGGGTACCCTTAAATGGCAAGACCGATGCATTTTTGCCCGCCAAAAGGATGCCACCAAAAACATGACAAATCTGGAAGCATGTTTTTGGTCACGAAACACAGCTCGGCGCCAGCAGTGCTGAGAAAGGAATGAGTATATATACGAAATATATCTCACCTCATTGATCATGGCATATTAAAATACAGATACAGATGCAGGAGCTACGGAACTCTACTTTGCATCCAATCCTACAAACCTGTTTTCATCAACCTCAGGGTACACCACAACTCGCATGTTCAACGGATGTAGATAATCTTCGTGAATACATAGGCGTGACTCATGTCTCTCATCTATCGACACCATGCATCATAGCAGCGCGAAACTGCCAGACGAATCTGCGCCGGATCAAACTTCTCCAGGAACTTCTCTACTTCCATCCTGTCCAGCATCCTGCACTCGATCCGAGCCCTAAGTCTCTTCCACAGCGCCAATCTCTGTCTTAAGCTTGTGTTTCTTCCTCAGGCCGTTCCTTCTGTTGCAATGTATTGTTCATAGACTACAGTGTGTGTTGTTCTGCGTTAAGTAATGGATAGAGTAATGGATAGTGAATATTTCTACTAACTATGATAAGTGATAATAGCTATTTTGTGGAGTTTTGGGGATGCGCGGCAGGGCGTGTGCCGCTGCGCAGACGCATGATGCAGAGCCGAGATGAATACCAGTGGCTCACGATATTAGGCACGGCTCTACTGGAAATAGCTGAGAGAGAACCTAGAGGAGAGGGAGGGTGGGAGAAAAAATTTGATGTTAGAGATAGTCGAGAGGGTGACTGGCGAGGAGAGATTCTCGCCGTGTCTTCGATTTGCGAGTGTCCCGAGTGCTGGCCGTTCGGAAGAGAAAGAGCTTGCTCACGTGCGCTCGTCAAACACAAGAAAGTTCACCCGTCGCGCGCGTTGCCGCCGCTCTGGGTGTGTCCATGAAGCTGCGGTCAGTGTCAATGTTTATGATTGGGATACATCGAGCATCTACGTGCTCAATATTCGGACATAATGCGTCGCCTGTATCATCCCCATCCACCAATCTTATCAATAACTTGATGTATGCTTCTCTATTTGCTGGGCCATCATACATCGAAAAGGAAGACAGAAAGCAGATAAGTAACGACAGAGGAGCGTAGACCTGCAACTTTCTGTCTAGAGGCAAGTCGCCCAAAGTGCCTCTACGAGGGTCTTTCAGACACATTTGTCACTTATAGCGGCCAGGTCACGAGGCTATAAAGAACGTACGCATAAGTGAGGAGAGTGAATGGGAGTCCGGGGTGCCTGTATGTTGCACGACATGATGGGACCGCATACACGCTCCACAACGAAGGAACGTACGAGAAAGCAGGGGCTGCGCGAAAGAGGCGATGTAGCAACGACAGGAGAACCAAAAATGTGGGGACTGGCGAACAACAGTACATGGAAACAGACATTGCAAAGGGACCAACAAAAGACCAGTTTTGTACTCCCGGTACCAGCCGCAGCGCGGGGTCAGCTTGCCCAGTATGTGACACTGCATATATACACCCAGGGAGCATCGCAAGGCAGGTCCTTGGGTCCTTCGGTCGTGCTGAAGAGGCGGGGTGTGGAGACATCAGAAAGGGAGACACAGATCCGATAAGCACTGGCCAAGGGAAAGTACACCCAAGTACAGGGGGAGAGCGACCGCCAGTACCGCTCGGGAGGTCGACTCAGCACACCTACATACCTCAAAACCAGAATACGAGACGGTGAGACCGCATACACAGCTCGGACTATGAGAACGTACCAGAAAGCACGGTAAGCCGCCCGAGGAGAGGATGCAGCGACGCGGGAGAACAAAGCCAGGGGTCTGGCGTACCACTAAACACAGGACCAGAAAGAACAGTATTGCCCAGACTGCTTGCCAGATACTTCCAGTACGCCGAGACGGCACGGGTGTGGCCTCACCTGTATGTAAGAGTGCATAGATACACCAAGGTAGCGTCGCGGGCAAGGTTTTCTTGACATTATGTCGTGCCGGGGAGGCGGGGCGGCTCGACATCGGCAAGGGGTACCGAAAACAGATCAGCACCAACAAGGGACGGTATGTAAACGCAGGGGGAGAGAACAAGGGGCCAGCACGGTACATCAGAGCCTACAGGATATCAGACGCTATGCAACATGCGGGGATTGCATACACACCTGCGTGCTAGAAAGCAGCGAGTTGGACAAGAAGTGGTTGCAGGAGCGAGGGAGAGCCAAAGAGCGGGACTGGCGTACAACGGAACACAGGGGCATACAAAGCAGTTGACAGAGAACCGTGTTTATACTCCCTCACGGGATGGGCTTGCCCTGCACGAGATAGTGCATATATGTACCTGGGGAGTGCTGTGAAGGTGGTCGCTGTGGTCCTTGGGTCGCGCCAAGAAGGTGAAGCGAATTAGGCAAGCATCGATGAGGGGAGGCTCAATAGTCCGATGGGGAGAGGCGAGGAGGGGACCTTGTCATGAGAAGGGAGAAAGGTCAGTACGTACAAGTGAGAGGAGAGAAGGGGACGCCGGCACCGGGGTGGGAAGGTTCCGGTCAGTGTTTGTTCGAGGACAAACGGCGGGGGCAGAGACAGAGCGACCTAGGCCCCGAAAATGGAAAGACGTCTAGCAGATAAGCACCGAAAGAATAGTATGCGCAAACGTGAGGGTGCTTAAATGACAGAAGCTGCGGGACACGCGGACCTCACGTACTATGAGAAGCAGGTGTATTGGCGAGGGAGGGCCAAAGATGGGCAGCTGGCGCACACCGGAGCGCAAGGGCAGACAAAGCAGTCAACGGAAGACCACTCTAATACTCCCAGTACGGACGCCGCGGGCAGCGTAGGATGGCCTTGTCCTTATACGCACTTTGGGAGCGTCGCAGGGGCGGCTCAATATCGTGGCAAGGTGGAGGGCCGAAGTAGGTAAGCGTTGACGAGGGGAAGTCTGGTCGTCTGAAGGGTTGTCCAGTACGCGCGAGTGAGGGGAGACAAGGGAATGCAGGCGCTAGCGGGAGACGAAGATCAACGGACGGAGAGACCGAGGCTCCGAAGATGGAAAGAAAGCACTCACGTATGCGCAAGTTAAGACAGAGAACGGGAGGCCGGGTTGTCTATAAAATATTCCGCGGCACGACTTACGGGGACATTGAACCAAAGACGAGGGAATGCGTACACCGGATCACGAGGACATACAAACGAGTTGACGGAAGACAACACTGAGAGCAGGGAGTCTGCCCGCCTGAAAGTCGAAGGAGGTGGGGGGAGAAGGGAGTACGTGCGCACCAACGAATTAGGAAGCTAGGGAAGAGCAGATTAGAGAAGAAACAAGTCAAGGCAGGCGAAACACAGTAGGAACCAGTGACCCCATCGGGCGAGTCCGGAGTCAGCCAGATGGTTGGGACGCGTCGGAACAGGGGGAGGGTAGCCAAGAGCGAAGCTCGTGCAATACATTGCATGGCTCTGATACGCCTCCCGGTAATCGACATTACTCCACGCAATACTGCGGAGGCTCACGAAGCCCCCGCACCGCGCTCTGCGAACTGACCCGCAGTGGACTAGCGGGGAGGCAGGTCAAATCATGTTGGGCGTAGCAGTGCGACGTAGCACAGGGCGAGGTCAGATGTAAGTGTGATAGAAGCCTCCAAGGAATAATGCATAATAGGCCGCACTTTGACTAAAATTCGCTATCAGCAATTGCGGGCTGAACTACGAACTCACCCAGATGGAATACATCCCGCGCGCCTATCCCACAGCCCTTCCCAGCCCCAGTTTACCATACATTCAACTTTCGGTACGCTTCATGCGAGGGAGATTTAAACTGATGAACCGACGCAGAAAGTGGACAGAAACGGAGCTATGTATAAATCTCGGCGTGACAAAGTTGAATGAACGAACGTTGGTAACAATTTGGTAACAATGGACATTACTCCCACGGGATCAACGATTAACATCACTTACGTTCAAGCTCCGATCACCATGCCGCTCCGGCAGGTCTCGCGACAGGGCCTTCATAGTATGCCATTCTAAGAAGATAATTCTTGTACAGTATCTACATCTACTCATGCCCTGACAAAGTCCTCCACAGTCACATCAGAGGAAGGTAAAATGCATGATGATTTTATTGCTCTATAGTAATTCCATTCGCCGTCACTAATATCGATCAGTCGCTCATCAGCTCATCCATGCGGTATCTGTCATCAAACGAAGTATGAAATCCCACATAACCAAGTACGAAACTCTTCCATGCATCATATGCCTTGCAATCGGCAGCAAGAATATTAGACACCCTTGCTTCCACCTCCACAACGTTGTTCGCCATCCGTCCACAGGCCTCCAAGTTGGACACCCCTTCCGCCCTTGCCAGACAAGAGACATAGTTCACATTCTCCCCGCGTATCTCCTCTTTATAGAATGAGAGGACATCACTTTGCCGGCGAAGTGGTCAGCACGTGGATCGTGGACATAGAAGCATTTAAAACCTCACTTTAGCCATCCGATAAAGTCCATGGCGTCAGGGAGACACTAGAGAGCGCAGTATTGGTATATATAAATGCTACTTGGAGCTTGATTAAGTGCGTACCTGGATGTAGCGCTCTAAAGAAATATCGCGCGGGAAGGCCGTCAAAACATACGTTGCAGAAGAAGCAGACATTTGTCGAGTGAACGCAGGGTATGAAGTAGCGTGTAGTGATGCCTACAGTTTTTAAATACAAAGCACAAGTTCATCCAAAGGTGATTACTGTACCTCCATCTGCTTCAAAGTCTGAAACTCCATTGAAGACGCATTGATGAGGTTGAGGGCGGCCGTCAGGATGATGTTCGCACCAATGGGTTCGTACTGGTCTGGAATTTCTCGAAGAAATTCTGCAAGGCTATCGAGGACCGGTTCCATCTGCTTCTCCCCGCGGATAAAACGTTCAATGAACACCCGAATGGCAGTATTGTCGTTCTCATAAGTGTCATCAACAAATACCAGGAATGCAGTATATAAAGCCATGAACACCTGCGTTCCGTCACGGTCCATATGCGCGTACGCCGTCATAGACATGATAACGCCTGACGGAATATGCGGCCTAAGTGAAAGAACTGCTGGGTCTGTACCCATGGGGTACCCTTTCGATATTGCGCGTTCGCAGCATAGGTCATGCAGTTCCTGGTTGTATGGGGTGACAATGTATGGAACATTCATTTCGTTAAGCATTGTATTCACAACCTTGCGAATTGCGATCTTCTGATCCACAGGGAACTAAATTCGATTATTAACCTGCTGTTTAAGCCAATATAAAAAAATTCTGTACATACATCGGTTTGTTCTTGAGTGGAGGTCATGGGAATCAGGTTCAGTTAGCTTAGGTAGTGCAACTAGAGATGTAGAGGGAGTGAGATTAGTAAATGCTCGTTGAGTCTGGAGTTTACAGTCGCACCATCTTTTATACCCTATCGGCCTGCCTTCCATGCCTGCATTATTCGCTTTAGTTGTGTATGTGGGTGAGCCTGACAATGATGCACGGAGCAGATGACTTTAGGCTCACCATCAGGCGAAGGAAACTATTTTTATCACGCCATAATTACGATGACTCCTTGCAGCCGAGAAGGCCGTGATAACGAAACACATTTGCACTTGAGCTGGAAATGAGAGGTGTGTGCTGCTATGAAGCCAGTCATATTTGAATAGAAACTCCCATGTCACCAATCACCGTAAGTCAAGAAGCGACCTACACATGATTCTACAAGTGTGTCTCCAAGCTCACATCGTCTTCGATTTTATCCTCATAGCAAGATCCTGAGCATGACAAGTGATATGGAAACAGCGTGGATCGTGGGCCGAGTGATACCGGGCTCTGACAAAGTAGTCTGCGGAATGATGTCAAGTAGAAGGAATGATAAGGCAAGCCTTGCTTACAGCCTTGAAAAGGGTACATTGAAACTATTTTACACGCCTTCCAAAGAGTGGTACTGTCCATGAAACGTTTTGTAGATTCTAAAACTATCTTGTGATAGGATTGAGTGTGAACCAGTCATGTACAACTTACGGAGTCCGGGTAACGTGGAAGATACTGTACAGAAATATTCGCGGTAGGCCAACCGCAGGTGACGAAGTAGTTGTCATTAATCATTACCGCTCCTGATAGGTCAATACGACATTTGTCCACGGGAAAGAACAACCCGGTTGCAGATCATATACAAAGAGCAAAGCGAATACCGTACCAATTGAAGGTATCATTGTCACACGATCCCTAAAGTCTAATAGCATTCCTGAGAATGCGTGAACCTAACTTCGTATCACGAGAACATCGGGCCCGTTGGACCCCTTGTGGCCTAGGCATAAATTCGGCAGCACAGCATTACATGCCGACAAAGGACTGGCCACGTGTGCCGAGGTCACAGAGAATAGAGATCAGCCTGAAGATTCCGATGTTTGGACAACTAAATTAGAGGGCAAATAGAACAGGCAGTGTGTCGGTCCCCTTCTCTCCTCTCACTTGTGCGTACTACTGGCCTGGACCTCGTTCTCCCTTCGCACGGCAAGGTCCCAGGCCTTCCTTCGTCAACTATGATGCTTACCTACTTTGCCCCACCTTCTTGGCACGGCTCAAGGACCACATCGACTTGCCCTGCACTGCTCCCCGGGTGCTGCTCTGCATTGTGCAGGACAAGCCCGTACTGTGAGTATAAATATTGTCTTCCGTCGACTGCTGTTCTGTTGTACGCTAGTCCCGCTCTTTGGCTCTTCCTCGTTACTGCCTCCGCTTCTCGGACAAGTCGCCTGCTTTTTGGTATGTGCTATTATGCTAGAGTTTGTATATGGACAGCGCATATCGTGCTGCGTGTCATATTGTATTGGCGTTGAGGTATCCCGCTCTCTTCCCCCACTTGCGCGTACTTTCTCTGCCCAGTGCTTGTCGGGTCTCAGCATGTCACGCGGTGTCGTACATCATACAGGCACCAAGGTACACCCTTCTGGTTTCCCATTCACTCCCCTCACTTATGTGTGCTCTTCGGCGGTACTTATTTGGTTTCTGTCTCCCTTTCCAATTTCGCGTCTCCGTGCTATCTGCTTTCTCGACAAGGACCACAACGACATGCACCACGACGCTCCTTGGGTGCATATGTGGACTGTCTCATGCTGGGCAAGCTGATCCCGCACCGCCTACGGCGGTAGTGGGAGGGTAAGAGTAGTCTTTCGTAGACTGCTTTGTATGTCCCGTGCTCCAGCTCATGCTGGTTAGAGCTCCCTGCCTGTCCCACATCGATACATGAGCTTCTGTGCCAGTCAGCTGTTGTTACGAGGTACGTATGGGTTCTGTCCATTTTGTGCCCCACTTATACAGTTCAGTTTTCTATAACACCGTGCGTCCTGGGTTGAGAACGTCCCTCACAAGTCTCAGGCGGATATACCTCCTGGAAGGACGCATAAAAGCGGTCCTCTGTCAAAACCTTTGTATGTCCCCCGGGTTCTTGTACGCGAGCGTCTCCGATCTTTGGCTCTTGCATGCCGCTACATGCGCTAACTTGTTTCTCAACCGACTCATCTACTTTCTGGTACGCTTGATTGTTGGTCTGGAGTGTGAATGCGATCCCTCCTATGTCGCGCCGCGTTCTCTACAGACTCATTATGTTCGCGCCCCTCAATCATCTGTGCTTGTCTAGAACCAATGCCCTTGGCCCCTCTCGTAGCATCTCGGACGGACCGAAAGAGGGGCTTACGCGCGGGTGGAGCCGACCACTGACAGGGCATGACGTAGGTTGGAGGAATTGGGACGCACCCCCTGGTCACATTGAAATGCCCCAAACACTGCACTGGCAATGTGGAGAAGCACGGTACACTACCATGCGTTCAACTCAACTACAAGACCAGCTAGTAACGCACGTATAATGCCGTTTGTAATGCCAACAACGAGATCTAGGTGTCTGGAGCTGCAAAGAATGGATGCTAGGGTCTGTAATATACTGGATACAGTACTGGTGCGGTCCGGGCAGTACTCGGGGTGAAGATGAGACCAGCTGGGATGACGACGCATAGTAACTTGGCTAAATAACCTGAGTCATCATCTCTGTCGCCTGGTCAGTCTCAGGAATGGATTGGCTGACATGACATGTCCTACTATGAAGTGGCAATCAAGGTTGCCGATATGCAAGAGTGCGCAAAGCACACAAATTCTTGACAAACACTTTGTTTGAAATCAACTACAACAACATTGACGATTCATAATTTTTCTACATTTTCACTATTACAAGATCCATTTCCCTCAAGATTTATCGCAGACTGTGACACTGCGTGTACATTCAGCACAATTGTCTCAGATGCTAGATTGTATAATTAGCTCAATACACGATGTAATTCAGAGCAAAAACACGAACGGGATATCGAAAAGCTTAATGGTGTAAGGTCCGTATTCGGAGCCAAAGACTGTGGCCGACAAATCAAGGTACAAAGTCTTGCCCTTGAGGTACAGTCGTGCAGTACCAGAGAGGATGCCAGGGACTCCAAACGTAACAGATATACCGTCATTCAAGTTCCCTTGAGTTCGGCCAAGGGGATGGTTCCAACAATGGGAATTATGACGTATAACTCCGCATCGATGGTAAGCGTGTCGAGGTCAATGTATCCTTTGATCTGTTCGAGAATACATATTGTAAGTGTCAAGATGGTGAGGGGGTGTAAATATACGTACACCAAAGGTTACAGGACCAAGGGGGATTTGGACGTCAAAGTCCCACCTGCGACTGTTGATGTCCCCAAATGGAGGGGGGCCAGCAACGGCGAAGACATGAATTTCTTGACCTCCATTCTTGTCCGAGCGGTCGACACGGTGGTGTCCCTCAAGAATGGCGCCGATGCCCTGGAATGTGTTGATAGACATAGTGTTTACTTTTTGTGTTGCGGTGAGTGAAGTGGGTGCAGTGATTGCTGAGTTTTGCGAGGCTTTGAGGGCTGATTTTATAACCCTTGGGTCAGTGAGGACGCATACCGCCGAGACCCGTTTGTCAACTCTCAAGATGGTTTAATCGGTCCCAAATATCTGGACATGCTTCTCTCGGATAGAACTGAGGTTTGACTAATCGACTCATTATGTCCGAATAACAACAGCTGACCGTAATTTCACACCCCAATGCCCCATATGCTCACATGTAATCATTCCTTTCTAAATACGAGTACAAGAACAACCCTCTATATCAAGCATATATGTACCACTGGCCAATAGGATATCAGTTGTGAAATATGTCGTATAATACATGTTTATTGTATTTTTAGAACACAGGGTCCAAAGATAATCTTGACAGTTCAACCTTGCAAAATATGCTGGTCCATTAGCTTCACTGAGAATAACACAGTACGGTGATCATGGTGCATACCGTATGAGGAACATTGTGAACTGTATCATCAGAAGTCAGACCGAAGGTTTAATTCACTTTACGTGCATGCATCCGAAAGAAACGTCGGGATAGATGAATGTCCGCTGGTGCTGAAGACGTGTACGGACTATATTTCGGTTCCAATAACACTCGCTGTACACTCAAACTGTTGAACAGCCGCCGACTATGTCCTCCTATACTCATCAGCAGCACCGAACCAGGTCTGATCTTGTTCAATGGAAAATAGCTCCCATCGTCGAGGATCACCGCAGAGTTGGACGCATGTATTGCGTGGCTGACAGGGATGTCCATGTCTTCCCATTTGGACACTTGCAGTTACTCTCATGCCAACTGCTAACGAAAAGGTCCCCGACTCACATGTTCTTCCAAGACGGCATAGCCTAGCTGTAAGCCACGGAGAGTCCCCATCGTTCTTCTCCATATTCGCCGCATTCAGGCCTATTCTGACTATTGGAGTGGCATTTCCAATACATGTTTTTGCCATCCCCTTCCCCGTTGATGCATGTACCCGAGTTCCTGGTGCATAGAGTATACCACAAACACTGAGCCACTCGCAGTAATCAATGTACAGATCCTATTCATCTGGATTATCTCATCAGTAAGTATATGTGCGTTTAATGTAATGAGACAATTGGGGTGGGCTGCGGGACCAGAGTACGTACTCGCAAGGCTCATCCATATCCTAAGTGAGCAATGAGCGTGAGTGAACGCGAACTACATCCTGTACACGTTATCATTGCTCCAGCGGTCAGAGATCAATGCCGAGCTGTATGCGTGTAAACTTGCACTCAACCATTGGTCTTCTCATGTTATATCTTATAAGATTTCTGTACATTGTATGAGGTAGACACCGTATGATTTTTATTCGAGGCAATGGATCTGCAGTGGACGAAAGGGGACCTGTCAAGACGATCTTCGCTTCCTGAGTACTAAGAATAGAAATGTCACCTTTTTCCGAAGTAGGGCACCGGGGTGAAGTATTCAACAAAGCCGGGCAACGGTACACGTGTGCTCCATACTTTGAATGGTGGACGGTAGACGGATTCTCAATGGTAATGATGATAATGCTTTCTGTACATTGTATGACGTGGACACCGTATGCTTTTTATTCAAGGCAATGGATGTGCACTGGACGTAAGGGGACGGGTCAAGACGATCTTCGCTTCCTGGGTACTGAAAATAGAAATGTCCCCCTTTTTCCGAAGTATGACACCGGGGTGAAGCATTTGACAAAGCTGGCCAACAGTACACGTGTGTCTCATACTTTGAATGGTATAGCGTAGACGCATTCTCAATCGTAAAAGTATTTGATTTAATTATACGGGGCTCATTAGAGTGTGAAATTACAGTCAGCTGTTGTTATTCGGACATAATGAGTCGATTAGTCAAACCTCAGTTCTATCCGAGAGAAGCATGTCCAGATATTTGGGACCGATTAAACCATCTTGAGAGTTGACAAACGGGTCTCGGCGGTATGCGTCCTCACTGACCCAAGGGTTATAAAATCAGCCCTCAAAGCCTCGCAAAACTCAGCAATCACTGCACCCACTTCACTCACCGCAACACAAAAAGTAAACACTATGTCTATCAACACATTCCAGGGCATCGGCGCCATTCTTGAGGGACACCACCGTGTCGACCGCTCGGACAAGAATGGAGGTCAAGAAATTCATGTCTTCGCCGTTGCTGGCCCCCCTCCATTTGGGGACATCAACAGTCGCAGGTGGGACTTTGACGTCCAAATCCCCCTTGGTCCTGTAACCTTTGGTGTACGTATATTTACACCCCCTCACCATCTTGACACTTACAATATGTATTCTCGAACAGATCAAAGGATACATTGACCTCGACACGCTTACCATCGATGCGGAGTTATACGTCATAATTCCCATTGTTGGAACCATCCCCTTGGCCGAACTCAAGGGGAACTTGAATGACGGTATATCTGTTACGTTTGGAGTCCCTGGCATCCTCTCTGGTACTGCACGACTGTACCTCAAGGGCAAGACTTTGTACCTTGATTTGTCGGCCACAGTCTTTGGCTCCGAATACGGACCTTACACCATTAAGCTTTTCGATATCCCGTTCGTGTTTTTGCTCTGAATTACATCGTGTATTGAGCTAATTATACAATCTAGCATCTGAGACAATTGTGCTGAATGTACACGCAGTGTCACAGTCTGCGATAAATCTTGAGGGAAATGGATCTTGTAATAGTGAAAATGTAGAAAAATTATGAATCGTCAATGTTGTTGTAGTTGATTTCAAACAAAGTGTTTGTCAAGAATTTGTGTGCTTTGCGCACTCTTGCATATCGGCAACCTTGATTGCCACTTCATAGTAGGACATGTCATGTCAGCCAATCCATTCCCTGAGACTGACCAGGCGACAGAGATGATGACTCAGGTTATTTAGCCAAGTTACTATGCGTCGTCATCCCAGCTGGTCTCATCTTCACCCCGAGTACTGCCCGGACCGCACCAGTACTGTATCCAGTATATTACAGACCCTAGCATCCATTCTTTGCAGCTCCAGACACCTAGATCTCGTTGTTGGCATTACAAACGGCATTATACGTGCGTTACTAGCTGGTCTTGTAGTTGAGTTGAACGCATGGTAGTGTACCGTGCTTCTCCACATTGCCAGTGCAGTGTTTGGGGCATTTCAATGTGACCAGGGGGTGCGTCCCAATTCCTCCAACCTACGTCATGCCCTGTCAGTGGTCGGCTCCACCCGCGCGTAAGCCCCTCTTTCGGTCCGTCCGAGATGCTACGAGAGGGGCCAAGGGCATTGGTTCTAGACAAGCACAGATGATTGAGGGGCGCGAACATAATGAGTCTGTAGAGAACGCGGCGCGACATAGGAGGGATCGCATTCACACTCCAGACCAACAATCAAGCGTACCAGAAAGTAGTAGTCTATAAATGCTTGATATATAGGGTCGCCTTTGTACTAAGGTAGAGGACAGACATAAGCGGCCAACGTCACGTGGAGTTACTTTTCGTGACATATCCGTCTAAATATGGTCATAGAGGCTCGGCTAGGCTCGCTTGAGGCTCGGAGAAACAATGGAATTGAAATAGACAGGCATCCAAGGACAAATTGAAAAATTGGCTTCCAACAAACTGCTGTAATACATGTATATAACCTATCTACAAAAATTTGCAACGTAAAAACCAGATCTGACCGAGTTATTCAACATTCAAGATTTACACTTGTTATTCCGAGCTTGGTGAATGATTCCTGCCTTCTCCAGCTCTCTCATCAAACTCTCAGGAAAGACACGATGACCCCAGTACCTTCTTGCTGCCCATGCTGCCTGTCTTCCATTGAGTTCAAGTGTGTATGCATCCATGAAACGACGAGAACGATTAGCAAACCGCCGGATTGATGCAAGAGGGACCGATTTGAGGGCATTGAGGGTGTTTCTTTCAAGGTGATCTTCCCGTGATGACTAATCTGAAATTCTAGATAGTATTGAGCAGGTGCTTCTTTGGATACAGAATGTGACCCACTGAGCCGGAATTTGGATTGCATATCACTTTATTAATTATAATCTTTCAATTGGACAAGTAAATCTAATATTATTTATAAGTATACCTGAGTAGGTGGCGGTGATAGGCTTGTCTTTTGGCGCTTCTTCAAATTATTTGTCTGGTTTATGATGTATTGTTTCCTCCTTCCCATACTCAAAGTACTACAAGGTGGAGATTACTATAAAAAAATGATGAGGGATGTTCTGTGCTTCATTTGGCCCTCTATGTACGAACACAATCCTCATGCTAGCCATGTGCTAGCCATGCACCACGAGTTGAAGGACTTGGAATGTTAAATAACTCTGGTGCAAAATATTTTAAATTAAGAATTATACCTATTATAGGACCGTGCATATGATATCTAACAATTGTTGGAAGCCGATTTCCCATAAGTGTTCCAGATCTACTTTAAATTTACTATCTGTCATTATCTGTCAGCCAACAGAAAGTAATCTCGCAAAAATCTCCTAATTGGGACACTGTCACGCTACGCACGTGACGTTGGCCGCTTATGTCTGTCCTCTACCTTAGCAGTTTATGGTGAGTTATTTGCACCACAATTCCCACGGCGCGCGACTCATTGATGGCACTGCCGCGCGCGACTCAAAGTGAGGGGACAGTGCTTGTTTCACTATATCCTGGGTGTTTAGAGTAGAAATAAAGTATATGTAGGTATATGTATTGTATTAATAGTAAATTACTGGAGTTTGTGGTTATCAATCCCTTTGAGAGGCATACAAGGCGAGTTTTTCCTGCTTTTTTGTACTTACAACTGCACTAAGCCATTCAATATCAGCCATAAATGATAGCATTTGAGTACACAATGAAGCTATATATCTCCTCCTTTTTAGCTCAAATACTTTCAATTCAATTCATGGGGACTTAGGCACATATTTTAATCAAATTTCAGTAGTAGTTCCTTCTCAAACATGGATGTATTTCCTCATATTACTGTGGAATCTGTGTACTCATACTGTATGTACCACACATATACTGTTACTATTCATAAAAAAACAAATAATGGTGCATTTGAAAATGACCACTTGGTTTGAGTCGCGCGCGGCAGTCCTTCAGAGAGTCGCGCGCGGCGGGCAAGTCGTGGGAACATTTCGGCAAATCCCATCATAGGTACAAAATGTCATTAAACCAACATTAAACTACAATCAACTCTACTTCTTGATACAATATAATATGCAGAGCACATAATATGAGGTAAGTATGGGTTGCTCTGGGATGTAGCAGTCAAAATAATAACCTGTCGAACCCGTTGAGTTGCGCGCGGCGGTGCCATCAATGAGTCGCGCGCCGTGGGAATTGTGGTGCAAATAACTCACCATAAGCAGTTGAAAAGGAAGTTTACAAGTGAGTACAGGGCACATTGGAGTTCGAAATTGCAGCCACACATCCTCGTGTCGTGTCAAGAGCGCGGGGGGAGGCAACATCGGAAAGGGGGACAGAAAGCAGATAAGTACCAACGGAAGAGCGTAGATCTGTGACCGTTCGTCTAGAGGCAAGTCGCCCGAAGTACCTCTACGAGGGTCCTTCAGACACATTTGACTCCTATAGCGGCCAGGTCACGAGTCTAGGAGGAGCGTACGCATAGCTGAGGAGAATGAATGGGAGTGCGGGGTGCCTGTATAATGTACGATGCCGCGCGACATGCTGAGACTGCATATACACTCCATATCCAGAGAGAACTTGTACCGGGCTGCCCGAGGAGCGCATGCAGCGACGAGGAAGAGCCAAAGTGTGGGGACTGGCGAACAACAGAACACAGAAACAGACATTTCAAAGGAACCAACAAAAGACCGGTTTTGTACTCCGACAGCTTGCCCAGTATGTGACACCAGGGAACAACCAAGGGCAGGTCCTTGGGTCCTTCGATCGTGCTAAAGAGGCGGGGCGGGGAGACATCAGAAAGGGAGACACAGATCCGATAAGCATTGGCCAGGGAAAGTACTCCCAAGTAGAAAAAGAGAGCGACCGCCAGTACTGTTACCACTGCCGGGAAGCGACGCAACATAACAGGAGGTCAGCTCGGCACACCTACATACCTCAACGCCAGAATACGAGACGGTGACCGCATACACAGCTCAGACTATGAGAACGTACCAGAAAGCACGGTAAGCCGCTCGAGGAGAGGATGCAACGACGAGGGAGAACAAAGCCGGGGGTCTGGCGTACCACTAAACACGGGACCAGAAAGAACAGTACTGCCCAGACTGCTTGCCAGATACTTCCAGTACGCCGAGACGACACGGGTGTGGCCTCACTTGTATGTAAGAGTGCATATTCACACCCGGGTAGCGTCGCGGGCAAGGTTATGTTGACAGTATGTCGTACCGGGGAGGCGGGGCGGCTCGACATCGACAAGGGGTGCCGAAAACAGATAAGCACCGACGAGGGACGGTATGCAAACGCAGGGGGAGAGAATAAAGGACCTGCACAGTACATCAGAGCCTATATGATATCAGACGCTATGCAACATGCGGGGATTGCATACACTCCTGCGTACCAGAAAGCAGCGAGTTGGACAAGAAGTGGTTGCAGTAGTGAGGGAGAGCCAAAGAGCGGGACTGGCGTACAACAGAACACAGGGGCATACAAAGCAGTTGATGGAAGACCGTATTTATACTCCCGCACGGGATGGGCTTGCCCTGCACGAGATAATGCGTATGCACCTGGGGAGTACTGTGAAGGTGGTCGCCGTGGTCCTTGGGTCGCGCCAAGAAGGTGGGGCGAAGTAGGTAAGCATCGACGAAGGAAGGTCTGATCGTCCGAAGGGGGGAAGACGATGAGGGGACCTTGTCGTGAGAAGGGAGGACGAGGTCCAGGTCAGTACGCACAAGTGAGGTGAACGCAGGCTATGTGGTGGGGAGAGGAAGGTCAGCGGTCGTACGAGCACAAAGGCAGAGGCAGAGACAGAGCGACCAAGGTCCCAAAGATGAAAAGACGTATTTGGAAGGGCGACAGGAAGCAGATAGGCACCAATGGGGGAAAATATACGCAGGGTTGCGGGAACCGCATACACACCTGGCGAGTCGCCCGAGAAGCGGATATAGAGGCGAGCGAGAGCCAAAGACCAGGGAATGCGTACAGGACATACGGACGAGTTGAGGGAAGAAAGGATTGAGAGGGGTACGCTTCATGAAGATAGATTTCAACTGATGAATCGACGTAGAACATAGACAGGAACCAAGCCACGAATCTCGGGCTGATGAACGTTGGTAACAATGGACATTACTCCCACGGGACCAAGGATCAACATTATCTTCAAGCTCCGACAAGCATGCCGGCTCCGGCCGGAATCGCGGCAGGACAAATTCCTTGCGAGCCCTTGAAAAATCCGTGATACTAATCTCAATGGGCTTCTCTCTGAGTTGTTAATTTTTTCCACAGCATAAATCCCTGAGAAGAGGACTATGTAACTATATATTTTCTGTACTATGCTACATTGGCATATGTACCGCGTTTCCTGGACGATATTGCTCCCCTTTCCTTCCGCAATCACTCTTTGTACACGTCACAAATATGAAACAAAATCGTAGGTAAAGGACCCTAGCTTTCTTATCTTCTCCATCGGTTTATACAGCTCATTCACGCATCAATTCATCCATGCGGTATCTGTCAAAGGATGTGTGGAAGCCCACATAGCCAACTATGAAATTCCTCCATGCATCGTAAGCCTTGGGCTCGACCGCGAGAATATTAGACACCCGTGCTTCCACCACCACAGCATTATTGGCCATCCGTTCACAGGCCTCTAAGTTGGACAACCCTTCCGCTCTGGCCAGACAAGAGACATAGTTGACGGTTTCCCCAAGGACCTCTTCCTTGTAGAATGAAAGGACATCACTAAGTGAACGAAGTGGTCAGTGCATGGCTCGTGGAAAGAGTGGTCTTCGAAGCCTCACCCTACCCACCTGATACAGTCAATAGCATCGGGGATGCACTGAAGAGCGCCAGCTTAATATAAATATTACTCATGGCTTAATTCAGTGCATACCTGGATGTAGCTTTCTAAAGGAACATTTCGCGGAAAAGCCGTCAAAGCATACGTCGCGGAAGAACCAGACATTTGTCGGGTGAACGCAGGGTTATCAGACAGACACGAAGTGCTCAGTGTCAAGGATGGAATGACGACTATGTTATTCACCTATCAGACAGACACGAAGTGCTACAGGTGAATAAGTAGGAGTACATGACATATGAGTGGTGAACGATCTTACCTCAGTGTCAAGGATGGAATGACGACTGAGGAAAGGGAGAAAAGGGGGCGTGGCACGTATAAGTATACGTTGTCACGTGTGTAAATGTCCTGTGATCCATGGACCCGTATATGTTCAACACACCCCCAACAGGACAACAGAACAGGAAGAAAGAAGCAGCAGTCATATTAGAGAGGAAGGATTAATAAAAGAGAAGAAATATTGTAGGTGTAGTTCAAAGTAGAGTATAAGAAAAGGAAAAATGCTTTGGAATAATGGAATTAATAAGAAAACTCAATATTTAAAGATGCAGAGTAGTGGGTAAAACACGCATACCGAGGACGAACCTATGGCGATTAAACGCCTCGAGCGGTAGCGGTTTTGTGAATAAGTCAGCGGGCATATCTGCCGTAGGGATCCATGATGCCGAGAATGTTCCATCTGCTACATGCTGTCGGATGAAGTGATGGCGAATGTCGATATGCTTAGTTCTCGATGACAGCGATCGCGACTGTGTGAGTTTGAGTGCTGCTTGGTTATCCGACAGGATATAAGGTTAGCGGGAGCTCCACTAAGAATAGAAGCGAGCGAGAATGACTACTCGTTAACTAATATATATATCCCTCGGTCTTGGGACCACTTCAAACGCGAGCCTAGGCTGAAGTCCATACCACTTACCAACTTGTGCCAAGAATCAACCAGCTGACATCCTCCTCCTTACATACAAGGTCATATACAAAAAGAAATGACCAGTACAAGCAAACCTGCACATTCTCTAGCAGAAATAAATGGGATTCTGGGACACTGCAACAATGTAACGATCTATGGCGGCAACTTTATAATTGGCAATCAAGTAACTTTGAAAGGCAGGTTCGCTTTTATTGGTCATTAGCTGCGTACTTATGACTCTACAGACACAGACATTTGTGAGCGCTCTCCCCCTCTTCAAGACAATACTTGCAAGAACTCTATTGGTCGTAATCATCCCGACGGCGGCGTACGTCCCCCATCAAGTCACGTGAATACGCTACTCATATCACTACTAAATCTCCAGTGTATGAGTTTTGTACAATATGTGCGCTCCAGGGCATCACCGTCGCTCAATAGGGGCAGCAATGGGGCTCGAAAGGACTGTTCCTGTCATCATGTATGTATGCACAGCTACACATTCTCAGGCCTGGTGGTCACCCAGGAATATGAAATTAATTTACATTCAGAGCTGCTCAAGCTGCACGAACAAAGATAACTGCGCACGCCATTCTATGCCGTGCTCCGGATTGCAATGCAGCCATCTCTCCAAACCCACCACGTTGGATGCGGAGAATATAACAGATTCAGCACAGCATCCGGCGCCCTCTGGGCACACCACTGACGTGGGAAGTACTGTTTCCGACACTCACGGGTGTACATCATGCGGAAGATCTCGGCTTCATTGCCGTTCGAGGAATCGCCCAAAACACCGCAAAGAGTCGTCAAGACACAGGGAAAGAGCCGTACATCCAGCTGTCCCGCCAGTCGCAGGTTTCTACGTGATGCCGTACTCAAGACAACAGAAAATTCTTCGCAAGCTCAGCCAGACCATTAAAGGCCGAAAGTACCAGTAATCATTTCGTTGTGAGCCATAGATTTCAGTTTTCCAATGTTTATCCATCTCACTCGCTTCTGTTTCACAGATTTCTCACTGGGGTCTCGCTGGTTATCCACAAGTAGACGTTGATGTATTTTCAAAGGAAGTGAACAATTGGCATGGATGTAAATATTTAGTTTGATAGTATTTATACATATACGTCTTAACAAATAATCAGTACGATTCTGTACAAGTGATTTTTGTGGCCAGCCCTATAGCCCGACCTGCGAATGCTAATCATGGAATGGATACAGTGAATTATGCGCTGTATAGCAAAGGTTAAACGGAGCCAGAACATAATCATATCTGACGTCAGTGTACACAGCATATACGAGCAATTACGTGCATGTAAGGTTATGCACAGCGCATCAAGTAATTCCATGGTCGACATCGCCGGTGGACAAGTGCCACAGTGAGCTGCAGAATCAAGAAACATTCCCGGAGTGCAGGATGGATTATACTTACATACGCTACGAAGAGATACTTCTGCAACGAGCCACAGCAGGAGAAGCGCGACGAGACAGAGAACAGGATATAGGGACAATACCTGCATCAGGGTAGGTAAGCGCTCACCTACGTCGTGAGCAGTAAAACAAGGCATTGTATTCGGGGAATGTGTACGAACCTAAATGGTTGAGCATAGTTATATGGTATAGCAAGGAAGTGCAAAGGCCTGTTTGTTCGTGCCAGCAACGAGTCACCCACGAAATGGGGCACAGAAGCCAAACGCATGGAGTGGTGTACACCACAGATCGTGGAGAGACTAAGATTTTAACCACGGTACAGCGCAAGGCGCAGGGAGCACATGCGCACCGCAGCATAAGAGAACATACCACAAGGGAGATTAGTTGCCCAAAGAGAGCATATAGCGCGGAGCGAGAGTCAAAGAGGTGTGCCTGGCATACAAGGTGGTACGGCAACAGACAAGGTACTTGGCAGAAGACCCTTATACTCACAATACGAACGACGCGGCGCAGGATAGGCTTTCCCTATATGCGACGGTGCATATATGGACATGGGGAGCTTCGTGGCGGAGGTCGATGTGGTCCTTAGGTTTCGGCGGCATGACAATATAAAGGGATAAAGCAAGTAGATATGAAGCGACGAGGGGAGAGTCCGCCCGATTGTAAAAGAGAGGGGACGAGGAGAGGTTAACCTGTAAGATGTCGGAGCAGAAGATTTCACAGAAAGGGGCAGGAGGACCTGGGCAAGTACACATCTAGAGTGGCGGGAGGCGAGCCCGCGAGAAGCAGATGTATCACCAAATTGCAGGGCATAGAGTACAAGGAAGCACGAGACAAACAATGCAGAAGACTGCTTTTATATTCCCAGTATTGCGGGATAGTATATGAAAGTGCATACATGCACCCGGGAGCGTCGCGGGGCAGGTTATTGGGGACTCTGTGTCGTGCCGCGGTAAGGGAGACAGGGACCAAATAAGCATTGACGAGGGGAGAGCTTGCCCAACTGAGAGGGGGAAGCGAGGTCGGCGTGGGAAGTGAGGACGAGATGCCGGTGAGTACAGCGCACGCCCGAGTGAGGGAAGAGAAGGGGACGCCATCAGCGGGATAGAGAGATGTAGGGACACAGAGGCGGAGGCAGAGATCAAGCGGCCGGGACCTCAGATTAAAGAAAGTATGTACGAGAGTGAAGGGACTGAGTTCATAAGCACAGCGGCGGGGCAGCCGCAAGGGAAACCGTGAAGATACCAGAGAGGTATGGATCAATACTAACTGGGGACGTACACGCCTAGCTATCCCAGATTTTCATCCACGCCATCACACGGAAGCTCCGGGAGCACCCAGAACATCTTCTACAGACAATGTAGCGGGAGTTAGGTGCATGCATCCCAAGGCATAACGGATGTGAAGTAGTAACGAGGTAGTGCGTGAGAGGAAGACTGCTACGCGTACGCGACCGCACTTTGGGAAGAAACTTACTATCAGCACATGCTGGGCTGAGCGCTGAGCCACGGACGTAGACCGGTGACAGTTCCCTCTAGAGGCAAGTAACCCGGAGGGCCGTCCGGGTTACTTGCCTCTAGAGGGAACTGTCACCGGTCTACTACCGACGTACCCAACTGGAATATCCCGTGGCACCGCGCCCCTCACCTTAGTCTCCTTTAGTCAGTTAGAGATTGTTCTCGAGGAGATCCTGCACAGCCTTTATTTATTCATGGCCATGGCGTAAGGAGTCCTATGTATATTAAAGTAGTTGCCCGATCAAATGCCTACCACTATCACGTACCATCCCATGTCATCTCAACCCACCTCACAGACGCCTGAAACTCAAACATAGAATCAAGGATTCATTGTCGCCTGGTCACATACACACATCAATGAGCAGTACAAGCAAGCAGACGCATTATCCAGCAGAAACGAATGGCATTCTGGGACACTGCAATGATGTAACCATCTACGGCGGCAACTTCATAATCGGCAATCGAGTAACTTTGCAAGGTATATTCGCCTTTGTTTTGAACTGTCTATAGTCTTATATGTATGCATGAAACAATCCTCTAAAGACGTCAGTGAACGCTCTCCCCCACTTGGAGACAACACGTGGACAGACTCTCATGGCTGTACCCACCTTGACCGCGGTGTATGTTCCCTGTTAAATAACGTGAATATGCTACTTATACCACCACTAAATATCTAGTGTAACTGTTGCGCACAATATATGCACTCCAGGGCATCACCGTCGGTCAATAGGTGCTGCGATATGGCTGGGGGGAATAGTTCTTTCCATCAGGCGCGTATGCACAACTATACGCACTCAGCGCGAGTTCTCATTCATAAATCTGACATTCATTTATACGCAGAGCTGCTCAAACTACACGGCGAATAACAACCAGGGATCCCGTTGTCCTTCGCGTTCCGAATTTGGATGTGGATATGCATCCGAACGAACGGAGGAGGATGGGAAAGACCTGCCACATTTACCAGACCACCTCACCACTGATTCTGTGGGACGTATCAGCAATTCTGGCATGTCCAATACAACGCACGTCAAGGGTCTGGCTGATGATCAAGCATGTATAACATGCGGAAGATCTTTTCTTGCCAGACCTCGGCTTCATTGCCGTTCGAAACATCGACCGAAACATCGTGAAAGGTCTTCAAGACATACGGAGAGAGTTGTTTATCCAGACATTGCGCCGGTCGTGGGCTTCTACGCGATGCCGCACTCAAGACAGAAGAAGATCCTTCGCATGCTCAGCCTGACCAGGAAAGGTCGCGAGCGCTGATAAAAGAATGTTTATGCATGGTACGTACTTCAAGATCACGCAGTAACATTGTCATGCTGAAATATTACAATCAAAGGTGGTCCGAAGGTATCCCATCTTCGTTTGATAAGAATCCTATAAACCTGTTTTCGTAAACCTCAGGGTACACTACGACTCGCATGTTCCACGGATGTAGATAATCTGCGTGAATACATAAGCCTGACTCAAGTCTCTCATCTATTGTTACCATGCATCATAGCAGCGTGAAACTGCCAGACGAAATTTCGCCGGATCAAGCTTCTCTAGAAAGTCGTCCACTTCCAGCCTGTCCAGCATCCTGCACTCGATCCGAGCCCTAAGTCTTTTCCATGGTACCAATTTCTGTGAAGCTGCGGTCTTGCGCATGACAAAGGCATAAAGAGTGTCGATGTTTATGATTGGGATACATCGAGCATCTAAGTGCTCAATGTTCGGACATAACGCGTCGCCTGTATCATCCGCATCCACCAATCTTATCAATAACTTGCTGTATGCCTCTCTATTTGCTGGGCCATCATTTGAGAACCTTGGAAGTCCCTCAAGATACGTCAGCTGCGGGCAGCACCGAAGGACTTGTATGAACAGATTGAAGGATATTTCAGCGCCAATGCTCAAACTTGTGATGTTCCGAGAGCGCCTGAAGAAATCTGCAATACTCGATTGAATTTCTCTCTCTCGCCGTAGATGGAATCGTTTTAGTTGGGGGGCGCTGATGTATTTGGAGACCATCGAAGTACAATCAATGCCAGGTAACTCGATGTCCGTAAAGTACTCCAGATATGGCAAGTCTATGCGAAAGTCTTGATCAGAATTGTCGTCATTGATGCCATATATCCAGAGACAAAGATCAAGGAGAGAAGTACATTGGTGGAGGGCGGTAACAATGTCGAAGATAGAACAATTCGTGATGGAACAATGCAGCTGAACGAGGTTCGACATAGAGTGGCGTAGGAATTCCTTGTGAATGTGTAGGTTGTCCAAACAAATGCCGCATATCTCCTTCAAGCTAGGGGAACCAAGAATAGGTACGACATTAATGCCAGAAAATATCTTGGCACTACGGTCATCGAATTTTAGCTTGCAAAGGGAGGGTAGACTTTTTGTAGTGAGTGACTCTAGCTGGAATACCGTCCTCCTGGGTAGTTCTCCACAGAATGTAATTTTTATATCCTTCCAACGCTCATGACTTGAGATTACAATATCCGTCATTTCATGATATATTTCCTTTATATTGTCATGTGCTTCTTCCCGAAATTGATTGTAATAGATGGATAGTTTCAATGGCAGAGATCCAGATCGGCGAAGCCATTGTTCCATACCGTATTTTACAGAGGTCAAGGTATACACAGACTGATCTTCACCTCCGCCATTATCGAGCAATGATGATAAGGATGGGGGGTGAGGCCCAATAACGAACTCGACGTCTGTCCACAAGGTAAGCATATCCAGTGCAATTCTCCTCAAGCTGCTAGAGATGCGTGTAAGAAGAATAGGGGCCTTTCCCCTGGAAAGAGTCGGATAATAGGCCGGATCGATGCAATATTCAAAGATAAGGCCAATAATATCTTGCGGAACACGGCGTATTGGAGCCAAAATGCAGCTGAGCTCAGCTTCACCATTCTCGAGAGCATTCCTGTGTGATTCGAGCTCCTTTAGCCTCGCTTCCACTTTGGCGATTTCAGCGCGAACCTCGGAAAGCTCTGCTTTAAAGCCAGGCATGATCGCTCTTGCGAAAGCCAGTTCGGAGTCGTTCGGTGCTCTGTTTGTACTGATCAGATCAGGAGGGAGAGATCGAAGCTTCTCCACGGCCACTGAATGCATTGACATCTCCAGTAGCTAATTTTAGTTAAGTGTGGTATTGAATCGATGATGATATCAGCTTGATGGAGATAGCGAGATCGAGCGACCGAAGTTGAACGGAAGATGTGTGATGTCTGTGAGAACCTATTTGGCTTGCCGTGGAAGGAGACTAGTAGAATTTATGACGCGAGATAGCCAATACTAGGGTGCAGCAGAGATGTCGCGGTCAGTAGCAGACAGTAGCAGACATGAAAACAGAGCGGACTATTTGGATCGAATTTGCAGCAGCTGTCTCATGCTTGGCAAGTGCATTCAACCCAAACACGCAAGTACAGCATGCTTCCGTGATGCTAACACTTTCGCTTCCTCAAGGCGCAAGAGACTGAATCAAGTATTCAAAACGGTCTTCAATAAACGTTAAATGAAGCCAGAGCCTAAGTACGCAAAGGGGAGCAAAGACAGTTAGACGCAAGATAGACATTAGATACTCCCCGTCGGGTAACCGGGCCGCCACGGAAGAAGTAAACAAGTCAAGTAATTGGGTTGCTGTGCAAGAACTAGAAAGCAAGGGACCCGAAAATGATGGATGATGATGGTTCAAAGAACACGTTACCGGATGTGCCCATGCGTCGCTGGGAAGATTGGGTATATATGGATACGTACCAAACGTCCCAAAAACGAGACAGCGAGCGGTGACTTGTGTAGGGCACGACGGGTACAGAGCCCGGGGCGGTAGCGAGTTCGTGTTCGGAAAACATGCTGATGTGTAGGGAACAACCACTGATTGGGTTGCAGACTCAACGAGACAGGAGCGGGGTCTGGTTTCAGTGTATATTACGGATGTGAGTAATTACGGACGGGATATATAAGTACACGAAAGAGCTTAAGAGGAGAGATCTACCAACTCCCAGGATAGATGTCCATAATTGATATAACTTATGACCAGCCAGCAGGTAGCGCAGTGAGCTACACATCCATCGCATTAAGGGAGGGGGTCACGGAATTCAAAAAGAGCATAGAGTGGACATACGTAACGAGACATGCATATCTGATACAGGCGAGGCGAGGACGCCTGCAGCAGAGCTGGTAGGACCATACGTGGTCAGTGATACGATGCCGCATGCAGGACCATCTACGCACACCTCAGACTAAGAGCACGGTCGTTGGTGCCGTAGGAAGTACACAATGTCGGCTGTATGGCAAGTACAGTGTTGGCCATAGTCAGCCAACAAAAGAGTGTAGCGGCGACTAGCAAGCACGAATCGGACTAAGCTGGAGGACGGGCGGAGGACGGGCGCATGGGATCAGAACAGGGAGCAGGCGCTTTCCGACGCAGGAAAATAGTATGTCAGCCTGAGACTCGCAGGGGAGGCTTTGACGGAAAGGGAGCAAGACGTTCTAGGACAGTATGCTCAAGCGAGGGGCAAGGGTGGAAGCCCAGTAAGATCTACTGCAGTGCATACATTATATCAACAAATGCGGGGCGACATGCGGGAAAGACATACGCACGTTGGAACAAATGCATATACCAGGAAGGAGGTAAGCCGCGCAAGAATCAGATGTAGGGGAGAGGGAGAGCAAAAAAAGGGGAACTGCCGGGAAAGTGAACACGGGAACAGCCAAGTCACAGTACTTGACGGAACATAGCTTTTGCACTTCTAGTGCGCACACCGCGGGGCGGAATAGGCTAACCTGTAGTATGTTGCAATGCATATGTGCACACGGGGAGCGTCGCGGGCAGGTCGATGCTGTCCTGGGGTAGAAAAGGTGGAGAGTAGATAAGCATCGAGGAGGGGAGGTAGTATGCCAGTCTGAAAGTTAGAGGGAGGGCAAGAACCGGGGGACGCAGACACTGTGGTGGGGAAAGCGAGGTCAGCTGTCGTACGAGCACGCCGGCGGAGACATAGACAGAGTGACCAAGGCCGTGAAGGGTAAAAGAGATCTGAGAAGGCGGGCAGGAGGGAGTGGAGACCAGCACAGCGATACGGAAGGTCAGATGCTTATAAGAGGCGAGAATAGACGTCGACAGCATGCTCATACATGCATTGATCCGAGCCAGAAGAAAAGACGGTGAGAGAAACAAGAACCAGACAGAGGTAAAGGGGGTGCCAGTCTGAAAGTCAAAGTGGATGGGTGGGGTTATCTTCAGACGGGAACAGGAGTTGTGATACAGCACGAGATGCAGGGAGCACATAACACCTCAGAACAAGAGCATGTACCAGGAAGAAGGCGAGCCAACCAAAATGAAAGTGTAGCAGAGCTGGAGACGAAAAGAAGGGGGATTGGCGTACAATAGAGCACGGGGACAGACAAAGGTGATAACAGAAGACCGCTTTTACACTCCCAGTAACGAAGATACGGTGGGGGATGGGCCTGCCCAGTATACGAGTATAATCGCGCATATATGCAGGTAGGGAGCGTCGCGGGGCAGGACAATGTGGTCCGTGCAGTGAGACGAGAAGGCGGGTCGGCATGATAAAGCAAAGGGAGACGGCAAGTAGATAAACATCGACGAGGGGATGCAGGTGAGTACGACATATGCATGAGGAAACCATCACTGGGGTGGGGAGAGGAAGGTTAGCAGTCGTAGGAGCAGCAGAGGCAGAGACAGAGAAGACGCGGTGAAGGCCGCGGAAGAGAGAGTATGCACGAGAGAAAAGGGACAGGCGGAATAACAAAGGGCAAGGTCAGATACTTTATAAGCACAGAGGCGGGGCAGCCGTGAGGGCAACAACGAATGTGTCATCGAGAAGTTAGAACATGTGCATACAACCAAAGAAGGTGGAATGAAAACACCTAGAGGGTCGCACCTAGAGAAAATGTGCAAGGTAACCGGTACTTGTAAAGGTTACCGGGTCCTATCGGAACGGACAGAGGGTTGGCAGAGGGTAGAGACCAATCCAAACGCGGGGAGGCAGGGGTTGAAGCCCACAGGTGACGTACACAGGCCCCAAATACGCCTGGCTATCCTAGACTCTGATCCACGCTGGCGAACGGAAGCTCTGAGCTCCAAGACCATCTTCTGTGGACAGGCCGCAGACGACGTGGCGGGGAGTTAGATCTAAGCATCCCAAGGTGTAACAGGTGTGACGTAGCAATGAGTTTGAGGCGGAGGCTGGGATGTCGATGAGGCCTACTAGGCATATTGTATCGCACGCTGAGAAGTAAATCAGTATCAGCACATGCTGGGCTGAGCTACAGACGTACCCAACTGGTATATCCTATGGCGCCGCCCCTATGCCCTCACAGTCCTTCCCAATTCGCCATTCAGTACTGTCCATGGAGGCAGACATGAAAATGAGGGGACCGGGACGGGAATTGGACAGAAATCGAGTTATGCATCTTAATGTCACAGACGACGAGAAGAACCTGAACGAGGATGAGTGTCAGTGTCGGAACTTGGCCGGAACGCGTCTAAGTGAATTCTCCCACGGGCACTATGATCAACATTACATTCAATCTCCGCCTTCCCTGCCGGCACCTGTCGGACTCGCGGCAGCAAGTTAACGGCATAACAAAGACGAAGTCACCGCGTTAACATGCGCGTCATGCGTACCATTATTTGCCTAAAATTACACACACCACAGAGTATGTTGCTTGCGCTGTTCCCTACAGTGTCTCGGTCCACAACCCATAGAATAACGCAAAGCAACTGGCCATCCACCGTCCTCATTGCCTATTCCACGAACAATGAGAACTCAATGCAGCGCACTATACACTGCATCCGCAAGCAAGCTTACCCTCCCGAATACATATAAAAGCTCACCCAATATCCCCATACCCCATACTACGAGCTTCCCCTTCTCGCAGCACACCTCCAATCTAAAAGGTCCACCAAACCTACTGCTATGAACCCCTCCGCCACGACTACCACTACCACCACGGCCACTGCCAGCTCTGTCAAGACAGCCCTGACGTCTGCCCTGCCGATAATAATTCGTCCAACGTACAGCGAGCCCCAGTGCTGCCACTGTGGCAAACGGGGATCGCACGCGCCAAAGTGCCCTTTCAAGTAAAATTCCCGTGAGCTCCACTTATTAGACGCAGAGTTGTGTCGTGATGCTCATTTAATCCAATAGTCCAGACATAAATGCAATATAGAACCATAAAGTTCGTTAAGTATTCTTAATGAATACACGTACGCGTACGCAATTAAAATAGAATAAATTTCGCATGTTAGCATAGGGTAACCTGTCCAATACCAGTATTAATTACTATAAACCATTTGAATCATTTATTTCTGCATTTTACTAAACTTTAGAGATAAACGTATGAATCTGGGTGAGAGAATTACATCGTTTTCGATAACTATCCTTCGTAACTCAAGCAGCACCTGCAAAGTGCATGATGCGCAATGCGCACTAATATCAGTATCACATCCCATACAAACGTCAAAATATTCGCACGTCCAATAGTACGACTGGGAAAGAATATAAAGATGGCCATTCATACCATGATGAAGATGATTGAGCGCAGAAACAGATGTAACTGCGGGAGGGAGCCATTCAGCACCTAGAAGTCGAGGTACGGTGGAGCACAGGAATATACGAAAGATGCGACAAAAGAATACATCGCGTTGGGTCAAGGCAGGAGGTAGTTGCAGACCCAGACGAATGTTATGCGGAAGGTTTTGACGTGTTGGGAGCATGAGACTGTAGTAGAGAAGTAAGCACAAGCTCTGCGAGGGAGCGCGAGGACAGCCTGGTCCACAATAGACTGCGCGATATGCGATGACCCACATACGCGCCACAGCATACGAGGGAGGCGAGTCGGGCGAGAAACGCATGCAGCGCGGTGGGAGAGTGAAAAACGGGTTAGTGGTGCAACATGTCACGGCGACAGACGAAGGAGTCGGTGGAAGGTCTCTCTTATAATTATAACCCTAGTACCCCATAGTTACCGACAAGCAATATTCAAATGTTTCAACAATATATAACCCGTCTTCTTTCCGCCTCCTCTCCATTCCATCAAGCACACTCCCACAGCGCCCGCAAATCAACACCCCAATCTCATCTAGCCCACCCATATACTGTAAGGTGCGCTATTTGCGTGTGCGTAGATCTAGCCGATTTGTGGTACAATTTTCTAGTGGTACGATTTCTTTAAAGATAATTTGTTTGGTGCTCCGGAGTCAGGAGATAATTCTACATATTATTTATAGATACATAAATAATTACAGTATTTAAGGAGATTGTGTACACATAGGTAGCCAGCTAATTTACCACCCACTTTCGCTCACATTCAGCCGTAGCTCGCACAAATACACAGTCATTATTTTGTTTCAGTCCCTTCTTTCTTTGAACATACTCCCTCAAGACGACCACACATGTCGTCGCTCGCACCCACAAACACAATCTTACAATACCACATCAGTTATGAGCCCATCCACAAGTACTTCCACTCCTATCAGCACCAGTAGCAGCGGAGCCGGCACAGGAACTTCAACGGTGCGGAATGGCCAGCAAACGAGCCCACCAATTTTTATTTGTCCGACATACAGCGAGCTCAATGTTATCACTGTGGGAAACGCGGTTCCCACGCGCTGAAGTGCCCTTTCAAATAAGCACCTTCTGGGTCCCTTGAAGTTGTCCCCGCAGCTCAGCATCGTTATATCAATGCTTACTCCATCTCGGTATAATAACATTTACTTAGACGATGTAATAAAATGAAAATGACTATATAAGTTTATTCTCACCCCTAGAAAAATCCTGTAGGTTTCGGTACTTGTTTGACGACACGCTTCTTTATTCCATGGGCCTATCGGAAATCCTGACATGGAACTAAACTCAAAGGGGACATAGCTCAGTTGGGAGAGCAGTAGACTGAAGTTCTAATGGTCCCGCGTTCAATTCGCGGTGTCCCCATTTCTTTTGGTCTTTTTTTTTTTTTGCCAAAAATGCTGCATAACAACTCTAGCCATTTCGGAACCGAGTAATTGGGAATACTACGACAAAGGTCAAGTCCAAGTTGAGACAATTTAAACTTAACACTTGCCTGATTGCCTGTCTCTCGTCTCATCGAATAGAACCCGGTACGGGGTAACCCGGCTTTTTGTGAGTAGTGCGCAAACGTCTCGGAGAGCTGCGCAGAAAATATGGGAGTAGGTGGTTGTTTGAAAGTGCCGCTGTTTCCGACATTTATGGCGAGAAACCTGCTTTAAATGTTAGTATAGAAAACAACCAATGGTGGAGTAGAGAGCGACAGCTACTGTTGAGTCTTGACAATTGAGTCTTGACAGTTTTAGTGTCGCCAGAGTCAAAACGGTATACGTATATGAATACATATACGATATAAACTGTATTTATAGAATATAGCTGCTAACATAATGTGTGCGGGTGCCATGTAATTGGTTTTACAATTTACTGTCAACATATACGGATACAGTATACTGCGTATGAGAAAAATATACGAAACACTATGCATTAAGAGGGAATCAAACCCAGTACCACTACCCCATTAATGCAGACATTTTTTGGTCGAGGAAGTACTCTGCGATTGGGCCACCTTTATGTTCTTACATGTAACCGTATGAATTTTAACCTGATACACCAAGACTACGCACTTAGGCGCTCTACACATACAAAGCATATTTCAACTTTACATAAAAAATGAACTAATATGACATTCAGATATACTCCGTGCACACATTCTGCAATCTTTTTCCCTACAATATACCCTGGTGACTGCACGGTGTACACTTTCCAAATTTTTAAACTATGATACTATATATCCAACCGTCGACGTTGTAAGTGCGTCCGGACTCCGGACTCCGGAGTGATGAGTGCGGACGCACGCACATAGACTATAGTACATACTGATACTTGTAAGTTGTACAATGTACATTGTAGTGATGGTTGGTATACGGTATACAACCTGTATCCGTATATATACACCTTGGTGACAAATTGACGTACATTCTCATGTACACACAGGCTAGAAACAAAAACTATCCTTCGAACCGGGGTCGAACCAGTGACCTTGGGATGAACTAACTATTCGAGAATCTATTACAGTCCCACGCTCTTCCAACTGAGCTATCGAAGGCGTTGTCCCGACCTTTCGCCCTTTCTCTCCGAGTCAGGGTGGCTTGACTGCTTAACCTTGGAGTCTGATAGGAACATTGCGATTCGGCATCCTGTACTGGCTTCGTGGGACCGCTTGATCGATATCAAATACATGAGGCATGCTAATTATAACGTGAACGCCTCGGTGCAGGCGATGTTGATGCACATTATAAATTAAATATATACCGGGGTCGATTTGGGCGTGTGAATACATATCCCCGATACAGAACTGGCGCCTCGTACACTCAATTTTGGCGTGTGAATATCCCGGACGCAGAACTAGCGCCTCGGCCTGCAAAAGTGGAGACAAAGAGCAGCAATATAAAAATGTTATTTGTGGATCTGTGTCAATCAACCTGCATTCATCAGCTGGCTGCCCAGCTCTGGCAGACTTTGGTTAGTTCCATTTCCATGAAGCTCTGCAACATTCTTCCATAAACAAACGAAAAAGACACCAAGGAGACACAAAAGAGAGGACAGCGTCCACAAACACACGTATGTTTTTCGGAGCTGAACGTGAACGTGGTAAAAGGCTTCACAACGTGTGATAGGTCTACTGACATCGATAAGCGCCGAAGTCGCGATCAAGCCCGATAAGATAAATTAAAGGTGGGAATTATAAAACAGAGACCCCATCAGGCAGGGGTGCAGGCCCGATGAGAGTGGTGTCGATTAGTGGGGAGGGTTTTGGCAGTGTAAGGGACGACCATCACTCCAGGAAGGTCAACTTTTTTGCCAGGCTGAAACAATAGAAAACAAAAAAGAAAACAGTACCGAAACTACAAAACTCTATTGAATTGATAGGTGGGCTTGATGAGATTTCGCTCTCCGCTCGTTGTTATGTCCCCCAAACAACACTCCTCCCCTAGCATGGCAGCACGTGTAGAAATCTCATCATGGTAGCGAGTCTGGTGGTAAAAGAGAAAGAAGCCATGAAATGAGCCAGCCTCAGGGTCTACTGATATCATTTCTGCTTACTTAAATAGGGAACGGATCTAAGGTATGGAATCTACCTTGGTGTTTCTATATCTTAAATTGAACATCCGAAGGCGCTTTGCCTCCTCGCAGTAGCCGCGCCTATATACATCCTACCATACCAGCTGGCAAACCAGATCAGGGCACATCAAGGAGACAAGAAAGCCATAGTACAAAGAAGAAGGCAAAGCACGCTGGTGACCTCTACGACCTGTGGCCACCGCCAGTCATAGGATTTTACGTCATGTCACGGAGACACCAGCGCAAAGTCCTCCGGAGGATTAAGGCGTTACACAGACTTGGTTGCACCCGCCAGTGCGCTCAATGTGGTTGTGACGGCATACTTCAATCGACGAAGAGGAAGCATCCACAAGGAGATTAAGACCATGAGAATTGATTAACAACCAGAAGAGTTTGAAACACACGGAGGGGAGAAAAGGCGGGGTATACATTGATGCTTCTATTTGGAATCTACTTTTGGAAGCTCTATTATTTTTAGACTGCTGCGTTCGGATTACATGATTTGTAGTGTTCGTAACACAGACATTGTTACCGACAAACATTATGTATGAAAGGCGACAGGAAAGGTATATCTGATCAGATATTTATGCTCAAATGTGGGTTTCAGAGCAGGGTAATTACTTAGAATAGATGAACGCGCAAGCTGCACTCTACTGCCTTTAGTAGTTGTGTGAAACGGACCTTCGAATGACGATTTCGCGACTTAACAGGTAGCTTGAACAACCTATTATTACGTTGGACAGGTTTCATCTCTTCTGATCTGCCCCCCTGCGCGTTACGCAAGGTGCTCCTTTTTTTTCTCAGGGCTTTTTTTAACTTTGGAAGGAGAGTTATGACAGCTCGTACAAAGATCTCTTTTGCGTACTGTTGGTGTAATTAATTAGAAGTAAGTTTGCGACGAGCTCTATCCTGCATGGCGCGCATGCAAAAACGAGTTGACAGTTTGCGTGAAGAGCCGGGCCGGAGTAGGACACGGCGCATATGAATCCCATGTTGTCTGTTGAGTCGGCGCTTGAATTTTGGTTAGTTGACGTTGACGTTGACGTTGACCCACATAAGTAAGTCTGACGGTACACATCTTCAGCCTCTCATCCTCTCGTTGGGTATGTCTGCAAAGCGAACTCCTCGCTCTGAGGGATTATACACTCACTATATCTGAACAATGGCGCGCATTGTGGTTGGGAGCTGCAGGTGGTACCGGGCTTGGCTGCGAATGTGCGGTAGGGACGAGGGGTACGTTCAGTACCAGTGCTTTCTCGTTCAATTTGACTGCAAGTTCTCCCTCAGCTCTGTACTCCAGGTGTCACTGAAATTTAATACGGGCGCTACTGCTTGTTGCTCCCCCTTTGTCCTCCTTAACGTGTCTGAGCCCTTTCACCTGCATAAATGTTCTGTTGAGTATCTCCCCGGTCGGGGGAGCAACCGAGGCAGGTATGGACTGAACAAGATTGAACATTATGCCTCCCTTGGTCTCAGGCCAAATGCTTTCCCCGTACTCGCGCCTCTCGACCCGCTCTCCTGCCGCGAACCTGGCCTATTACATCACGGTCTTGCTGATATAGCTGCGAGCGAGCCGAAGTGGTGGACATTACAAGTCGACGTCGGAAGAAGGACTCATCTCTACCGCATCCCCTGTCGGACTTCACCTTCCCTATGTAGTGAGCTAACGTGTGCTGCTTGGCCTGCGCCTTCTCTCCCCGCTGTTATCTTGTAATGTCCGTTCTCTGCTTGTGCCTGCATATAAGCTTACTAGTCTTCCCCTCCCCGCCTCCCCGTCCACGTACCATGGTCTATGCTTGTGTTGTTTCGTTCCTCGGTCTTCCTCGCCGGCATAGCCCACTGAGTTCACGATTTGGCAACTGTCTTCTCCCACGTAAGAGCTCCCGTTCGTACATCCCTGCTCTCCTATCGTTGTCTCCCTTCACCCTGCATAGGGTCCCGCCCACTACTTTCGACTATTAAACACGTATTATCCAGCGCGAACTCGCTCTTGTACCAATGCCGGTCATGCACAAGGTTAATGCTTGTCACCTAGCTCTCGGCTGATCCCCCTCTTTAATCAGTGTTCCCGCACTCCCCACTGCTACTCCCCCGCGCTACTTATCACTGACTACACTGCTGGTGAATGCCGCCCTGCCCATGGCCGTCCACCCCCGACCTTGCTTGCGCGTGAACTACAGGGCCATATCTCTGGATACACTAACGTTCACAAGCGCGGTGTATGCAGTGATACGCTTGCGCAGCTGTTAAATGGACAATAACTGACGTTCTATCAGTTCCCTGTCTTCCAGCGTACGACTTCACCAAGCGTGGTCGTGGTAAGGTTGCTTGTTTCGGACCATCGCGCCATACATGACCTGGCAGGCTACGTGAGCACTGACACTCACAAGCAACAATCCACCCTCAGACGTGTATATAAAGTATTCAGCCCAACGCTCGACACTCCCCATCACCACTACCTTCTCCGCCCAGGATCAGCAGAACAACTAGTTCGCTTCATCTACCGAACTCCAATATACACTCACCCCCTATAGTTCAGCAACCATGACTGCCTCTACCTCCTCCACCTCTACTTCGTTCTTCACCTCTACCTCATCCTCTACCTCTACCCTCAGCGCAAAGGGCACGGCGACCGACACCACTAGCACCAGCTCCGTACAGTACAGCCGTGAGCCTCAGTGCTGTCACTGCGGCCAACGCGGTTCGCATGCACCCAAGTGCCCATTTGCCTAGATGCGTCAGAGTGAAGATATGATGGTGAGTTCTGATTCACTTATTCTGCGAGTGATGTGTTATTTACGATCTTTGCCGCAGTTTGATGGTATGTGTGGTTTTGTGAGGAAGGGGAATTGATTATAACCTGTGTTTGAGTACTGAAGGGAAGCTAGGACGACCGGAGTCAGTGTAATAGAGTTGACCTCACATCAATAATATTTTGTCGTTCAACCAGTACTTCCCACTTCTGCCCGCAAGTCTCTGGGAGGTTTGTTTTCAGGCGAGCTTATCCGGGCCGTTATGGTGTAGCACCAGGTATATTGCAAAATTACCATTGTATTCAATGACAAATGCACCTAGTATTAAGCTCGCAAGTCACACGAAGTACGACTTCTCACGATATCCCTGCCAAATGGTGATGTTCGGCAGAGACTGGCACTTTGGCAATGGTTTCTTGTTGGCACCAGGGCGCTGCATAAGCAGTCGGAGAAACAGGGTTTCCCAATAGAATTGTCCACAAATGCATGTTGGTCAAGATAGTGTATCACTCTGGAAGGATCAAGTACGATGCAGAACTATCGTCATACACAATAAAACGATGTCAGCGCCGATACTCGATCGCGATGCGTAGTGCGAGAACTAACACTTGAACGAGGCGGACACAGACGCCCGCTCAGATAAGCGCGTGCATATTGTAGCCGCAGAGCGCTGTTAGTGCAGATATATACATAGCATCATCAGGTTAGCTCACAAAGGATCATAGCTTCTCCGCACGATCTAGAGATCTGGGTGCGAAGCGAGATGGGGGGGTGGAATGCTTTCTCATGACACAGCCGTGCACCTGATGACGGATAGGGATATAGATAGCACATCTGGGTGCGAAGCGAAATGGAGGGGTGGACTGATTGCTGATTGCGCAAGACAAGGCGTGAACCTAATGATGGATTTAGCACAGAGGACTTCTATTCTGCTGTGATTGCAAACTATTTCTCCGCGAAGCGTGCATTGCCGTGGTCAGGCCACAGTGCATGCCGGCGAGCCGATCCACGCTGAGCGCATCGCATCTGTTTTGACGTACGATCCACCGAGGCGATGACGGAGAGAGGCCAACAGTGCTTATGGAGGGCGGAGTCCAGCTGGGCTCAGCGCTAGAATGTCCTGAGCCCCAGGAGCAAAACACGCCGTAAGCGTTGCCCATCCGGCCGTCCGGTGTTACAGCGACATAGGCCTCCCCGGCCCACCGTCTGGTCGTTCCTGATGACTCCACCGCTGCCGTCATGGCGCCGGTCCTGAGTCGGAGGACGGGGGTGAGCATTCAAATATTCACGTCTGATGTATGCATTCACGTTCATCCAGATCTCCTTCATTCGCCAGTTGGTATAAATCGCCCCGGATCTGTAGTTTCTGCCTTGATGCCTTGCTGACTGACAGATCACTGCTACGTTTAAGGTAGTTTCTAGCATTACACTGAACTCAAACATCACAACACGACGAAGTATTTACTAGAAAATTCTGTACGTAGGTATATTAGTAATCTAGTTACTAATGTCCATTCCAATTAATGAGCTCCATCACCGATGCTGGCTTGGCCAACTCCAACAATTGTCCATCTCGACTGAGCTGACGGAGGTCATTCAATACAGGTCCACTCAAAGTGCAATGCCCATCCTGGTACCATATATAACACACCTTCATCCTTCAAACAAACAATGTTAGCAAAGGAGTCCCAAGCCCAAGCAACTCGAACTCGCCGGAGGCGATTACCAGTCATGGGCTACTATGTCATGTCACCTGAAAGACAATGTAAAATGCTTCGCTGGTTCTGGGTCTCCCGGAAACGCGCTGGAAAGCAGCGTAGACTACAGAGCGAAGTCGAAACAGGGTTGTAGTCGGAGGCTGTAAACCACGAAATTACCAAGGAAGAGAGTTGGGCTGTAAGAATATATGTAGACTGAAAATCTGAGTATATAAGACTTTATATTTGGCTCCTTTCTCCTTGTGCGTATAGTGCTTCCATCCCAAACGTGCATAGGCGAGGACAAGATGACGTTACGCGTGTGCAGAGTCGGGCCGGATGACCATGACACATGAGGTTTGTGACTAGCAGGGACAACATTTCGCACTCTGACAGAGTACGCATCATGGCCCGAGCAAATGTAGTCGTTGTCAGAGCTGGATTCCCAGTGACCTGCGACCGCGATCGCGCCGGCCAGGTGCCGGAAATGATTAGGGAAGCACGCGTGACCTGTCCGCTGTCCGTTCGCCAACGCTTTCAGGCCACTCGCCTTGTCCTCCACCCCCCGACGCGCTCGAGCGCCTCTCTCGCCACGATCGACGCCCCTGGACCCTCCCCTCCGTTTGCCGTCGAGGTCACCAGAATTTGGCTGGCCTCGATCACTCCAGGTCACAACTGAAGAGCCATCTCGGTGTAGAGATTGGGCGTGGAGGCATGTGTTGGTGTGTGTCTCCGGCTAGCCCAATGCGTCCAGGCTACGCACTCGCTCATTGTACTGGTCTCCGCGGCCTCCCCTGTCCTGTCTTCTGTCATAACAAATGTTTCATAACAAATATTGTAACAAACAAATAAATAATTGTTCATATCAGTTCATAAGTGCCAGTGCCGATGATAAGCACGGCGCTGCGCTGCGCTCGGAAACCGCGGTTTCGGCATGTTCCGGATTAAGCGCCCGTTAAGCGCCTGCCTCGAGTTGTAGTGTACATGCACTGCACAGGTCATAGAACCCCGACAGATTCTGTGCATGCAGGTCAAGGAACAATAAGGATAGTGTCTTTTAGGAGCTATTATAGTTAGATTACAGGGTACATACAGTATTTAAAGGATGTAATAAGTACAGGACAAGAGAATAGATCCCCCACATGCATTTACCTTTGCTTTAGTGTCCCCGTTGCATCCTTGCTGCGTCCAGCGTCCGAAGGTGATTCAAAACTCCCGTAGCAGCTTACACTCTCGCGTTTTTGTTTTGTTTCCTTTGTGTGTTGTTTTGAGGTTTGGTTAGAAGCCGTGTGGAACAACCTCGCAAACTTACACCTTGTGTGTTTTGTGTGCCTTATTTCTTCTTGATTTCCGCGCCCGCAGTACGCACAAACGTATAACCGAGCATATTTAAGTCGATGAATAATTAGTAAACGAATAAGTAGTAAGTATGACAAAAGAGAATTCAAAGCAAAGAGAATTCAAAGCAAAGTAATTGTCCAATGTGCAAAAGAACTGTCCAAAAAACGTACAAAAAAATTGTCCAAGTCATTGGTCAGAATCCAAAGTAATATCAATAATAGATCAATTGTCTTCTGCTGTAGGGTTGTCTTCGTCTTCAGCTGTAAGGTCAATCAGACCTAACCAGGTGTGGGGAGCATTGCAGCCAGGCTCGGGCTCGTCAAGTGGCTCGGACAAATCATCTTCATGGCATGGTGGTGGTGGACCTCCCAATGCCCAGGGTAGAAGCAAACAAGGCAGCCATGCAGTGAAGTCATCAAGAAACTCAGGCGACAAGGTTGCCCCCATTAAGCGTATGAAATTGACCGGTGACACTTCCAATTGCACTTGAGGAGTGTTATGCAGTCTTTCAGGATTTGCAGTCTTAGGAGGGGAAAGTCCTAATATGCTGCAAGCCATGCAAAGTGTCTCCTTCTGTTGAATTGTTTGGCTGTAAGAGATAATATCATTAAAATCCTTGACATAAATAGAAAAGAATCATTACAGAAAGCTTAAGTAGTCATCTTGTGTCTGGAAACCTTCGCCCATAATGCGGTTATCCGAGGATTCAGAGGCTGGAAGCATGTTGAAAGTGATAATATTATGAGGAAAGGTATGAAAGACAGACAAAGAATGTATTAGATCTCGAAGATATTCTGGATGAAATCCAGTTAACGGCTGCCTCGGGCATATCAATTTTACCTTCATCTCGGCCAAAAACAATATCTGGCTTATTTGACTTTACCACGGCATACTAGGCTACAAGTTTCGAGCATTATGCCATGCACACATTCAACGAAGAGCTTGAAATCTACGAGCTACTTGATGCCGCAGATGTTACAGACGGAGAGCTTGATGCAAGGGTAGATGAAACAATGGCGCAGGTGCTAGTCGGATGACTTCTCCTGCCATAAAAAATGTATTTTTATGTCTGTCTACACAATATACTGTTATCAGCATTGTTTAAGCGCCGTTATCTTGACTCGCATAGCCACGCAATGACTTTCCCACATAGCCACTGGTTGCCGACTACACTAGCCAGCTGACCAATCACGACCCATCACGACTATGTAGTCGGTTGCCAGCAGCAACTAGTCGGCAACTTGAACATCACTGGCTACAAGGCAATTGATCGGCATTGCAAGGTGCCTTACAAGGCAATCAAGTCACTTACAAGCCGTTAGTCAGCAGTGAATGAATGTCTGCGGTAGTACACTATAGCTTGCGGTCTGAGAAATGACATTAATATCCCTTTGTCCTTCTGTGGGAATTCGGTATTCAATTATTTCCCCGCTTGGCGGATCATGTCACCCTGCACAGCTGCAAGTATCAAGAAGTTTGATATTACAATCAATCGCTAGGCGTGGGACTCGCACTGGGGTCAAAACACTGTAACAGTCATGAATGGGAACCCACAACTTCCTTCCGTTCACATCTTTACCTTCGATTCTACCATTAAATGTATGCCACTACATCATCTTACCCACTCAAGTCCAGTGCAATCCTGGATCACTGCAAGAACGTGAACATATATGGAGGCAGTTTTATTATTGTAAATGGCACGATGTTCTCAGACTCACAAGGTATAGTGGGGATAAATGTGAAAGAAATTGCATTGCGTGCTCAGGCTTCTTCTCCAGATTACACCCCAAGGCAAAATCGAGCAACAGGACTAAACGGAATATCATGGAGAAAAATATGCAAGATCCTTAGGCGGTCACATAGGCATGGTAGCCGCTGTAAAAGCAGGCAACGTAGAACTTATGGACTCCGACACTTGCCCTCCAGACATGCAGCAAAAAGGTCGAAAAGAGAGAGGAGAGAGAGAAAAACATGCAGAAAGGGAAAAAAGACGTACGTACTACTCCCACTTACATGTACTACTTAAATGAACGGATGTTCCTCGTAACAGTGCAAAGTATTAGTGACCATGTGGCCAGTAGGCCAACGAGAATATAAGATGCGGCGGGGAAAAAGCGAAGCAATTGCATGCCGCGCCCGGGTCAGCGTAAGCCAATAATATAGGAGTCTATTTTTGTACACCAACAGGAAGTTTATGATATTTAGAAGTATTATTCAATTGGCCAGTTGCGCGCGGGAGGCGCAAATACCAAGCAAGTACTAAGGCGCAAGCGGGGCTCACTTGGGTTCACAAGTATGGGCGTCCGTTTGCACATTTATTATCACATTTATAAAAAACGTGCCTGAGGCGCATTACAAAATAAATTTTGCCGCATTTCATTGACTTGGACAGCCGCAACAAATTATGCAGTGCGCACAATTAAAAACTGTGCGCATTGTTGGGATTGTGGTGCGCATAACTTAATAAATGGCCCGCACAATTTAAATCAGCGCACATTATTATCAAAAGTGAACGTGTGCATGCTGCATTTCAAACGAAAGCATTAAGCCCGCAACACATATTGGATGCCGTGGTGTGCCGTGCCACGGCATCTGGCCGAAACCGGATCAATGGCGAGCAAACGACACTGATGACAGGTCTACTCCGCTGGCGTGCAATGTTCCCATGGGTCTATTGAGGCAGGGACTGTATGTATGCTTTCAATAGTGCATTGAGTACCCCTGCAGTTTAAACTTAAATCAATGGTGATCTCTTGTTTCCGGGGTAGAAGCAATTACATACCCAAGTTAAACAAGGGTACTAGGTCCCTGGGTTCGGGTACAGACTCCAGTACAGAGGGCACTTGTATCTAATGACAGTTCAATCTGCTTGCAGCTGAGCAGCATAAGACCAATATTTTACAGGAATACAGGAATAGATAGAGAAATATTTTATACACACGGATGACTAGTATGTTAGAGCACCCCTGCTATGTGGATCTCCTGGAAGATCCAACGCACCTGCATTTCATGCAATTCCGTGGGAACCTGTGAACATCTGTGTAATTGTGCTTCTATCTCGGCAGTGAAGGATAAATATTGTCTACAAATTAAATAACAGGTACTTTAGAAATTTGACTAACTAATAGTAGTGTCTGCTAGAGCATCAGGAAGTTGTCCGTTTAGTTTTTTGACGTTTCTCAACCCCAAAAACGGAATAAAACTCAATAAAACAACCAAAACAGGACACATGAACACCTATGTTCCTTTATACAGAAACCAAGGAATGATTATATAACTTTTTCTATAGAAATTTCTTGTGCTTCTATTGTACTTCTTGAGTTTAATGCTTATCCGCGTTTCCGGAAACAGAAATACTGACCAAAACAGGAAACTAAATGGACAACTTACTGATGAGGAGCCCTGTACTATATGGTTGCCCGTTTGCACATTTATTATTCCGCACATATACTTTAAACTTTTTGCTCCGCACACTTCAAATTTTTGTGCATACTTAACTTTTTGAACCTGCACACTTGTATTTCTGTTCCGCACAATTGAGAAAAGTGCGCACATATATCAAAAACATGCCGCACACTTTAAGAAAAGTGTGCAAACATATGAAAAAAATGCCGCACACTTCAAAAAAATGCCGCACACATCGAAAAACTGGTCCGCACACTTCAAACTTGTTCCGCACATATCAATTTTTGACCCGCACATATTGTTTGCAGGTCTGCGCACACTTCAAAAATCGAGCGCGCATATATATCGCTTATTGCCGTGCCTTGGCATCAGTGGCATATTGCCGTTTCCGGCTCATGCCCGGCAGCATGGCATGTGGCACAGTAGCCTGATTATGTTAAAGCACTGCCAGGCTGCGGCCGGTGAATTCCGCCATCACTTAGTCATGTGACCAATAGATGTGCCACTCTTGCCTGGCTAACTCAACAGAGATCAAGCACAAAAACATACAAGGGCGTTTACCTAAGGTCCAACAATGTAACAAATCAATTTGTATGCTAATTATCTACCTACTGTGTGAAAAAATAGATCGTAGCTGTAGTACTTGTCTCAATATGACAATATTATGTGAGGAACCGGTGTATTAATAAGCATTTCACCACATTACCGTATACACACATTGATGGAAACCCAAGCACACCTGTTGAATATTCCAAGAAATATGAAAGGCCTTTTATTAATATATGTATGTATCAGCTAAGTAGCTTAAGCGCAAATTGTCCTCCATATGCAATATTTACCACGATACACTAATGCGATGTACATATATTACAGTACTCAAAACCGGGCAAATGATGTACAACTACACTCCCCATGGATCAGCTTCTTCATCTAACAGCATTGAGCTATTGAACATCTTTTCAATGCTAGGAACAGTTTTTTCCGGTGTATTTGGTGCAGTGAGGATATCTATGGCTGACATAGGTGTTGAATAACGAGGAGTTGGTGAAGAATCTAAAACATAATATATTAATTTATTGTACATTGACAAATGAAAATTGAGCATACCAATTTCGACTCCAGGAACAGAGGTGAGTGCACCATAAGCTGACCTAGTAACGCGCGATGGACCTGCAATAGGACCTGACGAGACAGAAATATAACTTCCTGCATCAGAGTCTGAGCTATTGCAATCAGCATCGACATAGTCATCTTTAGCAACTCCAGTCGATGTGTCACTGAGGTTTGCCTGGTATTCCTCGAGCTCGTGATTATCCTGGTCATCTTGATCAATGTGTGCCCAATGTTCAAGGGTTCTAGCATCGACTGTTTGACGAGTAACTATAAATAAAATTATGGTAAGAATGTAACTTCGATTACTGCACAATTAACCATACCCAAAAATAAAGTTAAGTCGTGAAAGTTTCGTTTGGGCCGGCGGTTGATGGACAGTGCTTCAACAATGTCCTTACCAGTAGGAGGCTTGCCACCCTTATCAGTTGAGTAAATCATAACGCCTATCTTATGCCCAGAGCGCTTGACACAAATTAGCCATGGGGGCAATGATGCCTCAAAAGATGAAGCAGGAGGATTTGCATCCAAGTACGCAAAGACATGAGGAAATTGTTCGCGAAACAATGCATCAACTGTGTCGAAGGTGTCACAATTAGAAAATAAGAAACCACTGTGCGAAGTCTTGCACAGTCCGCGCTGCAGAAGTCCAAGAATACCAGTTCCAGAAACATCTATGTTCTGCTTTGTTGAGTAAACTGTCGCAGTTTCGCCCTTCTTAAACTCGCCCTTGCGTGTCTGCCAATTGAGCACTGCATGTAAGTAAATTAACCAGTGAAAATAAAGAAATTGCTAACATTTCGTATTCCACAGGTCAAGAAAACGATGCGCCCAACACGATCACTACCATCGGGATCCTAAAAGACAGTTAAAATTACATGTTAAATTGAAATACCACCCAATAGCTTGTGTGGACTAACCTTAGCTTTACGTGAACCAGACGCTGCCATCTTCGCCTTCCCCTTGAGACCATGCGTGGACTCACTGACTGCTGAAACAACATTGCCATGATTGGACACTAGTGCACTGAATGTTGCTATACCAGATCCCCTTGGAAGTGCTGCACGAGTGAAAACCGCTGATGCCGACACTGGATGAATAGCACGCTGCTGCTCAGGTGAAGGTTGCTGGTTGCGATGCTTTAACTGTCGAGTACGACGTCGGGGTACAGAGTCATCAGCATCACTGAGACCTGCATTATGCGACTCAGAAAGATTGTTTTCAGATGAGAGCGTGTTGGAACAGTCCCGACGACGACGCTTGCCAGTAGCCTTGCAACTAGGCATGACAAGGTATACAAGGCAAGCAGATGTATGGAAGCAAAGGAATTAGTGGATGGCTTTTTCTCGGTGAGACTAGAGATATTTATATATGTTTTAGATTTTATAACGACATACTTTGAGCACTTGACATAATACTATCCATGATGTAAAGTGACCGAACCCAATCCTGAGCTCGAGGCATCCAAACTTCTGCTGGTAGTGAAATTGGAAATGAATTACGTCGTAGTCCAATAGTAATAACTTCGGTTGTGGGATATCCCAAGACATCCCATTCAGTACTATGCATACCATAGCCAAGAGGAATGTCATCGGCCTCCTGTAAAATACGAAGGCCTTGATCAAATAATTCCATTTGTGTATCATTAAATGGGCATTTATGTCGGGGAACTGGAATTGATGAGTGCCGGATGTTTGCATCAACGTCCTGATATATGTCAGATTAGTTAATCAATATCTTGTGAATGTAAGTTCACCAACCTCATGAATGGTCGATCGGACAGGAACTTCAGTTGTCTCTGACTCAGTGGAAGCAGTGGAGGACGAATCATCATCCGAGATCTCTGCATCATATTCATTGTCTGTTGGCTCCCCATCAGACGTAAAGCCATATTCCTGGTTAATGTCTTCCTGTGACATAAATGAAAATGGATCATCGTAAACACTGTGCTTGAGCTGCCCAAGAAACGTCATATCCTGTATGAAAAATTAAAAATGACATAGACCCATCAAGATTTAATTCAACCTACATTAGGAGACATGTTTTCACCTAACCCTCGAATCGGATGGGAGTTCCATTCAGAGGCAAATCGATCACAGTCAGAATTAATGTCGTCAAGAAAAAGATAGTGAAGAAGCCATAAGTGGTTTGAATCTTTACGTTGCAGTAAATGACGTCGTTCTAGCCGCACAAAGAATGCACGCCATGCACGTGCAAAACGCTTGCCAACTTCCACCCAGACACGCTCTATCCTCGTGTTGAAGACAGATGATCCCCACATAAACAAGGCTCGGTTAGATCCACGAAGTAAAATCATCAAAATAGATACATCTCGATTTTCGCCACCACGATCACCACGCACACGGGATGGGACACCATGTTCCTGTATTGCTGTGGCAAACATTTTGAGAACAGTACCAGCTGAATTACTCGTACTTGCTCTCAGTCCAGTAATCTGTTATATATATATATAATCATTCGCAATTCAAACATATAGATATATTGGCAACATTACCTTCCTGGAATACCCATCGGCTACACCATGGATTACGATACCCCACAATATTAACTTGTGATGCCCGTCAATATGCCATAGCGCATTTGGCCGAGGCACAGCATACTGCACATGTACTTTCTTTGAACGTATGTGTCGCCTAACACCCTGACCAAGGGGATTAACTCGGCTCATGGACTGAACAATACGCCTCCGTGGAATGCGAAGGGAGTGTGCAGATCTAAGATATCCTGCAGTGTATGCACGTCCCGCATCAGGGTGCTGTTGCAAGTATTGACGTATGAGGTCATCAAGTTCATTATCTGATATGCTATCAAATGAAACTGAGACGTCAAGGGCCTTCATTTTTGCTCGCAATGTGTGTCGATGAATCCCTAATGCTTTGGCAAGTGCTGCTAGAGTTATGCAACGATCATGACTCAATGCATTCCGAATGACTTCTGGATCAATATCCTTCGATGGTCTCCCTGGTTTTCCAGTCAACTGTGTTGAGATAGGTGTTGGCATTGTGACGTCAGGTACTGGCCTTCAGATGTAATTAGATAGAATATAGAAACAACGAAATATGACACACATATCCCTGTGCTCCTGTAAACACTCAGCTAGAAGACGATACAGCTCCGTGAATTGATTCGCAATGTGTTCTACCCATTCATTTGGAATTCCCTCCTGATCAGAACTTTCTTCAAGTAAAAGAACAATCGGGAATACATCAGTTACAATTGAGTTCAGGTAGCCTTCCAGGCGGTGTGAATCAAAGCTAGAGACATTGAGATATGCTACTGCTGTTGTATACACGGCATTAATTCTTTCATATGCGTTTCGAACACTAGGAGACCAGGGGATCTCTGGCCGGGATGGAAGAGAAATCAAGGAGAGTTGAGGCATTGAGGATTGAATGCATTGAATGCGTGTACAAGAAACTATATAATGTGCTAGAAATACACTGAAAGCTTCCATATCCTCTTTATCATCTCACGTCTTCCAAACTATGTTCTCAGCATCTCAAGCGTCTACAGAATCTGGTTGCTTCCATGAGAACTTTGCATTGCAAGTTTGTCAGGTCGTCTTCCAGGTATGTTGAATTTATATATATATGTACTTGCCGTTGATAGTTCTCAAAATAGGTCGAAGGCATCATGTTTAACACAGATGCTACTCGTTTGGCACAGCAATCTACGTTCATACATGACATGCTTTTTGAGGGATCAATGCTGGGAGTAGGCGATGAAGGATCAGCGGCTAATCCAATTGTTGTTGAGGGGGTCACTGCCGATGTGTTTGCACATTTCTTGCATTGGCTAAATCACATGTAAGGCTATTATTCACGAATCACTGATGTATCTCACCATATTTATATTGGCTGTCCCGCCCTTTACAGGCCATGGAGTGCAATGGGAATCTCGGCAGTGCAGGGAAATTTGGACATATTACACATGTGCCATATGTGGATGATCCCATCGGGCTTGGACTATGCCATGACGCAGCTTGAGAATGCAGATTTTCCCTCATCAAAGCGACTACAGCTTGCCAAACAGTACAACATCACTGGATGGCTTGAGCTGGCTATTCGGGAGCTTCTTCTTGCACCTCTTGTCGAAACATCACAGCATATCGATATGCTTGGTCTACAGATCTTTGTCGCTATCGCCTGTGCAAAAGAAGAAATTCATGAGAATCGAAGGAAGGTGTCAATGTGCCTTCCTTATCCGAAGTCACTTGACAGTGCACCACATTGTGATAGTCCTGGGAAATGTAAAGAAGTTTGGCTAATTGTATGGGTACACGAGATTTGTAGGCTTGTTCATCGTGGTTATGTTCGCCGTATTGCCCTGTCGAGCATTCCCAATCATCTTCTAGGATTTTCCTTTCTTGGAATGCACGCTGATTGCAAAGACTATCTTATTTCACATATTACTGATTTTGTACCGGGCATTTTGTTAGAGGAAGAAATTATACGGAGGGCAGTTGAAGTAGTTAGAAACATGTAGCTAACTACTGGATTGATGTGTCACGTAGAGTCATTTTAAATATGTATACGGTAATGTGGTGAAATGCTTATTAATACACCGGTTCCTCACATAATATTGTCATATTGAGACAAGTACTACAGCTACGATCTATTTTTTCACACAGTAGGTAGATAATTAGCATACAAATTGATTTGTTACATTGTTGGACCTTAGGTAAACGCCCTTGTATGTTTTTGTGCTTGATCTCTGTTGAGTTAGCCAGGCAAGAGTGGCACATCTATTGGTCACATGACTAAGTGATGGCGGAATTCACCGGCCGCAGCCTGGCAGTGCTTTAACATAATCAGGCTACTGTGCCACATGCCATGCTGCCGGGCATGAGCCGGAAACGGCAATATGCCACTGATGCCAAGGCACGGCAATAAGCGATATATATGCGCGCTCGATTTTTGAAGTGTGCGCAGACCTGCAAACAATATGTGCGGGTCAAAAATTGATATGTGCGGAACAAGTTTGAAGTGTGCGGACCAGTTTTTCGATGTGTGCGGCATTTTTTTGAAGTGTGCGGCATTTTTTTCATATGTTTGCACACTTTTCTTAAAGTGTGCGGCATGTTTTTGATATATGTGCGCACTTTTCTCAATTGTGCGGAACAGAAATACAAGTGTGCAGGTTCAAAAAGTTAAGTATGCACAAAAATTTGAAGTGTGCGGAGCAAAAAGTTTAAAGTATATGTGCGGAATAATAAATGTGCAAACGGGCAACCATATAGTACAGGGCTCCTCATCAGTAAGTTGTCCATTTAGTTTCCTGTTTTGGTCAGTATTTCTGTTTCCGGAAACGCGGATAAGCATTAAACTCAAGAAGTACAATAGAAGCACAAGAAATTTCTATAGAAAAAGTTATATAATCATTCCTTGGTTTCTGTATAAAGGAACATAGGTGTTCATGTGTCCTGTTTTGGTTGTTTTATTGAGTTTTATTCCGTTTTTGGGGTTGAGAAACGTCAAAAAACTAAACGGACAACTTCCTGATGCTCTAGCAGACACTACTATTAGTTAGTCAAATTTCTAAAGTACCTGTTATTTAATTTGTAGACAATATTTATCCTTCACTGCCGAGATAGAAGCACAATTACACAGATGTTCACAGGTTCCCACGGAATTGCATGAAATGCAGGTGCGTTGGATCTTCCAGGAGATCCACATAGCAGGGGTGCTCTAACATACTAGTCATCCGTGTGTATAAAATATTTCTCTATCTATTCCTGTATTCCTGTAAAATATTGGTCTTATGCTGCTCAGCTGCAAGCAGATTGAACTGTCATTAGATACAAGTGCCCTCTGTACTGGAGTCTGTACCCGAACCCAGGGACCTAGTACCCTTGTTTAACTTGGGTATGTAATTGCTTCTACCCCGGAAACAAGAGATCACCATTGATTTAAGTTTAAACTGCAGGGGTACTCAATGCACTATTGAAAGCATACATACAGTCCCTGCCTCAATAGACCCATGGGAACATTGCACGCCAGCGGAGTAGACCTGTCATCAGTGTCGTTTGCTCGCCATTGATCCGGTTTCGGCCAGATGCCGTGGCACGGCACACCACGGCATCCAATATGTGTTGCGGGCTTAATGCTTTCGTTTGAAATGCAGCATGCACACGTTCACTTTTGATAATAATGTGCGCTGATTTAAATTGTGCGGGCCATTTATTAAGTTATGCGCACCACAATCCCAACAATGCGCACAGTTTTTAATTGTGCGCACTGCATAATTTGTTGCGGCTGTCCAAGTCAATGAAATGCGGCAAAATTTATTTTGTAATGCGCCTCAGGCACGTTTTTTATAAATGTGATAATAAATGTGCAAACGGACGCCCATAGACGGCCTTTATCTGTGCTTAAAGATACAGTATGTGCGCTGAGTTGGCTCGGCAAGCACGGCAGGGTGCGTGGGAACACCATGATTGAGTCGGCGATTTAATAATTAAATATATACTGTTTATGTCAGGTTTATGTGTATTGTTGGCGTTGCCATAGTCTCTGTCTTTCGCCTCGCTTACTCTGAAACTGCGAACAATTACAACGTGTATGTGAACGTTTGCAAGACGAGGTGTATCGCTGTTTGAGTCCGTGCGGCACTGGTCTGGGATTCGGGAATGTGTTAACGCTGCGAAGAACTGTACAGTGGGAAACGGATAAGACGCACACTGTTGAATCTCTCTTTGTTCCTTGGCACTGCGAACGTCGACGTTCAGTCAATTCTACACTCACATTCCCCCGCTCATAGCTTCATTGCAGCACCCCTCTTGATCCCCACCCCCATGTGGTTTTGTTGTGTCTCCTTGGCTGTCTGTCCATAAAGCTCGTCTTGCTACTCAGATGTCCCCGTAGCATCTCTAGCTGGACTTCTGTTTCTCCAATCTTCAGCTTCCTATTCCTCTAATTATACGCCATCACCCGCACCCGTTTCATCTGTGCCATTGAACATATTTGCTTCGCCCCTTTCAAGTCATTGTTTTGTCTGTGCCCCTCCCGCTTCGTTATTCAACCTGTCTGGCGCAACCTCGTCCTTTGGCATAAATTCCGTTCCCTCTCCGCATCCTATTCACCCGCAATAGCGGTACTGCACGCATGCATCATCGGTCTCCCGTATCCTCTTAATGCGGCTCCGCTCAACGCGTTTAAGATATCTGGCGTCGTGCAATCATCTATCCAGTTTAGCAAGTTTCGACATCCATCAGTCCACGTCTTTGCTTATACAACCCCGCTCAGATTTTACTTGGGACTGGAAGCTCGCGCAGCCAAAGAGCTTTGTACCCAACGAGCTTTCCCTGAATACGTGCCCTCTTGTCCGTCTGTCCGCACCTGATTGCCTCCGCAATGAATGTTTCCCGCCCCTGGTGAATGCTTTCAGCCACTCAGATCGGGTTCACTCGAACTCCCTCCCCGGCTTTGCATGACCTCGGAAGTTAGATATTAGCTTAGTATGGTGAGTTATTTGCACCATATTCTCACGCGCCCCCCCGGACTGATCTGAGTGCCCGCCCCCCAACTCAGAGGGCCTTAACTCATGGGTCAGCAGACAATTGCTTCAGATGGTTCCTATTGTGTGAGCGTTGGATAATATCGACTCTAAATATATTTTGTAGCATTTCTTCACTGTTTAATTTCAAATTATTGATGTAAGGCAGTCACAACATATAATTCGATTTCTGCTTAGATTCTAGAGTACTTTTAAGTGTATTATACATAAATGAAACATATAATACATATACTGTTGGAATCAAGTGAGGAAGACGCTATATTCTCTGTAAATTCTATCTAAACTTGCTTGTTGTTGCAACATCAGGAAATTGTCCTGGTCAATCTGCTTATTATGATTGATTTTTTTCGAATAAAATACACATAACTAGGTTAGCCCTTATCTATATACACTTATATGACTTTGAAACCACATATTCAAATTTGTTGCTCTGAGTCGGGGCGGGCAAACTTGAATGTCGGGGGGGAAATCAGGCGTGGGAATTCATCAGCCTCGGAATGATGGCAGTGAAAATCGAGTGAATATTGAGCGAATACATATAATTTCATTGAGAGTTTCACGCAGGGGGTTAGAAATATAAGTATGCTTGTGTACTTAAGTGATCCTTGCAAAGTACAGCACGATGGAAAGTGGTCTGGCTTGCCGAGTTGGGGGGCGGGGGCGCGTGAGAATATGGTGCAAATAACTCACCATAGCTTAGGGCCGTTTCCCTGCCGCCCCCGTTTCCGAGCTTTATGACGCTCATACATTCCCAATACGGTCGTGCTCAAATGCTTGCGCCTAGGCCGACGTTAACACCGCCCTTCCCTGATGAAAGGGCGGTGTGTCTCGTTCGCCATGTGACTCATGTAGAGCCAATATAGCTCAAAGCAACCTGGCGTGTCCGTTGTGTGCATTGCTTGATAACCCTTTTAGCGCCACCAACCAATGCGCACGACGAACGCGCCGCACGAAATACCGGACACCCAAAAGCAAACGTCTACATGTCGAACGCATATATAAGCCCTCTCGGTCCCCGCTCATAAACTTCCATCCCTACAAAAGCTATCAGGCCCATATCACAGCCGCTTTCTGAGCTACTACTACATACACCTGAAACACAATCATAAACCATGACTGCCTCGACCAACTCCGCTTCCACACCCAACACGAAAGCCACCGCGAAGTTGACCGCAAGTACTGGTCCCGTGCCGACCAGCCGCGAGCCCCAGTGCTGCCACTGCGGGCAACGCGGCTCGCACGCGCCCAAGTGCCCCTTCAAGTAAACAAGTGGTGAATTCTTGTATTTACTCAGCGGAGAGATGTGGTTCTTATGATGCTGAACAGACATGCAAAACTCCGTAGAATTGGACTGCGAATTTCAGGCAGAAAAGTATATACTTATTTTATATCTTTAAAAAGAAGACAAGATGTGTAGTGCTAACTTTACCATAGAGCTGTGGATGTTCTTATATCCAAGGCTCCGTTCCTATCATTTATCATTGATTGGCTTAATGCGGTTGTCTGTGATACGCCCGGTGTCGATTTTGAGAACTCCTTCACTGGAACTTGTCGTATGGATGTGTCATAGCAAAGCTTCACAATACCTGAGTGAGCTGGTGAAGTGACTCAGATATGCTCGGAGATATTTGTTGCAATACTTCGGACTACGTACATAACTGCTTTCTGATCACAAGAGGTCTTACCAGACGATAAACCGCGTCATAAATCCAATACTTGCACGGGCAAAGAGATAAGCATTCAATGTCAAAGAATGCAGGTAATCATTCTCAAGATACATTTTGTCCTGGTAACTATCTGAGAAGAGTTGAAATGCCCTAACACTAACACTGCTTTGAGATCGAGAGCGAGACTGACGTCTACAAGTTGAGGTTGATGGGGGTGCATCCCAGTGCGATAACGCCACTCTGGGTGTATCGTTGAATATCAATAAAAGACTCTCCGGAACATAAGAAATACATACGAAAGTGTTGTTGGTGCAGCACACTGGCTGTGCGGAGCTGTATATAAAGGATTAGCACCGAGAAGGAAGGGCGTCATCAAATTATTATTTACCAAGATGTACCACCTGCCCCGATTCCAGTAATGCCGCTGCAGGTAACTAACGCAGAATGAGTATATGTAAATCAACTAGAAATGAGAAGCGCTTACGGCCAATGAGACCCCCGATGTCAGGAAGGGCGATTCCCAGAAGACCACCGAGCGATGCCAGGCTTGTTAAACTGGACTACATGCGTGACAGGTTCTGGTAAATTCACAAGCGCTCCAAATGCCTAGTATGAACAACTTACAGTCTGCGTGGACTGGCAGCACTGAATGTTGCCGGTATCGCAGTCGCGGCGGGAGAGCGCCTGCGGAATGGCGGTGGCGGCAGCAAAGATTGGGAGAGAGGCAACGACGGCGGCGGTGAAATGCATTGTTGGAGATTGGTATGAGTAGTAGAACGCTAGCACTGGTTCGACTGGAGATTGAAGTGCCGTCGGGCGTCTTTTATATGTTTTTGTTGGCAATGTAGCCACATTAACGCCTTCGTTTGCGTTGCTTACATCCACATTGATGTCCTTGAGCCTAAGGCACTGTGATAAGTGGGGCTGTATTGACTTATCCTTCCACCCTGGGAACTCCGAGCGCCCTCGTGAACATTAAATTCATAATTCAAGAGCGCGCTTTATAATTAGTCGGCTGGCGACTGCGAGTACAACACTTATTTATTCCATCTGGCGCTTATGTGAATCCTCTAAGTCCCTTCCCTTATGAGGTCAGAAGACTGACCAGCATTTCTAACAGAGGAAAGTATGACCGTCTATACTGCAAGGTCTGTGTATTCTCCAGCTTAACTAACGCACATACCATCACCTGGTCAGGTGAGGACCGAAACGGAAAACCTTCAACAAGACTCGCCTCTCAACGAAGATAGGCACACTTATCAATTGTACTGCCTCATGTTATCAGAATACGCGAGTCTCAACATGTATATACACTGAAATTATTTTCGGACTTCCCATGGCTAGACAGGCAGCTTGTTTCTCATGTTGACGCCTCAAGATGTCCGTGTGTGATAGGCTACCTCACTTTTCACAGCCTCACACACGGCCCACTGCTTTTTCCTGCTCCCGATACCAGGGGCGATCGAAGTACAAAATAGGTGTATAGAATGGGTACTGTGAGTATGATCATGGGTGGGTGGGGGCGAACGACGACTTGTGTGGTCGCTTTGAGAGCGTTGTTCAAGAAATAGTAATATAAAATGATTGACTGTTCTGGATGAACTCGGGTCTTCTGAGGCGGCCATAATGGAATCTTGGATGGTAAACGAAGATGGGTGGTCATTAACTGCCTCCATACGGTGTACATAACATCTTTAAATACTGTTAAGGTAGATATCTACAAATAAAATGGAAACCATTTTTACCCCGAGTGCCAACCATACGCAACACGAACGCTGTCCGAGCCTCCTAGCTACAAGGTAATGTGTCCCTCTCACCCAGTGTAGCTTACCCGCGCGACACTCTTACCACTTACCGCTTACCAACACTCGATATCTATGTTGTATTCAAACCATCTTTCGGTCAATCATACAAACTCTGTAGTTCTGACTAAAAGGCTGTGACTAGCTCATACGGATACTCCTCCTTGACTCGGCGCTTACTGTTGCAAGGCTAGTCGCTTATATTTATAATTTAGCTTATATGAGACCATACTCCCACATATTGCCTTCCTCACCACGTGAGTAGACAATCTTCCGACCCGAAACTGACGACTAATCGGCTCGGTGTCAATAAGTGTAGGTACACAACTGTTACACATGGAGTCAATGGTTTGTATGTGCTTGTATGAGCTTTCCAAGACATCTTCCATGTAAGTTCAAGGGGCATGATATATGTGTGTAGGAAGGTGTAAAGATGGGGTAGAAACATGAGTGGGAGATTATGTAGCGCAGATCAATTTTTATGAGTCCGCATCTTGAATAAGGGTACGGGAAGATAAACAGGCCTAGTCCGTACATCATATAAGGCAAATTGTGAAGAGATCCAAATCGATCGTTTGACGTATGTCCACGCATATCCGACTTGACGCCTCTTGACGCCCGTATCGTAGTGTCGCATTAACAGTATGTTTGCTACTCCGACTAGTAGTACTAATATGTAAACGTATCAGATGATACGCGCCTGCGGGAGGCGTAAAAAACATTCTTTGTAGATTTATTCCGCATCATCAAAAAGATCGCGCTTTCACAGATGTGTTATGAGTGTGTGGCATTCTCAAAGAGCTATGCGCTGTCACACTTCTAGAGTGTAAATACATTGGCTAAAACAATAGGCTATCTCGACGTACATGTTTTTACACCCATTTGGCGTTAATTTAGCCTGCAAACGTTCAATTATTGCTGAAGATATTACATTTATTTGCTTGTGCTTCATGTTCTACATCCTAAGCTACAGGTGCTTATATATTGGTGATTGAATTAACTGCAAAAACTTATTGAATATGAGTACCCGTGACACATCTGATAAATAATAGGTTGACTAGTCAAACCCGAGGCTTTACAGCTCCTTTAGGATCTCAGTCTATGTCGACTGAGATCGGGCTAGAAGCACATTCCGGACGATGACCCGTGTCTTGACATAAATTTTCTGACACAAAGATGGAATTGCTGCGCTCCGTCAATAGCTGCAGCAAGTATGCCTAAAGCTTCCAATCGATGGCTCGCTCACTCATTGAGAACTACGGTGAGCATTGCACTTTCCTGGGGCGCGGCCTTGTGCACATCAAGCAACTACGGTACTAGAGTACAGACGCTCACCATGGCTGGAGAGGCTCAAAAACTATCATTGACATACTCCCGAATTGCTTTATTCAGGCTCTAAAGAAGGGACAAAGAAAGGAGATAATTTCAAATTTACTAGCCGTCCTTGTAGAAATGGTATATCATTTCCAAATCATTTCCATTGGGACACGTAACAGCAAGAGAAACAAACAACATTTTGTGCATATTACATTTCCTTTTCTTCCAAAACGACCAAACTTGATTCGTTCCTACCAAGCGGTTGAACAAATCCGAACAATCCAGATATGTCGTCGTTATCGACTTCCCGCAGACCTGGACACGGCCAAATAATGTTAAGGCCCAGCCATATGCAGCCACTTATCGAGAAGCCAAGAAGCCATGACATATAATACACATGTCTGGGAGAGTGGCATTAGAAAATGAAGACGGAACGACGAAATGCTCCTTACATCCAAGTCATATTCACGCTGAAGGCGGGATTAATAGAGTTGATGAAACCGGGCATACTAGGCCATACCCCCTACATAAATTGGTGAATACCCTGTAAGTTAATTTAAAGGGACGTACCATAGCCCACGCAACAGGAGCTCTCATGTTCAGACCATTCCAATACCTAGAAGCTGGATCGAGTGGCAATTCCTTTGTATGTATCGCTCTCACGTACCAGTAGTCACTCGTACGATTTGGTATATATAAATGCGAAAGCTTGATACGGCGACGCCGAACAGCATAGTACTCCACCTGTAATTAATGAGATGGTACCTTGGGTGATTGCGACCATCGGAAAATACCAGCATGATCCCGGAAAGCGGTCCCAAGAAAACAGCGTATCCGGAGATAGCGGATATAAAACTGTTTGCAGTCTGGTAATAATTCGTTAGTTCTAGTTGAAAGTAAAAAAATTGTGACACCTGCATTCAAGATCCTCCATGGATTAATACAAATACCGATGATGGCAATGACGAATGATCCTCGACGAATGTCTATGAAGCTTTTGCGTTTATCAATATATGGCGGTCGCGATAGACTTTTGCAAATGTTTACCGTGGTAAAAGGGCAGCAAGATCCATCCCTCCGACCACGCCGCAAGCAACAACCTACATATACTGAATGAGATGGTGTATTTCAATAAGATGAAGGCTCATCTCACATTTACGCAGACTTGAGAGAGAAAGAATGCGAAAGCAGCAAAGAATACTGCGGCTCTAGCACCCTTCCCTTCGTGCATCTGAATGGCTTCAAGCAAGTCGTAAAGTTTCCTATCGTTTAACGTTTAAGCAATGGAGAAAAACGAATACCCTGAGTATGCCTCACCAGAGGAGGGGCTCATCGGGATAAAAACCCCGTGCGCAAGATGTAGTAATAATGCCCAAGATGTTTGAGCCAAGCAGACATATCGGAATTACGAATATCTGGCCCCATATCTGATCACCGGGATGTATAGCATAACGAGAGAAATCTAGAATAAAATATCAGGTCATACTTAGTTGCCGCGGAAGATGTGTACTCACCACTTTGGTATAATATCCCGCCTGCCCAACCGCCGATGCCACTGTTTACCATGCGCATCATCACCCAGCTCAAAGTGAATCCAGACAACTTCTCGACGCCGTACTGGGCCTCAGGGTTGTTCCAAAGGGGGCCGATATTACCTTGTTTTAATATAGCCCATATGAAGATGGAAAACGCGGCAATAGTAACGATGATGGAGGACAAAACAGCAGGAAGCCGATATCTAATGCATCTCATGATTAGCCAACAGTCAGAGCCGGGGATAATGCAACCTACTGCTCAGGTCGTAAGAGAAAGATCGGCAAAGATACCGTCCAGAAGATAAAGAAAGAGACTATTCAAAAGAAAGCTCAGATCTTCATTATAATAAACATTGATCGTTTGTTGGACGTACTGAACTCGTTCGTTTGCATGAACGTATTGGGCCCGAATGTACTTTTCATGGTATAGAAGCTCGCTTCGCGGGTATGAGTAATCGTTGGCTCGAAGAGATGAGAGAAAACTTACGCCAAATGGCCCCAATCATAACTTTTACCATTTGGCCGCCGTACCAACCTTGAACACCATACCAGCAACATGAAAGAATTATACGGTTTAGAAGTGGGAACCACGCTCCTCGCCTGAAGGTAGATGAGCTGGGCAGCATGCATTGTAGGACGCGACAATACAACTTACACCCCCCAACCTGTGCGGTTGATAATGGCCTAAATAAAATAATCGGTGAGTTCCCGGTTCGAAGAAACAAATGGTACTTAACGAACAAATGGTATATGCCATGAACCACCGGCGTGCCCACTGCCAACTAATGCCATACAGATACTAAAAAATTTAGGCATAAGAATGACATATCGACTTGTGCGAGATACTTGCATTAAGGTACTGACAGCGTTAACTTGATTCGACATCAGGGACCCTATTCGCTTGAAAGTACGGTAGGACGCACCTGCGATGGCTTGGCCAACGGTCAATCCGACAGCCACTATCAATAAAAGAAAGAATCAGAATCATTCAAGTTGTACTCAACACGACACAAACATGCTGTCGATGCACCTGACCACTCAGCAATATTGATAGCTATATGGCACCTCATTAGACAACGACATAAGTACATGATGGTGAAAGCCCAAATACCCGTCGCGAGCCAGAAGAAAATAAAAGTCTTTTTTGACCATGTCCTCCGTGATGAGGGAAGCGGAAGAATATCGGCGTTCTGGTATGCAGAAGTGTGCGGCGACACCTTGGTATGTTGTCTAGCGTCAGCCTTCGCCAAACATATCATCGTTAATGACGCACTTCAAGGACGCCCAGATACTTTTTGAGAGAACAGTACATTGCGCTCCTTCAACTTGTGACACGTGAAGAAAAGACCTGCTTTGCAATGGTCCTATGTAGGGGTTGATTCAAAGTCGACAGAGTAACGGATATGAACGTGGCGTGTTCTTGAAGTCATATAGCTCCGTCAGGTAGCGATGTTCATGATTCTCCTGGTTTGTTCAACGAAAGGAAGAAGAATGTTGATTAACAGCGGCGCTGGCTTAAGGTTGAGTTGAAGTTGGGTCGAAGGATCAGGCAGGCCAGCTGACCCCACAGCAAAAATAGCCGTGGAAAACTGTGACGTGATTGCCGCCACTCACCAAGCAGCGTCAAACAATGCCACCGCTGCCGTGCGACTCCATGTTGACTAGAAGTACACCTACTTGACACCTACGCCAAGTTTGCGCTAACATGAAGATGAAGCATACTCAAATGCATATCTCCAATGGACAAGAAAACCGTAACCCAAATCTCTCAGATTGCACCCTTACTGTAGTCTGTTATTGGATGGCGTAACTCATAACACTGTCTTAGGTGACACTGCGACATGTGCGAGCTTAATGGGGCTCTTGATATGAATGTTGGTCTCTGGAGAGAATCGAATGTCAAACCCAAAAGACTGCTCTTACTCATGTATGGTCTGGTGATCTGCCATACTTCTGCCCTATCTCAACAAAAAGTACAGGAATAGCTGTCTATTCTTAAATACCTTTCAGCTGACTCGCCATCTAAGCACAGCTGCAGCTGTCGGATTACACGAAAGGTTAAACTGGCCACGGCCATCGCGCCTCATCTCCACCCACACATCTATCACTAATCACATATACCCTTCGCTTACATCTGGCTCCTTCTCCAGTATATCGGGAGCCCGAACGCTCAGGCTGATCCTCATTATTCCAAACAAATTCCCTTTTTCACCTCAACGACACATGGAATCACCTTTGGAACCATGGGTATTTCCCCCAGAAACAGCAATGATTGCGAATGGTAATCTGACGCACTTTTCATATCAATTAACGTAGCTCTGACCAACAGAGGCAGAGGACTACGTGGACCTTGAAGTTATTGACATATCCCTGTTCGATCCAAGTTCTTCAGATGCCATTCAACAGGATATGATTAGCAGGACAATAAAAGGCCTATCATCGACGGGTTTTATAGTATTGAAGGGGCATGGGTTAACTAGAGACGCTCTTCAACATCAATTCGCGCTTGGCAAACATCTACTCTGCAATGTCTCCGAGGATGAAAAGCAGCAACTACATGCATCGATCACACAAGGTAGCTGGGCCGGCTATAAGGTACGTGGCTATTCGTACGTTGCTTGTTTCCAAACATTCTAACATCTAATCTACACTGGATAGCCCCAAGGGTATTTCAAAAGACCAGGTGGAGGTTACGATTCAATGGAGGTTAGTTTTGATATGTCTTACGCGCCGGAATATCCGACGTTCTATCCATATATTGCAGCATTACGACCTCTATCCTTTTACTGCCATAGAGTCAAGGCTTCCAAGTGTTGCCAAACCGTACCTGCCAGACATAAGAAGCTTCATCGAGGTCATTCCTCACCCTTTCTAACGTTTATCCGGTATCAATAATTTCCTATACAGCACAATCACTACCACATCCTTCAGAAAGTCGTCAGTATTATTTCTCTTGGACTCGGTCTGGATCGCAATACGTACGTCTCAGCATGCTCCTTCGACCGCTTTATTTGAACTTCGAAACTATTCATTAGGTTGTGGAAGCTCCATCATCGGGGAGGCGGGTTCGAAGTGGACGATGCGCTTCGCGGAAAACCTGATGAGAAGATTAATTGGAAGCACACGAAAGATCATCTAAGATATGTCATCTACCGTTCGTGCATTCGAAATATTTACCTATGACATGATTACTGACTACAAGTACGTTATAGATCCCCAACGGGAAGACGATAGAGAGCGACATAAGTACCTTTGGTTACCTGGTCATACAGATCTGTAAGCTTAGGTGCCTTAGATCTCCAGTGAAGCTTGCTCACGGTTTGGAAGCGGGTCCATCACGCTGCTCTACTCCCAACCAATTGCCGGATTACAGGTTCTTACTTCGCAGGGAGAGTGGAAATATGTCAGGCATTATCCCGATCAAATCATCGTCGATTTAGGGGATAGCATGGAGTTTATTACAGGCGGTGTCCTCAAGGCCGCCCCCCATAGAGGTTCGTCATTGTGTAAAGTCTACCTACCTCGCGTTTACCTGAGATGCCACAGTGAAGGAGCCTCCCGAGGATCAACGCCAGTGCGTAGTGGTGTATGTGCTTGACCGGCGCTGACTGTTACATAGTTTCGACCGTTTGGGTCTCTTTTACTTCGTACCTTTCTTGCCCGATGTCTTACTTTCGCCTATCGATAATCCATCACTACGAGCGCTTGGTGCAAAGGATCTTTTCCAGCAGTACTACCAGGAAGGTGGAAAACCCATGACCTCGGAAGGTATGAAACTACCGACCGCCTGTTGTTGTATACTCGTATCAAACTCATTTCGTTCTTTAACAGAGTGGCTAGTGGAGCGTTCTAAGCTGATTGGCACAAAGTGGGATCCCAACAAAAAGAATGGACCGGAGAAGGCTCTACAGGACATAACGTTCCGCTATAACAAAAATTAGGGAGGTTTACACAGATTTTGCGAGTATTATCCAATAATAAAACAGTACGAGTGTGACGTCACATTTGTAATATCAAAACATCGGTCCCCTAGCTCAGTGGTAGAGCGTATGATTCCAGCTAGGGAAGTCCATAAGGTCATCTGTTCAATCCAGGTGGGGATCAATATTTTGTCAGTTGTTCTTAGACAGACTTTATATATAGTATAGCTCGCTGCTCCACTAATCTATCTGACTCCAGGCTCAAGCTGAAATCAGAATTTGGAAACCTAAAGCTCAAGACACAGTGCGCACTGATATGGGGTATGGAGCCCAGACAGTGATGTTTAGTTTTGCGGAACGGGGATGCCCGGCGCTTACTGGGCGCTTAATTAGATTAATTCGTTGTTGTGTGACTCGCACGCAATCTTGAGACTTGAATCCATCAATTTCCAACATAATAAGCATGTATTATTGATACATCAATGATCAGTGAGGCAAATTACAAGAAAGTACTGCACGTTGAAGGTATCTGATAATCAAGGGTCAAAAGGCTGATCCATGTTCTGCAAAATGTCAACATCTATAATGTCCGAGGGCTGTGAAACCACCGTGAACACTTACTAAAGGTACAAAGCTGGAGAGCTGGGCATGGTTATAAATTATAAAATTTGTACAGTAAACAACATTTACGACAACTTACCTGTGGATTCTGGAAGTTATGCATCTCCACGACAGAGGCCATAGGATCCTGGTCCCGCATTCCAACCTTCTGGAGTTTTTTCTTGTATGAGCGCGCTTTGTCGTGAAGCTCGTTAACATAAAACGAGTGAATATTGTGACTGTATGGCATTCTCGTTAGTGGTACGGGAAAGAATAAGGGTACCAATTGTATTGACCTGATTGATGTAAGAAGATTATGCCAGGTTGGTTGCGGGTTCTTGTCTATAACGTTATGAATATGAAGCATACACTCGTATAGTACACCTTGCCTGGACTTACTGAGGTTTTCAATGAGGTACTGATCGAGGCACAGTATCGTCAGTGCAGTCATTTGAAATGGTAAAGTTTGTATACCTGGGTCATTGATCTGCCTTCTCCGTCTTGCCATGCCAGCTCATGGTCCTTTGAAGCGGAAAGACAGACCTAAACCAAAGTAGTTAGGCAGTACATGTAATGATAATCGATAACCTCACCACCTCGACCCCGTAGCGTCGTTTTTCAACCTCGAAGTCAAATAATTGATCTTCTCGACACATTCCAGTGCAATACTTATAAATTACAGTGGGCGACGAAGTGTAATGTGTAGGTGACATAAACACATCCGACAGATTGGGTCGGTTGTCACTTAGTTCAGTTATTACACAAATATTTTGGCCTTCGGAACAGGGCTGACGTGGAGGGATGGTCATTGGATAAAGGTTCGAGCAATCAAAGACAACATTGAGGAGCGGTGGACTGCTTGCAGATCTGCCTGGAAATCCCGCAATAAGGTGAGTTGATGCAATGAGGCGAGTCGATTTTGTATCAATCGGCAACTGCATTGAAAAGGGTATATCTGCCACATGAGGCGTGAACATCAGACGTTTACTAGACCCAGACAATGAAATAGCAAAAATACCGTCGTCCCTACGGCCTTAGAGGTCAAATATTTAGACTAGAGTATTTCTCTCGAAGATGTTTATTGACGTACAATTGGCCCACATTGTCTTGGTCCGGCGTCTTCCTTTGCTCAACCACGGAACATATACATTATTACAATGACTATGAGGAAGATCTGGACTGAAGTTAAGTGGGAGAATGATCTCAAACTCTTCGAACATGACATACCTAGCAGCGATCCGGAATGGCAACAATCAAGTACTGCCTAGTGATAGGATCATATGTATATGCCACAATTGACGTAAATAATGACTTAGCCGCGCACCGTCAAAGAGCATTTGATTCCGTGTAAAGGTTTAATGATTGCATCATATAGTTCCTATGTATTATATTACGCTCATCAGTATAGAGATACATAATGAAAAGCCAGCAAACATTATCCAGGATTTTGTCTCCGTCGCAAGTAAAGATGTCTATTGTGGGATAGAAATCACCATTAAGGACCAACCAACCAATCCTTGTGGAATGACTTACATTCGTTTTTTCCATCTTCCTCGTCAATGTCATCCGTATCCTCCTGGTCAGCATGCCCGGCATCTAGATGGTTCGAGTGCCGTCGATGGGATTCGAACATTGAATCTCGTGACGGAGAAGCTTCTCACAATGAAAGAATAACTTGTCTCCCTCGCGAACATTCTTTATCAGTATACCTGCCTGTGTCATCTGAAACAGGACAGGATTATGCATGGCTGTGCTGATGGACCTTCTGTGCTTACAATGTTCTCTCTGGTTGGTTGAAGATTATGGGGGTTCCCATCATCAATAAGAACAACTACATCGTCCGATTTGTAATTATATTTTGCTAGATTCGCTTATGAGAAGCGCTGGATACATATGACTGAGCCCGGCTTACTGATGAGGATGTTACGCATGGATAGAACATCTTGGTGAGGGCCCGTCAGCGGAGCCAGCCCCTCGTCCCGAATCCCATTAGAATTACGACTTTTCGTGATTCTTTTCATTTTAACGGGTCGACGTGGGGTGTGGGAGAGGCGCTCTGCTTCGTTTTCTGGTTGAAATTTAGTATTTAAGCTACAATCTTTGACTTCGTATGTTTGTGACTCAGAGATGGATTGAGGATAAGCTACTGTCTGAATGCCAATCAAGAGAGCCTTCTTGCTGGATCCAGATTGCCACTGCAAGGGCTGTGCATGTTTTGTAGGTTGAGTAATGCGGTCCGTGGGCATAGTCCACGAGGTTACACAATCAGAGCACTCTGAAGTAACAGGGGTGAGGTAAAGCAGGGACGTTGGGACAGGGCGCTCACTTATAAGTAGATTATATATCATATCATTTTGCTTACTCACAGCGATAACGTTAAGTAAATGGTGAGCAATCTCAACGGACCCAACCAATCGAAGCACCGGCTGGATCTATGGCCTGACTATCAAATAATAGATCTATCAAGTTCTACGCCACTCGGCGCTTAAAAGATAACATCGGATTAATTGGCTTAACGTGCTTCCCCCTCCAGAAATAAACTGCCTGACACGGAGAAAAACAGTTCTATGAATTGGTCATGCCACCCGCTAATTTTGTGGGCCGATTGTATCAGCCAAACAGCTTCTCGCGGGGTCATGTATTTATGGATCGCCATTTGCCATAGACTGGAATAACTACAACTCTCATGGAACCGGCAGGAGGGCATTTGCAGAGCGGGATCACTGTCTCATACGATACCTGAAAATTGGTTGACAAAAATACACGCTCTTGAATCGCTAGGTGTATTAGTTTGACAGAATTACAAATAATAGAGGCAAAACAACATGATCATTTAACCAAGCCTGGAAACAAGCCTAGCTCAATGTCATGATCACCACTGGGCACTGACCGTGAACGCTAAACGCGGGAGTATATTGTCATTAGTAGTGCACTATAATAGGAAAACCAATAAAAGTACTCAACTAATGAAGCAGCTCTAAGATCTAACTACCCCGTGCTCATCTGGACCTCGTCCAGATTGCATAGCAATACAAGGACAGTTACAAGTGGATATATGCATGGAGATAACGCGCAGTACAGATCTGTACTTACTGCGGACCTTTTTAATGGATACAAGTTCCAGGTTGCTCTACTCGTGGTCACAAAAAGTAACGGTCACATGATTTCATCATTGCGTCTTCACTCGGATTCACGACGCACAATCCACTTCATATCTCTACAATTACATACTCCTATACTACAAAATGTCCTCTGTAATTACTATACATAATGAGCATGATACTCCCAAAAAGAACTAATTAATCAGATGTGTTTTGGTCAATTAAACAGCAAAACCCGCAGCTGAAGCAACAAACATTCCAATTGTCACTGCAAGGAAGATTATTGCAAAGTAAACTCAATTTAAATGAAAATTGAGCCAGTTTGGCATGACTTCAAGGCTATTGTTTTCTCTCAACCTTCGGTAAACTCAGTTGATGCACTCAAACACGCAGTCCAAGCCGCACAGGAAGAATTACCAATCAAAGAGATCAACAAGTACATTCTACAAACGCCTCAGCGTGTGCAGGCTATTATGGAGGCAAAAAATAGTCATACACAAATTTACTTTTTGTTTTATGTAGGGATTAAATTAATCTATTTAATTACAAGTTTTTGTGGCTCAAAATTGATGTTAAAATGAAATATACTTGTAAAATGTCGGAAGTAGGAGGAGGTCAACCCGTGGAAAAATGGTATGTGACCGTTACTTTTTGTGACCACGAGTAGATAAACAAGCTCCATATGAGTATTATAAAATTAGTTTTTCAAATCCTTATTATAAATACCAGAAATACTACTAGAAGCAGATTGAATTTCCAATCCCTGTATCCAATCCCTCAACCGATGAAATATACTAGTAATGAAGGACTTCTCTCGGGCAGTAGCAATGTTACAATTTACGGAGGAACATTTATAAATAGTCACCCTACAGCAAATACTATATGCTGGTCTTGTATCAATAGTTCTGCCAGTCAACGTGGTAAGTCGTTTCTCATGATTTTGTGCGCTAGTTACATTTTATCAGGATTGCCATCGCTTAGGCTGGGACAGACTGGTCAATGTAGTCGACGTAGACGCATTCCAGGATTCAGCAAAGCAGCAAGACCTATTATTGCAACCGGCCCCCCAATGTAATGTCCCAATTTTCAATGAGTCCAACAAAGAAAGTTTTGACCAGTGGATTACGGACCACAAGACGCGCCACCCAATTCTCTACCTTGTGGTCAAGAATATTGAAGACGGAAAACATACAGCACATTATGTCGTTGATGAATGCCAGTCCAGAGGCATCGCATATATAACCTACTTACCTCAACCATATGCTACTGGAAGACAGGCCCAATCATGCTTTGTTCCAACTGTTGCTTACCAACTGGGTATCCTTTTCCCTGAACTGCGCATCATCATCGGACAAGCTATAGATCGCGATCCGGCAGTTCTATTTCGTACAGCAGGACAGCAGCTCCGGGCACTTGTTATTGAGCCGTTTACGCAACATTTCTCCCGAAATGGTAGAAACTTGCGACAGAATGAGACTGCTCCAATCAACGTAAGGCAAGACATAGTTCTCGTCGTTGATTGGCCACGGTGCCTCGGCCCTTGGGAAGTTATATTCTCCGTACTGCTCAATGCAGTGCGGGATTTACCATTAAATCTATCAGTGGTGCTTTGTAGCAGCCGACCAAAGGAAAAAGCTCTAAGAGCTGCAGGCACGCACAGCAATTTTTTGATGGTCATTCACAGTAGATCGAGGGAGAACAAATTATTCAATACTTATACTACCCTCCAACAGTAAGAAACTTTTGAATAACCCGAGCGAGGCTTACATTTAAAATTGCAGTAAGTTATGCTCTATATATATGCGCTTAAAGGAGACTGCACGAGGGCTTCTTAGGACGAAGCTTCAATGACCAATCGATTCAATCGTAACATCTTCGCAAACACGGGCCAACACTGCAATGCATCGCGTCAATATCATAGGAATGCTTAAAGTAAACGTGGTTCTGGAATCTGTTGAAGTCTCCAACGTCCAACCTTCATTCTATGAATAGAACGCTATCAACCTGGACTTGCCTGGAATCGGACCTTGCACTCAACGAGGATGATCTTAGCTGCATATTCGTAGCTCATGTGATGTAAAGTTTAACCTAACAGTTACAAAGACGCATACCATATGCATATACAAGTTGAAAAGGCGTTAACCAAACCGGAATATTAGTTACAAAGCAGGGCACCATACTAGTATGCGGTTGCTAGTAGGCTTCCACCCAAATAGCAACCTCGGTCCTGAGCGACGATGAAATATATTGGGGACTACAGTCGAAATCCTTAAAACCCATAACCGACATAACCCATAACTCCATATAACCCATAGAAAAATCTGTCGACCGAGTTGGTTTGCGGGGATTTGCGACCCATAACCCATAGGTTTCCAGTAACCCATAACCCATAGGGTTTTTCGGCCAAGTATGGGTTTTGCTGCTAGTAAAATGGGGGCCGACCTGACAAAATTATCGACCCGATGGACAGAAACCTTGAGAATTACCAAATACACTCACAATATTTGCCTCCAATGTCTCTTAAGCGTATTGATCCCCTAAAAAAGGTCCCAAACCGTTCTTTCTTGTGAGAATAATAGAATTAAAACTCCGAATCATTGTCCGACTTGCAGCGGTTGGACAAAGATGTAGTCAATAAATGATCTATCTTCGTTGTGGTATGAATACTAGAGATAATTTTGCATAGTACGATTATGTTATAGGAGCTGGAGGCATTTGGGACGAGATTACTGGAGTTGGCGGACGAAAAATGATATAATCTATTTTTATCACACTTCTCGCAACCCATAACCTCTCAAAACCCATAGCCTGGGGTGACTCCCGATGGGTATGGGTTATGAAGATCTCAACTGTACTACTTATAGCGCTGACATGACAGGTGCAATGTATCTTTGTGATGGCAAGTACAAATACAAGACGTGGTAATGCGGTATCTTGCGGTGTACTTTACATCTAAGGCTAGTAATCGTGGGCATCAGTCACAAAGCTGTACAAAACAATACAGAATGACAATGTCACCTCATTACCATCACTTCACAGACTCAGCGGAAGCCATTGGTCAAGTGACACAGCCAATCCTTCTTCCACTGGGCCTCCCCCCTCCAATGTGTCAAGGTTTCCAGACCTCTTTCCCCAACAGCCATGACTACGGCCCCAGAATCAGCGATCCTGCAAAGCGGGGCCGCTGCATCACAGGGAGGGGACATTGGCCCTGGGTAAGCCAGTATTGTTTGCTTTCATTTGCCACCCTGATACTAATGCTCCGCTCATAAAGCTCCGTCTTTGCTAACGCTTCCCAAGTAGTTATTCAGGGTGCTCCAGTATTTTATACCGTACAAGGATCATTATTCAATGGTGTAAACGGCCAACGACTCGATGAAGCTGCTAGTACAGCCCAACCAGGGGAATCGCCCACTACTGTGCGTCTAAATACTCTTTGTTAAAATGCATTATATCTGAAATAGAATTGCAACATTGGTTCTTATTCAGGAGGACTCTGTCTCTATCTCATACATAAGGGAAAAGACGAGCGTAGAGCTCTATCGCGGTCTTGACAAAAAGCGACTAGGCGTTTCATTACACATTCCGCAGCCCAATTCGCGTCTCTCCAAAGCTGCGCGACGGAAGGGAGTTTGCATTGGCAGCGTCGGGAAGGTTACGCAGGAGCGAAGTTTTGACTACATGTTCAACATCTGCAATCACGCGGACGATCCTGTCAACCCAGTCGATTTACACCTTAGCGGGTTCACTCCAGTTCACCCCCCCTTCAGTGACCATGACATCAGAGAGTTCAAGGAGTTCAGCTCAGGGAGCTTTCTTGGAACGAGGGGAATATACAGACGGCCATTGGAAGGCCCGTCTGAAAGGTATGAGCTTGACTTTAATGCCGCTGCCTGGGCCCCCTGAGTTTACCTTAACCGCATCTCTACAGATCAATTGCATCATTTGGGTCCAGCGGGAGTCAAGAGGGTGCCCTGCTTGTACTCCCCAACGGGGGATACGTCGAGCAGCTCACTAACCGCCCTCGTCTACTCGACTACATCGAACAAAATGCATCTTCTCTGTATGCGTATGCCAACAATACTCGAAATCGCCAGTTTAAGAACGGAGAGTTGAGTGTAGTCGACAGTTGCAGAAAGTCAACATCGTGGGGCATCGCGACATTCCAGAACATATCAGGGGGTCCTACTATGCAAGTAGACCTACTAAACCAGGACCCATCGCAACATTCATTATCCGCTGGTTCTAGGTATACGTGGAACTGCCGCGGGGCCGTGGAGGCGAAAGTCGGCCCAGAAGACGATAATGACGACCTCGGGGGCGATGGTGTGCAACCAAGTACACTTAGGAATCAGTGCCTTTTCGTCCGGATTATCCGGATCAAGCTAGCTCACTCCGAATGGAGAAACATACGAACAGGGAAGAACGTGTTGATGGATGGCAGCTTTTTGGGCGTCCGAAGGACTACGCGCCTGCGCTCGTTTTCATCGGTTTCAACCCCATCCGATGTTTTTGGTTCTCCGGCACTGTCATCCAGCTCTTATAACGGGAACACATCCTCTCCGGCGACACCTTTATCTCAGTCTGGGAGTGATGGCGACCTATCGTTTTTAACAACTGGTGAAGAAGACGAGAGCGATAATACTCGTGCCGAACATAAGTTTCCGGACACCACGTGATCTCGTGCATCTTGAGGGGCTGAATGATTTAGCTTTCCTGTGGCTTGCATGGCACCAATAAATCGATTTCTTTTTGCGCTATCATGATTGGTGTGTGAGCTCTTCACGGGAGTCATTATAAGCAAAGCAGGTAAGTAGTTAAGCCGTGACTGCAACATAAATATGAACCACCGCTCTTTCCAACAGTGCGCGTGAGTCACGTGGTGTCCGGAAACTTATGTTCGGCACTAGTACAGATAGTTCTTCGGTGAGGTCTACATAGAAATTTAGTGTAGCCGAATTCAAAGCTCATTCTCCTTCAAACAGATTTTAACTGATACATTGATGGATGCATTATTGAAAGCGGTATGATTACATATCATCAAACTTGTAACCTAGACACTGAACTGTTTCTCAGAGACCGGATGCAAGAATGGCCATATTACAAGACGATGGTGACTGGAACGCACTTTTATCTGAAGATTTGTTTCCGTATGAAGCTCTGGAATTTGTACAAGGTACCAACGATATCTGTGAGCGAAACGGTACGCTGCGCCATTAATTAATTCTTCAGCAAGTTTACTTAAGTTTTTCTTCACTTAAAATCGCACAAGGCATTGTATACTTTGAGCCCAAAGAAGAGTGTATTTCTCAAGAGAAGAGGGACGGTATGGTTCGAAATTTGGACCATGGTATCATTCCTCTTTCGGTCCACCTCTTTGGCTGCGTGCAATTGCGGCGAGACCGCTGCACGTTCCTTGGGCGCGTAATGGACGAACTTCGGTCGGGCGCTGATAAATCTCCACCATCCCAACATAACGAAGGCAGGGTGAAGATATTACCGGGACACCCAAGGCGTTACGTTTCGCTTGACGAAATTTTCGAAGCCGCCCCATTTTATATTACTTGCCCCCCGCTTCCCATTCGCGCCTTGCGGGAAAACGTATCCGCCCTGCAGGCCGCCAACACCCCAGATAGCAATGCGATCGCTTTACACAGCCAAAGACTCGGCGAGGCTCTGCTCGCTCGATACTTCCATCTAGGTCGTCTCGACGATTTGCATGAAGCGGTGTGGGCCTTCGCAGACGTGCTTACACTTCAGATGCAGAACACGCCCAGTGCAACGGCCGGCAGCTACCGGCATATCGAGCTACTCCTCGACCTTGCGTCCGCCCTCTACCTCCGCTATCAGCTTCTTCAAAGCCAGGATGATTTACATGCGTTGCTTTGCGTGCTGCAGTGTCAGAAAGACACCCTGAGTGCTGGAGCCGATGCTTATGCATGGATCTGGAGCTCTGGTCGACCATCAAGGCTTTCTTTGACTGTCCCCCGGGTGTACATGCTAGACGACTTTACTATTCTCCCCGACGGCGCAGGAAAGGAAGAATATCCTGATTCTCCGTCTCATGAAGATACCGTCATCACAATGTTAATGGAATATTCTAATACGCCACAGAAATTTTCAACGGATATGTCGCCATCTCGCCAGCTCTTCAAGACCAGCAATACAGCAAACGTCCCACTCGTTGGCGGCTTGAAAACCGAAGCCGACAGCCCAACGTTCGGGACGAAGGTCTCATGGACCAACTCAACGATACCTTACTATGGCTCTGCCATGCACATATCGAGCTTGTCTTCGCCGACATCAGAGGACATGGGCTCAGCAAGGCGTCCTAGATATCCATCTCCAAATTTTGTAGAATCGGAGCGCCAGCACAAGCGGGCACACTCTGACATGGCGTCTGGAAGCGAGCATGGATCCCCTCGAGTACCGTCGTTTGTGATGTCGTGTTGATTTATTTAAGCATATAATCTTGATATAATTCTTGTATAATCCCTTCAATTGGAAAGCTTCAGAAACTTGTCAGAACCCCATGTTTGACCCATGTGAATTTTCATATTTAGTTTCGTGTACGATTCGGCTATCTAAGCGCCCTCAGGCTGCGCAGAAGCTACAGCCACCGAAGGACAGCCATTCACGTGACGTGAGTGACGTTGTGAAGTGACTCGACCGAAAAAATGTTATCGATCCGTCTGAATAAAGCCTAATAAAGCTCAATCTGGCTGCCATTTTCTTTCGTCGTACTCTCACAGCCAACAGGACTCTCTGCTGCGCAATTCCCCATAGACACCCCCTGGCCTTTGCGAATATCAATATCAAAAGGATGGTCTCCTCAACAATGCCACCCCTGCCCTCCGTCCCGGACACCGAGCCCTCCCGCTGCGCTCTTGATTCATTCCGCATTGCTATCGCGAAACGTCTGTCGGAAACGCTACCACTCACTCTCGAGCAGGCTTTCTCTGGCGTTGACTATGGCAAGAAGGGTGAGGACTTCACTGTCGCCATTCCCCGGTTCCGACTCCCCGGAAAAGTTAACGAGATTGGCGACAAGGTCGTCTCTGCCGTGCGTGCCACCATTTTTAATAGTACAAAATTATTCCAACATCCGGAATAGTTCACCAAGGACGAATGGGTCGAGTCTGTCGTACTCGACAAGTCCTTCCTGCACTTCCGAGTCAACACCGCGAATATGATCCGTGAGGTCCTCACGCAGGTGCACGATCTTTCCCGGAATACTGCCTCAGGGCAGCCTGAGTACGGAGCAAACGAGAGCGGCAAAGGAAAGAAAGTCATCGTCGAGTACTCATCACCAAACATCGCCAAGTCATTCCATGTCGGTCACTTGCGCTCGACCATCATCGGTGCTTTCCTAGCCAACCTATACAAGGCATGCGGATGGGAGGTCATTTCAATGAACTACTTGGGTGATTGGGGAACACAGGTGAGCTTTCCATTGCTCCCCGAATCTTCGTTGCGTAGGTCCTGGACTGACAGAGCTGGTGCCACGCCTACTAGTTCGGAATGATCGCCACCGGTTACGAAAAATACGGCTCGCAGGAAGAGCTCGAAAAAGACGCAATCAAGCACCTCTTTGACGTATATGTCAAAGTAAGTAGGGACGCTGAAGCAGACCCCTCCGTCAAGGCTAGCGCTGCCCAGTGGTTCAAGCGTATGGAGGACGGAGATGAGGATGCTCTGAAGAACTGGCGGGTCTGGCGAGAGATGTCCGTCAAGAAATATGAGAAGGAGTACGAGAGGCTTAACGTTCACTTTGACGTGTATACTGGAGAAAGCAAAGTGGGCAAGAAGTCTATGGACGACGCTCTGGAGAAGCTCGAGGGGATGGGTCTGATCAAAGACTCGGAGGGTGCTAAGCTGATTGAACTGGACCAATGGAAACTGGGAAAGGCGGTTGTGAGGAAGAAGGGTATGTTCCGCTTTTCTTGCAATGTTTCTTCAGCTAACAGTACTCAGACGGCACCTCAATCTACCTCACCCGTGATATCGGAGGCGCTATTGAGCGCTACGAGCAGTACAAGTTCGACAAAATGATCTACGTCGTTTCGTCACAACAAGACCTGCACTTGGCTCAGTTCTTCAAAGTCCTCGAGCTCATGGGTTTCCCCTGGGCGAAGAACCTCTTGCACATCAACTACGGTTTGGTTCAGGGCATGAGCACGAGGAAGGGCACCGTTGTGTTCTTGAACGAGATCATCAAGGAAGCGGGCGCGGTGATGCACGAGCAGATGATGAAGAACGAGGAGAAGTACAACGCCGTCGAGGATCCCGAGGAGACGAGTATGGAGATCGGAATCACTGGTGTCAAAATCCAAGATATGGCAGCTAAGAGGTTCGCTCCCTTTGATCGTACTTTTCAACATTATATTAATGCTTCTTCCATACAGGATTAACAACTACACTTTCAACTGGGACCGGATGAAGTCCTTCGAGGGCGACACCGGCCCATACCTGCAATACGCCCACGTCCGACTCGCCTCGATTGGACGAAAAAACCCGCACCTCCTCCCTCTCCCCGCCCCCTCCAACATCGCTTTTGAACATCTCCTGCAGTACCCGCACGCGCGCGAGCTCGCGTTCCTTCTGGGCACGTACCCCGATGTCGTCAAGACAGCACTGAAGACGCACGAGCCCAGCGGGGTCGTGACGTACGCGTTCCGTGTCGCACATGTCATCAGCAGCGCATGGGACGTCGTGATCGTGAAGGGAGAGAGGGAGGAAGAGGCGGCGCGGGCGAAGATGTTCCTGTACGAGTGTGCGCGGGAGGTACTGGGGGCTGCGATGCGGTTGCTAAGTATCAGGCCACTGGAGCGGATGTAAGTTGTGCGGGAATATTTATTTTGTAAATTGGGTTTTTTGCTTTGACATACCTAAGTAGAATATACACAACTGCTTTTAAATTTCAAGTTTCAAATGTATGAAGGCGTTATCTACCATACGTAAAAGACTCAGGCCCAGGACACAAGTACTCATGTCTTTACTTAAGGCACGATTGATTCGATCATACTCCAACTGTATTAATGCTGCTCGAGTGCTCCTCCACTTAGATTCCACCCTCCATATATATTTGCGGGTAGCATCCTCAAGTCAGCTATTTTCTGTTCATCCAAGTCAATATACTTGGTCAGAGCATCTGAAGGCATATGTGTTCGCAGCCTGAGTTGGTTCTTTTTATCGTCTCTAATATGGACATTTATGGTTCTACCAATGAAAGCAATCAGTTATTTTACTTAGATATATTTAATGATACAAATACGAACTGTAGACACGAGTCAATGCTCAACGGTATCACTTCCGTGCGTCCGGTAAGTGCAGACTGCCTGACCGATGGTTTGTTCTTGAGAGCGTATAGAATCGAAGATGAATCTATATGAACAATGGAAGTAACGACATTCTCTATCGGATATCCCTTCCATCCTGAAGTCAACAACGGCAGTAGGGTATGGGCCGGCACCCTGGCTGCGTACATGATTCCATGCGTCCAATCTCTCTTGACTAGCGGTAGACGGGTTTAATTCGATAAGAGATTTAATCTGAAGCATGCCTTCTATGCCGTCAGGAAAATCAGTGGGCGCCTTCTGCGCGGAAAGCAATTGTGGAATAATTGCCATCTCGGCGGCGTCGACGGCTAGGTTGCAGCCCACAATGAGCGGCCGCTCTTTGGTGAGTTTCTTGTTTTTGTGAAGGTCATATGTCAAAACAATGGCCACTTTGATGAAGGACATCAGATAATCGTTGGCGATGAATGATGTGATCAATTTCTGTGTCTTGGCCCTCGAATAATTGCACATTGATTTTAGGCTCGCTACCATCCGGTTCTTTTCAAACCCCGCTTACGGGTTCGTCAGAACCGGCTGGGACAAACTGACGTGTTTTTGTGGAGTCACGCATTTGTGACACGGGACTTAGTAGAATTCAACAAAACCACATGGTAAGTCAACTACTACCAGTCAGCTACGACATTTACTCGCTCATTCCCGCATCCTCTGTTTCCCAATCTGTCTCGTCACTCCCTTCCGACTACTCATCGACTGGCTCGACAACGTCCATGTCAAGAGAAACTATGGTGACAGCGCAGCCAAGTTCATCTCCGGCTTTGTTTTACACTCCATATCAGTATCCTATGCAGCACTATTATCAGTTTCAAACCCCATCACAAACTCAAGCGCACGACGAGGGCTCACATACTAATCTATCCAGTAATCCTCCCCACTGCTCTAGTAGTCCGGCTGCTGATATCTGACTCCTGAGGGCCCGGGTGTTGAGCTTAGATTTGCAGCATATATTTGACTACAAATAGTGTACTTTGAACTGTATTGGCACTATATAGAAAATTTGGAATAAAGAGGAACGCTTGGGGGAGGCTAAACGGCACAGTTGCTTGGGTCGCATGTCGAAACAGTCGGATTTCACTAAGTCCTGTGTCACAAATGCGTGACTCTACAAAAACGCGTCAGTTCCTTCCAGTCGGTAGGTGGGCTTGATGAGATTTCGCTCTCCACTCGTTGTTTGTCCCCCAAACAAACACTCCTCCCCTAGCATGCAGCACGTGTAGAAATCTCATCAGCCCACCTACCGAACTGGTAGCGAGTCTACATTGATTTATGCAATGGCCTAATTAATATGGCGACTTCCGAGTCAGCGGGATCAGCGGCATCTATAGTCTGAACTCAGCATATACCATTGCTTTACTTGACACTAAGTCAATCACATTAACACTATCAACTTCTATGCATCGACTATAAAGCACACCTCTTTTGAGCAATAGTTAGCCATTTTACACTGTAATCATATGAAATGAGTACGTCAAGTAGCAAATATCGACCACCCAGCATACCCTATTGCATATACTCATAGTAGGTGCCGTTTTGTGGCATTGGGAACAGATCGAAGTAAGTTTCTCCCTCCCTTCTCTAATGTCAGCTTTGGGGATGGCGACTGCGCGGAAGGTTGATTTGTTCGATGGGTGAACCACAGTTTGTATGAAAGGGCCCGTCTCGGAGCTCTTGTCTTGATCAGCGACAGACATTACAATAAGGGGCGTTGTATGCAGTAGCAAGAAGCAAAAACCAGGTGGTGAACTTTGTCCTTCTTGAGAGAAGTTGAATAAGTAGCATTGCAAGTCGGGCCCGCGGTGCTGACTCGTGTTAACCTTCTTATAGTAGATCAAGTCGGTCACAAGGCTATGTTTAAGCTTCGGAACATTCCCAAGGAAACAGCTGAGCGACAAAGTTAGGTGATGTGGGAGAGTAGATTCGTGGTAGAGACAAGTAATCCAATTTTGGATACCCTCGGATTATGTGACGTTATGTTTATGTAAACAAGGCGGTATTCTACAAGAGAGACCAGAAATATGTACCCAAGTTTATGATCTCTCCAGCGAGTTACATAAATCAGGTGGTTATGAGTAAAGCAAGTTGTAGCTTTAGAGACTACTAGTGGTTGACCCGTGCTTCGCACGAGGTGAATCAAGTTGGGGTGAATCGTAAAATGTGATCATGAATCGTACCAAAGGTTCCCACCATGGATTTTTTAATTCAGTAAGAGAATCAAAATAATGTATTTATAGAACTGTTTGAACAGATTAAATACTGTATCGTTGGTCATGTAGTATGTAGTGTATCATACACAATAGTAAAGGAATAGAATGTGTATCGTCATCATGATGTTCATTCGGCTCGCTATCATGAGGCCAAGTCACATTAACTCATCACCACCGCACGAGCTGTGATCCTGGTATTACTAAATTCAACGCAGACATCCCGGAATAGTGATTTCAGTCAATTTTACTCATTAAGATACAAATACTGACTCTGTCCTTCTCTCTGTGCCAAATGCGAAGTCTAACAAGTGCTCCTGTTCCAATGATACTTAAAACAAGTGGGAGCAAGTGTCATTGCACGCATTTGCTTCCCCGACTGACATAAATTAAACTGCGTACGTCATGCATATTATCATGCACATGTAGATATGACTACTGCATGTCCAAACGCATGCTTCTGACGAACTCATTTCGTATGAAAATGAATTTAGTGTCAATCGCTTTAATACATACGGGAGTTCCTACCTTGCGGTGGCACCGAGATTCTTCCTAAGTAGTCGCAGTAGGTGTACGACTTGTAAATATTTCTGTACTTCTGGAACTGCGCTTAATATCCACTGGTCTATAATTATAAGTAAGAGGGAGCATGCATAGATTGGTGCTCACTCTAATCATTGATCAGAGATACGTTGTATAGTTACTTAATACAGTACAGGTACAATTCCACACAAGAAAAGTCAGTTATCAGTGAATATCTCAGTACAGCTTATTACTGAAAAGCTTCAGACTTGAGTCTTATCGGTGTACGTATTATAATTAGTAATTACAGCCACTGTACGTACAAACCATACGGAGGAATCCGAGTTTAAGCCTGGCGTATTTGTGCTTGTTTAAGGAAAACGATTGGCGACCGTCGACAGTTTGATGAACGAGCGCTTCGCCAAGGCGGAGAATGCGCCTCGTTCCGGCTTATGGCAGGATCCCAACACTTGCTCACACTCATGTCGATGCCCACTCATCTCGTGTAGGAAGGTGGAACTCTGTCTCCATTCTGTTCGGATGCTCAGGGGGTATATATTACAGGTAAGTTACTCTCGCTCAATACGGACTCGCAGCAGTATTGAAGTTTGCAAGCTTGTACTGCCATGGTTCGGGTTTCTCTGTTCCTGTCCCTCGCTCTCACTGTCGGCCTCGCACACGCAAATATCGACCGCGTTGGTACTCTCTTCATAGAAAACAAGCATATTCAACCCGATGGATTCAACCGCTCGTACGTTCCTCAGCAATGTCGTTTGACTTCCGAGGTTCTGACGTGGCTGACAGGGCCGTCCTTGCTGGAGACAAGAAAGACTCTGTCGTGTTTCCCGGTCCTCTAATATCTGGTAACAAGGTGGGATCTCGGGAGTGGTTCAAACTTGAACAAATGGACTGATGCAATCTTAGGGCGATAATTTTTCAATAAACGTGGTCGACCACTTAAAAGACCTGACTATGGACACAAGTACCAGTGTGGTACGTATCATTATGCTCCTGCGACTTCACAGCAATATATATCATCTAACACTTATATAAAGCACTGGCATGGCTTGGTCCAAAAGGGCTCGAATTGGGCCGACGGACCGGTAGGGGTTACCCAGTGCCCTATCTCACCCGGTCATTCGTTTTTATATCGCTTTCAAGTACCAGATCAGGCAGGAACATTCTGGTACCATTCCCATTACTGTAAGAATCCCGCCTGGACCTTACGCACTCGTTCGTATGATTATAAACTTGTTCGTTTAGCCAACCAGTACTGCGACGGCCTGAGAGGCCCTTTTGTTGTTTATGATCCCTTGGACCCATATTTAGCTCTGTAAGCTCAATATTAACATCCGCCGAGATTGAAGTCTAATCAACCGCTTTAGATATGATGTCGACGATGGTGAGTATTTTCCTGGATCATCTCATTTGTCAAACACCCACAACACTCACAATAATTGCATTCAGCGTCCACCGTTATTACTCTAGCAGATTGGTGGGTACTCTCATGAGAGCTTGGTACAATCATCCTCATAATATACTTCCAGGTACCACAAAACTTCACACATTATTGCGGGCATCGTAGAGCCCCCCGCCCCAAACGCTACTCTTATCAACGGGAAAGGACGGTACCCAGGAGGACCGAGCTCTCCCCTCACTGTCATTACAGTCGAACCCCTAAAACGCTACCGCTTCCGCCTGGTTTCAATAGCCTGCGATCCGGCCTTTACATTCTCCATCGACGGTCATAGTTTCGTAAGCATATAGATACTCACACCATTTAATAAAACTCCTTTCTTACGGACTGGCCCATAGACTATTATCGAAGCAGATGGGGTCAACGTTGAGCCAGTGACTGTTGATGCCGTACAAATCTTCGCCGGGCAGCGTTATTCCATTATCTTCCACGCTACACAGAAAGTATCCAACTACTGGATAAGGTCGCTCTCGAGCACCACACCGACAGGCTTCGACAATGCCATAAACTCTGCAATTCTGCGCTACTCGGGCGCGCCCAATGAGGAACCTGAGCCCTGTCAACCACCCGCAATAACGGTCCTGAAAGAGACGCAGCTCCACCCACTTGTCGATCCTGCTGCCCCAGGTACCCCAGAGGTCGGTGCCGCGGACGTCAACATAAATCTACAAATCGCCTTCAACGGAACAGCATTCTTGGTAAACAATGCTACATTCGCTACTCCGTCAGTTCCCGTCCTGCTACAGATCATGAGTGGCGCCAAAAATGCTCAGGAGCTGCTGCCTTCGGGAGCCGTATACGCTCTGCCACCCAACAAGGTGATTGAGCTGTCTATTCCTGGAGGAACAACAGGGAGTCCGGTGAGTAGTTTTGTCCGCATGAATCTATAATTACTCAAAGAAGTGCAGCATCCAATTCATCTCCACGGCGTGAGTACAATCTGCGCTGCCCAGTTGTTAATACTTACAAGCGATGTCAACGTCAGCATGTCTTCTCGGTCGTGCGCAGCGCTGGAAGTTCAGTCTACAATTACCATAATCCCGTCAGACGGGATGTCGTTAGTGCCGGGTTGGAGGCAAGCGATAATGTAACAATCAGATTTGTTACAGACAATTCTGGTCCTTGGATTCTTCACTGGTATGTCGATTGCTAGTGTACGCTTGGAACCATGCTCATCTTGCGATAGCCACATCGATTGGCATCTTGCCCGGTACGTTTAACCAAAGGTCGAATACCACCTGAAAACTGATTACGTTTTGGTTTCAGTGGACTAGCTGTTGTAATGGCAGAGGACGTCCCAAGTATAGAACAAGAACGCCCCCCAGGTGCGTTATGATACATTATGCTGAAAATTAGGTTATAACGCCGCATATAGAGGAATGGAACGAACTGTGCCCAATTTTCCGCAACCAAACACACTCCTGAGAGTACGCATGATGGGAGTCATTCCTGTTTCAAAGCACCCCGCAGATTGATTTCTTTCGCCCGTATGCTGGAATGCCATACATCTTTGAAATTCTCCACCCGTTATCACTGAGTTAGGATAATGGATCCCCGCTACTAGCACCTACATATCTTTGATACCCTGTACAAGCATCTTCAGTTTTTTTAGGTTAGACCTCACAATCGGATCTGTAAATATACACTTGATCGATTTAGATGTTTTCAGTCTGGTCAGGATGGACGAGGATAGATGTTGCGACCCCAGAAAAATTCTCGAGTAACACCGACCCAGACTGCGCAACCACTGACATTGATACTCACAAAACTTATCCATACAAATTCTTAGTGGGAGTAGAGAATAAGAAATTTAACATTCACGAACAGTGAAATTCGATCAACCAACGCTTACGGATAAAAAATTCGTCAAATATCTAAACGTCCCTCCCATCACTACCCCACCCCAACATCCTGTAGAAATCAGCAACGAGGTACAGGCTCCCCGCAATGACCAAGAGTCCCGGCACCTGTGTGCCCGATTCCTGCTCGCCCACACACGCGATATGCCTCCTGGCAGCCCACCCTAGTGCATCCTCCAGTGCTTTATTCCTTTTCCTATTCTGGATCTCCCCTCGTTCCCCTTCGCTGTCTTCCGTAAGTCCACCCACAGGGTCCGAAGTCACCCAAATGCAGTCCGCTCCCAGACCCGGAGCGAGGTTCACTGCAGCCTCGCGGATCAAATCCGGGTGCACAGGACGCACCCATGGCATGCCTGCAGGAGGGGTGAACGGAAGGAGGGCAACGCCGAGCGAAATCTTTATGGTCGGGAACTTAAGGGCGGCGTCTCTGAGAAGCGCGGTAAATAGGGGAGCTATGGTGTCGTCGGGTGTCTTCGGCGGGGAGTGAGACAGACCAAGGACAAGGGTAAGTGGGAGGACGGGAGGGTTGGTGGGAACTAAGGATGACGGCACGGCACCACCAGCAGAGCGCGCGGTGGATTCGACGAGCGAGGATAGGTACGAGGCAAGTGTCTCTGCCGATGCTTTGTTATGGGCACCATCCGCTAAAACGCGTACTTGAAGAGGAAGGGCCAGGTCACCGGGCCCGCTCTCACCTTCAGGCCTCACGGGGAGCGCGATTGTATGAAACGACAGCCTCCCAGGCCACACGACGCTCCGTATCCCGCGCTCGATCGCCTCCTTCGTCAGGTGCTTGCAAAGATCAGGTCCCTTGGGGGATGCCTGGTCTTGAGCGAGAAGCGTATCAATCACTGCCAGAGCTGTGCCGAGGTTGTCAAGCTGGTGGGCACCGTGCAAGGGAAATTCGGTGCTTATCAGGGTGGAAGGTATGAGGTGGGGGAGAACTGCGCGTATGCGTTGAGCCGGAGGGCCGAAAACCTCGTTATCCTTTCCTGGGATTGCATCCAGTAGCGAATACGGTGCCTCAAGGGGAACGTCTGTGTCTATCTCGACGCTGATTGCGGGGACAACCCACCCGCCCACCTGGTTAACGACCTGCCCCACCACACCTACCACTTCATCGTGCATCTGGTAAGCCAGGACGAAAGGCTTCCCGCGTCTGGCAATGCTCGCCTTCTCCTTTGCGATCTTGCCCACCGTGTCCCCGAGAAATCCGACATGGTCGAGTCCGACGCTTGTGAGTGCGGAAACCAGTACCACGTCGTCGTTTATCATGTTCGTCGCGTCCAGGCGCCCGCCCATGCCTACCTCCAAGACGACCATATCGACCTTTTTCTGCTCGAAGATAAGCAGCGCAGTGAGCGTAAGCAGCTCGAATGGTGTGCAGCGCATGTTATGTGAGGTGTCTGCAGAGGCAACAATTTGATATGCAGCATTGAAGGCATCGATGGGGACGGGAGACCCAGAAAGGGAGATGCAGTCGTGTCGAGCTACGAGATGCGGGGAGTTGTATCGTCCTACGAGGAGCGACCCTGATGAGGGGACAGAAGGGGAAGAGAGAATGGAGGATAGGATCGCGGAGACGCTGCCTTTGCCGTTTGTCCCCGCAACATGGATTGTGGGGCGGGTGTATGGTGGGAGATGGGCAGAGAGGGCACGCACACGATCGAGGCCGAGATCAATAGACATTCTTTAATGGCTTCAAAGAAGATATGCTATCCGTCTATGTTTCTTCTGAGTACGTTTCAAGCTGCGCTTTTGTGTCCCGCTTGAGGCTGGGCAATATCCTCGGTGAAAACAATGACTTGTAACCAGATGGATGCCGATAGGAGATACCAGGGACACCAAATTATGACCCGTCCGTCGATGAGACACCACTGTTAGAGATAATTGCAACACATATCAAGTCGAATATCTTACCAATTTTTCTACAGGGTGATGAAAATTAGGAGGAAACACCTCCAGTACTTAGTTCTCCCAGTGGGTCGTCCGATGTTGACAAATAGTCCCGTCGGAGGCCGAAATAAAACAGCGCCAGCGGCACTGAGTTTGAAACTCAAAGGCCAATTTACCATATATGTAGTAGATTGGCTAATCCGAGTCTTGCCCGCGCTCGGCAAGGCTCGGTCCGCCCAATGCCTACTGCTAATATTGTCCCCGACTGCTGGATCAACAAGAAACCCAAGAGCTCATCCATCAACTAGAGTCGCTGTTCTCGATGTATACATTTACAAATAGAAGACGAGGGACCTACTTAATAACAACGCACCAACTACCGTTCAGGAAGCTTCAACACCAAGCTGCATTCCATGAATTTCCAGATCCCGTATAGGTCGTAGTAACAAGTAAGCAAAAGAAAGAACCAAATAAGTAAAATCTGTTGAGTTGAAGTCAAGATATCAACCAGTCTGGTGCGGTATATGATTTTATAAATAAAGTGTAACAAGCTGCATTCCATGAAGTTCTAGATCTTTTATAGGTATTCCGACCCTTGAACTACCGGTAGAAGCTTTCAATGTAATTCCGCACGGCCGGGTTTGCGGCATAATATATATCTTGCTCCCACTATGAACCTTTCCAGGTTTATCGGGTATATCAGCAAGCATCGCCAATACGCAGTCGGGGAGTGACAAGACGTCTTCTTTTAGATTGAACATTGGCACCAAAAATGTTGGCCGTGGAACGGAAAGATTTGAAATACAACTGGAGGGAGGTATTGTGTAATCGCTCTTGTGGTCGTATAATCTTGTGTCAAGCAAATTGTAGATTAGCTTGCATTCTCCATCCCGACCAAATGTGACAGTTGCTGAAAACTGACAAGAGTACTTTCCTTTTGGAACATATATCTCATCTGAGGAGCCCCGCTCAACAGCAAGCGACGGAAGGAAAAGCCATTGACATCGTACACCCAGATGGGTGAGAACAATTGGCTCAGGAGGCTGATAGGCTTGCAAGTATTTGTCAAAGATGCGTGAGCTGTAAGAGTACATTTTCAAAGATGAGGGAATAAGACTGTCGTGCCTAAAATATTGGCGATTGAATAGGTCAATTACATGCTTCCTGGTGACCAGCAACTCTTGGAATAACCGGCGAAATGCTGATTTTGCTCCTTCTCCGTATGCGACCGATATATTGATATCCAAGAGCCCAAGTAACGAGTACGATGAGTCCTCCTCTCTGGTGACTTGACGTTGAGAAGCCATTTGTAAAATCCGACTAATGGGTATGTCCTTTATATCTCCAGAACGACCAATGAGCATCTCCTCTGCGGTAATAGAAGTCTCAGCAGTAACCAAAGATATAATGGCGCTGTCGTTATGTGATCCAAGCATTTTCCAGTGATGATTGTAAAAGGCCATGTTTTTTGGAGCAAGTAATTCCTGCAAGGTCCATCCACGCGTAAACCAGGAGTCGTGTGCACCGTCCCCAAGAGATTCCGTCTCAGATAGGTATGTGATGCACACATGAGAGCCTCTATACCATTTGTACATTGAACGAATGGATTCGTCTAGCTCTGAGCTGCTATCTTTGTTAATGCAGATGGAATCAACCCAGCCAAGGGTCATTCTGTGGTTGCGGGCGGCTATGCGACAGAAGCTTTCAACTTTTCTCCATCCGCGATCATTTGATAAGCGGCGTTCCCAAGTGCTATAAACGACGTCTCCAGGAGATTCCCGGATCCATGTATGAGACAAGATAGCGAATGAAGACGATTCGGATACCACTGCTTCCACCAATTTACGCATTCTGTTGGATCTATGCGTATACCATATGTCATCCAGGTCCTGTAAGCCAAGAGCTTCGTTCCAGTCCTGCTGGAAGCTAAGGACAGTGATTTTCTTTTGCACGCGCAAGATTAGGATGCGGAATATGTCATCGCGCCCAATGAGCTTGATATTGGAGCCTTCCGCATCAAACTCCAGCATCCGGATTGGCATAATATTGAAAACATGTGCACGGGTTTGTCGTTGAATCATCGATTGAAGCTCAGTAGGCCGAACTTCCATGGGAATGGGAACATGCGGTTGAATCCCATTTATAAGCTTCTTATATGTCTCCTTTGGTGCTGTATTATATAGAAGATCAGTTTTGCTCTCAGATGATAAGCCTAAGTAACACACGCTGTTCCAGACAGGCTGTAGCGTCAGAAATAGGCCTCGTGTTCTTAGTCTTGCTATCTAAATCCAAGCAAATCAGATCAGACACTGTCATATCAATTGAGTGGGTCAACCTTACCCAAATACGACATTGCAGATGACTTTTCTGTCTCCTGTAATGCGGCTCGTACGCCCACCTTGATGAAATTGTTTAATGCGTAGATGAGTGTGTCCCCTTCATCACTCGCGGCAACTAATTTGCGTCATAATTCTGTTAGATCAAGAGAACTTATAGAGTATGTTTGTACAGCCCGACCTTTCTGTAAGTGCGCTTCTATGTGCTCTATGTACACCACCAGTTTAAAAGATTGAAACACAGCTTGTGCGCAGTACGACATATCACACTTACCATCTGCCGTACCTATGTATGCTGAAATCATGGGCTGCATGAGACTAAGTATACAGGTCAATAGTCTTCCTTCCAGTGACAATGTAGAGCGCTTGTGGGTATTTCCTAGATCGGCTCAGTCAGACGATACAACCACTTGCAATGTATGCCAAAAGATAAGAGTAGCATACCGGTACCTGGACCATGGGATTGCTGGTGATCGGGTAACGGTGTATCCACTTTGTGGCCCACTGACGAGCCAGTATCATGAGCTGTACGCTTGGCTCTAGGTTTTGAGTCTGCGGTACTATGAACTTTGGTAAACATCTTGTGGAATGGAATGTCGCGTGTAGTAGGAGAACAAAGTTGGAACCAAGAGATAGGATGAGTCGAGCCTTGCAGCCATGGTGACGCCGCAAGGAATATGTAAATGCCACAGACACGTGCCGTACTCTGTTGCTGTTCTGGGAATTTCGATTTGCTTAGGTCGACTCGAGACCGGCCTTTCTATGAGGAATATGTCCAGACTTGAGATAAGTAGGCTCACTACGGGCAACAACCCATTTTTGGTCCCCAAAAACAGATTGCCATATATGACATGTGTACTTGAACACAGTTTGGCAGAGATAAATGCTAGACCGGTGCAAGTAGCCCGGAGGGCCCTCGGTAATGCATGATGACCGATGCTTACGTTTTGACACATTGTACATCCCTGCGAACTTTTTGACCAAATGTACCGGTCCCTCTACGAGGGCCCTCCGCGCTACTTGCCTCTAGAAGGAACGGTCTAGCCATGATGCATGAATGACGAATCAAATACATGACGTATATGGCTACACCTTTTTTGGTCGCCATAAACAGGTGGGCGCCAGTTGGGCGCCAGCAGTCGCTGCACTTCCCATCGGCCCTGTCCTCCAGAAACAGGGCAGAGAGGGGCCAGGTGATTCTGCCGCGCCTGCTGTGCGCTGCGTGGACATCTGCATCAGATCTATCATCTAGAGGCATGAAGCACGCATACACGCAGCCTGTCGTTGGATGCTTAGTGTGGGGATGGTTCGGTGCGGGTGGAGTGGATGGGGATTATGCTGGTGAGGAAAGGGGAAGGAGGGTGGCTCAGGCGCTAGTTTTTGCAAACTCACGGGCCGCAGGTCCTGAGTCTTGGTCCCTCTCAGTCTGCCTGCGCAATCTGTGGACGCGTACAATTGGCGCACGTACAATCATAAAGATTAACATTGTAATGTTATTTTTAGTTTTTCACTCAAACGTTGCTACATGAGGGAGACAGGAGCTAGCATTTATGTAAGTTTATGTTCCTGCCTGCTTGATCAATAACTTGAAAGAAGGACAAGAAATTATCCGAGTTGTACAACCCGGGTTGTGATTCTTGTATACAAACCACAGACGGACTCGAGAATCCGTTCAATTACAACACTTATCCAAGACGCATTTAAAAAGGAGGAATATGATTATAGATAAAGAGTAACAAGCTGCATTCCATGAAGTCCTAGATCTGCTATAGGTATTTCCAGAGAACTACCAGCAGAATTTATAAGGTGGACCTGATCCGGCTGCTGTGTCGACATTATAGATATCACGCTGCCGGCGTGAACTGTCCCAGGCCTATCCGGTGTATAAGCCATAATTCCCATTGAACATTCAGGTAGTACCAAGACGTCTCCCTTAATATTGAAAGTTGGTACTGCGATGGTTGGTTGTCGACTATAAATGGATAAAACGTCAGTGAGGGGATGAACGTAGTCGCTCTGGTTGTCGTATAGTCTGCTGTCAAGCAGATTATGGAAGATTTCAAGCTCGTCCCCGTTTGTCAATAGCATGGTCGATGAAACTTGTGCAGAGTAGTGACCTTTTGAAACGTATAGGGCATCTGAAGTTCCCGCGGCAACGGTAAATGATGGGAGAAGAAGCCATTGACACCGTACACCAAGATGTGTCAGAGTGATGGGTTCAGGAGGCTGATAATTGTCCAGGTTCCGGCCATAATCCCCGTCAAAGCTTCGTGATCTAGTAGAATATTTCTTCAACGATGACGGGATAAGGCTGTCGTCCCAGGTATATTGTCGATTAAATAGGTCGATTACATGCTTCCTAGTGACCAACAACTCCTGGAATAACCGGCGAAATGCTGATTTTTCTCCTTCTCCATATGCGACTGATATCTTGACATCCAAAAGTCCAAGTAGCGAGTACGATGAGTCCTCCTCTCTGGTGACTTGACGTTGAGATGCCATTTGTAAAATTCGACTAACGGATATGTAATCCATCTGTCCAGAGCGACATTTCCCCAGCTCCTCTGCGGTAATACTGGTCTCAGCGGTGACCAGAGATATAATGGCGCTGTCGCTATCTGTTCCAAGCACTTGCCACTGTCGATTGTAAAAGGATACGTTGTGTGGCGCAAGTAGTTCCTGCAACGTCCATCCACGAGTAAACCAGGAGTCATGTATACCATCCCCAAGAGCTTCTGTCTCAGATAGATAGGTGATGCATATGCGAGAGCCTCGATACCATTTGTACATTGAGCGTATTGATTCGTCAAGCTCGGAACTGCTCTCCTTGTTAATGCAGACGGAATCAACCCAGCCAAGGGTCATTTTGTATTCATCGGCGGCTACGCGGCAGAAGTTTGTGACTTTCTTCCACCCACGCTCATTCTGAAAGCGGCCGTTCCAGGTGTTAAAGACGACCTCTCCAGGAGACTCGCGGATCCACGTATGAGATAAGATGGCGTAAGATGCGACTTCAGATATTGCTTCCGCTACCAGGTTATTTAATTTGTCGCTCCGATCCAAGTAAGTGAAGCCAATATCGCGTAAGCCAAGGGCTTTGTTCCACTCCTGTTGAAACCCTGGGGAAGTAACATTCTTCTGTACGCGTGGGATCAGGATGCGAAATATATCGTCGCGCCCAATTAACTTGATATTGGATCCGTCCGCATCGAATTCCAGCATCCGGATTGGCATATTATTGTTCACATGTGCGCGAGTGCGATGCTGGATCATCGATGCCAGCTCAATATCCATAACTGGCAATGGGTTGTGTATTAGTTGAAGCGCGCTTGGAGACCTCTCAGGCTTCTGGCTCAGCGCTACAGTATACAGGACATTAGTTTGGTCCCCAGAAGTCCATTCGAAGTGTAACATACATTCTCCAGAACGATCCGTGTCGTCCAAACTGGGTCCACTATTGTTAGATTTGTTTTCTAAAACTGAACCAGTCAGAATCCCCCGTAACAATCGAGGGCGACTCCTTTACCTAAGGGCGTCTTTGATGCGTTGTCTGCCTGCTGTATTGCGGCAAGTACACCTACTCTAACGAAATTGTTTAACGCCGAGATGAGTTTGTTCCCTTCATCACTCGCAGCGGCTATTTTATACCGTAGTCCCGTCAGAGTCAGAGAATCTTTATGGAAAGTTTACACAATCCCACCTTTTCTTAGCTGGGTCTCTAGGTGGTCTATGGATGATATCAGTCAAATAGCACAAAAAGCAATTTTTACGTAGCATTGCGTACCATCAGGGATATGTAGATGTGCTGAGAGAGTAGGCTGCATGAGTTTAAGAATGCAGGACAATATCTGTCCTTCCATTGGGGCTGTAGAGCCTGTGCTACGATATCCTGGAGTTACTCAGTCAGGAAAATGAACGATTAGTGCCTGATAGAGATAAGGCTAGCGCACCGTCGTCGCCTGGATTATGGGAGTGTGGATCTCGAGGCAATGGCGTATCCATTTCGTGGCACTTGTTTGGAAAGGTATCTGAAATAACGTGGGCTGGTCTGTAGCTTGTATGAGAGCGAGATGGTTGTGAATTAGGCCTTGACTCGGCTCCAGAGGAAGCTATATACGGGACCGACACGTGTTTCAATCACTCTGTTCCTATTCCCGCGAGTGACACTGCTGACAGCCATGCATTTTATAACGGTATAACATGACAAGTGGTATGATATGTGGTATGATATGTGGTTAAATATATCTATCTTAATCAGATAAAGGTGGGATAAAGATAAGAAATAGCCCTGGGGTTTAAGGAAAACATAGTGCCACTTTAATATGGCTTATATATAGACAATACGAGGCCGTAATCTCAAAGGCAGACCACAACCATGACGTACACTTGTGGAAGTCTATCATTGATAGAAAAGAAAGTACAGCCATTAGCACAGAACTTTATCCAGACATATTCTTTGTGTCTCTACAACTAGGTTCAAGATCATGCATCATGGTTGATTTCATTTCATGGCACAAAGGGACAAATTTGAACACCCACGTCGATTGAACATTGAATATTGATCACTGCAGCCCTCTGGTTTGTCTTCCGATGATACGGCGGCGGAAATCCAACATTTTTCTGACTCTGAATCTACATGCGAAGAAAGTGACACAACACACCAACGACAAGGACTAGACATACATTTGTTATGTTCGGTTTGAGATCTAAGATGCGATATATAATTCATTTGTCCAGAGAGAGAATGCTTCTTTGTGATACGGATTGCCCGTTCAAGCAGCCTAGCCTATGTCATTGTAACCCATGCTTTGTAGTGTATTAGCGATATATCTACATACCTTCTCTTTTTGATCGTAATTCACCTACGTTCAACCTTCTTCAAAAATTCATTCAAACATCTCGCATAATTATCGATAATTCTGCAGGCCAGGGTCCGCTACAAAGTACCGGTTCTCATTATTAATGACCTTGCCATTGTTAGCCATTCACCAATTGTATAATTATATAGAGACCATACTCGGCTATACGTCCTTCCTGTCCTATCTGGGCTGTCAGTGAGATTCACCAACACCATCTAGTCACGTCTAGACCCTTGCACAGGAGGAAGAGACAGCGCATTGGCTGAGATCATGCCCGCGGGATTGCATGGTCAGAGCGCATATTACTCATTTCAGACTTCTGTCATCAACAAGAAGCAGGTCAATACATCTGGCGCCGCTGATGGTTGTATGTACACCGAGAGCACTGGTCTTCCTGGCTCCTAAACGTTTCTCTTGGCTTATTTTTGGTAGTATAACCGAGCACTACCAAAGAGATTTTCTGATAGATCAGGGTACCGTGCCGTCGTCGTTGGATAATAAATAATAGACACCTCTAGACTGCTCACAGATGGTCCGAAGCAATGAGTACTTATGTAGTTAACATTGTCAGCTCGCCCCCATGTCAGTCAAGTAGCTTCTCTGAGCCATGTACTACATATTCCCGTCCACGGGTGCCTCTGAACATGAGTGGTTGTTCGGCTTTTCTGTCCCCCATGCAGACGTGGCATTGATGACCTTCTGTTGCTTCTTACTACCCAGCAACCTCTACTTCCTCACTATCCTTGACTAAATCACCTTCCTGGGCAATGTAAGAGTGCCACCGGCGTTCTTCTCTCCGCTTCTCAGTTGCTACAAATAGAGACGCGTGCCGGAGCCTTATTCCCCGTCGCGGATTAGATCAATTCAACGAAGCACTTTATGCCTCCAGCCCTACGATAAGAGAATAATATGTTGATTATTTCCTTCACTTGCATCTTCGAATGAATCAAGCTGCCTGTCATTGATACCCAGTTGAGAAGTAAATATACCATCTTCTACTGAACATCAGACACAGCCGTCAGTAGACCGCCGCTACAAATCCCGGTCGTGGTTGTGCCTCGGCTCGTCTCTGACCACCACAATTTACCATATACGGGAGGTTCGCTTGCATCGCGTTATCTCCAGCAAACCTATCCTATCCACACGAAATTTAACGCATTGGACACCTTACCCTGCTAGTCGAACTGCTTCAATAGAGTCACGGTCTAAGGTCATCGAAAGTTAAATGCGGGAAGGTGCATATGACTTGTGTGTATCACCTATATCGGTTTATCGTCTCGCGGGTTCCGATGCCAACGTTAACTTGTAGCTTATCTGCTGGCCGCTCCTCATTGGACAGCGAGCAGCTACAGTACACAAATATACAGCAGACGGATGGACCTGTTCCGGTATTTAATTGTTTTCAGTGTCTTCCGTATGTTAGATACAGTTAAACCGAACACGGAGCGGATCCGTATCGCGCAATACATCGTGTATCGTACACATTTACACTTCCCTTTTCCGTCTCCATTAGTGAAAGTGGATTCACGACCAACCAACCGCTCCGCTTGCGCCGGCCTCGCCGCACGCACATCCCAACTCGCTCACTGGCTCCAATCATTCAGCAAGCTTCTATGCAGTGGTGCCTTCCGCGAGGGCGTCTCCGTGCCTTCCTATCCCCCGCGGGCCGGACGCGTCTGACGCCCTTCCAGGCTTCTCTGAATTTGTCCCTTCATGTCCTCGCTGATCGTGCCTGCCTGTCATCCGCGTTTGTACGCGGGAGGCCCCGGTGCCTCAGGCTAGAGCCGGGAAATTGACTGCGGAAGCGTCCCATGCATCAGGAAGACGCGCTGTGGAAGCGCGAAGCGCGAGTCTGCTGAGCGAGACCAGCGCCACGTTTCGCGTTCATATTCGTCGCAGGTCGGGCAGGCTGGCAGCGCGACCTGCCTGGTGGAGCGAATCGCAATGATGGCGTGGTTCGTTCGCGAATCGCATGGCCAAGATACAGAGTGACTAGATTTTGCCCTTCAAACAAGCTACCCGATTCCCTTAATGTGCATTATATGGACCCGTATCGGAATGCAGCGGTGTCGCAGTCGGAGTATGCCCGCCCGCAGTGTACACGCGTTCACAAGTCCGAGCATGAAAGCGCGTTTATTACCAAAATGAGAAATATGGCGTACATACGTGCAGCCACAGGCTCGCCTCATCCGCCCATCCTTTATCATTGCGCCATTCTGCCACGAGGCGCGTGTTTGAGCGGGACGGGTACGCGGACGGGCGTGGCGCCATAGGGTAATGCCTAATCCTACTTAATTCGGCTTGGGCTCGCGCCACGCTTGCCCACACAGCGCGGGTTGCGGATAAAGGAGCACATCGCGCTTTATCCCTATTCTCGCGCCTCTTCTTCGGGTAGGGGCTGGCTGTACATACTGCACACTGCACCGCAGGTTCGCATCGCGTTCCCATATATGCCGGCGGGAAGCTGCACTAGTCCAGGGCCGTCCGCGCCTAAGTGAACGCCCGCCCAAGCTGTTGGTCCCGTCGTCGGAGTTTCATTTTGCACCCTCGAAATTTTCCGGGTCGGGGCAATGCAGTGTCATACAGTCTGATACAGTACAGCTTTCGTATCGGTATAATCATCAGCATAGTATTGTCTAGTACCGATAGTGAACACGCCAGCGCACTAGTGGCTCGGTCAAGTAGGCCAAGGCGAGCGTGGCACACACAAGTGCAGCCACGGGCGACTGTGTTAACATTTGCTTCGTTTTCGCCGGAACTGCGAAATTATAATGCACCGCATTACATTCTGTCACATTCTGTCTGAGCTAATGAATCACGCCATATGAATGTTGCTTGCATTACATACATATGTACCACATTTGCAACACCCCGTCAAAACACACCGGAGCACCATCATCAGCCTCCACTTGGCCTCCACTAGCCTACATAGTCCAGGGCAGCTCTGGCACATGCTAACAACTGCACCGGGTCAGGTCTCAAGCACCAAGTTCCTACCGAGCGAGGGACCACCCAGTTTGCAGCTGTGACCTCCAACTCTCCCATGCATACTTATGCATACACAGACACACACAAGCTCAAACGGCCCGCATAAAAAGCCCCCGCTTCACAGATAATCGCTCTCCTGTGATAATATGGGTCCAGTGAATCCCGAAGACAGTAAACGTACCAAGGGGTGCATGTCGGCCGGGCGCAGCTCACGATGCACAGTGACTCGCTTCTCAATTGGTTCTGCAGACTCTCGGAGCTCGGGCTGCCGGAACCGGCATAGTCTACCATTCCGGCTCCGGCGGAGAACAGCCCTCTTAACTCAGACTAGCATATGCGACACGGTAAATGGTTCGTGGAGTCGAAGCAGCATGCATGCAAGCCAGCAAGTCAGTTCGTTCCTGGCACGCAGTCAAGCGGGCAGCCAGTTCAGGCAGACTCCGACAGGTTTGAGTGACACCCCGTTGGCAGAGGCGATGGAAGACGCGCGTATGCAGGGTATTACTACGTAGAGCAAGTAAATTAAAGTCGGGTATGTAGGATAGAGCAGAGCAGAGTACGCACCGAATTTGGGCCGATGAAGTTGACAGTCCCGGTGTGTATATTCTTGATTCTGTACGTGTACCAACGAGCGGGTGCAGCCGTTAGCTCTCTGCTTACCTTTGTGGGCCCGGCGCGACAGGACACCTCACACACATGCGAAAATCATTAATCAGATATAAATGTGAATGCCAATAAAAGCATATACATAATACATGTACATATTGGTAAGTCTTTTTGTCATTGCCGGCGCCTAAGCCCGCCTAATGCTAGGAATCTCCCCCCATTGGATCAAACGCCATTTAGATGTATCATGTATCAGAATTCATCCTTGAGTTACCGTAGATTAATACCCATACAATACTGCCCAATGCTGAGCATACATGCTGCGCTTGGCGTACGCACGCACGTACAAATGCTTGCAGGCATGCAGGGGACACGGGCACACGCCCTGAGCTGCCCTGAATGTCGCGTGCGCAGCGGGCGCTCGGCAGGAACTCAGCAGGCCTCAGACATAATATTCCCGCTGAACTTATGTCCTTCCAAGGAATTAGAAACTCGTGTACTACATATGTAGAAGGCTCGGCGCCTCGCCCACGGCTGCATCCGTTCTAAGAAGAAATGAAGAAAGCAGTATACGCACGCACCCGCGCAAACAGAACTGTGCTTACACCTCTCTCCCTCTTTGGTCGGCTTCGGGCTGGCAAACGCATATGCGTGGTCCGTTTCCAACGAAGTAATTGCCCTTTCAGAAAAAAATATGTATAATAACCTCTGCCCTTTTACGCGGCTCGGCAGGGCCTAGGGTCTACCGTCACTGCTTACCGACACCGACAGGGTCTGATCAGCGCGTGAACAATAGGCATCGAACAAGCCGGGCGCATTATTTTATGTACATATTGCACTGCGCCTGGGAGATCCTGGGAACCGTCAGTCGAAGTTACGAGTGGATCAGCCGTCGGCGGCGGCGGAGCTTGGGAGAGAGGAAAGTGAAGGAAGAGATATGATGCGGCTATGCGATGACGCTGCGCTAACGGTTTATTAAGGGACCGGTGTCAAGCCCTGCTGCCTGCTGAGTGTAGCCGGGTCGCGAACTACCTTGTGTGTTTTATTTTACTGCAGACATCGTGTATGCACGGGCCGCAGTGAAAGACGGACGGAAGGACATACAGACAGGCTAGTCAAGTTAGCGAGCAGGCTGTCGAGCAGCCCGTTCGTTTTTTTTAAAAAAAACTCGTGAGTATAGTACAGCAAACCTCATAGAATGGGAGATAGACGGTGCCGCTGGTGCAATCACTTCGCGATACACAAGTAGCATTGAAAAACCTAGAGCAGTCCGCACATGCATCAGTCACCAGTCAGATAGGTGGGTTAGATGGGTTGAATAGGTAAATCACAGGCCGGGGTATTAGAGTAAAATAAGGAGTAAAATAAGGATGGACACAGGTACATCATACGTGCCGTGTGTCTTCAGAGTAGATAGAACTAGACTATCACTATTCATAGATCAAGCCGTATGTACTGAGCACTCCCCTGCTCTAAACCATATGGTGACCGTATGCAAGTTAATACTCCAGATAACCGCTATTCTTAGCCTAGCAGAGGCACCGCGAAGAAAGCCCGGCTGGGAGGGAGATAGGTTCCGTGGCCCATCCGTGCGCACTATAACCATCTGACCCAGAGCGCGTGGAATGGGTACAAGTATAGCTTGAACCTGATCAGCGGTGGGGTGGGGTGGGGATTACCCATCCGCGCCCCCCGCACGGACCTCAATATAGACCACAGGTACGACATCGATGTACATAGACTGGATCAGATCCAGGGTAGGAAGTTGGAACCGTATGCGTGCGCTCTGCGTTATTCCTGTTTGTATCTTTAATACGCTATTCAAATATTCATATCTGTATCTCTCTACGCATGCGGTGTTCTATTTCTGTATGTGTGCGTGCGTGCGTGCGTGAATGCGCATGTGGGTTGAGCCTGTTCTATTCCGTTCCATTGTACTCTATCATATTCTATTCTATGCACATACGCATAGTATTCTATGTATGCACTTATTAAGTCTATTTCGATTCCAGGGTGCCACTGCTCACTGCTCAGTCTATAGTCTTGCGCCCACTACGCATAGTGTTGCATACTATTTATGCCAGAGGTTATACTATACGCGGAGTCGGCTTGCATGGTGCGGACCACTGCTTCGTGATGAGGCCCGCGAGGGGGACGACGTCATCCGGTTTGTTTCGGTAACGAATCAGGTACGCATGCGTAGAGGAAGCGGAGAAACAGCGAGGCTTCAGCGCACCGCGGGTGCGCGGGATAATGAATTGGAACATTAAATTATCCGTTGAGTCATTAAATCAGGCGTTGAGACAAATTGGATGAGCCGTTGGGACATTGAATGGGCGGGGAAAGCGAAGGGCCCGAAATTATATTCAGGGCGAGGGAGCGGAACTGTGCGTGGAAGAGCTCAACGCTCAGGGGAACGAAGCACGATCTAGAAGGGAAAAGAAGGGAGTTTACGAAGGCGTTGATATGGGGAGCACCAAAGGCCGGTTGGGCAGACAAGGCAGGGGCAGGGGCAAGAAGGGGAAAGAAAGAAGGGGTACGAAGTCGAGATTCGGGAGGGCGGAAGGCAGAAGTTAGGAATCAGGGGTGTTGTAAGGGGAAGGCCGAGAAGAAGCAACGCCCTGCCCCGCTCACGATATCCCCGGTACGCGCTACCCAGCGCACCCCAGGCCGGGAGGGCGCGCGCCGGGTCTGGCTCGTACCGGATGAGGACCGCGGATGGTATGGATGTACCAGAAGGTACCACGTGAAGCCAGGAGTCCGCTGGGTGCCCTGGTCCATACATACTGCTCGATCGAGTCTCTCCATCCCCTGGACCGTGAGTGGGTGCGTATGTAGGTGGATCGATGGGTGGTTGCAGCGCTGGCCAGGGTTATTGTATACATTCTATTCAACCTTATCTGACTCGGACGCGCGCCTATTGTCGCGTCGTATACCGTGCATACACCAATCTCTTTTGTCGTGTTGTATGTTATTCAAGTTCCATCATGGGCGGGGTCTACTCTATGACGGGGTAGATAATTGTCATGCTCTATACATAATGCATTATACCGGGCCTATTGTCGCGTTCCGTGGAAGTTAATTGTCTGTCGCGTCGCGTGGTATTGTACATACATCTGTTCTGTATACACTACATTACAGTAGAATACAGTGTTGATTCAACCCCCTTCGCATCCGTGGCCAGGACAGATGATATCATCCCCGCAGAGTCACGGACGGCCACCACCACGGACGACAAATCTTCATGCATGTACATACACAATTAACTAGCGCTGGCTCACTCACTCAGCATCCTGAAAGTTATTGTGCTGGACCGGCGGGGGTAGGCTCCTGGCTACATACCATTGACCCGTCCCAGCGCGCGCGTGCGAGCTGCGTACGTAACATTCATAGTATGCATACGCGAGGCTAGCACCGCACCGCATTGCGGTTCGGTTCGCCCTGTGGTAGCCTATGGGCAGCGGCGCGTACGCGTACGCGTTCCTTACACCGCACCGACCGTCTCTTGCACCGGACAAGTTAGTACTGACCGTTACCACCACCACCAGCACTGCATCACGTCGCTTTAGCCTGCTTCATCTTTTTGATTTTTAATTTTTAATTCACCCAGGGACCAGCAGAGGTGAGGACTCATCATTAATCATTAATCAGGCCTCAGGCCTAAGGATGCACCTCGCATGGACTCGTACCGGTCGCTTCTTCACTGAAGTCTGAGGCCCGGTGAGACTCAACCCGCGCGCTTTCCAGGCACGCCGTTGTTCAGTCTTCTTTAGTCTTCTTTACTCCTCTCTAGTTTTCTCTACATACTCTTCTCTACGTACGTATGTACATACATGCATAGTGTCGGCCGGTCATCCACCTCCAGCCTGCAGCCTCCGCTGCATATCCAGCCGTACTATCAATGACCGCTGGTGACCGCTGGTGGATCTGCGATCTATGACCATCCACTAGTCGCCGGAGGTGGGTGGCCGGTGGTGGTAGTTTTATTGTACTAGTGGCCAGCATGTATCAATATCAGCACCAGCATCAGTATCCGTATCAATATCGACATCACAATATCAGCACCAGTGTCAGCATAGGCCAACACCACAGGAATGCAGGCACAGTGTGCCTCAGAATAAAGATTAGGCCAGTCGCCACGGTGCTTGGTGGTGGTGCTTGGTGTTACATATGTAGGTTCTGGTGGTTCTGGTGGTTCTGGTGGCTCAGGCCGGATTAATTGAAATCAGGTGCATAATCATTATGCATTAACGTTTTATTAGAAATTGGTTATTCAATGGTTATTGGTTATTGATCGAACGAACAAATAATCGAATTATTCTTACACATGGTTACTAGAAATAATAGTTTCCATGTACGCATTACGATTACACGCGTCCGTGTGGAGGTCTATCCATAGATCCGTCCATCGGCAAAATGGAGGAGGATTGTGGAGGACTGGAGGACTGGAGGACTGTGGGGGACCAGGCAAGTCCGCCGTGTATTATTTTTATGATGGCCTATTATGTTGTATGTGCCTATTATCTATCCCCTATTATTCCTATTATATTATACCTACCTACCATATGATCATACCTATTATGCGCCTCTAGAGGCCTGTGGTGCCCTGTGGGTATATATATAACCCGGGTGGGTGGGTGGGTGTCTTTATCGCTCAAGTGAAAGCTCCTGCCTTCCCCTCTGTTAGTACGTGCCCTCTCTGGTACTTCCTATTCTGAGTTCTTACCAGTTCTTACCCGTAGTCCAAGCACGTAAGCGAACAAAGTAACCTATAAACCAACCAACCCAACCAACCAACCACCCAGCCAACAAAGCAACCCACCCAACCAACCGAACAAAGCAACCCAAGCGAACTAGTCCCAGCTCACCCGAACTATCACCCGACCGAAACGAACGAATTGATTGATAGCGATAACCCGAGAATACACCCGGCGTTCCCACCCCTTGTCACTTGAGTCTTGCATATATCATATCATAAGTATATATCAGGCCGGTTATATATCAGCCCGTTTACTTATATATCCGACCGTTTATATATCAGACCGTTTACTTATATATCAGGCCCTTCCTTGTCACCGTCACTGACCCATCCACCGCTTCGCTTCGTATTGCTTCGCGTGCCTTGCCCAGGCTCGAGCATACTTAACCTACCCGCACCGCCGCACCCTTATCCCCACCCACCCCACCTACTCCACTTCCCTCGACTCTCCATTCCCTTACTTTTTTCGTTTCGTTCGTCCCGTCCCTTTCTGTTGACGACGACGACGACGTGTAAACGCTAGCTAGCTTAAGAGCTACCATCACCGTCGACGCTACCACCACCACCACCACCAACACCACCACTACCACCGACATAAAGACAAACAACGATGCGCATCGCAACCGTACTAGCAGCCGCCTCCGTCCTCCTCGCGTCCGTGCACGCCGCCCCCGCCCCCGCGCCCGTACCCGCACCCGTACGTCCTTTCCGTGGTATAACGTATGGTATGGATAGACGCTGACCGTGTTCCGTTCTCTTTCTCCCTCCCCTCTTCTTCGTCTTATCATTATCATCCCTCCACGCCTTATCCTCTCGTCACGCCCACGATGACGACTCCCGCTACGCCCGCGCCCACGACGATGCCCGTGCCTACACCCGCGCCCTGCTTACCGCCGCCCCGTTCCGATACTGATACGGAAACTGATCCCGATGTCGATGTCGATGTCGATGCCATTCCGCCCGGACCCGGACCCGGACCCAACCCCACTCCTACCCATACTGTCATGTCCACTCGTCACTCACCCCCGTCGCCCGCCCCCGTCGCCCGCATCGCTTGCCGCCGCCGCTCGCCGCCCCGCTCGCTCACGACGCCGCCGACCCACAGAACGCCGACGCGGCGCCCGGGATGCCGGTACAAGGCTGGAAGAGAGAAGCCGATGCCGAGGCTGGGTATCCCAGTCAAGGATGGAAGCGCGAGGCTGGGTACCCCAACCAGGGATGGAAGCGCGAGGCTGGGTATCCTAACCAAGGATGGAAGAGAGAGGCTGTGGCGGGGATGCCGACGCAGGGGTGGAAGAGGGAGGCGGAGGCGGAGGCTGAAGCAGAGGCGGGGTACCCTAACCAAGGGTGGAAGCGCGAGGCGGAGGCGGAGGCGGGGTACCCTAACCAGGGATGGAAGCGCGGTACGCCCGTGCGGGACTGGAAGCGCGAGGCGGGGATGCCGACGCAGGGATGGAAACGCGAGGCGGGATATCCTAACCAGGGGTGGAAGCGCGAGGCGGAGGCTGAGGCTGAGGCTGAGGCTGGTATGCCGACGCAGGGATGGAAGCGCGAAGCGGAGGCTGGGTACCCCAGCCAAGGGTGGAAGCGCGAGGCAGAAGCGGGATACCCGAACCAGGGATGGAAACGCGAGGCTGAAGCGGAGGCGGGATACCCTAACCAGGGGTGGTAGGCGCCCAACGCCACCACTACCACCTCTAGCGCCCGAGCTGTCCATTAATCCCCCCGACCTCCTTCCTCATTCCCGCCCCTAGACACCTTAATAACCCCCTTGGCCTCGTCACCCCTCATCATCTCGCCCTCTGCACGCCCACGCCCTCCCTCACCTCACCACCGTACCACACCGCTCGAAGACCAGCGCCGCGCCGCGCGCCGCCGACGGCACCATCTGGCATGCATGCATGCATGCGTCATGTCTCATGTTGTCTCACGTCCCATGCATCATAATTGCACGCATCCATGCATCACGCCTGTCACAGCCGCCCGCGCCCGCGCGTCCATGTGCATTGATGACTTGATCCCAGCCTAACTCAAAAACGTCGCGTGCGCACCCACGCCCTGTCACCCCCGCCCCGCCTTCTTCGCCTCTCTCCATCTTCTCCACCCCCATCCGCCTTCTCTGCCCCCCTCGCCCCGCTTGACCTGTCCACCCCTCTCCCACTCCCTCCCTTCCCATGTCCACATGCTCCAGGCATCCTGACGTTCCACCATACACCTAACGTTATCTCGTCCATCATCCCGGTCCATCATCACCGTCCATCATCACCGTCCATCATCAACACAACACGGCCCCGTCGGCCCCGGCCCGGCTTGGCTTTATCACCTCTTTGTCTCTGCCCGGTTTATCCTTATTGTAGCCCCACCACATCCCACGTTCCTTCCTTTCCTATTCCGTTTCCTTAACAGACCAGACCAGGCCAAGCTAGCTTACTTGTGCAGATTAATACCCCCCCGCCTGCCCGCCCGTCAGTGCGTAGCCTTATCGTATCCGTATTCCGTACTTCGTGTTTCCGTGTTCTAGTGCCTGTTCATTATTCTGCATGTTCGTCTCCGTGTCCGTGTTCATTCTCGGTCCACCGTACTCTCACTGACCCCATTCGTAGCCTTACTCCGCCATTACCGCGCCCTACGGCGCTGTCTTACTTACTCACCCATTACCCCCCGCCCTCTTTTTTTTTTCTTTTCGTTTACATACTGAGTACATCATACAATGTTGACTATTTGACAATTGTTGACGATTCGTTTTGTCCGTATATGTTCGGGATTCGAATACTTATACATGATTCAGTTCAATACTTCAGAGTGCTTCGTCCGAGCCTGTGTCCCGTGCCCGAGCCCTGGTCCGAGTCCGCGCCCCGACCTTGCAAGTGCACGCGCAGTGCGCACTGCCGACCGCTCGCCTGCCCAGTGCCCAGTGCTCGCGCTTGTGCCTGTATGGTACGTACGTGCTTGCCTGGTTCCCCTGGTCCCTCCTGGTTTACCGTTGCGATTACCCGCACCACGCCCGCACGACGCCCGCGCCCGACCGACCGACCGCACGCAGCCGCACGCACGCACACGTTTATTTTTCGGTCTGCGTGACGGATTGCGTTTATGACGTATGAGCGGCGCGTGATGATCGATGACGTCTTCTTCCCGACTCCCGAGTCTCTTGCCGTCCGTCCGTCCCTCGGCCTGTCCGTCCTTTGGTCTGTCCGACTGGAGTGTCGAGTGTCGAGTCTCTCATCTCATCCCTCACTCCTTCGCTCACTCCTATGCTCCCTCACTCCTTCACTCCTTCGCTCCCTCGCTCCTTTGCTCACTCCTCTCGCCTCTCCCTCCCTCATCTCTCACCTCTCAATTTCACGGCTCCTTATCCACTCGTGCTACTCACGTACACAATCAACTACCCTTGGATGGCTGCCTGAACTTTCTGAAATGTCTGAACTTGCCTGAACTGCCTGAACTGCCTGAACTTTCTGAACTTTCTGAACTTTCTGAACTGCCTGAACTGTCTGACCTTGCAAGATGGCGGCATTGGCTGTACTTACCAGATGGCAGCATCAGCTGGCTGGCTGGATGGATGGTTTGTATTGCGCTCTGGCGCACTCTACCACGTAGCTCTACCCTCCACCCTCTACCCTCTACCCGCTCTGCGCCGCTGCCTGCCTGTTACTCGTAGGTCTGTTACTCGTAGGTTATTCAAGGCCGGCTCGGCTCTTACCGGCTCTCGAGCACATTCTTACTGGGTCTGTCTCTTCCTTCCTCGCTCGCTCCCTCACTCTGTCATCGCGACTCGCAACGACTTCAAGTACATACATAATGCTAGTAATACAAAGTCTCAATCTTCAAGCTTCAACACCAGACCAAGAGTTCAACGCCAACGCCAGCCCAATTCAAAGGCCTCCATCGATCCGAACTTGAAGCCTGACGTGCCATCCGCACACGCATGTTTATTTACATTAAAGTTGGAGTAAGAGAATTGACTGTCCTTGACTCGATGTCTGCTTGTAGAGTAGAATACATTGACTGTGTTTAAATATTTTAATTTCGCCTTTAATTTTTTCTTGACTCTGCTATAATTTCACCCTGACTTGCTCATGTCCGGGCCGTCGGTATGGGTATCGGTACGTTGCGGAGTAAGAGTACAAGTAAATGCGGGGACTCGGAGTAGACGTACCCACTTAAAAACACACGGCGCTCGGCGCGTCGCTCAGTCGGTATCGTTCCAAAGCGGGCGTGGTGTATGTAGCATTCACCTTTACTTTACTTTACTTTACTTCTTCTGTAGTTCCGTGCCACGTCCCGCCTGCAGCTGAGCGCTGAGAGCCTGCACAGGCGCACGGGCACATGCGTGTCGTGTGGTTATGTATTGGGCCTTGGCCCGGCGCTTCGGGTTTCCCAGCGCGTCATTCAATACCAATGACAACAACAATTCGCGGACACGGCGGGCGGCGTATTTACGTTATCCAGTACCTACAAGCACGCGCTCGTGCTGTCCCATACATACAACGTAACGAATACATACAGTACAGCCGAGACAATAGAGAAGGGCTTACGTTGGCGCTAGTGGTGGGCAGGTGCACGCACCGTGGCTTTGCATTGTATTGTATTGTATTGCGCTTCTGGAATCTGGACTGTACAGGCAGTGCGGATAGGTTAGGTATGTACGACGAATATATTATATTATGCCTTGCTGTACACGGTTACGGTTATGGATACGGACCCTTGCGGATATATCCATACATACATACAAATTCTCAGTATCTTGTATACTTTCCATGTATGTATGCGTATCCGCAAAAGGACTAGCTGCGCGCCCTGCGCGCCATGTGCGCACTGCATGCGTTCCCTGCCGCCGTGCAGGGTTTAACCACCGTTTGGTGCAGGGTTCGAAAACGAAACGCGTGCTGTGCGGTACGCGAGATGCCACACGCCGGTTGCACTTCCATGTTATATGTATAGGCTCTTTTTATCACTGTTGAAGTTCGCAGCGGGTGAGCATAGGTGCTAGATATGTATATCGACTAGAGACGGGGATCATGTATGACTAATCCATTGCAGGCCCCCAATAATGGCTATGCAGCAGGTGTTAAGTTGCTGCTGGGATTAAAGCTGGCGGGGCCGGGGGGATGTGTATATAATAAACCTAGACCAGCACGGCGCGGGTTCGAGAGTCTGAAGGAAATGGGCGCATGTGTGCGTCGGGTGGGGGATGAAAAAGTTGTGGAACAGACTGCATGCGTCAGGGCCCGGCCAAGCTGTTTGATGCGCACATATACTACTGCGGTAAACAAGTCTGCTGGCAAGAATGTGAAGACAGTGAACCAGTAGCATCCTAAGAGAAATATTGTTCATATGTAAGTAGTAAGCTACGACTACAAATGTATTCACGTTACCGTACGCGTCTACGACGCGCCGCTGTATGCTCGGCGGGTAGGATTATTTAATGACTTATTAGACTCAGTAATTTGTCAAGTTTTGCCTGTGATTCTCATGAAACTCTATAACCGACCCGCAGTAGTTGCTATGTCATTAAAATAGGATTAATATTCATATTATAACATATACAGGCTGATACGGGTTCAGAAGGAAACCCACCAGGTCAGACCAGGTCCTTCCGTTGGCTTAAATTGATTAATTAGGTGGTCATTTATAAATTATGTATAAAGTTTGTACCAAACGTACCGTTGTTAATAGGTTGTCATCGGCCAATCCTCGGCGGTCCTATTTCTGGAGATAGGGCTAGGAAGGGTATACATAGCCATTGACAATTAGCCTCCAGCCAGTGGTCACCATGTCGACAGTCGACAGAACCAAGTTTGTTCCGAGGTTGGCTCGGATTCCCATCACATATTATGGCAGATCACGCACAGCACAGCGTTCGCACAAGCTCTTGATCCACGACCACCTCGAGTCGTTCCGCTCCAAGTGGCAAGCCAGCCTACGTGATATCTGATAGTAGACCAAGCAAACTTCAAGAAATGGATACGTCATGGCCTGACGTTGCACAATGTCGTAATCCAGGCGATGGTACGCAGGACTTATCTCCCCGAGTCCCGTCCTACACCGCTACTTGTTCTTCCTCCTGACCGGACATATTTAGGAGATCGTGAAACAAGCTCTACGGGGTCACTTGAAGGGCAGCTACTGTCATGCATTCTAAAGCTCATGCGGCCTACAATCTCAGAGCATCTAGATATGTCTGATGGTATGCAATGACGCATAAAAACTCCGTTTTGAGCTACTAAAGCTGATGCTGTCCATAGACCGTGTTGAAGCCCAGTTACAAAAAGGTGGACAGTTTAAACTTACCCAAAAGGTTTTTTGTTCTGACGGGACTTCGATGGGAAATAGTTGCCGCAAGCGATGAAGGGAACAGACTCATCTTTGCGTTGAACGGTTTCATCAAGGCGGGTGTGACCGCTGCAATTCAGCGGACGGACAAAGCGCCGGCGAGAATATCGCCTTCAGGTAAAATCAATCCGCAATTGACACGAAGGATTTTTATTTTTATTTATTGTAGAAGATAATATGACGAATACAGGACCCAGTTTGGATGGCACAGATTGTTTTGACAAACGTAGTTACTTCGACGGGTCATCTGAGGCTAGAGCTAATGCACTGCACGCTATAGAACCGGACGAGAAATCTACGGCAGCGCAAACAAATGCGGTTCAACCACATATTCCCGTGGAAGTTCAGCCTACTGAACTGGAATCGATGGTTCAGCGACTCACTCGAGCTCATGTATTCAATAACATGCCAATCCGGATGCTGGAATTCGATGCGAATGGATCCAATATCAAGCTCATTGGCCATGATGCCATGTTCCGCATCCTGATGATACGCGTACAGAAAGAAATCACTTCTCTGGAGTTTCAGCAGACTTGGAAGAAAGCTCTTGGCTTACGGGACTTGAATGTCATTTGGTATAGGCACAGGTCAAACAAAATGCAGGAAGTAGTGGCAACAGCTATATCTAAAGTATCTTCTTATGCCATCATGTCTCATACATGGATTAGAGAATCTCCCGGGGACGTTGTCTTCAAGTCCTGGAACAGCCGCACTTCTAATCCTCGCGGGTGGGAAAAAGTCAAAAACTTCTGCTGCGTTGCCGCCAACAAACACAAGATGACACTTGGCTGGATGGATACTATCTGCATCAACAAGGAAAGCAGCTCCGAGCTCGATGAATCAATACGTTCAATGTATAAATGGTATCGAGAGTCTACCATATGCATCACATACCTGACTGAGACGGAATCTCTCGGGGACGGCACACACGACTCCTGGTTTACTCGTGGGTGGACTTTGCAGGAACTACTTGCACCAAACGAGATGGTCTTTTACAATCGCCACTGGAAGTTACTTGGAACAGATAAAGACAGCGCAATTATATCATTGGTCACTGCTGAGACGACTATTACTTCAAAGGAGATAGAGAAGTGTCGTTCCGGCCATAAAGATCACATACCCATTAGCCGCATTTTACAAATGGCATCTCAACGTCAAGTCACCAGACAGGAGGACTCTTCGTACTCATTACTTGGACTCTTAGATGTCAATATATCGGTCGCATATGGAGAAGGAGAAAAATCAGCATTTCGCCGGTTATTCCAAGAGTTGTTGGTTACCAGGAAGCATGTAATCGACCTCTTCAATCGGCAATATTACTGGGACGACAGCCTTGTTCCTTCATCTTTGAAGAGATACTCTTCGAGGCTGTCCATCTTGCCCGAGGAATATGAGCGGAGTTTGCATGACTATCAACCTCCTGAGCCCATCACGCTGACCCATCTTGGTGTACGGTGCCAATGGCTTCTTTTCCCGTCACTCGCAGTTAAAAAGGGCACTTTGAATGACCTATACACTCCTAAAGGACAGTACTCTGCTCGAATTTTATCGAACGTGATATTGACAAATGGGGACGAACTGCATCTCGTCTATAATCTTCTTGACGACAGACTATACGGCGGCCAGAGCGAGTACATTCATTCCCTCAGTGGCGTGTTACCCATTTCCATTAGACAGCCTACATATGCAGTGCCAACGTTCACTCTCAAGGGAGATGTCTTGATACTGGCCAGATTTTCAATGGGAATTGCTTTTTACACACCAGATCGGCCTGGAGCAGTTCACACCAGCAGCAATATACAACTAATGTCGGTAGACCGTCCGGATTGGTTTGAACTGGTAAATTCCACTAATGGTTCTTGGGAAATACCTATGCGAGATTTAGAATGTCATGGAATGCAACTTGTTACTCTTTATCTATAACCTTTGTAGTCCACCTTGTAGAATCCATGTTGAAACAAACGACGGAGGGCGGAAAAGGGGATGTATCATTACGAGATATATGTAGATATAGCTATGATTTCATAAGTACCCTTATGTATGCTAGCTAGGAATCATTACAAAAATCTCGGTAATGCAACAGGATATCCCAGATATGCTCTGTCATTAACTGCATAGCGCATCTGCGGCTTGTATTACTCAAGGCCGACGTTGTACTCTACAATAATTTCTTGCCTTTATTTGTTGATGCAGCAGCTATGGACAGGAACTTACATCCCTATATAGCGCCTGTTTGACTAGTACTTGCTGTTACTCTCTCTCGCCTCTACTCCTGTCGTACTATTTTTACTATGCAGTGCAAATGTGGACCCCGCATGTCATTCTGCATCAAGTACTATCTTATGTACGTGCTGACTTTTTTTGACGTGGCAGGTGTTGTCTCTATGCGCCTCGATATACATGCCTCGCCATAAATATGTCCAGCAGAAATGATTCAAACAGTTTAAAACAATTAATGCTGATATAGCATATATATATGCGAAGGTTACGCTACTCTAAATTTATTCTATTATAATTGCGTACGCGTGGATGAAGCCGTGGGTTCTTTTATGTAACATTCTCCCTGAATACTTCCTCAGTCCACGAAAATGTAGTCAATTATGAGTCCTTTAATTGTCTCCCTGTTTCCGCTTGTAAAATAGCTCGTACACGCAAACAGCTACCACCTTTTAAGAATACAATATGATCGTCCAATTGGTTAATATTTAATGCACATTGCAGAACTGCGGCCTAGCTCCGTTAGTTGTTCAAGGGGCTTGATCAGGTATTATCGTGGATGGACAACCAGCGCACTGTGGTTAAATGTCATATCCTGTCTTCGGCTAAAATTATTTCTGTAGTTGGGATGGCAGCGTGCATAGCTATTTTATTTCAACTTCGCCGTGGGAGTCCATGGAAGCCATACCCGGCGGTCGGCAGGTACGAGATTTGTCCACGGCAATTCACAATGTCTGAATGGGTTTGAATTGGCAACCAGACAGCAAGTCTATTCCGATCACTCAGTCCCCCGCAGCACAGTGACAGAGGTACAGCACGTGTCAGCCGCATGTTCGGCGCATTAAGTACTCGAACAATCACGAATGCAAGGCCTTTTCGCCCACCATTATGGCGGTCCATGTGTACTTTTATTCCGCGCAATTTTTTGAGCAATCTTGTGCCCCGCAGAAAAGTTGAATGCCCCGCGGAAATTATAAACACCCCGCAGAAAATTGAAGTGCCCCGCAGAAGTTGAAATTCCGCGCGCGCAGAAATTCGATGTCCGAAATCTGCGCGGGGTGAGTTTTTTGAGTCAAATACATGTTTTTTGTCCAGAAGCATGCATAGAAATGCCCGCGCGGAATTTTTACACTGCGCGCAGAAATTTAATGCAAGGTGTGTGTTGCGCGCGCAGAAATTGAGAAATTGACTTGTACTCACATTTTTGACGTGCCGACGTGCCGGAGCTGGGATTTGATGATGTAAGTGATACGGTCGGCATCACGGAGCTTGGCATTTCGTACTTTAAAAACACCGTGGAAACTTGAAAGCAAGGGTAAGGTTGACATTAATGGCGCCCGTCTACTTGCCATTGAAAATCTTGTAATCGTTTTGCTTATTTCAAAGATATACCAGACCCTTTAATGTGTGAATTATCTACCTAAGTCAGGTATAACATCTGGTTGAGTGGTTGTAGTTGGGTTATATTCAAATGCACCCGAGGATGCCAATCTTTACTATTACTAAACCAAGGTAAAAAGAACATTTTGCAGAGAAAGTACATAGGGATTTATTAATCTTATACATTAGCTTGCTGTAAGCTATAAGGAGGGGATGACAATTGTATAGTAGGCTCTCCACTCGCTGCCAGGAGGCCAATTTCACACGCATTTTCAGAGTCCGATGTATGAGCTCCGTGATGCCGACTAGTGTTGCCGCCACAGTGCAGTCACTGTGAAGTCACTGTGACTGCACTGTGATATTTCGAACTCCGCCACACTTCACAGCGTAATGCAGTCGCTGTGAAGCACTGTGAAGTCACCGCTACATCCTCGCTCTTATCTTCGCTTGATCACCACTTATCTGCGTCCACCCCACCTACCTTGCGTCTACATTCTACTTTCTGAATCCTGGCCTTATTTATTGTCTGAATCCTCGGCATGGCTGATCTCATAGGAGCTTGACGTTGTTGTGACCTAGAATGGCTCAAGACCGCTCATTCACTTTGTTAGTTTTGTTTCAATGATCAATGAGTTTTCTCGTCCCCAAATTTGTGAGGTTATATAAGAAGAGAGGAAGGATCAGTTACGCTATAATGAGTCATTATCTATATCAAACTTTCCTGCAGTCTGCAATGGCTGCAGACAGCCTTCATCTGTGCAGTTGTGCTTGTTAGATAGTTACCCGGCTTTGGCCACCAATCCACTTTGGCCAAGACCTCAACCTCAGGTCCTCAGATATCTACTCAACATCAAACCCCTTGACGCCCGAGTCCTCAAAACCTCAATATGGTCTACCAGCTTCTACCAGCTCAATTGGTTCCTCTTGCCGCTCTTTGCCCGCCCTCAGCCGCCCTCTCCTGTTTCGTTCCAACCCCCGAGGGCACGTCACGTGAATACTTCAATTTAAGTAACGGTTAGGCGGCGGAGGTTCAAAATCAACTCAGAATGGTTAAATTCACTGCTTGGTAATCGCTTTGTAATCGTTCCCTTTATCCTCACAGTACTGTGAAGTGCACTGTGATGACTGTGAAGTGGCTCACAGTCAATCAAAAATCACTTCACTGCGGCTGCACTGCACTGTGGCGGCAACACTAATGCCGACCGTATCACTTACATCATCAAATCCCAGCTCCGGCACGTCGGCACGTCAAAAATGTGAGTACAAGTCAATTTCTCAATTTCTGCGCGCGCAACACACACCTTGCATTAAATTTCTGCGCGCAGTGTAAAAATTCCGCGCGGGCATTTCTATGCATGCTTCTGGACAAAAAACATGTATTTGACTCAAAAAACTCACCCCGCGCAGATTTCGGACATCGAATTTCTGCGCGCGCGGAATTTCAACTTCTGCGGGGCACTTCAATTTTCTGCGGGGTGTTTATAATTTCCGCGGGGCATTCAACTTTTCTGCGGGGCACAAGATTGCTCAAAAAATTGCGCGGAATAAAAGTACACATGGACCGCCATACCGCCATAGCGTGCATACCTATTTTGTTTCAACTTCGCCGTGCGAGCCCATGGAATATGGCGGTCCATTTGCACTTTTATTCCGACATTGATTCATTAAGTATTTTTGTGGTTTTGTATTGTATGAAAACTATTTTCCGATGTCCGCAACTTAAAAAACTGCACGCACACTTTAACTTAACATGCGCGCAACTGAAAAAAGTGTGCGCACATATAAATTTACCATGTGCGCACAAAAAAGTAGGCAGCGCATCTATGAGTTTCATGTACACACCTCTAAAAAATGATCTGCAACCCATCAGTGCTGCGCGCACAATTGCAAAATGTATGACTGGTGTAAAATCTAAGCGCACCTCAATTTTTGGCCCGGATATTGGCAGCTCGGCTGCTACGCTCGCCGACTCCGGCATGGCCATAACAGCCGGCTGCCTAGTGTCAAACTTCTAGCTTTCCTTGCCCATGGCTACTCCCTGGCAGTAGCACAGGTTGGTGTAAACATATCCCACTTTTACTGAACCATAGCTTTAGGTGAAGATGCTTGGTATTTGTCCTGACTCCTGCACCCTGAATACCTATTGAGCGCAGTGTATAAAAGATAGAATAGAATTAATTTATGGAGGCTCTACGAGCTCCCTTATATATGTAGTGTACATACTTCGAGAACTATCTACAATGTACTCATGTAGAATGAAAGGTATATGACTAATTGTATTTGTAAGTCAGATGAGTAAGTCAAAGTAATTATGACTTGAGGTGCTGAATATTCGAGCACCTACTCCAACACTCCCCCTTGCTCGGATATTACACCTATCATATGTGTGAAATCATGGTGCTTTACCCCAGCGAGTCCTTTGGTGAATATGTCGGCTACATTCTCGTCTGTACTGATATAGACAGTGTTGAGTGTGCCGTTCTCGACGTGATCTCGTAGGAAATGATGAGCTATGTCAATATGTTTAGTGCGTGCATGAAACTCGGGGTGATGCGCAATTGATATAGCCGCCTGATTATCAGAGAAAATTGTCGAAGTTGTTGGGACTGGGAAGTCGAGTTCTTTAAGTAATGAGCGATGCCAAATCACTTGTTTGGCAACATGTGTAGCAGCAATATATTCCGCTTCAGAGGTCGAGAGTGCGACTGTGGCTTGCTTCTTCGAACTCCATGCTACAGCGCCGCCTGCGATGAGTACGGCATATCCACTGACGGATTTTCTGTCCGCATCGTTTGCCCAATCGGCGTCGCAATATGTATTCAAGTCCATAGTTAGTAGGTCATCTGATCCGCCATAGGTGAGCCGGTGTGTTCTAGTTCCTTTGAGGTATCGAAATAATCGTTTGACAGCTGTCCAGTGCGCTGCCTTAGGGTTGGAGGTATACTGAGCAAGTTTATTGACAGTATAAGCGATATCGGGGCGTGTTCCAAGTGCTAGGTACATTAGGCATCCAATAAGCGTTGCATATCCGAATGATATTATTGAGTTGCCTTCCAACTCCCCCTCGTTGTCGGGATCTAGATAATCGTCGAGTTTGACGTTAGGATCCATGGGTGTGCCAACAGGATTAATATTTTCCATGTGAAATTTATTCAGCAATGCTTCAATGTAGTGCTGCTGTGATAGGGTAATGATATGGTCCTCCTGTTGTATTTTAATTCCCAATAGAATCGATGGTTTTCCTAGTGACTTGGTGTCGAAGTGTTTATTGAGTTCCTCCTCAATTCTATCGTTCTGAGCATCTGTGTTTGATATAGAAATAAAATCGTCAACCCAAACAAGTAGGATAGTAAAGTCGTCGCCGTTCCGTCGAGTATAGCAGCAGTAATCAGTCTTGAGTTGCGTAAACTTCAATTCCTCGAGTGCACGATTTAATTCGTGGTTCCAGACGTTCCCAGCTTGCTTCAGACCGTACAAAGAGCGTATAAGCTCGTATACTTGGGTTGTTCCATCGGTATATCCTGGGGCTTGTTGCATATATATTTGCTCCTTCAATTTTCCATGTAGATAGGCTCCCTTGACATCAAATTGTCGAAGCTTCCAGTTGTTTACAGCTGCGAATGCGAGTAGGGTGCGTAATGTTTCAAATCTCATGACTGGTGCAAATGTTCCATCATTTGAGTAATCGGTGCCAGGTTTCTGAGAGAATCCCTGCGCCACAAGTCGCGCCTTATATTTGATTATATTTCCTTCTCGTCACGCTTCTTTGCGTAGACCCAACGACATCCTACGGGTTTCCGATCACCTGGTAAGTCCGCAGTCCTCCAAGTACCCATTTTCAGCAATGTCTTCATTTCTTCGTCCATAGCAGCCCTCCATTCACTCGCCTCAGGTCCTGAAATAGCCTCCTCATATGTCTTTGGTAAGTCCATATTAATTTCGTTTGATATAAGCGCTGCTTCATTTAACAGGTTCTCCCAGAGCTGTTCTACTGCCATGTTGGTTCGCTCAGATGCTCTCCCTTTCGCCTTAGATGACTCAGTAGGTCTTGTAATATCCACTGGATTGGTCGGTGCGGGAGACGCAGCTGGGGATGGGGTGTAACGAAGTGAAGGTATGCGAGACTGTGGATTATTAATCATCTTGTAATCCAGAGGTTCATTCCGAGTGCGTAATTGTCGAGGATGTGGAGTGACGACAGGTGGTTCGGATATTGTATTTGTTGTGGAGTCTTCAGGGAATGTATCGCTTTTTGGTGTAGTTTGCGAGGCTGGAATGTCCGTGATCTCCCCCTCAGGCCGCAAACTTGGTACTTCAGTTACTTCTAGCTCATGTACTTCGTCATTTTCATTGAATGCAAAGTTCCGTGAGACCTTGATAGACCTGTGCTTCACGTCGTAGTACCTTATCGATTTTGATCCATCCATGTATCCCACAAATACCATCTTCTTCGTCTTCGGTGCAAGCTTTGATCTATTTTTGGATTCATCCAGTATCCATACATCACTGCCAAACTCGCGAAGATGTGCAACATTTGGCTTCTTTTTGTGCCATGCCTCGTAGGGTGTCATTGCTTCGAGTGCTCGTGTAGGTGCGCGGTTTCGTAAATATACAGAGTGCGAGACAGCTTCATCCCATAGATATGCAGGTAGGCCCTTTTCAATTAGCATAGCTCGTGCCAATTCCAGTTGTGTCCGATTAAATCTCTCGGCTACTCCATTCTGTGATGGTGAGTAAGGTGCTGTGGTCTGGATCTCGATTCCTCTCTCCTCAGCCCATTTCTTCAGCTTCTCGTTGACTAATTCCTTCCCGTTGTCAAAGCGCATCCACGTTGGGAACTTTCCAAATTTCTGTTCTAATTTTAGACAGTGTCCTGTGATCCGGTCGTATGCACTGTCCTTGCCGCGGAGAAATAGCACAGTAGTGTACCGTATTGCATCATCCGTGAATGAGATATAATATTTCCATTTTCCTATGGATTCCACGGGTGCAGGTCCCCAAACGTCGCTCATGAATCCTTCGCCTGCAACAGTTGCTCTATTTTGAGCTTCCTTTGGAAATGATCGGTGGCTAAATTTAGCTTGAATGCAAGACTCGCATGTCTTCGAGGGAATGGATGACTGATCCACGTCTAAGCCATCCACCATATTCTCGGTGATCAGACGCTGAAGAGATGTCATAGATATGTGGCCGTAACGACGGTGCCACTGATCCCACGAAAGCTTGTTGGCAGAGGCATAGTTTGTCCGTTCCTGTCCTAGTAGCTGTGCGCGTGCATCCAGAATATATAATCGGTGTGCCTTGTGTCCGATCCCCATGATCGTGTTATTTTTGTCCTTCAATATACACAGTCCATCTTTGAATTCCACGTGTCCTTTTGCATCGTCTAGTCGACTGACTGACAGTAAACAATTTGGCGCCTCGGGAACGTGCAGTACATCTCGCAACTGATGGCGTTTGATGGTTCCGTTTACTGACATGTGCACGATCACTGTGCCTCGTCCTTGCGCCTTTGCTGAGCCTGGACCTATACCCGAAATTGTGGAGTTTGAGAGTGGATAATATTCTGTGAATGCGTCTCGAGCCGTGCAAATATGTGATGTGGTTCCGGAGTCCAGTAGCCAGTCATACTTTGAGATCTCCTTTGTAGTGTATCCCATGTACGAGAATTCATTGAGTCCCGAATTTGCGTCCGTTTCCTTTGCTTGATGTGCACGGTTCCCACGACTAGGTTTGCTTCGTCCCTTTGGACCCTGACCTTCCTTTCCTCCACCTTTAGCCCAACACTCCGTGGATATATGCCCCTTCTTGTGGCAATTATAGCATTCCTTTTCGCTATTTTCCTTGGCCTTGAATCTCCCTGAAGATTTATATCCTCTGGCTTGTAGTGATGCACTTGTATTATCATTAGTTCTCCCTTTACGACGTCGATCTTCCTCCAATAAAATTGCTATGAGCTCGTGTGATTTTAGAACGGGTTTATTCCCACTTGATCCGAGATAAGATGAAGTGTAGTTGTCCCACGACTCTGGAAGTGAAGTGATGAGGATCATGACAAAGTCTTCATCCGAAACTATGTTGTCCATGATGTGTAGCTCCTCCTGTAAGCGCCGTAAACCTGATACATGCTCTACCATGTCGAATCCCTCCTCGGCTGTAGCTCTGTATAATGCCCTTCGAGTGGCAAGAATTCCCAATCTGCCTTTAGATTCCTTGACTGTGGTAAGCTGTTCCCACATCTGCCGTGCTGTAGTTGCGCCGCTGATGTGTATCATTTCCGCATCTCCAATTGACAGTTCTATTCTGGTACGTGTCTTGGCGTCGCCATCGCGCCATCTCTTCTGTGCCGCCAACTCTTCCGTAGTTGGTGTCTTCTCATCTGCTGATCCTGGCATCTTCGAGTCCGCCTCGATATATTGATCCAGTCCAAGGTCACGAAGTACCGCAAGCATGCGTCGCTTCCACGGCATCCAATTAGTGGCCTTCAGTAATTCCATTCGGTAGCCTCCCGATGTGTACGTAGTCTCGTCCGCCATCACGTCGAGTAGTTATATATAGATGAGAGTAAATATAGAGTAAGAGATTTGATGTTTGATTTAGTTACGGGTGCCGGGGCTCATAACCTATTGAGCGCAGTGTATAAAAGATAGAATAGAATTAATTTATGGAGGCTCTACGAGCTCCCTTATATATGTAGTGTACATACTTCGAGAACTATCTACAATGTACTCATGTAGAATGAAAGGTATATGACTAATTGTATTTGTAAGTCAGATGAGTAAGTCAAAGTAATTATGACTTGAGGTGCTGAATATTCGAGCACCTACTCCAACAATACCCTTCTTGCAGCTGCTCGGAGTTGGCTCGGAGAGCCTGTGAACAGGATCGCAGACCAATCACAACCCATACATGACAAAGCTTAGGTAAGCCGGCATGCCCTACCACCGAGATGCCATTGTCCTGGCCGAAAATATAAGTGCGCTGTTTGTATTGTGTTTGTACCTTGTGAAGCATTTTTTCAGGTGCACGCACGTTGAAATTATAGTTGCGCTGCATTACCTCATATGTGCGCTGCTCTTTTATACGTGCGCGCATGGTAAACTTATATGTGCGCAGACTTTTTTCAGTAGCACGCGTGCTAAGTTTAAGTATGTACGCACTTTTTAAAGTTGAGGACATATCAAAATGGTTTTTAAACAACATAAAACCGCGAAAAAACTCAATGAATCAATGTCGGAATAAAAGTGCAAACGGACCGCCATAGGAACCAGACGGCAAGTCTATTCCGATTACCTAGTCCCCCGCAGCACAGTGACAGAGGTACAGCACGTGTCAGCCGCATGTTCGGCGCATTAAGTACTCGGACAATCACGAATGCAAGGCCTTTCCACCTACCATCGCTTCGGTCCCCTAAACCAGACAGCCTGCAATATGTCTTCCATTTTCCGTACCTCAAAGGATAAAGCCAAGCGCACGATGAATACGCCGTTGCGCGATGATACACATTCCCGTAATCCAGGAAACGGTACGCTACTCTTAATCAGCTGTCTTATACATGTCGTTTATTCTTCTGATTGAGTAGATCTACAAGATTACGACACAAATTCTACGACGTCACTGGAGGGACAGTTACTCTCTTGCATCCTCAAGCTCATGCGGCCTACGATCTCAGAACATCTGCATATGTCCGATGGTACGCAATGCCACGCAGAAATTGTGTTTTCGGCTCCTAAGCTGATGTTGTTGATAGACCACATAGAATCCCAGCTACGAAAAGGTATGCTTTTATAGGCTTACACTACGACTTCTCTGACCGTCACCGAAATAGCTGCTGCGAGTGATGAAGGAAAAAATCTCATCATAGCACTTAACAACTTCATCAGAGTGGGTGTAGCCGCCACAATACAACACGCGGACAACGCATCAGTATCGCCGCCTATAGGTACTATTGATGCTCAATTGATATGAAATATTCTGATTGATTTTATTGTAGAGATGAGAGCCGAGAACGCAGGGCGTAGTTTGGGCGGTACAGATGATATTGGAAGATGTACGTTACTTCAGCTGCTCGTCTGAGGGTGGAACTGATGCGCTATACACCTATAGCTTCGAACAAGGTGTCTACGGAGCATACCACTGCGCTTCAACTTCGTATTCCCAAGGAAGTTCAGCCTACTGAGCTAGAATCGCTGGTTCAGAGGCAAACTCGTGCGCATGTCTACAATAATATGCCAATCCGGATGCTGGAATTCGACGCGGATGGATCCAATATCAAACTCATTGGGCGCGACGACATATTCCGCATCCTGATGATGCGCATGCAAGAAGAAATTACTTCCCTGGAGTTTCAGCGCGACTGGAACGAAGCTCTTGGCTTACAGGACGTGGATGAAGTTTGGCTGAGATACAGGTCAGACAAAATGCATGAAATAGTAGCCACAGCAGTATCTAAGATTTCTGTGTACGCCATCTTGTCTCATACCTGGATCCGAGAATCTCCTGGAGATATTGTCTTCAATGCCTGGAACAGCCGCTCTTCGAATTCTCGCGGGTGGGAAAAGGTCAAAGGATTCTGCAGTGTTGCCGCCAACAAATATAATGTGACACTTGGCTGGATGGATACGATCTGCATTAACAAGGAAAGCAGCTCGGAGCTCGACGAATCAATTCGTTCAATGTACGAGTGGTATCGACGCTCTCACATATGCATCACATATCTGTCTGAGACAGAGGCGCTTGCGGAAAGTGCGCGCGACTCCTGGTTTACTCGTGGATGGACGTTGCAGGAGCTACTTGCGCCGAAGAATATAGCGTTTTACAATCGGTACTGGAAGTTACTTGGTACAGATAAAAACAGCACGATGATGTCTTTGGTCACTGCTGGAACTACTATTACCGCAGAGGAGATGGAGATGTGTCGTTCTGGACGCAAAGATCGCATATCCGTTAGCCGAATTCTACAGATGGCATCGCAACGTCAAGTCACCAGAGAGGAGGATTCGACGTACTCGTTGCTTGGACTCTTGGATGTCAAGATATCGGTTGCATATGGAGAAGGAGAACAATCAGCATTTCGCCGGCTATTCCAGGAGCTATTGCTCACCCGGAAGCATGTACTCGATCTATTTAACCGACGATATGACGGGTATCCCAGTCCTAGCCTTGTCCCGCCATCTTTGAAAACATACTCTGAGAGATCGACAATGTTTGACACGGAGTATAGACGGGGCCTGGCAGACTATCAGCCTCCTGAACCAATTATTCTAACTCATCTTGGTTTACGGTGCCAATGGCTTCTTTTTCCGTCGTTGGCCGTTCCAATTGGTCCTTCAGCTCACCTGTACACTCCGAAAGGAAAGTACTTTGCTCAGTTTGAATTTACTATAACATTGCAAGATGGGGGCGGATTGAGGCTCGCCTATAATCTGCTCGACCACAGAATTTACGGCGCCCACAGTAAATACATACATTACCTGAGTGACGTTATACGTGTATACAATCAACAACCAACATTCGCAGTTCCCACCTTCACTTTCAAAGGAGATGTCTTGTTACTGCCCAGACGTTTGATGGCGATCAAGCTTTACTCACCAGATAGGCCTGGGACGGTTCACACTGGCAGTGAGATACACATTTTGGGGTTGACTTGGCCGGTTGATTTTAACCTGTCAAATGGCACTGGTATTTGTCGGGAAATACCTCTAGAGGAGCTAGAGCCAAATGGGATGCAGCTTATTACACTTTATTTGTAATTGTAGTCTACTTTGTAAAATACATACATATCCTGGATAGCCGGACACAGAAAGACGGACGACCTCTCCGCGGCCAGACCAATGCGCGCACCAGAGCAGTGGTTTTCTCGGCGTCTCGGCGGCGCAGACACAGCACACAGCCCACGGGCCTGTGTCATGTATCACAGGTGCGTCCTATCCCTCATCTGGGCTGTGCAGCGGGTACGCGATGTTGTTGTGGGAATGGGGCGGGTCCGGTCAAGAGACGCGGCGAGTAGGCGAAATATGGTGTGCGAGGTATGCGGGACGAGGTCGCTGAATGCGTGCGGAGTGCGGGACGCATGTGTAGTGACCAAAATACAACGGGACTTATATTAAAGGGAAGGAAGGGTGGGTTGCGCCGTTCCCAGTGATACTAATGTTTCCCGCTTGTTGCTCGGTGCTCGTGATGGGCCGGGACAATTCAAGGCTTCCCATAAGTCGTCGCTGCTCTGCGGTGCGTCGACTGGACTGCAAGCGTGACATCATGTTAGGCTGGGTGCTGCATCACGCTGAAACCGCAGTGCGAAGAGTGGGCGCCGTTAGTACTTTAGTCTCGTGGATATTGCCACTGTGCTCCCGTCATGGCTGAGTCTGTCAGTGCGTCATTCCCTGGCAGCACTGTACCTGGGACCTGTAAAGTAATACATTTAAGCGCCGAATTACTCCTGCGCTTTTTTGTTGTCTTCTTTCTGTTCTTCTTTACCTCTGGTTCTGTGTTCTGCGTACAAATACAGTACACGCTGATCCACCTCTCCGCGCACCAGGGCAACGTGTCTGCGTGGCTCTTTTCCCCGTCCGTGCATCCCATTACGTTAATCCTACCCGCTCACCCTGCTCCTCGCTCCTCCTCTGCCAGCATGCCCGAAGCTGCACGTAGCAGGCCTCCGTCTCTGTGTTCGTTCGTACCCCGCGCGCCCGGCTTGCCTGTGCCGCGTGCTATGATCCGGGACGTGGGAAGACGGAAGAAGACCGATCCAGCCAGAGATGCAGCATATCTTCTCAGTTGCCCTTGGTCTGATTCGTACACCTCTCTCTGCTATGTCCTGACCTGTTTCATAATCTTCCTTGAGGAGCCTAGTATATATAACTGCGCACCATTCAGTTCCATTGTACCTTGGTGCGATGAACGCGGGAAGGAAGATAGACATATTCTCGTAAAATCATCCGTATTGGGTCAAACTGATACATCCTACTGGTACTAGTGTAAATGAAATCCCTATACGCGATCCAGAACTTCACCCCCGTTAGAATATAGCACGGTGGGTAGGCACTTCCCTGATATCTGTTACCTCCGCCTTAGGATCTGAAGTTTGCGCGCAACTCGCGAGAAAGGCCTGCCTGTAAAATATATGTTTTGAAATAAAAGAGGTGCAGTAAATTTTAAACTACTAGAAAATACATAGATGTACATTGTTGATATTATCTCGATAACGATTTTTCGGGGAAAAAGTACCTACATACCGGGGCATCATCCGATCCATCTGCAAATGGAGTGTAGACAGACCTCCGCAATTGTACAACAGACCTAGATCATATGCAACTAAATATGTTTTGCCAATACTGAATCACGGACATGGCTTGCGTTTCAGTAAGCTAGCAATACTTAGGTTTCGCGCAGGGCACTTCAATTGTCGTCGTGCACATTGCTCAAGGATAATTTACGTTGCAATAATCCTTGCAATGCCGTGAGTCAAGCCGGCGATGGCATGATTGTCGGAGCTTGAATTAGAGCCGTGGTCCTGATTGGTAGATCCTGTTTTTACTTGTTTCCTTCGAAGCGTACTGAACGACAAGTTGACGAACAGTTACCGTATTAACCTAGGCCTCACCTTCTTGCACTCCCTCGTCTCTTATCGCCCAAGCACCCGAGGTAGGTCCTGTATCGACACCGCACAACGTTGTCCACCCACATCCGTACACAACACGCCTTAAACCCCACTACCATCCGCATGCCGAGTCCTCAAATCCGCGCGCATATATCCCCGTCCCCGCCTCATACAGGCTATGCTGTGCTCCCACTCCTGCTCTCCTTTCGAGCTCCATTCACGCGTACCAAAAATGTACGCAGTTCTCGCCTTCAGCAATGGGAACCACGAGCTTGCGCAATGCCGCATGAATTTCGTCCCTGTTTGGATTGCCTACGGCCGCTCCCGCACTGCACTTCTCGAGTCGGTGTGCTCCGAGCTGAGCGCTACATGTCCCGCCCACCCAGGTCCTATTTAACCCAAGTCTGTCCATGTCCCTCCCCCCTATCTTGCAACATGGTGCTCCCTCCACAAACTGCCCTACCGTCACTTGCTTCAGTGGCATGCACGCATATCCAAGCCTTCCCCTGGCATACATGCCTATGTTTCCACCCCTCGTCTCCTCCTTGTTGCACTTCCCTCTCCCCATGTCCAACTGTCACTCTCCCGCCCCTCCGTGCCGTCCGCCCACTTTGTCCTAGTCTTCTGCATTGTCCTACCCAACCATTTCCCGCTCATCCCGAGTTTGTTCAGGCTCCTCGTGCCTATCTCCATCCCTGGCTCCCGACTGTACAGATGCCCTCTCGCCACAGCCGCAGTCAGACCACGAGCACCCCACGGCATGCACACCATGAGAACCACCCAGCCTTGTCCCTCCGTCCCCACTCCCCCGCTTCCATGTTGAGGTTATGTTAACCCCGACCCATTTTTCTCCGCTCTGCTCCAGCCTCCGCTTGGGCCTCTGTTCGCGCTTGGCTCACACTCCCGTGTACCACCGTGTCCCCGTCCTCCGACTCCACGTACCTCGCCTTTCGCAGTTTCCTGCATTGACACACAGCTTGAACCTAAACATGCACGCACTACACCTAAACTGTACTCGCAGACTCACCGGCATCACCACCACAAGCCTCAGACCGCGTGGCAGCGGAACACACCGCTCTCTTCTCTACCTGCAAACATGCTGTGCCTATGCATAGTGAGATGCATATATGGCACTGGGTTCTTGTGTAGTCGGTATGTTACATCTATGATACCCTCCATGGAGTTCTAAGTCCAGAGTTTTGCGTGTGCAGTCTGCACAGAGGGGAATGATGGTGGTCTGGGCGACGCGTGTAATTGAGGGAGATGGGGAGGAACAGGGAGAGCCCGGGAGGACAGATGAAACGAGGAAGGAGACAGTGACTGAAGGATGGAGGATTAAGATAACTGAGGGAGCATGTGCAGGAAGGGGGACCATCAAGGCGACAAACGCATGCAGGAGGGAGGCTGCTAGGGGACAAAGGATGGCCGCGGCGAGGCGTGGGAAGGCGAGAGTAGACCTATCCCGCTGGAGCGGCGCAGCAGACTTATGCTATGCAACATAAGTCACTGAGATGCTCACCCTCTGTTGATTATATAAGAAAAAGCACCGTACAGTGTATCTTCCCCGTCCCCACGGCACGGATATGCGTTGGCAGAGGTCCCATCAACATCCCGCGCTGTTAGGTTTCATCTGTGCACAGGTACCTCGGTACGTTGAATTGTCAATGTAACCGCCTCCCGCGCCTCACTTTCACTCTATAGCCCTATGGTCTCGCCTTGCGCAGGCCTTAGTATAACACCCAGTCTTATCCATGCCCTGAGCCTGAATGTGCGCGCCGGGCATGACTTACAATGAAGTGGCTAGTCAGCTTGGTTAATTGTATGAGTATCATTATATGTATAGTACGCTCGCTCCTCCTCTTGTGTACTATGAGGAGATGATCTAACATCCATGTACATAAGAGAAAGTGCAGCACAAATATCAACGGGTGACATCGTGGGCACAGGGAAAACAGATACGGACATGCATTTCACTTAAAAGAGAGGCAACGAGGAGGTGTAAACTATTGGGCGAGCATATCCAATGGGGCGGGCATAATCGAGGCCACTGCGGGTGGTCAGGCATGTGTACTTAACTTTAAGTATGGGACAGCCAGAGCACGGTGCCCACTGCGGGAAGGAATAACTTCGGGTAAGTGTAGGAGGGGATGCGCGGGACTACGGAAAGATAGGGTGTGTGAGTGATGTTCGCGCTTCGGACATTGCGCTTCCCAATTCACGCGTCCTAGTAAACTGGTGTATTCTGATTGAGTAAATCCGTATAAGCTCAGCCTAACGATCCTCTTCCTCTCACCAACCATGTAGTACTATGTGAAGTGCAAACGTAGTTGGGACCTCATGTAATTCTGCAGTACGCAGTGACCTGTCTCTGTTCAGGTGTTGTCTCCATACGCCTCTCATTCTAGTTTCCCCTTCACTGCAGGGGATGTTTGTGTCGACAGGGCCGTCTCGGTGCCTAAGTCTACCATACATATATTTTCCTTCTTTTTTTCACTTTTGATCTACAGGTCTTCGCCAAAAAGGAAGGTTAACGAGATGCTGAATAATTTATTCAAACGAATTAATACTGGTATAATGTATGTACGCTACTTTAACATGTGAGATCATTCTAACTTTCCTAGGCGTACATGTATTCATCAAGAATACTTAACGAACTTTATAGTTCTATACTATGGCGTTGATGTCTGGACTGGATGTCTAGACTGGATAAGGAAATGAACATCACAACATAACTCTGTGTCAAGTAAGTAGAACTTACGGAGATTTTACTTGAAAGGGCACTTTGGCGCGTGCGATCCACGTTTGCCACAGTGGCAGCACTGGGGCTCGCTGTAAGTTGCACGGATTATGACCGGAGGTGCCGATGCCAGAGCTGTCTTGACAGAGCTTGCTGTGGCCGTGGTGGTGGTGGTAGTTGTAGTGGAGGAGCTCATAGTTGTAGCTTTAGTTTGCCTTTTAGATGGAAGGTTTACTCGGTTTACTCGTGGTCTGTTCCGAGAAGGGGGAGCTCGAAGTATGGGGGTGAGTGTATATCAGGAGAGCTTTTATATGTACGGTAAGCTTGCTTGTGGATGCTTTACATTGTTCACGAAATGAGAGATGCGGAGGTGGATGGCCAGTTGCTTTGCCTTACTCATTTGGAGGTGGACCGAAAAGCCATAGTTAGGTAGGGACACCGTAAGCAACACGGATACGAACCGCAGGTAAGCGCACTGCACTTGGTCACAACTGCCGTGAGTCCGGCAGCTTCCAGCAGGTGGGCGGAGATTGAATGAGGTGTTGTTCATGGGATTCTACTTATTCACTGGGCATGCGTCGCGACCCAAAGACCGACGTTCTTCACGCGAGATGCATACCTCGGTTTGCTTGCTACCCCCCTCATCTCCACGGACATGAAAGATGTAGTGGGAAGTATTGGGCGCGAATAGGCTGGAAGACATAGTATATTTGGTCCAGGTACGTCCATAGCTCACCCAGGATGACTGTGACTTCCTTCTCATCGTACGGTCGAATAGTAAGCCTAGCAGGCTCCGTTCATTCTCTCTCGTGCATAGTTTCTCCCTCGGGTCTCGGTCGCTCCAGCTCTTCTGTGATAATACGACTGATGTCATTCCTCTCCTCACCCTCTCCCCCTTGACTGCATCCCTTCTTCACTTCCCCGCAGACTGCTCAGTCAGAAACACTCTCCCTCGTCAATTTTTATCGGCTTCATGTCTCCTTTCTCAATATTGCGCCTCCCCGCTTCCTCTAACAGATTCCCGGGCTACGTTGACCTACCCCGAGACGCTCCCCGGGTGCATGTAGTGCAGATGAGCCTATGCGGAGCCGCGTCAGTCCTTTTGGTACCGCTGATGGCCGGTCCCCTCGTTTTTAAAGGCTCTCCCTCTGTGTTGTATGTGCTTCTCGTGTGACTCACCGCCTGAGCTGTCGAGCAATCGCCCCGACCTCCTTCCTCATTCCCGCCCCTCGACATCTTCACAACCCCCTCGCCCTACATAGCACTGCGCGCCGTTCTCTGTCCTCATACCTCGCCCACCTGACCTGACCACCCTCTCCCGCTCCCTCCCTTCCCATGGCCTCATGCTCGCACATATGCCCATCCACTATCGCCCCCATAATCACGGTCCAACATCACGGTTCAACACGACCCCGCCGGCCGTCCGAGTCTCCGCCCTGGCCTTGCAGACGGTAGATGCACACTGCAGACCGCTCACTCGCACATGCGCCTTGAGCGACCCACTGGGTCCCTGCCAGGGTTTGCCGTTGTGATTACCCGCGCCCGCACCCGACCGACCGCACACAGCTGCACGCAGGTACGCACGCGCTCGTTTTTCAATTAGCGCAACTGACTTCGTGTATGTTGTATGTCGTATGTCGCTGAGCGCGTATGTATGACGTGGACGTCCTGTCTTCCCTCCTTCCCTTTCTCCCGAGTCTCCTGCCCTCCGTCTGTCCTTTGGTCTTTTTGTCTCGAGTATTGAGGGTTGACTCTCTCATCATTCCCTCCCTCATCCCTCCCCTCTCGCTTTTCCCCTCTCGTCTCTCGCCCCTCACTTCTCGTCCCCCTTTATTCCTCCCTTATCTCTCGCGCACTCACCTCTCTATTTCTTATTTCTGACCTCTCCTTATCGACTTGTGCTAGCCACCTACCAGCTGAATTATCTTGCCTGGCTGGCTGGCTGGATGGATGGCTTGTGTGTGTGTATGCGCTGGTACGCGCTCTGCCTTGGCCCTCGGATGTTACTCGTAAGTTATGTAAGGTTGGGTCTTACTGGCTATGCCTACTCTGCGTGAATCTGCGTGGCTCTACGTGGCTCTATTGCTCTTACTCGTAAGTTACTGGCTCTTCGTCGCTCACTCGCTCTTCCTGACTCCCTGCCTCTCACTGCCTCTTTTTACCTGGGCAGGACAACATAATTTCCGCGACTACTAGATGCCTTCGCGCAGGACGATTTCAGGTGTACATGTCTGTAGACATGACCAACTCCGTGCCAGTGTCTGTGTCCGCGTCCGCGCATCCGTGTCCATGGGTGACAAGACTGGGCTGGGATAATGTGGGCCAGGTGGTATGATGTCTTATCATGTCAATGCATGCACTCTATCGATCTACCTAATGCCCCGATACTCCACAAAGTTGTCCTGATACACTTCTGAGTACTCAAAACAACTAGGGGTGAAAACTTGGATACAATTGGCAGTTAACGATTCCCCACTTTCGGTTTACGATCCACAGTTCAGTTAGAGTCAGCGTACAGACTTCCTCAGTCCACGCAAATCGATTTAATCTAATTATTAGTTTTTTTTAATTCTCTCCATGAATACTTTCTCAGTCCATGAAAATCTAGTCAATTGTTACTTCTTTTAATTGTCTCTCAGGAGCTGCAATTAAGACAGCCCACCAGTCATTACTCGTACACGCAAACAGCTATCACCTCTTAATAGTACAATGTGATCGCACAATTGGTTAATATTAGATACACATGAGCTTGATCAGATACAGTCGTGGACGTCTCGCACCGTGGTTAAATGGTATATCCTGTCTTTGGCTGAATTATTTTTGGAGTTGGGATGGCCGCGTGCATACCTATTTTGTTTCAACTTTGCCGTGGGAGTCCATAAAAATCATACCCGGCGGTCGGCATGTTCGAGATTTGTCCACGGCAATTCACAATGTTTGAATGGGTTTGAATTGGGAACCAGACGGCAAGTCTATTCCGATCACCCAGTCCCCCGCGGCACAGTGACAGAGGTACAGCATGAGTCAGCCGCATGTTCGGCGCATTAAGTACTCGAACAATCACGAATGCAAGGCCTTTTCGCCCACCATCGCTTCGTTCTCCTACAAGCAACCAGGCAGCCTACAATATGTCTTCCACTGTTCGATCCTCAAGGGATAAAGCCAAGAGCACGGTGAATATGCCGTTGCGCGATGATACACGTTCCCATAATCCTGGAAACGGTACGCTACTCTTATCACCTGTTTATTCATCTGATTGAGTGGATCTACAAGATCACGGCACAAATTCTACAACGTCACTGGAGGGACAGTTACTCTCTTGCATCCTGAAGCTCATGCAGCCTACGATCTCAGAACATCTGCATATGTCCGATGGTACGCAATACCATGCAAAATCTGTATTTTCGGCTCCTAAGCTGATGTTGTTGATAGACCACATAGAATCCCAGCTACGAAAAGGTATGCTTTTATAGGCTTACACTATGACTTTTCTGACCGTCACTGAAATAGCTGCTGCGAGTGATGAAGGGAAAAATCTCATCTCAGCGCTTAACAACTTCATCAGAGTGGGTGTAGTCGCCTCAATACACCTGGCGGACAACGCATCGGAATCGCCACCTTTGGGTATAATTGATCCACAATTGATAGGAAAAATTCTGATCGATTTTACTGTAGACATTAAAGGCGAGAACACAGGGGCTAGTTTGGGCGGTACGGATGATTTTGGAGAACGTATGTTATCTCGACTGGTCATCTGATGGGAGTCGAACTGATACACTGACACTGCACGCTATAGAGACTGACAGGCGATCTACGGAGCCTATAAATGCGATGCAACCTCATATTCCCAAGGAAGTTAAGCCTACTGAAATGGAATCGCTGGTTCAGCGACAAACTCGTGCACATGTCTATAATCATATGCCAATCCGTATGCTGGAATTTGATGCAGATGGATCCAACTTCAAGCTGATTGGGCGCGACGACATATTCCGCATCCTGATGATGCGCGTACAGAAGGAAATTACTTCCCTAGAGTTTCAGCGCGACTGGAACGAAGCTCTTGGCTTACAGGACGTGGATGACATTTGGCTGAGATACAGGTCAGACAAAATGCATGAAATGGTAGCCACAGCAGTATCTAAGATTTCTTCGTACGCCATCTTGTCTCACACCTGGATCCGAGAATCTCCTGGAGATATTGTCTTTAATACCTGGAACGGCCGCTCTTCAAATCCTCGTGGGTGGGAAAAGGTCATAGGATTCTGCAGCGTTGCCGCCAACAAGTACAATATGACACTTGGCTGGATGGATACGATCTGCATTAACAAAGAAAGCAGCTCAGAGCTCGACGAATCAATTCGTTCAATGTACGAGTGGTATCGACGCTCTCACATATGCATCACGTATCTGTCTGAGACAGGGGCGCCTGGGGAAGGCGCACACGACTCCTGGTTTACTCGTGGATGGACGCTGCAGGAGCTACTTGCGCCAAAAAGGATAGCGTTTTACAATCGGTACTGGAAGTTACTTGGCACAAATACAGACAGAGAAATTATATCTTTTGTCACTGCTGAGACTACTATTACCCCAGAGGAGATGGAGATGTGTTCTTCTGGACACAAAGATCACATCCCCGTTAGTCGAATTCTACAAATGGCATCGCAACGTCAAGTGACCAGAGAGGAGGATTCGTCGTACTCGTTGCTTGGACTCTTGGATGTCAAGATATCGGTCGCATATGGAGAAGGAGAGCAATCAGCATTCCGTCGGTTATTCCAAGAGCTATTGCTCACCAGGAAGCATGTACTTGATCTATTCAATCGACGATATGACAGCAACGATAGCCTTGTCCCATCATCCTTGAAGGCATACTCTAGCAGATCAGTTATCTATGACACCGAGTATGGACTGGACCTGTCCAACTATCAGCCTCCTGAACCGATCATTCTAACTCATGTTGGTGTACGGTGCCAATGGCTTCTTCTTCCGGCGTTCGCCGTTCCAGAGGGCGCTTCAGATGTCTCATACACCCCAAAAGGAAAGTACTCTGCTCAGGTTGCAACGACTGTGATATTGGCAAATGGGGGCAGAATAAAAATTGTCAATAATCTGCTTGACCACAGAATATACGACGACCACAGTAACTATGTAGATCCCCTCAGTGACGTTTTACAGATTTCCCAGCGACACTCAACATACGCAGTTCCCACCTTCACTCGCAAAGCAGATGTCTTTTTACTGCCCGAAGATTGCATGGCAATACGGTTATATACACCAGATAAACCCGGAATGGTTCACACTGGAAGTGAGATACAAATTTTGGGGTTGGGTTGGCCGGCTCATTTTAGCCTGTCAAATCGCACTGGTATTTGTCGGGAAATACCTCTAGAGGAGTTAGAGCCAAATGGGATGCAGCTTATTACACTTTATTTGTAATTGTAGTCTACTTTGTAAAATACATATATATCCTGGATAGGCGGACACAGCAAGACGGGCGGCCTCTCCGCAGCAAGACCAATGCGCGCACCAGAGCAGTGGTTTTCTCGGCGGCTCAGACACAGCACACAGCGCACGGGCCTGTGTCATGCATCACAGGTGCGTCCTTTTCCTCATCCTGGGCTGTACAGCGGGTACGCAATGTTGTTGTGGCAACGAGGCGGGCCCGTTTGAGGGACACGTCAGATAGGCGAGATACTCGGGCTGCGCCGTTCCCAGTGATGCTGATGTTTCCCGCTTGCTGGGCCGTGACAATCCCTGTCATAAGGCTTCCCATAAGTCGTCGCTGCCCTGCGGTGCTTTGACTAGACTACAAGCGTGACATTATGTTATGATGGGTGCTGAGTAACGCTGAACCCTCAGCGCGAGGAGTGGGTGCCGTTAGTACTTTAGTCTGGGGGATATTACCAATGTACTCCCGTCATGGCTGAATTTGTCAGTGCATCATTCCCTAGCAGCAGGGGACCTGTAAAGTCACCCGCTGCATTTTGATAAAGCATTTGAGCTCTGCGTTACTCTTATGCCCCTTTGCTATCATCTTCCCCCCGTCCTAGCATCCCATAACGTTAATGCCACCTGCACACCCTACTCTGCGCACCCCCTCTGTCCGCATGTCCGAAGTGTCCCACGGCAGGCCTCCTTCACTCAGTCCGTTCGTCCGTTCGTACCCCGCGCGCTCGGCCTGCCTGTGCGATGGGGCTGCTCCGTGATACTCTTGGTTCCTACTCCCACTCTCTCGAGCCCCATGCCCACGTACCGGTAACCCAAAGTGTACGCAGTGCTCGTCCTCGAGCTTGCGCAATGCCGCATACTTTCGGGCCCGTTCCAACCACCTACAGCAGCTCCCGCGCCCCCGGCTCCCGCTCAACTCAAGTCTGTCCATGGCTCTCATTCCAAACACAGTTCGGCCTGCATGTCGTTCTGTAGCACTGTCTCGAGTCGGGTCAGATGTTGTCTCCATGCCTCTCTCGTTCTAGTTGCCCACTCACTGCAGGGGTTTGCAGAAATAATTGATTCAAATGAATTGATACTGGTGTAATGTATGTACGCTACTCTAACATGTGAAATTTATTTTATCTTGACTATGCGTACATGTATTTAGGGCACAGGAAAAAAGCAGTGAGCCGTGCGTGAGTGCGTGAGAGTGCGTGAGAGTGCGTGAGTGATGCGTGAAAGTGCGTGAGTATGGTGAGTTATTTGCACATTTATTCCCACATCCCCCCCCCTCTCACAACGACATGAAATTTTATTGTGTTATGATTATGACTTATGTATAACATTTAATCATAATGGTATACATCTTTCTGATTTATCCAAACTGTTATACTCGTAGAAATAGACCAGAAACGATCACATTTTCTTGAATTCAGTGCCATCATTTAAATTTCCCACGAGTGTTCCCCCCCCTCACTCGACTGTTCCCCCCTCCCACTCAAGATGTCAAACCTCAGATGACTAAATTAGCCAAATAAATATCACTTTCAAGTGTTGAATATGCTATTTACGAGTATTTTACTATTAACAAGACCTTCAGAATAACATAGTAGGTTGATTCTGTAAAGTAGCAATATAATGATTGCATCATTGGTACATGAGATGGATATAATATACAGTTTATACTACATAGAGTAAAATTCCTGTATATAACTACTAATTACAGGGCATTAGAAGTTAAATTAGAGATTGAAGTCTTTTGAGAGCGAGGGGGCGCACTCCGATCAGGAGGGGGGGGACGTGGGAATAAATGTGCAAATAACTCACCATAGCGTGAGTGGTACGTGAGGATGCGTGAAGGTGCGTGAAGGTGCGTGAGGCTGAGTGGAAGTGAGAATGAGTGAGTGAGAGTGAGTAGGTGCGTCAGTGAGTACATGAGTGAGATAAATGATCCACACAGAAATCTTTGATGTAGAACTGAAGGCAATACAATTGTGACCATAACAAATATTTTCGTTTCCGAGCCTAACATCTTTCATGCTATTAGTTCCAATGTGTTACAAATAGTAATTCTACATGATATAAGTCTAAAAGCCTTATGGGTGTTTGATTAAGTTAAATTTTCAACTGCACAAAAACACAAGAAAAACCACTCAGTATCCAAAACTGAGCTGAAATAGTTGACTGTGAGTCATGTATTATCCGAATTTCTGTCTTATATACAATCTGTCCATGTATTATTACACTAACTCGATATGATTTACTTCTTATAAGATAACTGTACTCGAACTTAAAGCACTACTGACTAGTCTGTTGTAGTAGACGAACAAGTAAGTGACGATGCGTGAGGTATCCGGTATTATGCATAACAGTGGTGTGGCTGTGTGAAAGTGCGTGAGGCTGTGCAAAGTGCGTGAAAATGCGTGATGGATTAGTGCAAATGCGTGAAAGTATGGTGAGTTATTTGCACCATATTCTCACGTGCCCCCCCGGACTGATTTGAGTGCCCGCCCCCCAACTCAGAGGGCCGTAACTCATGGGTCGGCAGTTAATTGCTTCAGATGGTTCCTATTGTGTAAGCGTTGGATAATATCGACTCTAAATGTATTTTGTAGCATTTTTTCTCTGTCTAATTTCAAATTATTGATGTAAGGCAGTCACAACGTATAATCCAATTTCTGTTTCGATTCTGGAGTACCTTTAAGTGTATTATACATAAATAAATTATAAAATACATATACTGTTAGAATCAAGTGAGGAAGACACTATATTCCCTGTGATTTCTGCATAAACTTGCTTGTTGTTGTAGCATCAGGAAATTGTCCTGGTCATTCTGCTTATTATCATCGATTTGTTTCAAATAAAATACACATAACTAAGTTAGCCCTTAGCTATATACACTTATATGACATTGAAACCACATATTCAAATTTGTTGCTCTGAGTCGGGGCGGGCAAACTTGAATGTCGGGTAAATCAGGCGTGGGAATTCATCAGCCTCGGAAAGATGGCAGTGAAAATCGAGTGAATATTGAGCGAATACATATAATTTCATTGAGAATTTCACGAAGGGGGTTAGAAATATAAGTATGCTTGTGTACTTAAGTGATCCTTGCAAAGTACAGCACGATGGAAAGTGGTCTGGCTTGCCGAGTTGGGGGGCGGGGGCGCGTGAGAATATGGTGCAAATAACTCACCATATATTCCCACATCCCCCCCCCTCTCACAACGACATGAAATTTTATTGTATTATGATTATAACTTATGTACAGTATTTAAACATAATGGTATACATCTTTCTGATTTATCCAAACTGTTATACTCATAGAAATGGGCCAGAAACGGTCACATTTTCTTAAATTCAGTGCCATCATTTCAATTTCCCACGAGTGTTCCCCCCCCTCACTCGAGTGTTCCCCCCTCTCACTCAAAGTGTCTGTTGGAGTTGGCCAAGCCAGCATCGGTGATGGAGCTCATTAATTGGAATGGACATTAGTAATTAGATTACTAATCTACCTGTTAGGACTTCGAAGACAGAGTCTATAAGTCCTTGACAATCGATCTAATCTCCGTGTCGTAAAGTCAAAGGTTCAAGGTAATCTCTTGACGAATGTCTTGTCAAGTGACGAGACAGAGTCGTGAAGAGAGAGCTAGTAGACTTATGAGCCCTAAGTCTAGGAAAGGTTAAGAGAAGTAGATTCTCAAAGAACTAACTGGAGAGTTAGCTCAGTAGCTACTACATCTTATATACCTATCGACGTATGGTATAAATAGTCGTGCGCGTACATGGAGTTCAAAGGGGAATAAGGGCGCGGTAAGAAGTAGGTAAAATGTGGGTTCCTATGCCATGGGTGTGGGACAGGGTTCCACGAGTGTGAGAGAGAGAACACGTAGTTGTTCTCTCCTTGGCGAGAAGGTGTATATGTAGAAATACAAGTGCGAAGTTGTTCGCTTAAGTAAAGGAAAATGGGGCGATATGATAAGATAAGATGAGGGTAATCATATCGTGATAAGATAAATGTAAAGAAAAAAGATAGTACCGGTTTTGTAACATTACCCCCATATTAGGATCAATGCTCTGCATGGATCAAGAGTCGTTGGTCCACTCCGCGAGGATATCGTAGAGGGTCGGAAGGTTATCACCAGTGATTTCTTCGGGGTTCGTTGGGGGGTCAGCAGGGGTTGGGGAGGAGTCGAACTGCGCGATGAGTTCGCTTATGTCTTCAGCAGGAGTGAAGAAGGGCGAGGACCCTCTTGAGGGTATCTCGATTGGTCTTAATGTTGGAGGGGAACGTTGGTGGACTCGTTCCTGGGGGAGTAGAAGTCGAGGGGGAAGCTTCCAGTCTTCTGGGAGCAGGGTACAGGTGAGAACGAGGTGGCCGACCTGGTTACAGCTTCCACAGGGATGTCTGCAGAGGTGGGTTTTATGACCGTACGACCCGCAGTTGATACACATGGTCTGCCCAGGCTCGGGTGATGACCTTGGGTTGCGTGGCGGGAGTGAGTGTCGTCGAGCAATTCGTTGGTATTGGCCGGGGAGCATAGCTCTTCCCACTTGTTCCTGTAGTAAGCTTTCGACCGTTTCTGTATACGGTGTTGGTTCTAGACCAACTGGTAGTGTCGGGGCGTGCGTTGGTGGGATTTGGGTTAGGATTTCGTACGGAAATCTGTTTTCTATCTCCTCCAGACATGGTGAGAGTCGAATGAGTCGTGGTACGGGGGAGGGTGATGGAGAGTTCTCTAGTAAATCCTCTTCGGGTGTTCTTGGCAGTTGGATTCGTCGCCGAGGGTATGGGGAGAACTGTTGTCTGGATCTGGTTGGGTATGGTTGCGCTCGGATCCCTATGGGAGCGTCTTCTTCTCCCGATGATTCCTCCGTGTTTGCGAAGTTGGGGTAGGGGTGGTGGAGGAATCTTCGTGAGTATTGCACTACAGGGTCTCGCCTTGCGGGGGCGGTTGTGAGGATGGTGTGTCGTTCGGTCAGGAGGCGGGTTTGGAAGTCTGGGTGTCAGTTTAGGTGTTCCCAGAGTTGTTCCCTTGTTCGGGTGAGAATAGATGTTTCTACCTGATGTCTTTCGAGCGTTCTGTTGACATCGTCCAGGTGGTTCATTGTGGGGATTAGTACTCCTGGAATTCGAGCGGTCGTCCTTTGGAAGCTTATTCTGGGGTCAATCATCTCGATGAACTCATCAAGGGAGACGTATGGTTCGGGAGATATATGTGGGTCAGGAGATTCGATGGGTATGGACATGGGGGATGGAGGGTCAATCTCGATTTGTTCGTCGTCGTCCGGGGTGAGCTGGTGTTGGTTTTGGTTCGCTCGGATGTACAAGCGAACTCCGGTGAGGGTGGCACGGAGGTTTAGCCTACTTGCGAGGCTTTCTGCCGATTCGGGTTCGAACCACTGATTGGCAAGGGAGAGGAGGTAATCGATTTTGTTCAGCCTTTCCCGGTAGCTCGCCTGTAGGAACTGTGAACGTGTCTGCCCTGTCTGATGTGGGTCTAGCGAAATGGGGGTGCCGTACACGGCCGCGATTTCGGGCATGGGATAAGGCCATTCATTGAGATTTGGATGGGTTATTTCGTCTGTGGCTAGTGCCAGGCGGTATCGCATGATCCTTCCCAGTATGATGTAGCGAGCTCGTTCTCCAGCGCAGTAACTCCCATCGGTAAGGGGATTGAGCTGGTCGGTGAAGCGAGCGAGGGTGTCCTCGAAGCCGGTGAGGTGCGAAGGTGGAGTGGAGGAGGTCATCTTTATCGCTTTGGTAGATTGTTGGAGAATGAGTGGACGTTCGCTCTGGGGGTTTTTAAGCTTCTTTGTTATCTTATCTATTTTAGGTTATCAGCACGCCTCTTTCTCCTCTCGCTTCCTTTTCCCTCAGGTCTTCTTCGACTCCTGCGAGGTCAGCCACGATGTCTTTGTAAATTTCTTTTAGCGGGTCCGCTGACCCACTAGTTTCGCTGTGTTCTTTAAATATCTTGACTAATTCCAGCGCCTGATGTAAGTCCTGGGTTCGCAATGGCCATGGGACGTCTTCTGGTGAGAGCGGAGGGGTCCTCATGCCGCGCATTATGGGAAAGTGGGGCGTTATGGTGGGAGTTTTATTAAACCAATTAAGTATCGTTTTCCTGCAGTAGCGGTAGAATTCGGTGAAGGGCATTTTGTTTATAGACGGTGTTGGGTTCGGTACTTGTTAAGTATGCCTGAGGCGTTCTTCAGGTTTGCTGGCGGCTCCCAGGAGTCCTCGTTGGCGTCGTAGCCCTTCCATCTGACCAAGTATTCAGTTCTTTTGCCCTTCCTTCTATGGTGCATAATTCGTTCCACTTCGTATTCAGATTCCCCGTCGATTAATTCAGGGGGTGGTGTTGCGTAGTTAGGTCCGTGGGCCTCGGTTTCCTTATACGGTTTGAGTAGTACGATGTGAAACACGTCGTGGATTTTCCAGTGAGCTGGTAACTTTAATTTATACGTAACAGGGGAGAGCACCTCCGTGATCGTAAACGGGCCGACGTTTTTCGGGGATATCTTCTTCGATGCGTAGTTCATCTTAAGGTTACGGGCGTCGAGCCAGACTTTATCTCCCTTCTTATAGGTTGGCGAGTCGTGCTTGGTCCGCTTGATCATTCTTTGTTGCGCTAGTTCGTGAGCAGCCAGCACTTCTTCTCTGTCTTTCTGAAGCGTCTTGAATCTCTCTTCTGCTTCTGGGAACTTCGTGTATTTGTATGCGGTTGGGATAGCGATGGGGTTCACTCCCATCTGTAGCTCGAATGGGGTTTTCTGGCGGTCGGCATGTCTTCAGCTGTTATGGGTAAAGTCCAATGTTCCCAGCTTTCGGCTCCATGTGGTTGGGTTATTTACGCAAAATATGGAAATATAGGCTTCAATTTCTTGGTTGAAGCGTTCCACCGTCCCATCGGTCTGTGGGTGGTACGCAGTGGACAGTTTCTGCGTGATGCCAAGTAGTTTCATGAATTCCCTGAAGACCCTTGCGGTAAACCTAGGGTCTCGATCGCTGGTAATCGCGTCCGGTAAGCCGTATCTTCTGAACAAGTTGTCGATCAAAAGCTGTGCGATCTCCTCCTCGTTTGCCGTTTTGTTGGTTTTTATGGTAATTAGCCCCTTAGTAGATCCATGGTCCACTATGGATAGAATGGCATCATACCCGTCACTGTTTGGGAGGTCGGTTATCAGATCCCAGGCGCAGTTTGCGAACGGTCGGTTGGAGGTAGGCGCTTTGATTGGGTTTAGAGTTGGTTTGTTCGGGCGCCTGTTTATTTTAAACTCTTGGCAGGTGCCGCAGCCTTTACAATAGTTTTTGACAAATACCGCCATTCCTGGCCATCAGTACGCGTCCCTAATGTTGTTGAGTGTTTCAATTTCTCCCGGGTGGCCCGCGGTCAGGTTGTCGTGGTAGCGTTGGGTGATTTTCCTTCTGAGTAGAAGGTTGTCGGGTATGTACTGCTTTTCTTGGTAAAACAGTCCTATTTCGCTACCGCTTTGTTCAAGCATCCATTCTGGGACTTCTCTTGCTCCTTTTCCGGTGGGATCATTTATTAAATCGATAATCCTGTGGGCAAAGTCATCGGTTGTCAGTGCCTGGGAGATTTCGTCTTGGAGTTCTAGATCTATGTAATTGATCTCAACTTCCTTATCGAGGCTGAGTTGTCATATGGATAGTTTTGATAGAGCCTCGTTTTGGTATTCGATCAACCTTGCAAATAGATCTCCCAGCAACATTGTGACTTTTTCGTCGTTTTCATCATTTAAGGGGATGTGGTCCGGCCTTCTGGATAGCGCATCAGACTGTATCATCTGGGTTCCTGGAGTGTGTTTCATCTCAAAGTCGTACTGCGACAGGAGTAGTAGCCATCGTGCCTGTCGTCCGTTTAATTTCTGGGGAGTACGGTAGTACGTAAGGTTTTTGTGGTCGGAGAGGATTAGTAATTTATGTGGTCCTCCCATCACGTAGTGTCTCCATTCCGATAACGCACGAATTATGGCCAGTAGTTCCCTATCGTATATCTCGTACTTCCTTTCCGTTGGGGAGAAGGTTTTTGAGATGAATGCGCATGGATGTTTTTGTCCATTGGTATCTAATTGCATGAGGACGGCACCGCTAGCGTATTTTGATGCGTCTGACTCAATGGTGAACGGCCTGGTTTGGTCTGGCATGGTAAGCACCGGTTGTTCTGTAAAGCGTTTTTTGAGTTCTATAAACGCCTGTTCTGTTTCTTCCGTCCATTCGAATTTCTTGTCCTTTTTGAGGAGTTCATTGAGCGGTCGTGCTATCTCGGAGTAGTGACGAATGAATTTTCTGTAGAAGTTTCCAAATCCTAGGAAGGATCATACTTGTTTTACGGTTGTCGGGGTTGGCCATTCTAGTAATCCGGCAACTTTCTTAGGGTCCATGGCTATCTGTCCTTCCGAAATGATCATTCCGAGGTATTCGAGTTGCGTCATTTCAAACTCGCATTTCTCTGGTTTGAGATAGAGATCGTTTTCCTTCAGGATTTCTAGTACCATTCGTGTATACTGTTCGAGATCTTCCTTGGTTTGGGCGAAGATTAGGATATCGTCCATATAGATGATGACATAATTCTTTCTGAGCGGTTCTCTGAATATATTGTCCATCATGGCTTGGAAGGTCGCCGGTGAATTACACATTCCGAAGAACATGACTTCTGGTTCAAATAGGCCAAATTTCGTGGTGAAAGCCCCTTTCCATTGGTCTCCTTCGTGAATCCGTATGTTGTTGTACCCCGAGCGAAGGTCCAGTTTTGTGAAGCATTTGGCTCCTTTCAACTTGTCCAATAGGTCCGAGATTAAGGGGAGCGGGTACGCGTTTTTAACCGTATGATCATTTAGGTATCTGTAATCCTGGCAGGGTCGCAGTTTTCCATCTTTCTTTCCGACGAAGAAAAAGGGGGATCCCATAGGCGAATTGGACAGTTTGATGTATCCCTTAGCCAGATTCTCGTCAATGAATTTACGAGTCTCTTCCTCTTCTCGAGGATTTAACGGGTAGATTTTGAATGACTTGGGTTCGAAGGTGTCCTTTAGCTCGATCTTGTGGTCCCATGGTTTCCTTTCCGGTAGTCGATCAGCCGTTTGCTTTTTGAAGATGTCCAGGAAGTCGTGATATTCTTCGGGTATCATGTCCTCAAGTGGTTTAGCTGGTTTGTCGTCTTTTGCCAGTTTGTGGGAGTTGGTAGTTTTAGCGCGTATCCATGTTTCCGCTTCTGGGTGTTCAAGCGCCGTGGTTTGGATGACTGTTTCCAGTAGCTCCCATTTGTTGCCAGTTTGTCCGTTGTCCGTTGCCGTAGTTGTCTCATCCTGTCTCCAGGAAATTTCCCCCGTAACCCAATTGATGTCTGGGTTGTGTTCATTAAGCCAGGGGTGTCCTAGAATTATGTCCTGCCGTCCTAGTCCAGTAACAAAGAATTCCTCTGTGAAAGTACGTCCTAAAGCTATAAATGTTAGTACCACTTTGTGCCTGATGGTCCCTCGTTTGTTCAGCATTCCGTCCACGTTCTGTACTTTGAGGGGTTGTTCCAATTTGGTCGTTTCAATTTTATTCTTTTGCACGTAGTTTTGATTGATAAACGATCCTTTTGCTCCGCAGTCGACGAGGGCATTGTTTTCAATGATTTTGTCACTCATACTTTCGATAGGGAATTTTATGGGTAAAGTTGTGTATTTTCGTTCCCTATCTACTTGTACATTGTGAATCAAAAAATCCGGAGAAACATACATTGAACTATTTCTCCTTTTCAAAAATTCTGTTCGTCGTCAGAGTCCGGTGCTGCTGTGGCTATCCTGGCGCATTCTTTGAAGAACGCGGTGGCGTCTTTTTCGTTTTCCCATTCCATCTGTCTGACGAATTTCTTAGCAGAGTTGAAGTTGAACTTCTGCGGCTATTCGGCTTTCTTCGGGGTTTCTTTTTTGTCGTTGTTCCACCATGGTTTGGTGGTTCGGTTCGTGCCTGATGAGGAAGAGGCTTTCTTTGGGCAATCTTTCGCGAGATGCCCGGTTTGTTTGCAGTTGAAACATGCCCCCTTGCGAAGGAGCTCTCCTCTTTCTGCATAGGTGAGGGCTGCGACAGCCTTCTCTTCGTTCTGTTCTCTGGTCTTCTTGACCTCGATGACATCGATGTCCATCGTGAAGGGATCTTTAGCGGCTTTGTATCCGCCAGAGTTGGTTCGTCGATAGGTCATGTTCTTGACCTCGTTCATCCTTTCTCGGGCCTGTTTGTAGTTGCGTTCCTGTCTGATGGAACACTCTTTCCAGTCGGCGTAGGTTTCGGGTGGGGACTCGTGGAAAAGGAGTTTCCTCCAAGCGGCGGGGTTAAGCGCCTTGCAGAAGAGGTCGACCTTTCTTCCATTATCGGTGATCCTGGCTTGGTCGGTCAGGATTTCGAATTTCGTGATGAACTCCTGGATTGGCATGGATCCCTGTCTGAGTTCTCTTAATTTCTGCTCAGCGTCTAGCTCGAGCTTGGTTCCTGCGAATGCTGCTTCAATCTTATCTTTGAAGTGAGCGTACGAGTCGCTGATGACGAAGTTGTCAAGCAGGGTGGTGTTCTGGGTAATGTAATTATTTTTCCAGGGACCTGCGGTTCCGTCCTGCATGTGTCTGAGGGTGAAAAGAATCTTCTGAGCGTCTTCGGTGTATCTCACGGGGTTCGATGTGAAGTGGAGTTTTAAGTTGATGAGGAACTCGCAGCATTTCTCTGGTGTACCGTTGAACAAGGGAATCTTCACCTTGTCTTCTTTCTCGGGGCGGGCGTTCTCCGCCTGAGTTCTGGCTATCGTTGCCTCTGTGAACCTTTGTTCTCTTGCTGCCAGGTCGCACTGCATTATCTCGAATTGTTCGCGAGTTCGGCGCCAGTATTCTTCGTATTCCGCTGCGGTCGGTTGTGGTGCTGGTGGTGCTCGCGGTCCGGTGGGTTGTTCGAACATGGGTTGTTCTCCTTCCATGTCTGGTCTGAATCTTTCTGGTTCTGGTGATTCCGAGGTTCTGGTTAACTCGGTCGGGGTTGTCGTTTCACTGGCCCAATATCTGGCTGCCGTGGTGTCGTTGTTTCGGGGTGTTACGAGGTGAGGCTCGTAACGATAAGGGAGTTAGTTCTTTTGTTAGGACTTCGAAGACAGAGTCTATAAGTCCTTGACAATCGATCTAATCTCCGTGTCGTAAAGTCAAAGGTTCAAGGTAATCTCTTGACGAATGTCTTGTCAAGTGACGAGACAGAGTCGTGAAGAGAGAGCTAGTAGACTTATGAGCCCTAAGTCTAGGAAAGGTTAAGAGAAGTAGATTCTCAAAGAACTAACTGGAGAGTTAGCTCAGTAGCTACTACATCTTATATACCTATCGACGTATGGTATAAATAGTCGTGCGCGTACATGGAGTTCAAAGGGGAATAAGGGCGCGGTAAGAAGTAGGTAAAATGTGGGTTCCTATGCCATGGGTGTGGGACAGGGTTCCACGAGTGTGAGAGAGAGAACACGTAGTTGTTCTCTCCTTGGCGAGAAGGTGTATATGTAGAAATACAAGTGCGAAGTTGTTCGCTTAAGTAAAGGAAAATGGGGCGATATGATAAGATAAGATGAGGGTAATCATATCGTGATAAGATAAATGTAAAGAAAAAAGATAGTACCGGTTTTGTAACACTACCTACGTACAGAATTTTCTAGTAAATACTCCGTAGTGTATTTAAGAGCCCATAGGGCAACCCAATAAACAACCTTTTATTCGTCTATCTTTCCAATAGTGTCAAACCTTATAACGCCAACTCAATATGGGTAACATTACTAATACATGTTTAATATGCTATTAACAAGATTATATCATCAGCAAGACCTTTAGAATAGAAAAAAAGATTGATTTTATAAAGTAGTGAAATTGTGATTGCATCATTGGTACATGAGATAAATAAAATATACAATTTATACTCCATAAAATGGAAGCTCTGTATGTTACCTTCAATTAGAGGGCTTTACAGGTGGAATCAGAGATTAAAGTGTTTTGAGAGGGAGGGGGCGGACTCCGATCAGGAGAGGGGGGGACATGGGAATAAATGTGCAAATAACTCACCATAGTGCAAATAACTCACCATATGAAAGTGGCTCACGCACCACTCACGCACTCACGCATGCCTCACTGCTTTTTCCCTCTGCCCCATGTATTCATCCAGAGTACTTAACGAGCTTCATGGTTTGATGTTTGAGGCATTTCTGATCTATTGGATAAGGAAATAAGCATCACAACATAAGGCTGCCTCGAGTAGTAGAACTCACGGAGATTTTACTTGAAAGGGCACTTTGGCGCGTGCGATCCCTGTTTGCCACAGTGGCAGCACTGGGGCTCGCTGTAAGTTGCACAAATTATGACCGGAGGTGCCGATGCCAGAGCTGTCTTGACAGAGCTGGCTGTCGCCGAAGTGGTAGTTGTAGTTGTAGTGGAGGGGCTCATAGTTATAGCTTTAGTTTTTCTTTTAGATAGGAAGGTTGCTCGTGGTCTGTTGTGAGGAGGGGTAGTTCGAGGTATGGGGGTGAGTGAATATCAGGACGGCTTTTATATGTACTTGAGAGGGTAAGCTTGCTTGTGGATGCAGCACAACATACACTGCATTGACTTTACATTGTTCACAAAAGGATGGCCAGTTGCTTTGCTTTAGTCATTGGGAGGTGGACCAAAAAGTCACAGTTTGTTTGGGACACCGTAAGCAACACGGATACTACTGCTGTGATTCCGGCAGGCTGCGGCACGTAAGCGGAGAATGAATTGAGTGTTGATTCCGTTGGAGTATTCCTTGCGACCGCCTTTCTTCAACTGAAGCCAATCCACCCAACAGTTTTTCGAAAACACGTGGCATGTTTGTCACGGGATATTTTTCTCATACGCAAAGTTGCGAACTTGACAGATCAGACTGATGCGCCTGTTGTACCGCGGTATGCCTTAAAAATCATACCTCTCCACCATATGATACAGACTATATGTGATGCACTCACCAAATCTGGTTTCAAGTGTGACTTCCCATGTGCCTGAGGGAAGGATAAGGTCTCAAAACGGCTGGAGGATAATACTACGGCATATGAGGGTGGGCATGATTGAAAAAAAGTTGTCCACATTTACTTTGCATTTACTACACTTTGTAATGTAAACACATTTTTTACTTTATAAATACAGGGATAATCTATTTACTTATATGCATGTTGGTATCTGGATGTAGTGAGGTACTTAAATACTAGTTTTTGCCAGACACTGGTCCCTAATCCAGGCTCCAGCGCAAGAATCGCACAGACTAGAAGTAGTGCGCATGCCGTAGCCCGTGCATCAACTGTGCATAGCCACAAATTTCACGTCTCTAATCGCAGGTTGGTCACGGGTCGCGTGTAATGGTACGTATAAGGTTGGAGTATGCATACGTCTTCGATGGGAACCGGAAAAAACGATGGGACCTCACTACATACCTCAATGGTGAAGAGATATGATTTTTTAAGGCATACCGTGGTACAACAGGCGCATCAGTCTGATCTGTCAAGTTCGCAACTTCGCGTATGGGAAAAATATCCCGTGACAAACATGCCACATGTTTTCGAAAAACTGTTGGGTGGATTGGCTTCAGTCTTTCTTCACCCGAGATGCATAGCTCGATTTGTCTTCAATTTACTTTCTATCTCTCTCATCTCCACCGACCTCTAGAGCTCTATGGTTCAATGGAAAGGATTGGGCGCGCATAGGCGGGGAGACGTAGTAAACTCGGTCTAGGTATGTACGTAGCTCACCCAGGATGGCTGGTTTTCTTTGCATAGTACAGTCAAATAGGCTTAGCAGAATTTCTCTCATTCTCCTCGAACACGCTGCTACGTCCCACCTTATGCGCCCCGGAATGACTTCACGCCATGGCGTGCAGTGGTACCAAAGTCCTGTAGAGTAGTAGGGCATATTTACGCCCCCTTTGACCCCTGTCTCATCCGTTTGGATTCAGCCCGTCCATTCTCTCGTGCGTACTCTCTCTCGGCATCTCAGTCCCTTCGTCTCTGCTGTGCTCATTCCAATAATAACATTCCTCTCCCCACCTTATTCAGCCCCCCTTACACCACTGTATCCCATCCTCACTTCCCCGCCCTAAAGTCTTTCTCATTCAGAAGCAATCTCCTTCGTCAATGCTTATTGGTTTCCTGTCTCCCTTCTCAATATTTCCCCTCCCCACTTACTTGCCCTGATGCACGGACCACATTCACCTGCCCCGAGACACTGCCCGGGTGCATATATGCGCCATAACATACAGTTGAGCCCATGACAAGCTGTGTCAGACCTTTTGGCTCCACTGTTCGCCCCTCCCCTCATTTTTGCTCTCCCTCGACGCTGTATGCACTTCTCGTGTGACTGATCTCATTCCTAGTACATATTCGTATATGCTCCCTGCATCCCACGCTGTCTCAAATTTAGTGTTCACGTCCACGATACCCTCCCTCGTTCAATTTGACTTTCAGACCTGGCACACTTCCTGGTTCTTGTTTGCCTGGCTGGGTCTTTCCTTCCTGTTCGGCGCCCCATGCCATGCACTTTTCTGTTGAATTCTTTCTTTGTCCCTTTTTTGCGCAGTGTACCCGCGACCGGTTATGTGGGCGACTGACCTTTGTTCTGGCACGAACAAATACCAAAGGAGTATGTTGAACTGTTGAGGTGCGTATGTGGTCCCTAAATGTCATGGCGTTCTCTGACGTATATGTAGCCAGTAGAAATTTTCCTGCCCTCCAACAAGCGTCGTCTCTTCGTAGCTTTCTCTTTCTCATTTACCCTCCACGTCACTCGCTCTTATCAGACGTGACTGTCTTTGTACGTATGCAAGTCTATTCTGCGCTTTATTCCGTGCTCTTAATGGACTGGTTCTGTAGGGCAGCACTACCATCTTCGTAGTTCGTCCCTGCTTCTACCGGTGTGCTTTCCCGCAGCTGACGTTCATCTCCCTACCAAAGCACTAGTATCCCCGGTCTGTCTCCTTATTCACGCTCACACCTTCGCTTTTAGTGTACAAGCCTTGTTGTCCCCTTCTCACAATACACACCTTTCGGCTTTCAGGTGCTCACATCAGCCCTCCCCCATACTGGTCTTATCGGCTTGTCGTGTCACAAGTTGTGCCTTGTTAGATCCCTTGTCAATGCGCTCGTCCACCAGGCTCCTCGCATGTCCTCATGCTCCTCCGAACTTCTGCTCCTTTGTGCAGGGCCCTGGACACTCTGTCTCGCTGGTACATGCGCTTCTTGGGTGTTTAGCCTCTGCCACTAGAAGCACGACTGACAGTATAGGCGCTCACCTATCCTGATGCGGGTGTTCTCCCTATAACTCCCCTTTTTGCTATCCCGTCGCACTTCTCCTGCCGTGCCTCCCATCGGGGATATCTCACTCTGTTCATATGCAATTCTAATACATTCTACTTTGCGGGGATTTCTCAATTAGAGTCGTCAAGATATAAGGGGAGAGTCGCCTATCCAGTTGTACCGCCAGTCATAGGTTTCTATGTGATGTTGTACGATGTTCAGCCTGACCACACTAAAGGCCGCAAATGCAGATAAAAGAATGTTTTGTGCATGATGCATATGTCAGGAACATTAGAGGGTCCGAATGGTGAATGGAACACGAGGTTGACCCTGGGACTTATTATGATGTTGACGAAGACAATAACTCTTAAATCTTGCTGGTTTCTCATGTTGCTCCTTTTCTGCCGTAGCTCCACTCACTGATGCGCCTTGTTCCGCTGTATCCGCCTTGTTCCAGTTTTTACGCATCTCGTCTCAAAAATGCCGCCCTGTTGTGCTAGGTGGTGCATCACGTTCAGGCCACAGCACGCAAGATCTTCCCATCCCAAACTCGGTTCCCATCATCATCCTCCGCTTTCACCCCCGACTAACATGCAACTCAGATATACGATCACAGACGAACCTAAGTTATATAAGAATGCATGCCCACATCTCAGTGTCTTCTACACTGTGATCTAAGGGGTAGAAAGGGGAGAGAGGACAACAGGGCGAGCACTTATTAACGCCCGTGCCTCATTCTGCCTCTATAGACTCGCTTCAGTATCCTTCGACCATGGACCGCAGCTCGGATACAAAACTAGATGCCGTCCACTCACCACGCCGGTCTTCTTTCCAGGTCGCAAGTACATCGTATCCTTAGTCAATGCCTCTTTTCCGCCTCTGCGCGTACACACGCCGCTGCATCATGTCCCATCGTATCAATCACCAGGAGAGGCCCCCACCTGACCGCTCACTCTGCCTCTCGCTCCCCTCGGCCCACGTCATCATGTCAAATGTATGTATCAGGCCAGGCCGTCACTCAGTCCGTTCGTCCGTTCGTCCGTTCGTCCGTTCGTCACCCGGCCACTTTAAACACGCGCGCCTGTTTCCACAAGCGTCCCCACTCCTTACAGGCCATGCCCCACTCCACCCGCCCACCCGGCTCGTCCGCTACCCTATCATTATGCACGACTCTTTCCTGCCCATCCAGGCCGTACATGCGCAATGTGCTAGTCTTCTGCAACGGGAAGCAGCGAGCCGTGCTCCCCGCGCGTTGCTCGCGGTCCCGTGAACAACTCTGACCCCTTTCTCCTACCTACTAGAACGACGCGAGATGGAGGCCGACAGAGGAAGCGCGAAGGAAGATCGTTACAGGGAGGAAAATAACGGAGGAGCGTCAAGGAAGGACACGTACGTGAGTGGGAGGCCGTGGTTGCCCCTTTGCACGGCCACCAGTATGTTGCCTTGTGTCTGTCTCCCGAACCTCACCCTCCGTCCGCCCCCCTACCGCTCCGCCTCCTGCAGTCCCGGTAACATCTTGGCCCTTCCAGATCCATCCTATGTTTCACCTGCACCCGGACGCGCCACGGCTCGTGGTATATTTTCCGGGAGCGTCATTTGATAGTGAGACGCATAACCCGAATTTATTAGGTCGTAGCACCTTCAAGAGTATTCGACTCTGCGTGTCGGGACGACCAGTCCGCGTCTGAATCCGCTTCCGAGGCAGAGCCGTATTTCATCATTAATAGCGTCTTTAAGCTCTGGTAACGGTAGGCATCATGATCAGACCCTACCCCAGGGCCCAACACATCGATCTGGACGCAAGTAAGAAGTAATGTATGCTGTGCACATTCACAATAATACTTGATGTGATGATAGTAACTGCATAGGAAGCTTGGGAAGTCATCATGGAGATCAATATGGAGTGTGAGTGTAAAGACAAGGTTGAAGGAGGGTGAACCTCGGGGATGGAGGTCAAGGCAGAGGTGAAGGGGCGGATATGGTTTCAGGAGAGCTAAGCAGAGCTATGTCCTCAAGTTTTCAGCTTCAGCTTTGCTGGTTGTAACAACTGTTCAATCCTTCAGTATCGTACATGTACATCTGTACCGTGATTTAAACTAAAAGATATTATGCCATTGGCCAATCATCGGCGGTCCGGCAATCCTATTTTTGGAAGGGAAGGCTATACGTACAGCTATTATAAGGCTCCAGCCAGTGGTCACCAGATCAACACAGCCAACTTCGGATTCCAATCGCATAGCACAGCATGTCGGACAACGCAAGACTTAATCCACAACCACCTCGTTCTACGACAAGCGACTGCCCCAATCTGTACAATGTCTGATGCTGGCACACGAGAACTGCAAGAAATGGATACACCGTTGCATATTGATCCGCAATCTCCTAATGCGAGTGACGGTATGCAGCACTTATGTCCTATCTTACAACGCAAATCATTCTCCTGCCTGATCAGGTATATCTAGGAGATCATGACAAAGACCTCACGGCGTCACTGGAAGGGCAGCTATTGTCTTGCATCATCAAGCTCATGCGGCCTACGATCGCAGAACATCTGCATATGTCTGATGGTACGCAATGCCATGCACAAAACTGTGATTTCAGCGCCTAAGCTGATGTTGTTGACAGACCATATAGAATGCCAGCTGCGGAAAGGTATGCTTTTATAATCTTACCGCACGACTTCTCTGACCGTCACCGAAATAGCTGCCGCAAGTGATGAAGGGAACAAACTCATCTCGGCGCTTAACAATTTCATTAGAGTGGGTGTAGCCGCTGCAATACAACAGGAAAACAACACATCAGAACCGACACCTTTAGGTACTGTTAATCCTCAATTGATATGAAATATTCTGATTGATTTTATTGTAGAGATGAGAGCCGAGAATGCAAGGTGTAGTTTGGGCGGTACGGATGGTTTTGGAAGATGTATGTTACTTTGGCTGCTCGTCTGAGGGTGGGACTGATGCGCTATACACCTACAGCATCGAACAAGATGTCTACGGCGCATACCTCTGTGATTCAACTTCTTATTCCCAAGGAAGTTCAGCCTACTGAGCTAGAATCGCTGGTTCAGAGGCAAACTCGTGCGCATGTCTACAATAATATGCCAATCCGGATGCTTGAATTCGATGTGAATGGATCCAATATTAAACTCATTGGGCTCGACGACATATTCTGCATCCTGATGATGCGCATGGAAGAAGAAATCACTTCCCTGGAGTTTCAGCGTGACTGGACCAATGCTCTTGGCTTACGGGACTTCCATAACACTTGGTATAGGCATCGGTCAACCAGAATGCACGAAGTGATAGTGACAGCAGTATCTAAGATTTCTTCGTACGCCATCTTGTCTCATACCTGGATCCGAGAATCTCCTGGAGATATTGTTTTTAATACCTGGAACAGCCGCTCTTCAAATCCTCGCGGGTGGGAAAAGGTCAAAGGATTCTGCAGCGTTACCGCCAACAAATGCAAAATGACACTTAGCTGGATGGATACTATCTGCATTAACAAGGAAAGCAGCTCGGAGCTCGACGAATCCATTCGTTCAATGTACAACTGGTATCATCACTCCCGTATATGCATCACATATCTGTCTGAGACGGAAGGACTTGGAGAAGGCGCACACGACTCCTGGTTTACTCGTGGATGGACATTGCAGGAGTTACTTGCACCAAAGAATATAGTGTTTTACAATCGGGGCTGGAAGTTACTTGGCACAGATGAACACGGCACAATTATGTCTTTGGTGACTGCTGGGACTGGTATTACCGCAGCAGAGATGGAGATGTGTCATTCTGGTCAAAAAGATCGCATCCCCGTTAGCCGTATTTTACACATGGCATCGCAACGTCAAGTCACCAGAGAGGAGGATTCATCGTACTCATTGCTTGGACTCCTGGATGTCAACATATCAGTCGCATATGGTGAAGGAGAACAATCAGCATTCCGTCGGCTATTCCAGGAGCCTTTGCTCACCAGGAAGCATGTACTTGATCTATTTAATCGACAATATGACAACAACGACAGTCTTGTCCCGTTGACAGGCCTGCGTTTATACCAAGGCTGTAAGTGGCCACAGCGAGCGGTTTGGGCTGGAGTGCAGGGGTACAGCGGAGCGGTGATTAGCCTGATCAGTTGTCTCAGCGCTCAGCGCGTGCATCACAAATCATCACGCGTGTGCTCAGCGGGCGGTTGTGTGGGGTTCAGCGGACTGTACGGGTCATAAGTACACAGTTGGATTACCTGGAATAGCCGTCAGCGGAGCACATAACGGTTACTGTCGTCCCAGCGGAAGGCAGGAGTACAGCTGAGCGGAAAATATCAAAGGCGACGAGCAGGACTGTGTGTAGACGGCGTCCCAAAAAGGGCTCAGCGGAACACATCACGAAGGCGAAATTTGCCTAAGTCCACTCGTCAGGTGACCGTGGCGCGCGCGCTGGAGCGTGTGATGCCCGAGGGAATGAATAATGCACACAGCACGGACTCCGCTGGGGAACTTTGGCAGCGGTAACCAGGCCTCGATGACCAAGAAGGAACCGCCCAGCGGGGTTAAACGGCGTCTCGGCGGAGGCTGGCGGCGCAACGGGATCAGGTCGCGCTCAGCGGAGTAGTCATCAAAAAAAAACGCCCAGCGGAGGCACATGCGCTCAGCGGACCTTTGGTCCGGCGTTGCTAGTATTTACTCTCCACCTAAATTAGTACACAGCGCGTCTATATAAACTTGTAATTGTAACTACGGAAATTAAGCAATTGTCTACCCACTAGATCTGTGTGTTGGGCTCCGTCCCAGACCGTCAGCGGGCTGTGTCTAGCTTTTGTTAGGGTTTTAACTGTGAAGTGTATTGTGAATTATAGAAGTTTTGGATAGCTTCTGGCCACCGGGTCATTTGGAGAGCTCAGCGGGGAGTCAGTGCAACCGTGTACGAAAACTCGCGCTGTAGTGTTTTGAGATTTGAGACTGCACCACCGGGTGAACGAGGTTCTGGATAGCCTCAGCGGAATAGGACTTTGGATAGTCAGCGGAGCGAGGCACAATTGGGAATACCAGCTTGTGTGAGCATCTGCATCGGTCACCGGACCTCAAACCCACTCAGCGGAATAAGCCCCGCGGAGCCACCATCAAAACTATACATTACTATCGATACCCTGCGCTCAGCGGAGGTCGCCCAGACATTAATCTGAGACTTCTAGAATTAAACCCCTCCTTAAAAAACGAACTTGCAGGCACTGTACAGCGGACATCTGGACTGAACTTACGAGACTCTTAAACATCACAGTCGCTCAGCGGAGAGGACCAGGAAAAGCGTAGACATCTATATTCCGCTTAGCTGAAGAGCGTCGCTCGATCTAGGGGATAGGATCTCGCTCCGCTGGGGTTGTGTGTGTTGTGTTTCTTGTGATTCGAGTCTAGCCCCGCGGCAGACCTCTCACCGTCATCCTTGAAGGCATACTCTAACAGATCGAAAATATTTGACAAGGAGTATAGACTGGACCTGGACTATCACCCTCCTGAGCCAGTCATTCTAACTCATCTTGGTGTACGGTGCCAATGGCTTCTTTTTCCGTCGTTGACCGTTCCAAAGGGCACTTCAGATGTCCGATACACTCCAAAAGGAAGGTACTCTGCTCAGATTGCAACAAATGTGGTATTGCCAAATGGTGACAAATTGAAAATCGTCAATAATCTGCTCGACCACATAATATACGGCGACTACAGTAACTACATAAATCCCCTCAGTGACGTTTTACACATTTACTTTCAAAAACCAACATACGCCGTTCCAGCCTTCACTCTCAAAGGAGATGCCTTGTTACTGCCCAGACATTTGATGGCAATAAAGCTTTACTCACCAGATAAGCCTGGGACGGTTCACACTGGCAGTGAGATACATATTTTGGGGCTGAATTGGCCGGCTGATTTTAGCCTGTCAAATGGCACTGGTATTTGTCGGGAAATACCTCTAGCCGAGCTAGAGCCTAATGGGATGCAGCTTATTACACTTTATTTGTAATTGTAGTCTACTTTGTAAAATACATCCCATATAGGCAGACACAGCGAGATGAGCAGCCTCTCCGCGGCCAGACCAATGCGCGCACCAGAGCAGTGGTTTTCTCGGCGTCTCCGCGGCTCAGATGCAGCACACAGCGCACGGTCCTGTGTCATGCATCACAGGTGCATCCTTTACCTCATGCTGGGCTGTACAGCGGGTACGCGATGTTGCTGTGGGAATGGGGCGGGCCCGGTCAAGAGACGCGGCGAGTAGGCGAAATATGGTGTGCGAGGCATGCAGGACGAGGTCGCTGAATGCGTGCGGAGGGCGGGATGCATTTGTAGTGACCAAAATACAACGGGCCTTATATTAAAGAGAAGGAAGGGTGGGTTGCGCCGTTCCTAGTGATACTAATGTTTCCCACTGGCTGCTCGGTGCTCGTGATGAGCCAGGACAATCCAAGGCTTCCCATATGTCGTCGCTGCTCTGCAGTGTGTCGACTAGACTGCAAGCGTGACATCATGTTAGGCTGGGTGCTACATCATGCTGAAACCGCAGTGCGCAGAGTGGGCGCTGTTAGTACTTTAGTCTGGTGGATATTGCCACTGTGCTCCCGTCATGGCTGAGTCTGTCAGTGCATCATTCCCTGGCAGCACTGTACCTAGGGCCTGTAAAGTAATACATTTAAGCGCCGAATTACTCCTGCGCTTCTTTGTTGTCTTCTTTCTGTTCTTCTTTGCCTCTGGTTCTGTGTTCTGTGTACAAATACAATACACGCGGCCGAGCCACTTCTCCGCGCACCAGGGCAACGTGTCTGCGTGTCTGCGTGCCTCTTGTAAGGAGCGCTATTTGCTTGCGCTTAGATCCGGCCAATTTGTGGCATGATTTTCCAGTGGTATGATTTCCTTAAAACTAATTTGCTTGGTGCTTCGGAGTCAGGCGATAATTCTACATATTATTTAATATTTAAGGACATGCATCAGAAAGTTGTCCATTTAGTATCCGGGTTTCTTAAGTTTTGTTCGGTTTATCTGTTTCAGGAAACCGTACTTATATCTCAACTTAAGATTAAGCTTCAGAAGCAGTTCAGAAGCACGGTAATATGTATAGAAATGGTAATTATCAGGCTTGATTCCCTTTTTGGTTTCCGACTTACCATACATGTTTCCGAGGAAAGAGGTTTCCTGTTTTTTGCGGTTTTATTGCCGTTTCCAGGGTGAGAAACCAGAAAAAACTAAATGGTTAAATTTCTGATGTGGTGTACACGTAGATAGGCAGTTAATTACCACCCACCTTCGTTTACAGTCCAGGAGCTCGTTACAGTTACCCCAGAAGACAGTCCGTCCTGCACAGTCAAAGCACAGTCATTCTTTTAGTCTCCTACCCCTTTTCTTGAGCATCACCCCCAAGACGACCACACTATGGTGAGTTATTTGCACATTTATTCCCACATCCCCCCCCCCTCTCACAACGACATGAAATTTTATTGTATTATGATTATAACTTATGTACAGTATTTAAACATAATGGTATACATCTTTCTGATTTATCCAAACTGTTAGAGTATACTCATAGAAATGGGCCAAAAACGGTCACATTTTCTTAAATTCAGTGCCATCATTTCAATTTCCCACGAGTGTCCCCCCCCCCTCACTCGACTGTTCCCCCCTCTCACTCAAGATGTCAAACCTCAGATCACTAAATTAGCCAAAGAAATATTACTTTCAAGTGGTGAATATGCTATTTACGAGTATTTTACTATTAACAAGATCTTCAGAATAACATAGTAGGTTGATTTTGTAAAGTAGCAATATAATGATTGCATCATTGGTACATGAGATGGATATAATATACAGTTTATACTACATAGAGTAAAATTCCTGTATATCACTACTAATTACAGGGCATTAGAAGTTAAATTAGAGATTGAAGTCCCTTGAGGGGGAGGGGGCGCACTCCGATCAGGAGGGGGGGGACGTGGGAATAAATATGCAAATAACTCACCATAATACACCATATTCTCACGCCCCCCCCCCCGGACTGATCTGTATGGTGAGTTATTTGCACCATATTCTCACGCGCCCCCCCGGACTGATCTGAGTGCCCGCCCCCCAACTCAGAGGGCCTTAACCTATGGGTCGGCAGATAACTGCTTCATATGGCTCCTATTGTGTAAGTGTTGGATAATATCGACTCTAAATGTATTTTGTAGCATTTTTTTACTGTCTAATTTCAAATTATTGATGTAAGGCAGTCACAACATATAATCCGATTTCTGCTTCGATTCTGGAGTACTTTTAAGTGTATTATACATAAATAAAACATATAATACATATATTGTCGGAATCAAGTGAGGAAGATGCTATATTCTCTGTAAATTCTATCTTAACTTGCTTGTTGTTGCAACATCAGGAAATTGTCTGGGTCATTCTGCTTATTATCATTGATTTTTTTCAAATAAAATACACATAACTAGGTCAGCCCTTATCTATATACACTTATATGACATTAAAACCACATATTCAAATTTGTTGCTCTAAGTCGGGGCGGGCAAACTTGAATGTTGGGGGGGAAATCAGGCGTGGAAATTCATCAGGCTCGGAATGATGGCAGTGAAAATCGAGTGAATATTGAGCGAATACATATAATTTCATTGAGAATTTCACGAAGGGGGTTAGAAATATAAGTATGCTTGTGTACTTAAGTGATCCTTGCAAAGTACAGCACAATGAAAAGTGGTCTGGCTTGCCGAGTTGGGGGGCGGGGGCGCGTGAGAATATGGTGCAAATAACTCAACATACTTGGAAAGTGTTGTTTTGAATATCCGATGATGCAGGACAGACGGTATGGAAAGCCGCGGACTCAGTCTGTTTGTCTGTTTGTACCCCGCACGCTCGGCCTGCCTGTGCCATGGTGCAGATCGTGGGAAGACGGGAGCAGACTATTTGCGTGCGCGGAGAAAAGATTGATCTGTTATAGGTTCATGTAGTATCCTTAGGTCTCGGACATAGCAGGAAGAATATTCTGGAGAGAACTTGGTTGGTGCTCAGGAGTTAGGAAAGAAATCTACATATTATTTATAGGTACAAAAGTTACAGTATTTAAACATGTCGTGTATACCCTACCAGACAACTAATTACCACCCACCTTTGTTTATCGTCCAGGAGCTCGTTACAGTCACCCCAGAAGACGCTTGTCCATCCAGCACTGCCAAAGCAAAGTTATTTCTTTATTATCTTATGATTTCATGAGCAACACCCTCAAGACGACCAAAAAAGTCGTTGCTCGCACCCACAAACAATCACATTCTTACAAGACCGATCCAACAAGAGGTGCAGCGTATCTTCTCCGCCGCCTTTGGTCTGATTCATACACATTTCCTCGCTATGATTGTTGAATTGTTGAAATTATTAGTAAAGCTCGTGCTCTTCTTCTTCTCTAGCGAACTCAGCCATATTATTGTAACCATTATCCTCTCCCTCTGGGGCCGTGCGCGTTATTCCGCTTTACCCACAGTGCGTATCATCCCGCTTGCTGTGTGTATCGTCTCCATTATTTCCCGCCCCATGATACCACCTTACCTCGTTGCTCTGCAGTGCACCTGCGCCCTTCTGCATCTCGCTCTGCTTCTGGGTGTAATCAGCATAGGGGTGAATGTATATGGGATATGGTCGGTCCTGGGTAGGCCGTGGGGATAAGAATAAGAGTAAGAGCCAGATCCAGGGCGCGGATACATCACGCACAGTACACTTCCTTTTCAGGGTACATGAGTGAAGATGTACAATGCATCTACTCAAGGGGAATTCAAGTCGTAATGGTCATTGTAATGCCATGAGTGAAACCGGAAACGGCATGATATGTCGGTGGGGTTGACCAACGCCTGATGCGGGTGATGCCCAGTCACATGCTTGTCACCGCTGTCACAGAGCTCATATCTTGGTACATGGCTCCTACACTTTCCACAACATTATTTCAAGGACTTAAAGTAGTTTAACCTGTATTAAAAATATTTAGGGACATCTCAGTAAATTTATGAGTGAATTAAAAACAATTTGAGGGAAGGAGAGTGTAGTTAGTACATTTTCTCTGCCAAAAAGAGGCTCAAAACAAGTACAGAAGGTTCTGTACCAATCCACATGATTTGCAGGGAAAAGTTGCTTAGAAATAAAACTCAAAGAGATTGACGAGACCGATATTTTTATATTTTGCTTATTTCTAGAGATATACCATAAAACTGGCTATTTAACACTATTAGAGGACGCAGATCAAAATTCTGGTCTCGTAGATGTGTAGCCCGTTAAGAATAAATAGCTCTGGCACTTTGAATGGGTACTGAGATGTACGTGAGCATTTTTACTACAGTTTACACTACTGAAAGTCCTTTCTGTGGCTTCAAATATGCTATCAAGTACTTAAGGTACAAGGATGACCAAGGGCGGTCAGATCACATAAGCATAAACGTGATCTTGGACTTTAGGGCCGTTCAAAACCAGCCGTAAAGTGTGGGAAACCGGAAGGCACGTCAAATCTCTGCGAGAAAGTCCGGTACTCTATCGAGGTTCATAGAGGGGCAGGTCATCGGTCTACGCCGAGGCAGGACTTTCATCCCATCATCACTTCGTTCTCGTATGAGCAACCGGGAAGCATACAAGATGTCTTCCACTCCTCGTACCTCGAAAGATACACATTCCCATTCTCCAGCTGACAGTACGCTACTCACATCCCCCGTATTACACATGTTGCGCCTGACTGAGTGTATCTAGGAGATCGCAGCACAACCTCTACAGCGTCGCTGGAAGGACAATTACTTTCCTGCATCCTTCATCTCATGCGGCCTACTATCTCAGAGCATCTGCATATACCTGATGGTACGCGATAGTATGCAGAAATTGCCTTTTGAGCTGTATAACTGATGTTATCCGTAGATCACATAGAAACCCAGTTACGAAAAGGTGTGACTGTATAAGTGTACACTACAAGTTCTCTGAATCTGACAGGACTACAATGCAAAATAGCTGCCACGAGTGACGAAGGGAACAAGCTCATCTTGGCATTGAACAGTTTCATCAGAGTAGGCGTAATTGCCGCAATACAGCAGACAGACAACGCCTCAGAAACGCCATCTTTAGGTAGAGTCTATCTTCGATTAATACGAATACTCTAATTTATTTTATTATAGAAAATAATGCCAAGAATACGGGGCCTGGTTTGGAGGGCACGGATGGTTCTGGAGAATGTATGCTACATTAGATAGCTGCTTGAGGACAAAACTGATATACTATCCACTATAGCGCTGAACCAGGAATCTACGGAATCTGTACATGCGATTCAACCATGTATTCCTTTGGAAGTTCAGGATACTGAGCTAGAATCGATGGTTCAGCAACAAACTCGTGCGCATGTCTTCAATAATATGCCAATCCGGATGCTAGAATTTGATGCAAATGGGTCCAATATCAAGCTCATTGGACATGACAACATATTCCGCATCCTGATGTTGCGGGTACAACCTAAAATTGCTTCCCCGGAATTTCAGCAGGACTGGAAGGCAGTCTATTGCCTATTGGATACAAACTCCATGAACACGATTAGGTCGGACAGGATGATTAAAATGTTAGTGGATGCGGTATCTGAAGTCACGTCTTACGCAATATTGTCACATACATGGATACGCGAGGCGCCTGGAGACGTCATCTTTAACACCTGGAATAGCCGCTTGCGGAATGAGCGTGGGTGGACAAAAGTCAGAAATTTCTGCCGCATAGCCGCCCATGACCATAAAATGGCCCTTGGCTGGGTTGATTCTGTCTGCATTAACAAGGAAAGCAGTTCCGAACTGGATGAATCCATTCGCTCAATGTACAAATGGTATCGAGGCTCACACATATGCATCACCTATCTGTCGGAGACGGAAGCTCTTGGGGATGGTGCGCACGACTCCTGGTTTACCCGTGGATGGACCTTGCAAGAATTACTTGCTCCAAACGAGGTAGCATTTTACAATCGGCACTGGCAATTACTTGGAAAAGATAAAGACAGTGCCATTATATCTTCGGTTAGTGCAGAGACTACCATTACCGGCGAGGAGATGGAAAAGTGTCGTTCTGGACACAAGGATCGCATACCCATTGGTAGGATTTTACAAATGGCTTCTCGACGTCAAGTTACCAGAGAGGAGGACTCGTCATACGCCTTACTTGGACTCTTGGATGTCAATATATCGGTTGCATATGGAGAAGGGGAGACATCAGCATTTCGCCGGCTATTCCAGGAGTTATTGGCCACCAGGAAGCACGTACTCGATCTGTTTAACCGACGGTATAATAGGTATGACAGCCTTATTCCATCATCTTTGAAGAAATACACTTTCAGATCATGCCTGTTTGACGGGGAATATGGACGGGAATTGTTGAATTATCAACCTCCTGAGCCCATAACTCTGACCCATCTTGGAGTACGATGCCAATGGCTTCTTCTTCCGACACTTTGTCTCGAACAAGGCTCTCCAGATGAGATATTCATTCCAAAAGGACAGTACTCTGGTCGAATTGCAGGAACCTTCACATTGGATAATGGAGACCAACTCAAACTCGTCTGTAATTTGCTTGATGCAAGACTATACGGCAACCAGAGCGACTATGTACATCCCCTCAGTGATGTCTTACCCATGTCTGATAGACAACCAACCATTGCAGTGCCAAGTTTCACTCTGAAGGAAGATGTCTTGTTACTGCCCGAGTATTTCATTGGAATTAGCGTTTATACACCAGATAGGCCTGGAACAGTTCACAGTGGAAGCAAGATACGTATATTGCCGACAAGCTGGCCGGTGCGCCTCCGACTAGAAAATTCCACTGGTAGTTCTCGGAAAATACCTGTACAAGATCTAGAACTTCATGGAATGCAGCTTGTTACCCTTTATCTATAAATGTACTCTACTTTGTTAAATACATCCCGCATATATAGCATGTATACATAGGGAACGAAGTCCTTGTCTTTATTTGTTAATCAATAGGTGGGGACAGGAGTTCTCATAGACAACCTCAGTCTCTCTCATCTAGCAATGTTCGAGTGAGAAATCATCAGGTAACATCCTCAATACTGCTGCATATAACATACTCACCCGTACCGACAACCTCGACCTGGGAGCACGGACATTGCCTGATTTCAGTATTTTACTGTCCCATTTACAGGTATGCAACTGTAAATCAACGTAGATAATGCGCCTTTACTTTACGATATTAACCTACATTAAATGATGATAATCGCAATGGGAATCGCGTGTTAACACGTGATAGTATATTTGAGTAGGCTCCGCCGCTGACTCGATACACGCGTACACATTTAAAAACGAAGACAAGTCACAGGATTGTGCATTGATTGCGCATGCAGGCCGAGCACGAGCAAGAGTGAGTTTGATTCTCCGATTTCGTATTGCTTTTCTATTTTTACTTGGCCAACAACGGTATCTCTCCACTCCCACTCACGATTGATCACCAGCACCACCCACTGACACCCTCTTCACCGCCCGCTCATGTCGACTGATTGATGCCGACGCACAGGATGCCGCGCCCAGCATGCCCGTGAAGGACTGGAACTGCGAGCCTGAAGCTGAGCTCGGGATGTTGTCTATCACAACAGTCTTTCACTGTGCGAGAATGCAAGAGCGGCGGAAAATGAGGCGGGGTACCTAACCAAGGATGGAAGTCGGGACCGATTTAGGGATAGAAGCGAGAGGCTGGGTGCCCAAACCAAGGGTGGAAGCACGAGGCCGACCAATGCCCATTACCACCACCAGCCGTGCTGTCCATTAACTACCCCTCGGCCTCCTCATCCTCACTTGCCATGATCCCGGCATGCGCGTGCGCACCCACACGCTGTCACCCTGCTCCGCCTCGTCCGCCTTCTTTGTGCTCAACGCTAACGACATTGCACCATACGCCCTCGTCTTGCCCAACCCAAGCACATTCGTACCAGCCGCCCGGAATCAGTGAGCCAGGGCAGATTAGGACCCCCCGCCCGTAGCCTTACCGTGTCGGCTCGACTATGCCCGTCCACTGGCGCTTCCCTCTGTCCCTTGCTCCGAGCACTGCACCACTCTGTCGTTTTCATCGAACCCCTTGGGCCTTTCCCCGAGCCTCCTCTGCCGCACGACACGTCCTGCCTGCCCACGTCAGGCTCCGCGCCGCCGCTTCAGGTGATGGTGCATGCATCCCTTTGCAGTCTTCCCTTCCTCCGGGTCTTATCTGCGGCGCCCCGTCCTGTCCCTTCTTCCATGCACCACGGTGCGTGAAGTGCTCGTTCAATGCATGCATGGATTTGAAGTTTTGGACTTGTGTGTCAACAGCGGATCAGTGTTGGCTTTCTGCTCACAGGCTGCTCGCGTTGACCCAGTTCCCTGCAGTTGTCGCTACCCTGGAATGCGCCGACTCGTCGCTATCGTGCATCGCGCCCTGATAGGCTGGGTCCTGTACAGTGCATCACGTCCAGGTATTAGCATCGAGCCCAAGTCGCAGCGCGAGGGGTGAACACTGTGATACCGCGGGGATACATATCACCATAGCGGGCCCCGTGAGGGCTACGTCGTTTCCTGTCAGGGTCAGTGTCTAGCATGCATCAGCACTCAGCACTGAATAGAACTCGTCAGCCGCTCCGCCCCTTCGTCTGGCTCTGCGTACAAGCACAAATGCAAGTACACGTACACGTACATCAGGAAGATTACACGCCTCTCGGCGGCACCTGGCAGGCTTGACGCTGCTTGGGAGAGGTTGGGACACTTGGCTATGCCAGGTGGTGCCCCAAGCCCCCTCAACTATTCTGACTTGGGCAACTTGCGGTAGAATACGCCAATGTATTGCCAACTACGTACAAGTATATTAATAGAACTCCAATCAGCTCCCAAGTGCGTCTCAACCGCTGGCACTGCCACGCAATTCATGCTCACTTATACCTATACCTCCAAGTCGCACCAAGTCACCCCCAACCCCTTGTGCCGACGACGATTGCTCCGGCATGCCACGCCGGATTTGTCGATAAGTTTTCTCGCAGGTTCCAACTTGGTTCCAACCTCCAACATCTAAGTGCTCTTCGACAGTCCAAGAACTCTGAATGCCTGTATCTACAAGGTAAGTCTTTCTCCCAGTTAGTCTGTTTGATACTGATATTTCTCACAAGGTCTCAAACCGTGCAAGGCGAGCACCAGGCCAATGATGGGCACCAGGCTCCACCAACACCAAAGTCCCCATCATCCAGACCGACCCCCTTCAGTGCTGATGACCCACCACCTAAGCGTCGCCGCAGAAGCATGACATTGTCCACTGGAGCAAAGATCATGCGACTCACCTGTACAACATGGCCCAACAATTCAGTTCCGAGTCAAACAGCTCAAACCGCGTCCACTAGGAGAGAAGATACTGGCGATGCGGATGTAGATGAGGGGGGTTCAAGCAACATTAGTTCCCAGCGTGAACTGCAGCCATGTAAGCATGCACTCTCTTTCATTTATTTCTGTGAAATTACAACTGCTTTATAGTTCCGTTGCCGCCTCGCTCCTGCAGTGACCACATGACCCAGCTTGAGTTCATGATACTGCAACTCAAGCGCGACACCATGCACTGTAACATGGCCCTGCGGCGCCACTGCCAATTGCTACAAGATGAATTCTATCGCTTGCAGAAGGCCTGCGACCGGGAGTTTGACGACATTGCGCAAATTTCGACAGACAGCAAAATTGCCCTGGCACGCTTCGACAAAGCACGGACTCGGCTTGTCCAAGTCATTAATAGTGTAGATTTCTTTAAGGACTCTCATGGTGTGTAGTAGATACTAGTATATGTAGCTTTACGTGCTTGTTTAAAATGAACATCAAAATTTACGAACATATTATTTGTCTAAACCATGCTGAACACTAGCTAATCTAAGCGTGAGGCTATCTAGTTTATCCAAAGTGCCTGGCAAACCTGTAGCAACGGACTGGAGCTGCTCGCGTGTGTCGTTTAGGATGCTTTGCAGTCCCTCGCAGATGGCATGCAGCTCCAACAGCCTGATCTGGATTTTTCGCCCTAATAAATAGCCGTCATATTGCATATTTGTGAGATTGCGAGCAAGCCCTTGTATACCCAACACAAAGCCCGGGAGAGAAACTGTATCCAAGTCCAGTGGTGTCTCCACAGCTTCAATTCGACGGTCATTGGAAGCGTTGATGTTTTCTGATTTGCTGGACTTGTCAGCTGAGTTTCTGGGCATCGAAACAGAGGTGCTTGACAAGTTGGGCAAACACAGTGGCTGCGTATGTGTAGCAGATTGTACAATTGGCTGTGAGTCAAGCGACGGCGAGTCCGGCGGTGGGGCCGTGGCGCTTTCAGCTTGATTTTCACCTCGCGTTTGTGGAATCCAGCCTCCGCCCGTGGGTGTGTCTGGACATGTTTCCAGAGGCACGTACAGATCGTCCTCGTGCTGTGAATCCGGAACGTGTCTGGAAAATATTTACTAAGCCGTGTGTAGTGCATAAATCAACGGACTCATGGCATACCTTTCCATCTCCTCAAACTTGAAACTTCGGCGCATAGGCCGCGGGCAGGATGTGTCACTTTCCGTAGGGGAGCTATCAAACACCGCTTCAGTTCTGGCACGCTTCTGGGGATTCCTCACAGCGTTGTCCATACTGAGAATGAGAGTAAGGCTGTATGATTTAAAAATCTCTCCTTGTCTGTGGTTTTGGCTTACATAAAGCGTCACATTGTACCCCAATTCACCCCCAACTCATGTAGGAAAATGGCGAAAACACATATTTTTAAAAGATGATTTCATGAGAATGATGATCTATGTACTTGTTCACAAAGAATGCTTTATATATATCTAGGCTATCGCGAAAATCAGCCTCCCGTGGCACGAATCCCTCCCCAAAAATAGGCATTAGATGCGCGCCTCGCAGAATTGACTTGATATGAATTACGCTAATTAAGCGCTGTTCATTGTGCCTGCCATGTCCATACATGTGCGGGCGTACACGCCATAATCCAGTATCTCTGTCACATTGGGAACCATAGGTCTTGAACCATTCGACGAGAGCACAAGGGTATGTGACATTATCAAATTTGAATGAAATGAAAAGTTTAATGCGCACTGCACTCATGCCCTTTATACCAGGCTTGTCTTCATCTTCCACAACCAATGCGCAGTCTCGTCGAGGGCCCTCGTCTCTCCAGTTCTCTAGACACCGTATTCTCTCACGGGTCATCCCGCGGATCCCACATTCATCGCTAGGGGCATAAAATGTGGCTTCGGCAGAGTTGAAGACAGACACCTGAGTGGTTTTAGGTATGGCGGGGCAGTTGTCTAATGGGATGTCATTTGACGATTGGTCCGCATTTGGATACAGTTGGTCGTAAAGAAATCGCCGTGTAAGTTCTTCTAGGTTGGGCTGTGAGATACGGACTGCCAGGCCCTCGAAATCACGCGGCCATTTGCGAGCTATAGAGACAGTGTATCGTTAGCCATCAAATTTTCAATGTGACATTGAAGTTACTCACTGCGAGTACGAGCAAGAACAACATTGCCCATGACCACATTGACATCAACCGGGCCAGTATCATCATTGTCCATGCTGCCAAGTGGTTGAGGTGGCGGCGCCCGCGTTGGTGGAAGCATTTTGCGAGCAACAAAATCCACCCTTGCGGCGGCAAGCTTGTCCAAACGTTGGTTGATCAGGAGCATTTGACCTAGTGCCTCATACCGATTAGAGCGGCGGTAGGGCTCCTTTACAGCTGTGATGTGTCGGGACTCGGTGATAGATGAACATACACCACCCGGGGTGCCAAACTCCATGATTAAATGCGGATAGTGGGACAGTGCATGTTGGCGTGGCAGGGAAAATCCAGTTGGTCGAACACCAGTCTCCCTGAAGATCTCTCGAGTGTGATGGAATTTTGCAATGGCGCGTTCAAGGGCCTCCAGTGATTGCTCATCAAAGTCGTTTCGGCGTGCCAGATAGCAAGCATCCATGAATGCAGCAATAGCCTGCACCATGCCGGAAGGCAGGTGGCCCGAAATGGCAGGGAGATACACTTTCATAAGGGCTTTAGAATCTGTACCTGTCCATTGCTTAAAGCGCCGGCCTTGTGGGAACCGGCGAAGTGACGGGTAAGCTGGGGCAGCTGCAATACTAGAAAGATGTCAGCAGACTATGTATAAACAAAGTATGGTTGATTTAGCTTACCGGGCATCAATATCATCCATAATTGCGGAGGCCTCAGCATCTGAACGATTTTGATGCAGGAAATCATTGGTCCAATCAACCAGATGATCCTTGAACGTCCCCTTGATCAACTGATGAAGAAGGTCGGGTGTCATCATTTCATGAATGTCAGCACGTGGAAAATGGTATGTGAACGGCTACACCGAGCAGTTAGCTTCCTGGTCAACATGCTTGAAGCCTCAGTACTAGACGTACCGTAATATAGTCATCAATTCCGTATTCATCCCACAGTGTTTGCGAGCTGACTGCATCACATAGACCTTGCGTATGCACATGAGAACGATTTGGTGATGGTAGGTCTAGGTTGTTATATGGACTCGTACACCTGCATCAGGAAAATCACTTTTTTCCCGAGAGCTATTTAAAGACATTTTAGTAACTTTTAGTCCATCGTTTCAAACTAGATTTAATTAAAGCCCCAATCATATCTTTAAATAGCTTGATAGGTCTTCGGCAGTCTTTTTAGCCTTGCCTTAAACCAAGTATAGCTTTGTAGGTCTCTGTAGGTCTCTTTAGGTCTCTACAAGTCTTTTTTATGTACATTTTCTTATAACCATATAAAACTTGTACATTCCACTGTAAAACCATAAATTCTATAGCTATAGGGTAAATTCTAATCTAATTACAAAAACTAACTAAAGAAAAGTCGCAACTGGTGGTCATTTCTATGCAGGTCTTGTTGGGCTCTATTATACAAGTTGATTGGTCGGCAAACCCACCCATTCCAACTCTGGGTATTCTGATCTAATACTTGTCGTTCTGCTAGAAACTGTATGCCATCACTGTAACTTTGATCGTCCTTTTCATGCTTATCCTGGATTGTCAGAAAGTAGACTCGTTCCAGTTGAGGCATTGTCGGCGACCAAACAACAGACACAAGTGAGGAAACAAAGTCCCTCATATAACCCATACTAGGATTGGTGTCGTACATATGGTAATGTAGCAACCGAGGAGTATAGATAATGACCGATTTCAGAAATGAAAGACAACCTAAAGCAGAGGCCCAGTCTCTAGAACACCATGGATATAGTCCAAGACGATTATCCTAATATAAAGAATATGAGTAAAGATAGGGTAACATAGAAGTATACAACTAACCTGTATCGGTAGTATTTGCATACGACAGTCATATATAACCTGAAGGTTGACTAAATGGGGACCCAATGAATCGACCCATTTATCCAAAACCTCCGAAACCAACCAAGCAACATCACCACAGTGAATTTGTAAGGCTTTTACTTGCATATTAGAGAACATAATTGCATAGAGTTTCACAATTGTATTCTGTTGGTTGTTGACTCTGGGAATTCGGAACTGCAATGCCCAAATGTTAGCAAATGCATTGGTGCAGCTGGAAAGGCGATGCTGTCGGTAGAAACTAGTAAAGTCTTCACAGAATTGGAGCTGGGTTGCATATTGGTCCAGTGATGTCAGCGAAGGCATAGTGTTTCGGCTTGCTAACCAAGCCTTATATCCCAACTGCCGAAAGACACCTCCTGACTTGTAGCTAGGCAGCTCCCAAAACAAAGCTTCTAAAATAATATCCCGAAGCTCAAAGGGAACTATTACATTTCACTACATAAGAATGTATATAACAATCCAAAATAAATACAACATACTTTTCGTCCATCCAGGAGCAATAAGCTCCTGAATCTCTTGCAGTGTTGAGGATAATATGTATAGCCATGAAAATATATAAGCTATAAGGTGAATGCTATGTATTCCGACTAATAGCAGCAGATACGATCAGTAAAGCTTATATTGAGCTGGCATATAAACATACACTTAGAAAACAGTTCAAAATACACCTGGTGGGTTTGCCGACTAGCTACTATGGGCATTTTGATAGAAAGACAAGAAGTTGTTGTAGACATTGTAAGAAATGTATGGGTCAATTGAAACAGCACAGAATATAGTAAGCCTACAGCGAAAAACATTTACTGTTTGTGTAACTATAATGATCACCTGATTATTTACCCAACTTCGCTATACCAGTACATAATGGGTATCGTTCGCAACCATAGTACAATAGTAGAATGTACTTTGTAAATAATAATGACTAGGAGCTTTAGTCTACTAATTATCGCCTTTGTGATTCAAAGGCCCCTCAGCTTCAACTTCATCAACCATATTCTCAAACTCCTTTAGGTTTACCTTTCCCTCACAATACTTCCTCCAAGCTGCTGCTAAAGTGTTTGAAGTGACGATAGCAGCGACGATAGCAGCGACAAGCTGCTGGAAATCAGGGTCTTCAGTGGTCGGATCAACATTGGGGACTCCTGTTCCATGAAGCCTTTTAGGCTGCCAGACAATACAAGTGTTTGTTGCTTGCTGGATACGAATCCCATATTCTGGAAGAAAGAAGTTTCCTCCATAAGACACACAGTTATGGGAACGATGCAGGGTAAGCATTGCTCCATATGTGTGGGGGTGAGCTTCCATATGCATATGCCTATAAGTTAAAGTGGATGATCAGAAATGAAGATATAGCGACAAGAGAAATATACCTTGAATAATTTCTTGTGATAAAAGCTCCTGGTGGGGCAAGACCAGTACCAAAGAAATCATATGACTCATGGGGCAGAGACACAGTATACTTTGTAACATCGGTAGTTGGAGTCTCCGAATCACCTTCTTTCATTGTCCTCACCGATGATTCTTCATGGCACTCCTGGTAGTTGTTACCTTCTCCATCGTTTGAAGGAATTTTAAGCACCTTTGAAAAGTTCTTGATATCAGTTGTCACCTCCTCAGGAAGCTGTTTCTCCATAAGCTGCCATATAAAGGCAAACAAATTGGAACCCTCGATGTTGGCCTCAACCCTTTTATCGTCCGAAAGTTTCTTCTTTGATGCGACGATGTTTCGGACCCAGCCAAACTCGCATCGGCTTCTGGCACCTGCAGACCAACCAAGCTGAACAAGCTTCCCAGGATCTTCTTTCTATAAAAAATATTAGTATAAGTTACAAAGACAGTAAACAAGAATACCCTAAGATTTCGGCGAATGTCAGTCTGAAACTCGGCAGTATCCTTCGCCCATTTGAGAGCACCCTTATGCTTGCAAAAGCCACGAATAACAACCCCAACAATTTCGCCAGTTTCAGAGTCTTCGAGAATCACATTCTCATCGGGACCAATGTCCAAAGAAAGTCTAGAAGGATCGAGCAGATGTAATGGCTTTCGAGGAATCCTAGCATCGGCCTGTTTGCCTACTGTAAAATGGTCCCTCCATTTGTCCATGATTTCCTGATTCTCGGTGATGATATGCATAGGGGGGGGGTAGTAGTCGCTTTCAGCCAGTTTCTGAACCTTTACCCTCTTGATGCCTTTAAGAAACTCGTCCCGATCCTTGTTAGTCCAGTTAAGTCTAGTTGCTTTGGTAAAGTTGGATTTTCTCTTTTTATACGACTTTGCTGCAGTTTTTCCAGCTTTATAGGCAGCAAACAAAGTAGGGAAGCGTGTATGGCGAGGTGGAAGAGCAGATGTGATTGTTTCATATATGCTAGGAAAGGAGCTGCCAGAGAAATAGACTGCACCGAGTTCAGAGGCTTTGGCAGAAGCTGCAAAGGCAGCTCTATTATTAGATTTGAGATAGTGAAGAGCAGTAGTGTCAGATTCTAGAAACTGAAGTAAGGATTCCAGGTCTTTCTTGGAAATAGTAGAAACAGTAGATTGGGCAATGCGAGCTTTGGCTGGCTTCGAAAGGCGAGCCATTCTGGCGATGTGGTGGTTGCTGATGAAGATTAGATAAAGAATTAAATTTGGCGATCAAGCTTGAACATCGATCAGGTAAGCGACACCAGCCAAATACCACCACTGCCCTTACTCTTTCTGTCCTGTTTCTGTCTTTTTACTGGCTTTGGGCCCACTCAACCCTTTCCTGCTAGTGGATCTAAAGACATTGGTAATACACTTCTTACAGGCTATAGTGGGGTTTTAATCTTGCTTAAGTCATAGTAAGATGTGGATTGCTAGTGTCTGGGAGATAACCATAGTGCAAAGGGTGTAGGCTGGGGATATAGCATTCTTCTCACATTTGCACCTTCAAGAACATCTTAGTCCTCTGCAAACCATCTCCAAGATCATGCCAATCCATCCTGTACTAGACAAGTACCATCTTATAGGTGTCAAGTGCCCTTAGGACACAATTTTCATCATATATCTGCCAATAACCAACCAAACAGTATGATTTTAGCATTTCCTGATTCGTCTCATTAATACCTATCCAACAGTACCATTCATTGCGCGATTTAGTGGGTATAAAGGCGATGTCGATACAGGTGTCCTCCTTCCCCTAGATGGGACAGATTAATTCATAGGTGCGCTTCCAGCTGTCCTGAGTCCTTCAAACTTTGGGAACACTTACTGAACTACATTAGGTACCTGCCTCTACGACGGCTTAATTTATGGAGCAACCAAGCATCCTGCATCTAAAGTTGTGTCCAACTTCGGAGTTTTGAGGTATCCCATTGATTCTGGCATAGGTTCGTCTTCCATCTCTTCAATTCTTGCAATGCTGAATTCACCTTGATTGTAGCTTTCCAACGAGCCCTCAAACGCTTCATATCATTGCCTGGAACCCGAAATCACTTATGTGCTCCTCCTCCTCCTCCCTCCCCCAGGTAAAGTACTTCATATCTTGGGTTCCTGTTCGTATTTTTACTTAATTCTTTTTAGAGTCTTTTACTACACATAGTTATAGACTATTCGTCTAGGTTTCGGCAGCCGATAAGCCCTCAATATCCGACCTCCTTAATGACCATATGACTACTGCTGCAGAGTTGAATATCATCTCCTTCCTTCAATTTTCAACAAAGGCTTTCGCAACTTGGCATGTTTATTCACCATTTATGTGGGGTTTGAATGCGTCTACTACACAAATTGTGGGACTTCTGGATGTCTGTGAGTAGCCATGTCCTCCTCCATCTCCCTGTCTTGGACTAATTTTGCTCTAATTCCAGAACAACTTCTTCAATTGCCTCGTGGTTTTTCGGAGCGTTTTTGCGTCAATTAAGGCTTTCTAACGAGCCCTCAACCGCGTTACTCAGGCCAGAATTAGAGTTTAAGGGTGGTCCAGATCTAGGTCTCCTCCTTCCCCTAGATGGGACAAATTAATTCATAGGTGCGCTTCCAGCTGTCCTGAGTCCTTCAAACTTTGGGAATACTTACTGAACTACATTAGGTACCTGCCTCTACGACGGCTTAATTTATGGAGCAACCAAGCGTCCTGTACCTCAAGTTATTGTCCAACTTCGGAGTTTTGAGGTATCTCATTGATTCTGACATAGGTTCGTCTTCCATCTCTTCAATTCTTGCAATGCTGAATTCACCTTGATTGTAGCTTTCCAACGAGCCCTCAAACGCTTCATATCATTGCCTGGAACCCGAAATCACTTATGTGCTCCTCCTCCTCCTCCCTCCCCCAGGTAAAGTACTTCATATCTTGGGTTCCTGTTCGTATTTTTACTTAATTCTTTTTAGAGTCTTTTACTACACATAGTTATAGACTATTCGTCTAGGTTTCGGCAGCCGATAAGCCCTCAATATCCGACCTCCTTAATGACCATATGACTACTGCTGCAGAGTTGAATATCATCTCCTTCCTTCAATTTTCAACAAAGGCTTTCGCAACTTGGCATGTTTATTCACCATCTATGTGGGGTTTGAACGCGTTCCTTACACAAATTTTGAGATTCCTGGATGCCTGTGAGTAGCCATGTCCTCCTCCATCTCCCTGTCTTGGACTAATTTTGCTCTAAGTCAAGAACAACTTCCTCAATTGCCTCGCGGTTTTTTGGAGCATCTTCATGTTGATTCAAGCTTTCTAACGAGCCCTTGAACGCGTAATTCCGAGCAGAATTATCATCTTCATAAGCGCCCTATCAATGTTTTGTATAATATGTATCTAGTCTTGTTAGGGTCAATATATAACATGTTTTGTATAAGAATTTTCAATAGTACTTGTTAAATGGCAAATGCATTTCATGTATTTTGCATACCAAATCAATCAATATTACATTCGCAACTCTGCCCAAAGTTTCCTGTTGTAGTCCCGGAATCATTAACAATAATCACATGATTTATTTACCAGCTTGAGACCTTTCACTTGACTTCGCTTTCGAAACCCCAAATTTCATGCTTCCCAATAGTGATGAGGTTGAAAGCTCAGTTTACTATGAGCAAGAAAGAGTAATTACTATAACCTTGCCATTCCCGAAACAGCCTGCTAATTACTAGTACTTATAGTATTTGCTTGCTCCTGCTACTTCCGATGATGCAGCTCCTGAGAACATTGACTCTTCCGACTCTTCCCAAGTATGTATTTCTCTACACATCCTTTTTAATTAATAACTGGTCTAGTAAATATGTATACCAAACTATATGGTAGAGCTGTACTCGGTAGTCGCTATCTTTTTATATTATATAAGCCATTCCAGCTTAGTCAGACCGGAAATAGTTGCTCATATCATGTCTTTCCCTTCGTAAAATATACATCTGGCAATTACTTCCTGCTTATAAGCATTCATTTTTGCAAGCTTACTCATACTGCTTTCTATTTGTTTTCTATCCCTATGGCCAACACCAGAAGCACTACCTCCCAAGCGAAGTCTGGTTCCAGCAAGTCGGCAGCATCGAAAAGGAAGCCAAGAGCTTCTAACAAGGGAAAGAATTTAACTATAAATGATATACCTCAGGACATGATACAACAGATACTCAAGCAGCATGCGAGTACTTCAAAGCAAGCTGAGGCTGAGAAAGAAGAAGGTATGTATTTGTCTCCTTGCTGAAACGATACTAATGGGTTTGGCTAGAGATTACTGCTCGCAACAAAAGACTTATGGGCGAGGAAAACGAGAATGAAAAAGACTCTGATGGTAATGAAGAAGACAGCAATAGAGCAGCTAAATGACCAAGAGTTGACAATCTCAACAGGGAAGAACTCGACATAGGCAATCAGGTTTTTGGCGAAGCGACAAATACTAACAGGCATGATGGGGATACTACTGACGATAGTTTGGAAGATGGGGAAAATGAAGGCAATGAAGAGGATCATGACGATGGGGTTAATGATATTCCTATGGCCGGAAATGAGGTATGTTCTCTACTAGTACTATCGGTATATGCTATACTTATTCTTCTTATCATATATAGATTATTATTTTATCGGATTCCGAGCATAAAGTAAGCACTTTGTAGCTATTCAATATAGAACTAATCTTGAATAATATTCTATAGTCATCGAAGAGGCTTGGGACTCGGCGATCCCAGGAGTCTGTGGCAACCTCTTTCAAGAGCTCTGCACCATCGTCAACAACCTCCTCTAAGACTTCTGCTTTGTTTTTGGAAAGTCAGAACAGTGGGTTTTCCTTGCACTCAAAGAAGGTGACGAAGCATAGTTTGCCACCATATGTTATGGATACAGCTATAGAGGCGAAGAAGTATCTTCGCTTTAACATGGTGTATAGCCCAAGCTTCTGGACTGCTGGGGTAGGTCCAGACCGAATCGATGCTTGCTGGACAGCTTTCTGTGAAGCTGCTAAGCAAGGCGATAATACCCCCCTTGTTATCCAGGTTTCAAAGGAAAGAGCTACAAAGCCACTCGTCATTCGCTATGTGAGTACAAGTTATATTATTTCGTTTGGTTAAGTATTTTGACTAGTACTAGATCTCCTATGCTCGTTCACAATTCATGAGCTCGGTAATTACTGCTGCCCGAAGTGCGACCCAGAATGCATATGGGCTTGGTATCAATAAGAAGAAAGATCAAGAAATTATCACCTGGCTCCTGGAAAAGGCAAAGTTCATGTACGATCAAGTTGATACAACTGTAAGTAATATTTTTTCATAATTTAACATACTAATAGGAGTATTAGGCCAAGACGACTGGAGGACAGCCATTCAAGTCAGAGAAGATGCTTCATATAATTGAAGAGTTGTGGTTCAAGACTGCAACACGAGCAAATAGTTCGACAACTCTGGTTACTCGGCAATTAGCAATAGACAAGGCATTACCACCATCGATGTTTGCGATTACTTTAGCAGCTGTATGTTTCTATTAATGTTACTTTATCGCTAGTCTATCCTTACTCACAATTGGTTTAGATGGAGCATTCGTTACAAGAGCTCAAGGAAGGCCATGGTACAAAGAGTCAGAAGAATTTTGACGAAACGACTATTAGAGTTTTGTACAGTGCTTCTGCTATTACTTATTACCTTGCACTACTAATCATATTGCTATAGATATAGTCGCCATATGGGTAACTGGATGGTTCTCGAGCAGAAGTCTAGTGGATGGGCTTTAAAGTGGAGGCAAGATGCTTTCCAACAGCTATGGTAGGTTTAATTTGTTCGCTGGTTTTTTCCCTTACTAATTATGTTTATAGCCCGTCAGATATGTTTATTGGGTATGACGAAACAGATAATTTAGCAGATTTTGATTTCGGAACTTTGAATGCGACTATACCAGTACTACCAGAGGCAGAGCCAGCATTACCACTGGATTTGTAGTTTATACTGTTATCTAACCTTCTTTTATAATGCCTTCTTTTATAATCATTCTTTTGATTCCTCGTATACTTATTTTAGATAAAAGGCTACAATTAATACACTATTTTGAGCGATTGCAGAGTCTCATAAGATCTCTAAATAGCTTTCTAAGGTTGCTAATGTGCTATAGAGAAGTGTTTTAAAGATACTACGAGATATCACAAGAGTCTTCTTTTGTACTCTTTTAGGTCTTTCTAAAGCTCTAAAAATGTTTATATTTTTTAAAAAAAGACATTATGTTGTGCCTTTATATCTTTAAGTGGGTTTATTTGTTTCTCTTAGTGTCTACAAAAGCTACTAATATGCTATATAAAGACCTTGTTTGAATCTTTTAGGATCTTTAAATATGCCTGATAATGTATTAATGTGGTTTTTTTATATCTTTTAAATGTTTAGCAAGGTCTTTTATTATACTTTATTTGAAGCACTTGATGTCTTTTGATTGCTTCAAGAGCGCTTTAAATTACTTTTTTTTGCTTTTTTTTAAGAACTGTGATGACTTAAAGTACACTTTTTATTGTCTTTTATTGCTTCATAAAGTCTTTTTAATGTCTTTTTAACTTTTATACCTGGAGACTTTGCTTTTTAAGTCTCCTAGAGACCCAGGTCTCCTGGGGTCTTTTTAAGTCTTTTTAAGTCTTTTTGAAAAATTAAAAGACTTTTTTCAAAAAAGTGTTTTTCCTGATGTGACAAGTATAAGTTCATGGAAAGTTAAATGAAAGCATGGCATAACAAAGAGCTTACCGGGCACACCAGCCTGAGACAATACCTGATAGATACACCTGCTCAGGGTAGTCGGCTATATATGCAGCCAGGTCATATATCACCCGTCGATAGTGTCCATCTGGACAGCGTGTTATAACCGGTGTTGTCATTCCAGGATGCAGCGACTGTAACATCAACACCAGTGAAGAATGATACAGTTGCCGCTTGAAGTTATGGAAGGCAACTGTGTTGTCCTCCTTACGCTCGCCTTACCAAAACAAGTTAACACAACACGTAGCAAGGTAGATTAGAATAGGCACTCACATTTAGGAATAGGGAGAAATCCCAACAGAATGACTGCATTACAATGTGCCCGGCGTACTGTGTTGTGTACATTCCCAATCGTGAGGTAGACTGGATGGTACTCTACATGTCCTGTCATGACTGAGACGACTGTCTTGTCACTCCCTAAGATTATTGGACAAATCATGGCGCCCTTGGTAGAGGGGTCATCCTTGAATATCTTGGTCTAAGGTAAGATGTTAGACGTGCAGCAGTCACATTAAATAAAGCAGGACTCACACTGTGGCGCCAGGCATTATTGCCTGACATAAAATCACTCCATCGCCTTTTGCCATGGCGGTCGAGGCTAACATACGGGGTATAGTCAATCTCGCCATCAAAGTCCAGATTGCCCAAAGACTCCATAGTCACGGCAGCCGCAGGACGAAAGTAGACATCGTATTTTGCATGCATCCAGGTGGGATCCGACACGTTGACAGGCTGATCATACACTGCCCCAAAACACCTCCATGGCACCTCGCCCAGGCCAATATCGTCGATATGTGCATATACGTCTTCATGATTCTTGAATGTCGTGCTTGATTCCTTGCCCATTTCCTCGCATGATAACGCCCAGATGTCCAATAACTCATCAATATTTCCCGCTGACATTTGCTCGCGACAATACAGGAAGTCGGCCAGTCTGAATTGTGCTTCATTCTCAAAAGGAAGCCATCCTTCACGAGGCTCTCGCGGTGGTGGCGGCGTGCCGGGGGCCAATGGTACCCCGTTTATATCACAAGGATCACCTGTAAATAAATGTCAATGCCTAAGTACGTACGAACTATTGACCAATGAAAGTAACTTACCAGTTAAGTAGGGATGCAAAATCTTTCTGGGCTGACGCAAAGGATTGGGCGGATTGGCTTCCGCTAAGGGTGGTTCATTGTTCCCAGCTTCGGCGTAGTTGTCTGTTTCGTCAAGGATGTTGTGGTTGGCAGGTTGGCATGTACAGTGCGAACATGGTATGTACGGCCACTTTGACTTCTGAATTTTGAGGGACATCCTGGAACGACACAGCACAGTTTAGACATGATGTTGATGGACGCAGGTAATTGAATTTTGAGTGAAGTTCATGTGGCTTGGATTCTGCGGTGATGAATTGGTTTTGAATTGGGGCATCAGCGTGATGAATTGGCTGCGATCGAGAAAGGTCGGTCAATGATTGAGAGAAAAAAAGAAGTAACGCACCTTGTGACACTCAAGCGTCTACTCCTCACTACAACCTCTTGCCCAACACTCAATTACTTGCGTTGTCCCAGGCCAGTAATTATGGCCAAGGGAGACATATCTCAGTCTCAAGCTCCACTAGGCGGGCGTAAGTCTATTTTTCTTCTTCTGGGAATATATGTACTCACCGTCACATAGGAAAAAAATCAAAGAATGACTTGTTGCCCGCTCAGTTGCCCGCTCAAAATTCTCTCGAACCGGCTTCTGTAGAAGGGTGTCCTAAACGCGCCGCAGGCAAGTACTCTCCAGGCCAATCTATTGTCGACACACAGCCTCGTACCCGTCGTACTGCTGCTCAGATTCAAGCGGATAAAGAAGCAGCTGAACGTGTCGCTGCAGCCGCTTACCAGCTGGAGTTGCAGCGCTGCCAATCGCAACGTGCCGCTGCTGCTGCTGTAGAGGATGCTGCCCAGGCAGAAGATAATATGCGTAGTGGGCTCAATGCTCTTCGCCCGGATTTGCATGATATTCCCATTGACCCGGTATGTTTTCTTTTAATCCCAGACCCAGACATCTATTAAATGCATTTATTTAGGTTTTATTGGCTATATCACAGGCAAGTTATTGTCACTTACCAGCCTACTTTACTCTGTCCGAGTGCTGACACTTCTCCAGCCAGCCGACTCAATCGAGGATTCCTCACCCGAGGACAATGAATACACTGAAGAGATCACATCATCAGATTACATGTACCCCTCCGAGACTTCGTTGGAGGTGCCAGCAAGTTCAAGCGCAAGTTCAGTAGGAGGTGAAGACAACAACCTGAGCAATAACATGACTAATGGCTTTGATGGAGGACCAAATCACGGTGTTACTCCCAGGACTGCCACGACTCCACCCATTGGTCCGAAATCCAATGCAAAGGCCGCCGTAAGCACCCTGTTTCTTTTTCCACATTACATCTCTCATGCAAGGACGGTCCAGCGAGGGCAATTCCGTAGCGACCTTACAGCTCTGCGTCAAGTACCTTTCCAGCATGGTGGACTAACAAATATGAAGGTCCCTGCCAAGCGGAAAGCTATTGCTGCTGAGGAGACTGGAGAAGGAGTGTATATGACCCAGAGGTGCGTAATATCCCGCACATACTTGAAGAAGACGCCCATACTAACTAAACCTCAGCGCTAAACGCGGACCACTCAAGACGGAATCCATTGGCGGCCTCAAGGCAACCTGGCGTGCAAACTTGGCGCCCAAATCCAAAATGAATTACCAGCGTACACCAAAATCCACAACCACCGTGACCATGATCGATCGCGATAGCAGCCCAGATTTAGTGGGGGAATTTAAAGAAGAAGAGCCAGCGGTGCTTTCTGCAGCCGTCCGAGCATCAAAACCATCGATGGTTCGCATGGCTGGCAAGGGCAGTATTGTTGGCAGCAAAGTGAAGGTAAGTCGACGTTGAAGTAGTACTAGATATTTAACTTACTTAACATTAATTTAACCTAGGGAAGGACAAGCATCAAGATGTCTGAGCGCCCGCTTGGCACTTCTGCCAGAAACAAACGAGAATACTATGTTGCTGACCTACCATTCGCAACCAGTGCTCACCAAGCATCATGGCGCAGTAATTTCCGGCAGACAATCATCAGTTGGGCTGCCACAGCTCGAGATCCGTATGGTACTAACAGCGCACTCACAGCTGACATTGTACTTGACATACTGTACCATTTCGAATGGTTCGTCCAGGGAGGGGGACATGGGACACTGTGGACGAAATTTTTGCCCCGCCACTTTTGGAAGGACCCGGGACAACCCAAAAATTTCGTCCAAAAAATTTCGTCCAGCGAGTTTTTTGTAGGGTTAAGCCAGTTTTTGGAGTATGGTCTCAGCCAATTTCAAAAAATTCTTCGTGCACTGGGCTTGGGACACGGGACAAAGCACCGATTTCGTCCACGTACATGGCCCTTGGGACATGGGACGGACGAACCATTTAAAATGGTACAGTATGGGATAATGTCTTTTGGGACATCGAGTTATCGACTACACCTGCAGCTGAGACTCCGGATCAAGAAGTAGAAGTTGGCAATGGATCTGGCGAAACGGAGGTTGATAAGGGTATGGACAGAACACTGGTGGGAGAGATATTGTGTTCACTGGTGCGTAATTATAGTATAATTTTATTATACACCGGATTACTTACAAACTTCTTGACATGTAGAGCAGTGATATCCTTCTCGACTGGCGATGCCAGATGGGCAAGGACGCCCTCAGAATTGTGACGATTTTCTTTCTTTCTACCGGATGGACTGCCGAAGAGATATATGCATATGCACACGATGCCCTGAATGGCTCGCCGCCACGGAAATTTAGGTTTATATACAAGGATCCAGACGCAGGGCCAGTAAGTTTTCATCACTTCATTTAGAATGTCGTTTGATATAGCAATGTGCAGGACAAGTCACCCGGCGGCCTCAAGTCAGATTGGATCTGCCAGATGTTTGCTATTCAAATTAAGAAAGTAACAAACACGGTTTTCGAGTATGGACATCCTGTGGGTGCGCTTGGGCTTTGTGTGGCCGCGGTACGCACCATTTATTGATTCATATTCACGCTTGTCGGATGGTCTCATCCAGTACTGAATCTGTTTCTTTCTCCAGCTTGAGCGAGCGTTTACGCTGTGGGTGAATACAGGCGGTCAAGATCCTAACTACGCCTCTGTTGTCAATTCCGCGAAAGGCTCGAAGAAGAATGCGATTACCTCCTTCGGCGAAGCTGAGTGCGGGCCGTCAACTCGAGCATGGGTGCAATCTGCGTGTCGACTCACTGATGATGACTGGCATGATGTCTACGATGGAGCCCTGAAGTACACCCGAGCTGGAAACGATGATGAAGGAAGTGCAACCGGGGGTTCCGATGGCGTAGATCCTAGGGCCGTGATTGAGCTATGACCACGTGGCACGTATAAATCATTGCTACATTACAATAGATACTAGATAATTTGTAGTATTCAGTGGGCCTTTTAAGCTAATAAACGGTATCTTTCCGTATATTCCCCAATGTGTGCCATCGATCTGCCAATTAATAAACCAATGGATGATGAATTGTGGCCCAAGTTGAACACAATTCACGGCCAACTGTAGCTGTGCTGATATCAATTACCTCACCAATTACAATGGCAAGTGGTTTTCAATTACACGGCCTGACTCACCAATGCCGCCAATTGGAGCTACAATCTTGATACTCATTGTACAAGCCGCTCGAAATTGAATCAATTGGTGAGCACGATGCTACTATTTATTTGGACAAGTCTAATTGTACAATTTTGTCTACTTGGCTGGATTGGCAGCATTGGGGGCACTTGGAGTCTCGTACAAGCGCCCCCAAGCGGGGTGTAATCTTCCTGATGTACTGGCAGAGCATGTCGGGCGGGCTCTGTACGCAACTGCGCCTCCGCGCGATGGACAATGCGCGGCGCGCTGTGGTGTCTCCACGAAATTTTCAAAGTGCTGCGGAGTCAAGGTAGTGAGAGGGCAGTTGGTTGATTATCGTATAAGGTGAGTGCGAGTCTGAATTGGCCGCAGGGCGCGTTTACACTCGACATGTTGCAACAACAGTGGGCAGAAGTAGTCAGCGGGCCCACCGCACACTTGAACCCGTCGCAGCGTCCGACGGAGGGACATCGTGCGCGTATCGCCAGCACAGCATGGAGGGAGGGAGGCACCAGGGCCGAGGGCAGGCTCACGGGCGTGCATGACCCTATGTATTGGGTGCCCATACATTTGCGGAGAGCCCGGGTTTTTTTGTTCTGGTAAATTATAGTGTATACTTGTGACTACGTGTGGAATAAACCTCACCTCTCATTGCCGTCTTTCAGTGCATTGCGCATATTAACTGATGTATCCTGCAAAGTAAGCGTACTATGCATGATGTCTCCGTGTCCTGATTCCTATTCTTGTTCTTGTCGTGCAGCCTACTCATGACCAACCATATTCCATATCCGTTCACCCCTTTACTGATCGCACCCCTAAGCAGTGCGAGACCAAGAATTCGGATGGGGCGTGGATGATGCAAGCTATAAGGCCTGCATGAGGTGGAGCGTGAGATGTGGCAGACGGACAGTAAGCTTCGGGAGACGGACACAATGCAACGTACCGAGGTGCCTGTGCAAAGGGGCGCGCAGATACACTGCAGCGAGGGGGGGACCTGAGGTCTTCATGAGGGGGAGGGGAGGGTGGTTCGGGATGGACATCGCGCAGTGATGAGACACGGTAGAGACGCTGATGTGAGCGTGCTTTCTGTGAGTGAGCATTAGGCTGCAGTCGAGTGCGGATCAGCGAGCGTGACGGTGGCAAGGGGAGACGTAAGTGGTACAGCAAAACGAAGAGGTGTTTGCCGCCAACCACAGTCGTCTTGGGCATTCTCTGCAACAGGCGCGCCGCGAGCCATGATCGAGATCTCGTGGAATGTCGTATGCACCCCCATGACCTCAAGTGGGCCGCGCCCAGTCAAAGCCCAGCACTCGTATCCCATGCCTCATAATACTGCATCACCACTCACGCCCAGTGTACTCACATACATAGCACTCTCTCGCTCTGCACACACGCGTACAGGAAAGTGAGGGCAAACAGAATGCCTAGGAGCGCATAAACAGGACCTAGTAACGCAATAGAGCGTCTCGTTTATAACAGCCAGACGCGAGGGTGGGACAGAGCAGGGAACCTCCTAGACGGCGCGAGGGCGTAGCAGAGTCGCACCAGGTGAGTGAGAAGCGATATTAAGTCTAGGCGTGTCCCTGGGAGGTAATTGGTGAGTGTTCATAGGATTGGATAGGGTAGACCGAAGAGCCTGAGCCATGGGGTAAAAGAGGCATGAAAGGCCCATGGTCGTAGCGCAGTAAGGGAGGCGTGCCTGGCCAGTGGACCAAATACTTGATACATGGGCTGGGAATAGATGTCCAGGAGCCGGGAGCTACTGTTCCCAGTTGGTGCGGCAGGGAATCGCTCAGGAGAAGGCGGGACCGTGTGGGGACGTTGGAGAACAGGAGCGAAGGAGGCAATGAGCGAAGGGTGGGATGATTATGCAGCCTAGCGAGTGATTTAGATTCCTCTCATATGATCTTAAGTAGGGGCAAATGGGCGCAGAAATAAATCAGTGGCTTGAACCAGCGGAGAAACACGGAGGGGCACCTGCACTGGGACTGAGCCTTGTTTACAGCCATCTCCTTGGAGGTATTTCATCCTCCAGTCACACTTGTGCATCTTCGGATCTTCCATGTGTCATATTCACGACGTTGCCTGGGGACGCGTTGCGTAGGGGGGCTAGTCTTCGTACTTTGATTACATTGAAGTCAGGAATGGACAATCTGTCAGGACGGTGATCCAAAAGTGCCGTCGGCATCTCGTGGGAATGATTACATATAGAGTATATCACGGACTAGCCTTTCGTGATTAGTTTGCCATCATGTCCTGCGTTATTCTGCATTTCTTCCATGACGGATCCATGCAATCTCTCCGAGTCCTGCTCCCGCCGACACCGACTCTACTTTAGTATTGTACATCGCTCAATGTGTCCCAGCTTGTCCCTTCGTCCACTCTCCAGCGTACGAGCATACAACACATCCTCGCTCTGTCTTATCTTCTGGTCTGGCGCGCTCTTGTTGTACTCATCTCATGATCGCCCTTGATTGTGGGCCATGCGGTTCCCTGACACCGCCGAGACCCCGTCCGTCAAACATTGCACTCCGGTGCATGATGCATCGTTCACCACCAGAGGAGCGCCTCCAGCAATACTGTCAACATTGGCTTGATCTAAAAGGCTCTTCCGTCTCCACCTCCATGGTCCAACCCCACCTGTCTGCCTTTCTTCGATGTATGTTTGTCCTCCCACTGGTCCCGCCAAATTCCATAACGCTACCCTAGCTCATTCGCAAACTCACCATCCAACCCTCCACTCCTGTCCCCTTCCTCATACCATCCCAAGCCCAGTCCCCATCAACATTCTTCACTCTCATCCCCGGTTTACATGTGGTTAACATACGAAACCACGAACTAGCCCACATAATAATCCATGCCCTAAGTGTGACCCACATCTCAGTGTCTTGTACAGTTTGACCTGGGAGGCAGAAAGGGGACGGAGGATGACAGAGCGCTCTTATTAACGCCCGTGCTTACGTGCTCTCTTCGCACGCCCGCCCTTGTCCTGCATCCCATACTGACCCGCTGCGTCCTCCGGTCTACGCACTGCCGCTCGCTTCAGCACAAGCGCGTGGCCCGCTCCTCAATGCTGTCCACTTATACATCTAGTCTTCTCCTTAGGTCAAAAGTCCATAACATGCTTCGCTTGCTGCCCCTTTTCCGTGTCTGCGCACCGCTGCATCGTGTTCCCATCGCGTCATAAGGCATCAAATCACTAGAAAACACGTCCTCCTACTCATCCACCCGCACCCTGCTCCTCGTCGGCCCGCATCACCACGTCGGCTGTATACGGCAGGGCTCCGTTCCCTCTTTCCCCGGCCAGTGGGCACCCGCAGGCCACGTCCTCTTATCATCCGTTCTCCTACCAAACCGCGCATGTAGCCTGTCTCCGAGTGCTGATCGGCGAGCATACATGCTCGCCCCGCACTTCCTATAGGCTACGCCGCAATTTCCTTGCTCACCCACTCCCATCTCCCATGCCGGACTCTTCCTCTTCCGCCTGTCCGTGCCGTGCAGGACAGTTGGTACTCTTGGGCCTATAATATAGGCCTGTTTGCGCACTGCGATTCCTGTCCTGCCGACCCGCGTACGTTCATCCCCAGTCCGTCGCGTCCATCTCATCACAGTGTAGCACCTTGCGTGCACTGTTGCTCCTCCCTCTACACCTCCGGTTCTGCCTTTGAATCTTTCATACTTCAAAGTTACTTACCTGCTTGTTGCTTCCAATGTACTGGCTCAATTACTGAATCTTACTCTGACTCGCTCACTCGTTTGTCTCAATGCCTTGCTTAGTTCTGATCACACTGTGAGTGCGCGTGAGTCCTGTTTTACCGTAGACAATGAATCTATTTATCCAATACTATTACTAAACATGTATGAGTATGTATTCAAACTTTTATTTGTTCTAAACTGTCCCGCGACCACAACCACGACCAGGCCCCTGAGGTCGTGGTTTTGGGCGGAGATTTTCACCAACACCTTCAATGCATGGAAGCGGCGGATCCTCTATGTAACACGGACCCCTCTATAGATTTATTGAATAATATTAATATTCATGGTTTAATAGATGCAAGACTTATCATTAAATCATCTCCATTATCCACATAATCAGTGGTTCCAGTGTGGTTGGAAGACCCAGTAAGGTGACCAGTATTGATGGTCACCCCCGAGATTGAAAGTGGACCTACACTTCCCGAGTCAGAGTACTACCCTATGTCCTACCCAAATCCCAATCTCCGAGCCCGGTGCCCCGATTCCCTGCAGACACGGGCCCCTCGACACAACTGTGAACGAACCGTGACCTGTACGCGTCAACGCCCAGCCGCTTGTAAGCCATAAGAACCGCCCCGACCCATCCTTCCCCACCCTCACACATTCCTGTTGAGGCTACATTTGCCTCTACCTCGGTACGTTCCATTGTGTCCGCCTCCCAAGCCTGACCCTCTATCTGTGACATGTCATGCGCCAAGGTCCACCCCCTGCAGGCCCTATAGCATGTATCATCCACGTCCCATCTGAGTTCGACTTAGGCGTGGAGTGCTGAGCCAAGAGTTATAACTCGCCGCCTGCGATATGCACCGGATGCAGGGGTTGCATGGACTGTTTCAGGCGCGGATTGAGCTGTCGGGCGGGCGGGAGACAGGCAGCACCGCGCCGGGTCTGAAATGGGCTGTGGTGCGCACTGGGGCCCGTAACACCGTCTTTCCCCATATTATGGCCGCTATCCTGTGTTGCATGGGCCAAGCATCGACAACCTCTTCTCCGCGGTGCATCTACTTCTTTCTTCGTCTCGCACTGCTGGCGGGTGCCATCAGCAAAGGAGTGGACGGATATGGAATATGGTCGGTCACGAGTAGGCTGCAGGGCAAGAATAAGAATAAGATACAGGACGCGGAGACATCATGCATACTCTAGTACCCTTACTTTTCAGGATACTTACATCATTTAATATCTGCAATGCATTGAAAGATGGCAATGACATGTGAGATTTATTTCGCAGGTGGTCACAAGCATGTCGTTTACCAAAAAAAATACCCGGGCTCTCCGCAAATATATGCGCGCCAAGTTCAGAGACCACTCCGTAGACCGTATGTAAGTCACGGCGGTACAACAGAGCAGGTCAGTCTCGCTCTGTCGAGTAAAAATCATGGACAAGAGATGATGCCACTGCTACACTACAAAACTAGTGCAGCATCGAACCACGAGAGTGCCCAGTAGGGGCCCAGAATTCGTATCCCATGCCTCATAATAATGCAACACCACTCATGCCCAGTGTACTCACGCGCATAGAACTCTCTTGCTCTTCACACACGCGTACAGGAAAGTGAGGGCAAACAGCTAGGAGCGCATAAACAGGACCTAGTAACACAATAGAGCGTCTCGTTTATAACAGCCAGACGCGAGGGTGGGACAGAGCAGGGCACCTCATAGAGGGTGCGAGGAGAGATTATCCATAGCCTTCTTTTTAAGATGAATGCTAATAGCATACATGGCAGGGCGATACAGCCACATCGTCGGTTTCTGTTTCCGTGAGTTTTGTGTAGCAGGGCTTACAAAGATGCTACTAAGAAGTTGCACCAGGTGAGTGAGAAGCGATATTAAGTCTAGGCGTGTCCCTGGGAGGTAATTGGTGAATGTTCATAGGATTGGATAGGGTAGACCGAAGGGCCTGAGCCATGGGGTGAAAGGGGCATGAAAGGCCCATGGACGTAGCGCAGTAAGGGAGGCGTGCCCGGCCAGTGAACCAAATACTTGATATAGGGGCTCCTTTACTCTTTCTGTTATCATCCCTTTACTCTTTCTCTTACCACACAACTGCCGTGAGTCCGGCAGCTTCCGGCAGGTGGGCGGAGATTGAATGAGGTGTTGTCCGTGGGATTCTACTTACTCACTGGGCATGCGTCAAAGTCGCGACCGATGTTCTTCACGCGAGATGCATACCTCGATTTACTTGCTACCTCTCTCATAACCACAGACCTGAACGGTGTATTGGGAAGGATTGGGCGCGAATAGGCTGGAAGACATAGTATATTTGGTCCTGGTACGTCCGTAGCTCACCCAGGATGACTGTGACTTCCTTCTCATGGTACGGTCGAATAGTAAGCCTAGCAGGCTCCGTTTATTCTCTCTCGTGCGTAGTTTCTCCCTCGGGTCTCGGTTGCTCCGGCTCTGTTGTGATAATACGACTGATAACATTACTTTCCCCACCCTCTCCCCCTTGACTACATCCCTTCTTCACTTCCCCGCAGCCTACTGCTCAGTCAGAAACACTCTCCCTCGTCAATTTTTATCGGCTTCATGTCTCCTTTCTCAATATTGCGCGTCCCCGCTTCCTCTAACAGATTCCCGGGCTACGTTGACCTGCCCGGAGACGCTCCCCGGGTGCATGTAGTGCAGATGAGCCCATGCGGAGCCGCGTCAGTCCTTTTGGTACCGCTGATGGCCCCTCGTTTTTAAAAGCTCTCCCTCTGTGTTGTATGTGCTTCTCGTGTGACTCACCGCCCGAGCTGTCGAGCAATCACCCCGACCTCCTTCCTCATTCCCGCCCCTCGACATCTTCACAACCCCCTCGCCCTACACCGCGCTGCGCGCCGGTGCTCTTCGACCTCATCCATCTTCTTCGCCTCCATCTGCTTTCTTCTTTTCTGCCCTCATACCTCACCCACCTGACCTGACCACCCTCTCCCGCTCCCTCCCTTCCCATGGCCACATGCTTGCACATATGCCCATCCACTATCGCCTCCATAATCACGGTCCAACATCACAGTTCAACACAACACAACCCCGCCGGCCATTCAAGTCCCCGCCCCGGCCTTGCAGATGCACACTGCAGACCGCTCGCTCGCACATGCGCCTGGAGCGACCCACTGGGTCCCTGCCAGGGTTTGCCGTTGTGATTACCCGCCCCCGCACCCGACCGACCGCACACAACCGCACGCACGTACGCACGCGCTCGTTTTTCAATTAACGCAACTGACTTCGTGTATGTCGTATGTCGTAAGCGCATATGTATGACGTAGACGTCCTGCCTTCCCTCCTTCCCTTTCTCCCGAGTCTCCTGTCCTCCATCTGTCCTTTGGCCTTCTCGTCTCGAGTGTTGAGGGTTGACTCTGCCATCCCTCCCTCCCTCATCTCTCCCCTCTCGCTTCTCCCCTCTCGTCTCTCGCCTCTCACTTGTCGTCCCCCTTCCTTCCTCCCTCATCTCTCGCTCACTCACCTCTCCATTTCTTATTTCTCACCTCTCCTTATCGACTTGTGCTAACCACCTACAAGCTGAATTATCTTGCCTGGCTGCCTGGCTGGCTGGATGGTATGTGTGTTTGTATGTGCTGGTACGCGCTCTGCCTTGGCCCTCGGATGTTACTCTAAGTTATGTAAGGTTGGGTCTTACTGGCTATGCCTACTCTGCGTGACTCTGCATGGCTCTACGTGGCTCTATTGCTCTTACTCGTAAGTTACTGGCTCTTCCTGACTCCCTGCCTCTCCCTGCCTCTTACTGGCTGACTTGCTCGCTCGCACGCACGTTCCCAGGATGGGAAACACCTGGTCATAAAACCCATAATCGTAAACCACCCAAGAGCAAAATGACTTCCGAGTACATACTGTAAGGAACGCAAAATGGCTATGCATGGAAAACACCCATTTGGTATCTTCTAGGGTCAATACATTCGCCCTCAGAGGTTTCTCGGATCTACATACTGCCTGGGTTGTTCCTTGGGAGAAATTTTACGTTTAATTAATCACCAAACTACTTCTACAGTATTTAATGTATATATGTACATTGTATGTAGGCAGTTAATTACCACCTACCTTCGTTCACATTCAGCCATAGCTCGCACAGATACACAGTCATAATTTTATTTCACACCCTTTTCTTGAGCAACACCCTCAAGACGACCCCACCAGTCGTCGCTCGCACCCACACACAACCCCTTACTTACAATACATACCACTTTCATTCACCTGGGCAAGACAACATAATTTCCGCGACTACTAGATGCCTTTGCGCAGGACGATTTCAGGTGTACATGTCTGTAGACATGACCAACTCCGTACCAGTGTCTGTGTCCGCGTCCGCGCGTCCGTGTCCATGGGTGACAAGACTGGGCTGGGATAATGTGGGCTAGGTGGTATGATGTCTTATCATGTCAATGTATGCACTCTGTCGATCTACCTAATGCCCCGGTACTCTACATATATCCCCGAGTGCCCAGCATGCGGGAGTCTATACACATTGCGCTGTACAGTGCGGTAGGTACGTTCCTTCACAGTAGCTTATACACGATACACGTACCATACTCCAGAAAGTTGACCTGATATGCTTCTGAGTACTCAAAACAAACTAGGGGTGAAAACTTGGATACAATTGGCAGTTAACGATTCCCCACTTTCAGTTTACGATCCACGGTTCAGTTAGAGTCAGTTTACAGACTTCCTCAGTCCACGCAAATCGATTTAATCTAATTATTAGTTCTTTTAATTCTCTCCATGAATACTTTCTCAGTCCATGAAAATCTAGTCAATTGTTACTTCTTTTAATTGTCTCTCAGGAGCTGCAATTAAGACAGCCCACCAGTCATTACTCGTACACGCAAACAGCTACCACCTCTTAATAGTATAATGTAATCGCACAATTGGTTAATATTAGATTCACATGAGCTTGATCATATACTGTCATGGACGTCTCGCACCGTGGTTAAATAGTATATCCTGTCTTTGGCTACACTATTTCTGGAGTTGGGATGGTCGCATGCATACCTATTTTGTGTGAACTTCGCCGTGGCAAGTCTATTCCGATCACCCAGTCCCCCGCAGCACAGTGACAGAGGTACAACACGTGTCAGCCGCATGTTCGGCGCATTAAGTACTCGGACAATCACGAATGCAAGGCCTTTTCGCCCACCATCGCTTCGTTCTCCTACAAGCAACGAGGTAGCCTACAATATGTCTTCCACTTTTCGATCCTCAAGGGATAAAGCCGAGCGCACGGTGAATACGCCGTTGCGCGATGATACACGTTCCCATAATCCTGGAAACGGTACGCTACTCTTATCACCCGTTTATTCATCTGATTGAGTGGATCTACAAGATCACGGCACAAATTCTACAACGTCACTGGAGGGACAGTTACTCTCTTGCATCCTGAAGCTCATGCGGCCTACGATCTCAGAACATCTGCATATGTCCGATGGTACGCAATGCCACGCAGAAATTGTTTTTCGGCTCCTAAGCTAATGTTGTTGATAGACCACATAGAATCCCAGCTACGCAAAGGTATGCTTTTATAGGCTTAAATTACGATTTCTCTGACCGTCACTGAAATAGCTGCTGCGAGTGATGAAGGAAAAAATCTCATCTTAGCGCTTAACAACTTCATCAAAGTGGGTGTAGCCGCCTCAATACAACACGCGGACAACGCATCAGTATCGCCATCTATAGGTACTGTTTATCCTCGACTGATATGAAATATTTCGAATAATTCTATTGTAGAGATTCGAGCCGAGAACGCAGGGAGTAGTTTGGGTGGTACGGATGATTTTGGAAGATGTATGTTACTTTGGCTGCTCGTCTGAGGGTAGAACTGATGCGCTATACACCTACAGCTTCGAACAAAATGTCTACGGCGCATACCACTGCGCTTCGACCTCGTATTCCCAAGGAAGTTCAGCCTACTGAGCTGGAATCGCTGGTTCAGAGGCAAACTCGTGCGCATGTCTACAATCAAATATGCCAATCCGGATGCTTGAATTCGATGTGAATGGATCCAATATCAAGCTCATTGGGCGCGACGACATATTCCGCATCCTGATGATGCGCATACAAGAAGAAATTATTTCCCTGGAGTTTCAGCGCGACTGGAACGAAGCTCTTGGCTTACGGGACATAGATAACACTTGGCTTAGGCATCGGTCAGACAGAATGGATGAAGTAGTAGTAACAGCAGTATCTAAGATTTCTTCTTACGCCATCCTGTCTCATACCTGGATCCGAGAATCTCCTGGGGACATTATCTTTAATACCTGGAACAGCCGCTCTTCAAATCCTCGCGGGTGGGAAAAGGTCAAAGGATTCTGCAGCGTTGCCGCCAACAAATACAGTATGACACTCGGCTGGATGGATACAATCTGCATTAACAAGGAAAGCAGCTCGGAGCTCGACGAATCCATTCGTTCAATGTACGAGTGGTATCGACACTCTCACATATGCATCACATATCTGTCCGAGACGGAAGCACTTGGGGAAGGTGCGCGCGACTCCTGGTTTACTCGCGGATGGACGTTGCAGGAGCTACTTGCGCCGAAGAGGATAACCTTTTATAATCGGCACTGGAAGTTACTTGGCACGGATAAAAACAGCATAATGATGTCTTTGGTCACTGCTGGGACTGCTATTACCGCAGAGGAAATGGCGATGTGTTCTTCTGGACACAAAGATCACATCCCCGTTAGTCGAATTCTACAGATGGCATCGCAACGTCAAGTGACCAGAGAGGAGGATTCATCGTACTCGTTGCTTGGACTCTTGGATGTCAAGATATCGGTCGCATATGGGGAAGGACAGCAATCAGCATTTCGCCGGCTATTCCAGGAACTATTGCTCACTAGGAAGCATGTACTTGATCTATTTAATCGACGATATGACGTGTACAGCAGCCTTGTCCCGTCATCTTTGAAGACATACTCCTCCAGATCGAAAATGTTTGACACGGAGTATGGACTGGACCAGGCGAACTATCAGCCTCCTGAACCCATTATTCTGACTCATCTGGGTGTACGGTGCCAATGGCTTCTTTTTCCGTCATTGGCCGTTCCATTCGGCCCTTCAGATGTCCGATACACTCCAAAAGGAAAGTACTCTGCTCAGATTGAAACGGATGTGCTATTGACAAATGGTGACAAGTTGCAAATCGTCGATAATCTGCTCGATCACAGAATATACAGCGACCACAGTAGCTACATAGTAAATCCCCTCAGTGACGTTCTAAACATTTACAATCAAAAACCAACATACGCAGTTCCCAACTTCAGTCTCAAAGGAGATATCTTGTTACTCCCCGAAGATTTGATGGCGATAAACTTATATATACCAGATAAACCTGGAACGGTACACACTGGCAGTGAGATACATATTTGCGGGATAAAAAGGCCGAATTGGTTCGAACTGTCAAATGGCACTGGTATTTGTCGGGAAATACCTTTAGAGGAGCTAGAACCTAGTGGGATTCAGCTTGTTACACTTTATTTGTAATTGTAGTCTACTTTGTGAAATATATCCTGGATAGGCGGGCACAGCGCGACGGGTGGCCTCTGCGCGGCATGACCAATGCGCGTACCTGAGCAGTGGTTTTCTCGGAGGCGCAGGCACAGCACACCGTGCACGGGCGTTGCCGCGGTAAGGGAAGGGATGAGGAGGTGGGGGGGAGGGGGGGGGAACCCGGTCCGGGCCAACGTGGGGGCGCAGCAAGCCTTGGAAGTGTTGTTTTGAATATCCGATGATGTAGGACAGACGGTATGGAAAGCTGCGGACTCAGTCCGTTCGTCCGTTTGTACCCCGCACGCTCGGCCTGTCTGTGCCATGGTGCAGGTCGTGGGAAGACGGGAGCAGACTATTTACGTGCGCGGAGAAAAGATTGATCTGTTATAGGTTCATGTAGTATCTTTAGGTCTCGGACATAGCAGGAAGAATATTCTGGAGAGAACTTGGTTGGTGCTCAGGAGTTAGGAAAGAAATCTACATATTATTTATAAGTACAAAAGTTACAGTATTTAAACATGTCGTGTATACCCTACCAGACAACTAATTAGCCTGTGTCATGCATCACAGGTGCATCCTTTACCTCATCCTGGGCTGTACAGCGGGTACGCGATGTTGTTGTGGGAATGGGGCGGGCCCGGTCAAGAGACGCGGCGAGTAGGCGAAATATGGTGTGCGAGGTATGCGGGACGAGGTCGCTGATTGCGTACGGAGTGCGGGACGCATGTGTAGTGACCAAAATACAACGGGACTTATATTAAAGGGAAGGAAGGGTGGGTTGCGCCGTTCCCAGTGATACTAATGTTTCCCGCTTGCTGCTCGTTGTTCGTGATGGGCCGGGACAATTCAAGGCTTCCCATAAGTCGTCGCTGCTCTGCGGTGTGTCGACTAGACTGCAGGCGTGACATCATGTTATGCTGTGTGCTGAGTACTTGAGTAACGCTGAAGCCTCAGCGCGAGGAGTGGGCGCCGTTAGTACTTTAGTCTGGGGGATATTGCCACTGTGTTCCCGTCATAGCTGATTCTGTCAGTGCATCATTCCCTGGCAGCAGGGGACCTGTAAAGTCACCCGCTGCATTTTGATAAAGCATTTAAGCTCTGTGCTACTCTTATGCCACTTTGTTATCATCTTTGGGTTCTTCGTTGCATCTGATGCAGTGTTCTGCGTGTAAATACAGTACACGCCGTAACATCCCATAACATTAATACCACCTGCGCACCCTACTCCGCGCACCCCCTCTGTCCGCATGTCCGAAGCGTCCCGCAGCAGGCCTCCTTCACTCAGTCCGTTCGTCCGTTCATACCCCGCGCGCTCGGCCTGCCTGTGCGATGGTGCAGGTTGTGGGAAGACGGGAGTGGACTGATCCAACCACAGGTGCAGAGTATCTTTTCCGTCACCTTTGGTATGATTCATACACTTCTCATCGCTGTGTCCCGGCTTGTTTCAGATCCTTCCCTGTGTATAACTGCGCACCAACCAATCCCATTGTACCATGTTGAAATTGTTAGTACTAGTGCAAATGAAATCCCTATACGCGATCTAGAACTTCACCCCCGTCAGAATAAAACACGGTGGGTAGGTACCTCCCTGATATCTGGTACCTCCGCCTTAGGATCTGAAGTTTGTGCGCGCAACTCGCGAAAAAGGCCTGCCTGTAAAATATATGTTTTGAAAGCTGAAAGAGGTATAGTAAATTTTAAACTACTGGATAATACATAGATGTACATTGTTGATATTATCTGGATAACAATTTTTCGCATACTGGGGCATCACCCGATCCATCTGCAAATGGAGTGTAGACAGACCTCCGCAATTGTACAACAGACATAGATCATATGCAGCTAAATATGTTTTTCCAATACTGAATCACGGACATGGCTTGCATTTTAGTAAGCTAGCAATACTTATGTTGCGCGTAGGGCGCTTCAATTGTCGTCATGCATATTGCTCAAGGGTAATTTACGTTGCAATAATCCGCAATGCCGTGAGTGAAGCCGGCCGCGATGGCATGATTGTCGGAGCTTGAACCAGAGCTGCAGTTCCACCCCGAACGGTAGATTATCCAGTTTTCACTTGTTTCATTCGAAGCGTACTGAACGACCAGTTGACGAGCAGTTACCGTGTTAACCGAAGTCTTACCTTCCCGCGTCTCCTGTCGCCCAAGCACCGGTTTTCCTTCCCACCCAAGGTAGGTCCTGTATTGACTCCGCACGATGTTGTCCACCCGCATTCGTACGCAACACGTCTCTGTCCCTCCGTCCCCGCTATGACCCGCATGCCTAGTCCTCAAATCGGCGTGCATACTGGAGTATATCCGAGTCATCCCGCCGCCCCGCAGGCTACGCCGTCATACTCTTAGTTCTACTCCCGCTCTCCTCTAGAGACCCATGCCTCCATACCCGTAGCCCACAGTGTACGCAGTGCTCGTCCTCGAGCTTGCGCAATGCCGCATAATTTCGGGGCCGCAATGCCACATGGATTTCATGCCTGTTCGGACTGCCTATGCTCGCCCCTGCACTGCACTTCCCGAATCGGTGTACTATGAGCTGAGCCGTGCATGTCCCGCCCACCCAGGTCCTATTTAACCCAAGTCTGTCCATTCCCTCGTTCCAATCTCCGAACGAGGTGCTCCCTGCACAAGTTGCCCTACCGTCACTTGCTTTAGTAGCACGCACGTACATCCAACCCTTCCCCCGCCCTACCTTCTCAACACCCACGTGCATGCCTTTGGTTCCGCGCGTGGTCTCCTCTTCGTTGCGCTCCCATTTCCCCACATCCAACCGTCACTCTCCTGCCCGTCCGTGCCGTCCACTCACGTTGAGCTAGTCCTCTGCAACGGGCACGCAGCAAGCCGTGCTGCCCTTCCCGAGAAGGTCTATCCTGGGCCATGCATGTCTTGCCCAACCGGGTCCTGTTCATCCCGAGTCTGTCCAGGTTTCCCGCCACGGCCGCAGCCAAAACACGAGCATGCCGCGGCATGCACGCCATGAGAATTGCCCAGCTTCGTCTCTCCAGTCCCGTTCACAACTTGCCTATGAGGTTCCATTGATCTTTGCACAGGCACCTATACCCACTGTTCTGCTGTACTCCAGCCTCCAATTGCCGACTCTCCCTTTCCTGCCCGTCCTTGCCATACAGGTAGCCTGTGCTACTCCTCTGCAGCTGTGGTACACTAACTAGCGCGTGCCCTGTGTCCGAAGAGCAAGTGGCGGCGAGAAAGATCCAACAGAACACAATATATAGTGAATGCCGGGAAGACACGGGGTATGAAAAGGTGGGAAGACGCCGCAGAGTAGACCTTCCCCACCAGAGTAAACCAGGCTTCACCTGCGCCCTTTCTCAGTTCCTCTTCCTCTGCTCGTATATGTGTATAATTTCACCTTCCGTACAGCGTGTCTTCTGTCCAACACTACGGGGAACTGAGAGCTACAGAGTGCCCCACAGCGCGTAAACTAACAAAGGAAAGTGACTCGTCTATAGTAACAGGCGGACGCCGTAGGCGACGCTTATTAAGGAGAGATTGTAGGGGAACACGAAGAACCTGAGCAGATCTGACATAGCATAATGTTGGCATTCATGACAGGACGATGCGGCCAGTTCGTTGTTTTCTGTTTCCGTGCAAGCGTGTTCTTGAGAATTGATTGGTGAGTATTTATAGGGTAGAGTGGAGTAGAACAATGAGTCATGGTGGTGAAAGAGTAATGAATACCCATGATTGGAGTACAGTACTGTAGGCGTTCCAGGGCTGGGAGGGAGAAACTATATACAGAGGCTAGCAGTTAACTTCAAAGAGCCAGAAGATAGTGAGCCAATTTGGTGTTGCACAGAATCTCTTGATCAGAAAGAAGCCGGGACCTGAGCTACCCCAGCCAAGGGTGGATGCACGAGGCTGCGGCAGAAGCAGGATACCCGAATATCCCTCCTCACCACCTCCTAGCTCACCACCCGCACTCCCTCCCTCATCGTCACCCTCAGACTCCTGCACCGAACTCTCCCCCTCACCGAAGCACCCTCCGCACCGCACAAAGACCAGCGCCGTTGACGGCACCATGCGTGCACTACCCGCCCCGCCATCTTCCCCTCTCTTCATCTTCTTTGCTCCCATTGCCTGTTCATTATTCAGCATATTCGTGCCCGTGTCCTCATTCTTGTTCCACCGTACTCTCAGTACCCTGTTCGTAGCCCTACACCGCGGTCATTACCGCGCCCTACGGCGCTGTCTTATCTCCCCCTTCTTTCTCTCTTTTCGTTTACATACTGAATACATCATATATACAATGTTGCCTATTTGACAATTGTTGACGATCTATCTGGCTGGGTGTGTTTGAATCCCTCCGTCTGTGTGTTCGGGATGAGGATGTATTTGGGATTCAAATATACAAGACTCAGTTTCAAGGCACTTTAAGCTTGTCCGCTCCGCCTTCCGTGTCCGTGTCCGTGTCCGTGTCCGCGCATCAACCCTACGAGTGCGCACTGCCGACCGCTGGTCTGCTCCCGCACTTGTACAAACCCGTGACCGTGTCCATGCCCTTCCGTGTCCCTTCCGCACCTGTGTCCATGTCCGACCTGCGCGGCCGACAACTTCTGACCGCACGCACACATATTTCGATTTCACGTGACTGACTGCGTATTATATCGCATCGCGTTGCGGAAGACATATGACTCATGCGCATGAGCGCGCGCCCAGTAATGATGATGTCTTCCTCCCGAGTCTCTTTCTGTCACCCGCCTGTCCGTCCTGGCCTCTGTTCTTGTGTCCCTCCTTCCGTCCTTTGGTCCCTCCAGGTCTCTATACTTGTGTCCCTCCCTCCGTGCTTGAGTCCTTCTCTTTCCCCCGAATCTTAGCTCTACCCGTTCTTCCTGCCTGTTACTCGTAGGTTACTGAAAGCCGGCTCTTACTGGTCCTTACTGGCTCTTACTCGTAAGTTACTCATGCGGTTATGTATTGGCCCGGCGCTTCGGGTTTCCCAGCGCATTATTCAATGCCAATGACAGCTACAATTCGCGCACACGGGTGGCGTACTTACATTATTCAGTACGTAGCTACAAGCATGCACTCGTGCTGTCTCATACAATGCAATGAATACAATACAGCCGAGACAATAGAGTATGTACATATGTGCACCGTCACATCGCATTGCATTGCCGCATTGCGTGTGTTTCTGAACTGTACAGTCACTGCGGATAGGTGCAACAAATATACTATGCCATGCTGTACACAGTTATGGTTACGGACTCTTGCGGCTACATACATACATACTTGCTAGTAACTTACATAATTCCATATATGCGTATCCGCAAAAGGACTAGCTGTGCGCCATGTGCGTACTGTGTGCGTTCCCAATGCCCATGTTATACAAACCCATATCACGATGTGGACGTTCTGCGCACGTCTATGCGGTAGGTGTCAAGCAGCTGCTTGGGTTGAGATGAGCGCATATGTGCGTCGGGTGGGAGAATGGAAGAGTTGTGGAGCAGACCACATCCGTCCGGGCCCCAAGCTGCTTGATGAACAAATGTACTTGAGTACTACGGTAAACAAATCTGCTGGCAAAAACTTAAGACGAAGACCCTGAACCAGAAACATCCCAAGTAATTTTTTGTTAAGATGTAAGTAGTCGTAGCCTGCGACGCGCCGCTGTATGCTCAGCGGATAGGATTGTTTGAAGGGCTCAATCACTTGTCAAGTTTGGCCTGTGATTTTCATTAAGCTCAGTAGCCGACCCGCAGCTATTGGTACGTCAATAAAATAGGATAAATGTCCGTAAATACAGTCTGATACTAATTTAGAAGGACAACCACCAGGTCAGACCAGGTCCTTCTGTTGGGTTAAATCGATAGGGTAGTCATTTATAAATTATTATGTATGCATACCATATATGTACCATTGTTATAAGGTATATCATGTCCCCGGCTGATCCTCGGCGGTCCTATTTCCGGAGAACAGGGTCACAGGACTGGGAATGGGAAGGGTAAACATAGACATTAATATTAGGCTCAGCTACTAGTGGTCACCAGGTCGACAGAGGGTTGGCCCGAATTCCCACCACGAACATCATAATGTTGCCACAGCGCGTGGGACAGGGGGGGTCTTAATTCACAGCCACCTCGTTCTCCTCCAAGTGACAAGCCGGCCTACGTGATGTCTGCTACTAGACCAAGCAAATCTCAAGAAATGGGTACCCCACGGCATAACAATCCACATTCTCATAGTCTAGGTGATGGTACATGGACTTATCTCCCGTCCTACACCGCAAGTTGTTCTGAGCAAATCTAGGATATCGCAGCAACGACTCTGCAGAATCACCGGAAAGGCAGCTACTGTCTTGCATTCTCAAGTTGATGCAGTCAACAATCTCAGAATATTTGGGTTTACCTGATGGTATGTGATCGTACGCAGAAATTGTCTTTTGCTCTATATAACTTGTGTTATCTGTAGAGCACGTAGAAACCCAGCTACGAAAAGGTGTGGGTGTATTAAGGTGCCTACAAGTTTCTCTGACCCTGACGGGAATGCCATGTGAAATAGCTGCTGAGAGCGATGAAGGGGACAAGCTCATCTCAGCAGTGAACAATTTTATCAGAGTGGGTGTAAACGCCGCAATACATCAGACAGACGACGCCCTAGAAACGGCACCTTTAGGTAGAGTTGATCCTCAATTAAGACAAAAGATTTTTTAACTTATTCTATTGTAGAAAGCAATACCGAGAATAAGGGGCCTGGTTTGGCAGGAACAGATGGTTCTGGAGAATGTATGTAACATGGGCTGACTGCTTGGGGACAGAACTAATATACTAACCACTACAGCGCCAACCGAGGAATCTGAGAAATCTCAGAGTGCAATTCAACCACATATTCCAGTGGAAATTCAGCCTACTAAGCTGGAATCGATAGCTCATCTTCAAACTCGAGCACATGTCTTCAATAATATGCCAATCCGGATGTTGGAATTTGGTGTGGATGGATCCAATATCAAGCTCATTGGGCGAGAAGACATATTCCAGATCCTGATAGTGCGTGTACAGAAGAAAATCATTTCCCCGGAATTTCAACAGGATTGGAATGAAGCTCTTGGCCTAAAGGACTTACATGCCATTGTTTATAATCACAGGTCCGGCAGAATGCACAAACTGGTAGCTACAGCAGTATCCGAGGTTTCTTCTTACACCATCTTGTCTCATACATGGATACGGGAATCTCCCGGGGACGTCGTTTTTAGTAGCTGGAATGACCGCACCTGAGTCAAATCCTCGCGGGTGGGAGAAAGTCAAAAGCTTCTGCAATGTTGCAGCGAACCAACACAAAATGACACTTGGCTGGATGGATACAATCTGCATCAACAAGGACAGCAGTTCCGAACTCGATGAATGCATTCGATCAATGTACAAATGGTATCGAGGGTCTCACATTTGCATCACCTACCTATCTGAGATGGAGACTCTTGGGGACGGTGTACACGACTCCTGGTTTACTCGTGGATGGACATTGCAGGAACTACTTGCACCAAATAACATAGCCTTCTACAATCGGCGCTGGAAATTGCTTGGCACAGATAAAGATAGCACAATTATAGCTCTGGTCGCTGCTGAGACTTCTATTACCGGAAAGGAAATGGGGATGTGTCGTTCTGGAGATGTAAAGGCCATACCCATTAGTCGAATTTTGCAAATGGCTTCTCGACGTCAGGTCACCAGAGAGGAGGACTCCTCGTACTCGTTGCTTGGACTCTTGGATGTCAATATATCGGTCGCATATGGAGAAGGAGAAAAAGCAGCATTTCGCCGGATATTCCAAGAGTTGTTGGTCACCAGGAAGCATGTAATCGACTTATTTAATCGCCAATATAACTGGAATGCCAGCCTTGTCCCGTCATCTTTAAAGAAATACTCTACCAGATCGCGCTTTTTTGACGGGAATTTTGGATGGGACTTGGACAACTATCAACCCCCTGAACCTATCACTCTCACCCATCTTGGTGTACGATGCCAATGGCTTCTTCTACCGGCACTTGGAGTCGAAAAGGGGACTTCAGATGAGATATATGTTCCACAAGGGCAGTACTCTCATCGACTTAGTACAACCGTGATATTGACCAATGGGGATGAATTAAATGTTGTACATAATCTACTTGATGCCAGACTATACGACAACCAGAGGCACTATGTTCATCCCCTCAGTGACGTTTTATCCATTTACAATCAACAACCAACCATTGCAGTAACAAGTTTCACTCTCAATGGAGATGTCTTGGAGCTTCCTGAATGTTTAATGGGAGTTTCGATTTATACACCAGACAGGCCTGGAACAGTTCACACCGGCAGTGAAATATGTATATTGCCAACTTACAGGCCGTTTCTATTCAAACTGGTAAATTCCACTGGATGTTCTCGGGAAATACATATACAGGATCTAGAACTTCATGGAATGCAGCTTGTTACCTTGTATCTATAAATGTACTCCACCTTGTTAAATACATCCCGCGTATATGCCGTATATACATACGGAACAAAGTGCTTGTCTTTGCTCGTTATCAAATAGGTAGGAACAAGAGTTCTCATAGCCAACCTCAGTCTCTCTCATCTAGCAACGTTCGAGTGAGAAATCACACTTTACTTTATGATTTTAACCTTGATTAAATGATGATTGTCACAGTGGGAGTTGCGTACTAACGTGTGATGGTACATTTGAGCAGGCGTCGTCGCTGACTCTATAAACGGGTATACAATTAAAAACGAGGACAAGCCCACAGATTGTGCATTGATTATGCATGCAGGCCCCGAGCACGAGCAAGACTCGGGCTTTTCGGCCGGCCCGTGAGTTTGATTCTCCGATTTCGTGGCGCTTTTCTATTTTTACTTGGCTTACGTCTTTTGCCGACCGCGCACGTGCGCATGCGGTACGTAGTACGCGCCTGCCTGGTCCCCCGTCCGCCTTTGACGTGCGCGGCCGACCAACCAACCGACTGCACAGACACTTTTTCAATTTTCTGCGACTGTATAGGACATCCCCCCCTCATCCCGAGTCCCTCATCTCTCGCCTCTACACCTCTATACTCCTGGTTCGTGTTCTGAACAATTGTTTACTTCACTGTTACTTACCTATTTTTCACTTACTTAGTATCCCCTTCGACTTACTTATTCTCTTCGATTGCCTAATTGACTGATTGACTGACTGACTGATTTTACTGACTTTATTACACCTATTCTTACTGACTCTTGCTCTTACTCATTCGCTCACTCACTCCCTTGTTGCAATGACTGAAAGTACATAATGCCAGTAGTAATTATTACAAAGTCTCCATCGATTAGCTTGACATGCCATCTGCAAATTTACATAGCATTGACTCGAGTTAGCCTTCCTTAAATATACTTGTATTTTGACTCTGCTTTAATTCGGGGGCAGGTGCTCCGTGCATTGCGTGTGCTTCCGTACAGTCGCTACGGGTATGAAAAGTATATACTGCTGTTAAAAGGTATATCATGTTTTCGTTCAATCCTCGGCGGTCCTATGTCTGGGGGACAGGACTGGGAAAGGTGTACATAGCCACTTTCTAACTTTGTGAAGAGAGTCCCAGGCTCCAACCAGTGATCATCAGATCGACACAGCTGATGTTCCGATGTTGGCTTGGACTCCGATCACATATGCCAGATCACGCACAGCACAGCGTGTCGAACAAGGCAAGCCTTAATCCAAGACTACCTCGTTGTCCTCCAAGCGGAAAGCCAGCCTACGGGATGTCTGATACTAGCCCAAGCAAACCTCAAAGAATGAATACGCCATGGCCTGACAATCCACAACCTCATAATTCAGGTGACGGTATGCTACTCCTATCTCCTGTGCTACACCGCAAGTTGTTCTTCCACCTGACCGAGCATATCTAGGAGATCGCGACAGAAGCTCTACGGCATCACTGGAAGGGCAGCTATTGTCCTGCATTCTCAAGCTCATGGGCCCGACGATCTCAGAACATCTATGTATGCCTGATGGTACGCCATAGTACGCAGAAATTGCCTTTTGAGCTGTATAATTGATGTTATCCGTAGATCACGTAGAAACCCAGTTACGAAAAGGTGTGACTCTATAAACTTACGCTAAAGTTCTCTGGTTCTGATAGAACTGAGATGCAAAATAGCTGCTGCAAGTGATGAAGGCAACAAGCTCATCTCGGCGTTCAACGATTTCATCAGAGCTGGTGTACTCGCCGCAACACAGCAAATGGACAATGCCTCAAAAACGTCACCTTTCGGTAGAGTTGATCCGTTCAATTGGTATGAGAAATTCTAATTTGTTTTCCTTCAGAGAGCAAACTTGAATCCAACACTGGGCCAGGCTTGGACGGTACAGATTATTCTGGAGAATGTATGTTAAATCAGCTGGTCGCCTGAGAACAAAACTGACATATTAACTACTATAGTGCCGAACGAAGAATCCGAGAAGTCTCTAAGCGCGATTCAACCATATATTCCCTTGGAAGCTCAGCCTACTGAGCTGGAATCGATGATTCAGCAACAAACTCGTGCACATGTCTTCAATAATATGCCAATCCGGATGCTGGAATTTGATGCTGATGGATCCAATATCAATCTCATTGGGCGCGACGATGTATTCCGCATCTTAATCCTACGCGTACAAGAGAGAATCACTTCCCCGGAATTTCAGCAGGACTGGAACAGAGCTCTTGGGTTACAGAACGTCAGTAACTTATGGTATACGTACAGGTCCGACAGAATGCATGGACTGGTAGCCGCAGCAGTATCCGAAGTTTCTTCTTATGCCATCTTGTCTCATACCTGGATCCGCGAATCTCCTGGGGAAGTCGTCTTTAATACCTGGAACAACCGCTCTTCAAATCCTCGTGGGTGGGAAAAGGTCAAAGGATTCTGCAGCGTTGCCGCCAATGATTACAAAATGACCCTGGGCTGGGTTGATTCTATCTGCATTAACAAGGAAAGTAGCTCAGAGCTGGACGAATCCATTCATTCAATGTATAATTGGTATCGACGCTCCCACATATGCATCACATATCTGTCTGAGACGGAGGCTCTTGGAGATGGTGCACACGACTCTTGGTTTACACGAGGATGGACGTTGCAGGAACTACTTGCGCCAAACAAGATAGCCTTTTACAATCGGCACTGGCAGGTGCTAGGAACAAATAACAACAGCACCATTACATCTTTGATTACTACTGAGACTACTATTACCGGGGAGGAGATGGAGAAGTGTTCTTCTGGACATAAAGATCACATACCCGTTAGTCGGATTTTCCAAATGGCTTCTCAACGTCAAGTCACCAGAGAGGAGGACTCATCTTACTCGTTACTTGGGCTCTTGGATGTCAATATATCGGCCGCATATGGAGAAGGAGAACAATCAGCATTTCGCCGGTTATTCCAAGAGTTGTTGGTCACCAGGAAGCATGTACTTGATCTATTCAATCGACAATATAATTGGGAGTACAGCCTTATTCCGTCATCTCTGAAGAAATACTCTAGGAGATCGATCATCTTTGATGGAGAATATGGACGGGACTTGAACAAATATCACCCTCCTAAGCCTATCACTCTGACTCATTTTGGTATACGCTCCCAATGGCTTCTTCTTCCGGCGCTTACCGTCGCAAAGGGCACTCCAGATGAGATATATGTTCCAAAAGGACAGTACTCTGCTCAAATTACAGCGACCATGATGCTGGATAATGGGGAACGATCGGAACTCGTCCGTAATCTGCTTGATGCAAGACTATACAGCGGCCTTAACAACTACGTGCATCCCCTCAGTCACCTTTGGCCCCTTTTAAATCTACAGCCGATCATTGCAGTGCCAACTTTCACTCTAAAAGGAGATGTCTTGTTGCTACCTAGATATTTAATGGGACTTACTATCTATACACCAGATAAGCCTGGAACAGTTCACACTAGCAGCGAGATACATATATTGCCGATGGATTCTCCGGCTCACTTCCAACTAATAAATTCCACAGGTAATTCTCGGGAAATACCTGTACAAGATCTAGAACTTCATGGAATGCAGCTTGTTACCCTCTATCTATAATAATACTATAGATTTTTAAATACATCCTGGATAGGGAGGTGTTATTAACTAGATCCAAGTTGTACGGCAAGTTCTTGTCTTTATTTATTGATCCAGCAGGGATGGGAACTTACATAGACGATTCCTATATCTGGTCACATTTGAGCAAAAAATTCCACTTTACTTTACAGTGTGAACCTTGATTAATTGATTGCTTGAGCCCACAGTTAACCAGGAGTGAGCATTGCGCGCTAATTGCGCAGGCCGAGCGTGCGAGCAGGACTCGGGTTTTTCGGCCCGTGAGTTTGAAACTCCTTATTCGTGGCGCTATTCTTCTCTATTATGGCCTTTCGACGATGGACGGTCATCACACAATACAGGGGGGCTATTACTAGAACACTTTCCTCCTACTCTTCAATAGTCTACGGAAACATCGGTGAGATGTCTGATCCCTGCTCTTGCCCTGCTCTGCGTCCCAGTTGCCCCTATGCCACTTTTTTGCAGAAGTTGTGTCTCATCGACGGAGGGGTCATCATTACGTGACTCGTGGTACTTCCCATTGATACCCACCTGCTTAAAATTCACCGTTTCACCGAGGATACTTCAAAATCTCTTGTGGAGTGAAAGAGCGCACAGAAAAACGTGCTGAAATTGCTTCAAAAAAGCATAACATTTACGCCCACATTTCCCGCCATACACACGCCCCACGCCCCACGCCCCACGATTCATATATCAGGGACGAACAGCAAAGGCAGCGTCTCCGCGATCCATTCATCTGTTCTCTCGTCCTGCTCCATCTATATCTCACAGCCACTCCTCGTAGGACGATACAATTCGCCGCTCCTCGTAGCCCGACACGACTGCATCCTCCTCTCTGGGTCCCCCGTCTCCATCGATGTCTTTCATGCTGCACATGAAACCGTTGCCTCTGTAGACACTGTACACAACACGCGCTGCACGCCGTTTGGGCTTCCCATGCTCACTGCTCCGCTCATCTTTGAGCAGCAAAAAGTGGATATAATCGACCTTGAAGTTGACATCTGGACGGGCGCCTAGACACGAAGAACATCATAATCGAGACGTGGTACGGGTGTCCGCGCTCACAAGCGTAGGACTCGACCATGCGGATTTTTCAGGGACGCATTGGGCAAGATTGCAGAGCAGAAGGCCGGTATTGCATGGTGCGGGAGACCCTTTATTTTGGCGCACCCGAGGCACGACGAGGTGGCAGCTGAGGTACAGCAGGTCGCCTATCAGGCGGGCGGATGGGACGTCCCCGCAATTAGTGTCCAGGTAGACACAGACACTCATCATGGATTGCCGCATTCTCTACTTAACACCATGATGAGAGAGGATAACAAAACTTTCAACCCACCAGCCCAGCGCATACACGTAGTCCTCCCCCACTTGTTGTCTTCCTCCCTGATACATGCCGACTTTCACCTGCATGGTGCACACTAGCTTCACAACCTCGGCACGGCTCTGGCAGTCATGGATGCGCTTCTCGCACAAGAACATCCTTGACGGGTCATGACCTTTGCAAGCATCTTACGAAGGAGACAATGGAGCGCGGGATCAGGAAGGTCGTGTGCCCTGGGAGGCTCTCATTTTATAACATCATGCTCCCCGTGAAGCGTGAAGGTGAGAGCGAGCCTCGTGACCTGGGCATTCCTCAGCAAGTACGCCATATATACTCTACGCGTCCTGGCAGATGGTGCGCATAATAAAGCATTGACAGAAGCACTTGCCTCCTACCTAACTTGGGCCCTGATCGAATCCACCGCACCGCTCGGTAGGCACCTTGCCATCTTCTTCAAGCTCGAGCAGCACAAACATTCCCGTCCTTCTACTCGCCTACCTCCTCGGTCTGTCCCGAAGACACCAGAAGATACGCTAGCTCCCTATTCACGGTGCTTCTCATTGATACTACTCTTACGTTCCAGCCCATAAAGCTCCCCTCGGCATTGCCCTCCTATGATTCACGCCTCCTGAAGGCATGTGCTCTGGGTGCGTCCCGTACGCCAGGACGTGGTGCGAGAGTCAGTGTTGAACCACGCTACGGGTCTGCATGCAGCAGGGTCGCCTCGAACCGAGAGGGTGGACTAATAGAAGTTCCCACCTTCCCTCCTTATTTCCGCCAACCTCGCCCACCTCAACATCGTCACCGCCTCAACTTCAAACCCTCCCACTCTTCCGCCTATCACCCGCACCTCACCAAACATGACACCACGGGCTGCGTGCATACGTGCGTGCGTCATGTCTCATGCGGGCATGCAGATGCATCCACCACACCTGTTGGTAGTGTCACTGTCAGCCGCCCACCCATCCGTGATCCCGTCCAAGAAATGCCCACCCACGCCTGTCACCCACTCCACCTCGCCTTCTTGACTGCCCGCCTCTGAAGCCCGGATCGGCCTATCCCCTGATGCGATTATCTTTCCTGGACCTCTTTCTTGTCTCTGTCTGGTTTATCCCTTTTGTAGCCGCACGCACTTTCTTTCCGCCCGCCCATTTCCCTTCAGGCTAACTAGCCTTTACGGTCCACCAACACCACCTCCGTTTCCCTTCGCCCAGCCTGGTGAAGGATTTCCTGATTGACTGGGTAGACAGGAAGCCGGGGGTGAATGGGTGGGGTAATGGCGCACGTGGAGGTGGCAGTTGCGAAGTTGGACGAGGAAAAGCACAGATAGTTGATGAAGAGACGGTATCCGTCCACTTTCCACGTCGCTTAGACACGCATCATATATTGCAACAAACAAGCCTCAAACAAGCCTCCTTTGAAAAAAGCCCCCTTTGAAAAAGATGCTGAACCGGAACTACTTATCCTGTACGCAACATGTTGCTCATAATATATAACAAGATTCTGCGAGGCATGCAGCCGCTCTAATATGTGGCATCTTCTAATTCTCGTTCCTCACTTTGTGTGCTATGGCATACTAACTCAGGCAGCTCTTGCGCAAAGCAAACATTGGTTTTATATAAATAATGCACAAGCAATCAATATCATGATGATAGTGCTGCGCACTATTTTTAGAAAGCTTATATAGAGCGGTCCCGAGAATTTCATTGTGTCCACTTCTTTGGCTTATACCTTCAGGTACAAAATCGAACGAAAGATGAACAAAGCCGACATTTTACGGCATCTACGTACCGGTCATCCTGTCTCTCAGATGGATGTTATGTACTCCACTGCTTTGTTGGATCAGGCTTCGCAAGAGCTGGCTGCGCTCCAGGAAGCCATGGACGTCGAACACATGCAATTTGCTCAGCTTAAGGAGCAATACTCGGTCCTTGAAAGAAAAAGTCAAGATTACCGCGCTCTCACTCACCCTGTTCGGCGCCTCCCAACCATAGTTCTTCAACTTATCTTTCTCCACTGTCTCCCACGCGACCATTGCGCCGCAGCCATCGACTGGAAAGGCTCCCCTCTTCTTCTTACCCGCATCTGTAGTCAGTGGCGGAAGGTGGCAATTAGTACCCCATCTCTTTGGTCCTCGATACATGTACCCGTCCCGCACTGTGACTTGGATCCGAAGTATCACCCTGAACAATGGGTCAAGGCTATGGATGCCATTCCCAGAATTGCCAAACGGCGAGTAGACGCCATTAATTGTTGGTTTCTTCGCTCAGGGGACTGTACATTGACCATTTCGCTCTATGTCCATGGTGGGCCAAGACACACAGTCGGCGGCGCTCTGGACATGATACTAGACGCCATCATTCCGTTTTCCGCGCGATGGGGGACCCTTGTACTCAATGCAGACGATGGAAGTATTGAAAGGCTTACCAACCTGCCGTGTACTGCAGTACCCCGTCTGCACACGCTCAAACTACCTTCCAGGTGGCGCATCCATCGAGGAATGGGTCAAGATAATTCAGCAGCAAAATGGGCTCACAGTGGTGTTGTAGGATCTCCGTCCCTCAGGGCACTTTCTTACGGTGGCGTCCTAGAGACCGTGACTGATTTTTCCATCCATTTCGCCCAACTCACGTCCTTACAGCTACACGGGGGAAAGAAATGGTACTCAGTGTCCCAAGTTGCAGATTTGCTGGCAAAATGCCCGTTGCTACGCAATCTTGGTTTGGATATTAATAGCTTCCCCGCACCATCTTCCACGGACCCTGTACTGCCAAATTCTATTTCTCTGGCCCATCTCGAGAATCTGACTCTCCGAATAACCAATCCTTGTCACAACGTTGACGACCTTTTCAGTAAACTTGATCTTCCGGCACTCAAGACTGTTGAACTCAACTCGCGGGGAAGTGAACCTGTTCTAGAGTTTCTTTCTCGGATTCCACCAACTCTCGAAACGCTTATAGTTGATCCAGTTGCTTTTGGAGACAAGTCAAAGCTTGTGGAAGTAATTCTTACCTTTTCTAATCTTAAGTTCCTTATTTTGAGGCGCAGCTATTACGATAAACCAAGGTCTTGCATACATAGTCCACCACGACCACAACTAGACGACGCGTTCTTGTCTTTATTCGTCGATCCTGTCGATATAGCGGCCGACGGGAATGGTAGTTCACCGCCACGACTCCCAAATCTGGCAACGTTTAAGTGCGAAATCCCATCCTCATTCTCCGACAAACTCATCCTTGACTTCGTCAAAGCTCGTAAGAGCGCCTTGAATCATGTATCTTTCAAGCAGGACTCTGATTACCATCGCCGAGTAGATATGGAATCTGAGCGTACACATCTAGCTTCCGAAGGCATCAAGTTACAGTTCTTTTCCTACGATTTTGCGTACTCTTTTGGCGCGTACAAGCCCATTACGTACCCGGCAGACCAAGGTGTGGATAGAAGGAAAATGCGTAGCAAAGGCCTTCCACTGTATTTATAGCTTGATAGTCAGTCCATATACATATTTAGTCTGGATATTGTTTACGTACTCGAGAAGTCAATGAGCTCAATGTTCAACTTCATCGACAATTAAATTTTGGCAAATAATATTCACAATTTCACTTAGTTTCATTATTTGTCTATTGTTCTTCCCTAACAAAGTGCAGTCTCAGAAATTTAGATCCCGTAAATTATTCATTGCTTTGAGCTATGCGCTCCCGGCTTTTTAATTTTTGAAGAAGTGAGCGGTACCCGGTGTACGAATAAAATGATGCCAGGATCACCGTGCCACAACGTGCCGTCGGAGCTGCGTCGGAGTGTCAACATACGTGGCAGCGAATGATGGAATCAGGATGAAAAATAACTGTCTTGCGACTGTCTACGAACAAATGTGATGACTCCTTTCCCGAAACTATCGCAATCGCGAGCAGGCCTGAAGAGGATCGACGAAAAAGAAACAAAGCAAATTTGTCAGGCAGCAACTCCAGACCGGGTCTTACCCGTTTGTATTCCCTCTTAAGCTCATGGCTACATTTATGCTCAATAATAGGTGCTGCGCAATAACGTTAGTGTCGATAGCTCGATAAGCCCGGCGTGTTACAAGAATATCGCATTCGACAATTTACGAGAAACGAGCAAAAGTATTGTGTTGGCCCTGTTTGCATGTATTCAGCCCGCCGCGCCTTAGGAGTCAAACAGTGGATGGTACGTTTGTCCTACGGCTCTATTTGTCCTGGTTAACTCATACAAACTTACAAAGCTACTTTCACCCGGTACTCAAAAGAACGACCGAGAATAACGCGGCCCGCTACAAACAACCTCTCTTCTATCGCGCAGATTATACGCCTTAATATGCTGTTCGTCCATATGGTTGCTCTCGATATCGCACACTAGCGTGGGCGGTTTTGAACCGACATGTATGTTCCCCCTTTTTTGCAGGACGACGTCGTCATGTGGCCTCTCCGAAGCTCCAACGCGTGAGTGTTTTTGTTGTAATTAGCCCGATGCGCTTCCCGAGCGGTCCCGCCTTCTCATCGCGCAGCAGTGGCTTCAGCTATAAAGGATCCAATAAAATACCCTATATCGTTCTGCAGAATCCTAAATGTTGTTCGGAATTAGCCTAATAGGCGCTCTCGTAGTGCGCCAGGTCACCGCTACGGCGATCCCAACTGCGAGCACTGTGGGGTCTGATCTCACTTTCCTATTCCAGAATGACCTTAACTGTGAGTGGCTCCATATGTACTGGGCGTACTCAAGGTTAACGACTATAAAGGGCCAGAAGCGTCTCAGCACGCAGGGACAATTCTGCTCAGCAAGTCAACGAACAACGCGGACGCAATCAAGGCATGTCAAGCGATAAATGAGGGGCTGCTATCCACGACAGGAGTCCACTTTAAGTCGGACATCACGTCTCTTCTCAATTATCTTGCATTGCAGAGTAACGATAAAGGACAGCAATTCCGTGTCGCTCCATCGTCTGGTGCCAGACGCGACGAATGTGCTGCAATCAGTCTCGGTGGCGTGGTGAAATCCGTAAGCTGCAGCGAGCATATGCAGACCTTCTGCTCGCAGCAAGCGCCCTTTAAGCCGAACACGCAGACAAATTTAAGTACACAGTTTCAGGTTCAGGTTAAGTCGCAGAAGCTGACCATTCTCGGGTAAGCGGAAAATTGTGATTATACGCAGACCCTTGTTGATCTCTTCTAGGACGCGGGATGCCTTGTCTTTCCGGTTCATTGGTATTCCTTACGCAGATCCGTTTGAGCGGTTTGCATATTCCACGCCCTTCAGCAGCGGAGCAGAGATTTCAGCGTTGAAATATGGCTCACCCTGCCTCCAGCCCGGATCAGGGAGCGAAGATTGTCTCTTCCTCAACGTCTATACACCTTTCCTGCCTCAGAATGGCCAGAACTCGAAAAACCTGCGACCTGTGCTCTTCTGGATTCATGGGGGAGGTTTCACCAGCGGGGAGGCTAGCGATGGCATATTTGATGGTGGTAATCAGGTCAGCAGGAGTGACGTCGTTGTAGTTACTATTAACTATCGGTGAGCTCATCGTTGATGTTAGTTTTACTTATGACTCAACAATGCATGTAGCTTGGGTACCCTTGGATTCCTCGCCCTAAACGATGGCGTCACCAACGGTAATTTCGGGATCGCCGACCAGGTACGACTAAGTTCTCGTTATCTTCCTTTTCTTCCGAGTCTCTGACCGGTTTATCTTCCATCATAGATCACGGCTCTTCAATGGGTTCACGAACACATTGCTGACTTTGGAGGTGACCCTTCGCGCATTACTATCCACGGCCAGTCTGCTGGTGCAGGTTCTGTGCGTGCACTTCTCGCAGCTAAGCCGGCCTTCGGCCTCTTCCAAGGCGCAATTGCGCAAAGCAACTTGGGGGGCTTTGGATATGCGATGACGTACACAGAATATATTTCCATCGCGGACGAGTGGACGCAGTTTGGACAAGGTACGGTTGAATCTGTTGGCTGCGGGGGGAGTCAAGGGGAGGCATTGCTTCAGTGTTTGAGGGCAGCGGATCCCTCGGCTCTGATCAATGCACCTAATGCGCCGAGGTGAGCCAATCTTCATCAACATTGTTTTCGGGGACATTGTTAAACAAATCTTAGATATATCGTCGTGGACGGAAAGATCATCACCACAGATCACTTGGAACTGAATGGGTCGGGACCTGCAGCTAATGCGCACGTCATCTTCGGCTGGATGAGGGATGATGGAACGGACTTCATTGGATCTTTCCCCACCCCTACCACGACACTTTCTCAAGCACTTTTAGGCGCTGGGTATGTCATGTTTCTTAATCCATTCGTGTCTTACTGATGTAGTCCATAGTCTCGCATTCAATGTCACCAATGAAGTCGTCAATTCCTCGTTATTCCCCATGCCTAACTCGGGTAATGCCACGTTGGATCTGTTCAACTTAACCAGTCGAATCGGCACCGATGGAGAGTTCAGGTGAGCTAATCTTAAAACCGACAATTCCTCATTATTCTAATACAAATTAAAATTTCCCCTCAGATGCATAGACCAAGCCACCCTCATTGCGGCTGCGAAGCACAATGTGTTCAAGTCCGTACACGCTTATCAGTTTGATCGTAGTATCCGTGGATTTGAACCAATCCCGGGGACATGTAACCCTCCAGCCACTCCCGAGTTCCCAAATGGCGACCCTAGTCTGCCTTATTTCAGGTCAGTTTCTCCTTGCACGACACGCGTTCCATTTCCGTAACTAACTCGTACGTCGCCCTCATATACAGGTGTCATTCTGGCGAACTGTATTACATGTTTGGAACGATGGGCCAAGATGAAGTGCCCTTCCGCGACTGGAATGATCTTGTGCTGTCCCAGGTCAGCGTCGACATATGGGGTGCCTTCGCACGAACATTTGACCCCACGCCCGCTCCCGAGTTCCTTGCCGCCCGCGGGTACACGAATACCACAACTGCACTGCGTCTCGTCGGCGCTTGGGAAGAGGTGACGCCGGACGCTCGAGCACCGCTTAGGATAATGGACGTACCTTTAAGCAACTCTGCATTCCTCGACCAGGAACAGTGCTCATTTTTGGGCTTCCCTTCCACGATGTTCGAGTGACATGGTTAAATCACAGATGAAGCAAAAGGAAATTTATTTTTGGCAACAGAAGTAATCCTATTTTGATCCATTGTTTTGTCTATTTAAATATTTTTCTCATTGAGAACCAGCCTGCGCCACTGTGAAATTATTTTGCTTAACACGGGTCGAAGGGAATAACGACCATATAGAACGGTCCGTCGTCGACAACACTCATGCCACCATATGTCGTTCTCTGCGCTGATAGTACGCCGTCCGTCCGCTTCCTATACGACATTATGCATTATCGTGGGTGAAAAATCACATACGCACCCGTTCCTGCCAGCGCACGCCCAGCGCACGCGTCATGTGCCCTTTCCGAAGTTCGAGCGCGTGAATCTCTAGCACTGTCATTACTCCGAGAGTCCGGTCGTCACTGTGCGCGATCCCTGCACATACATGCGGCCCGCCTGCGCCTGCCAGCGTTGCACTCGATATAAAGTGCAGATGTAAAATATGCCGACGCTCAGAAGGCTTTTCAATATGTGGCTTCTCGTTACTCTTGTCTCGTTGGCTCTGCGACAGGTCACCTCAACAGTGACTCCCTCTGCGAGCAGCGTAGGCTTCGACTTGACCTTCCTCTTCCAAAATGATCTGAACTGTGAGTATCCACTCTGTCAGTTCATGCGTACGATAATGATAGTCGCACAGGGCCCGCTGCTCCTGAACATGCAGGAACGATCTTCATTAGCAAGGCTATGAACAATGCCGACGCGACAAAGGCATGCCAGGCTCTAAGCGAGGACCTCCTCCCAACGACTGGCGAACTCTTCAAGTCGGACATAACCTCCCTTTTGAGCTATCTTGCACTGGAGGGGAGCACCCAAGGACAGCTGGTGCGAGTTGCCTCAAGCCCTGCGCGTTTGTGCTCTGCTATCGCACTAGACGGCACTATTCACTCCGTGAGCTGTGACGCGCACATGCCTACATTCTGCTCGCAGCAGGCACCGTATAAGACAAACACGCAAACGGATCTGAGCACCCAGTTCCAGGTCCAGGTGAAGTCGAAGAAACTGACTGTTCTCGGGTGAAATCTTTCACACTTCAAGTACCTTCCGCAGATTACTGATGTGTATGCAGAACGCGGGATGCATTATCCTTCCGATTCATTGGTATCCCCTATGCGGACCCTTTTGAGCGGTTCACATACTCTACTCCTTTCAGTAGTGCGGCTAATATTACTGCACTGAATTATGGTTCTCCATGTTTGCAACCTGGATACGGTAGTGAGGACTGCCTCTTCCTGAACATCTATACCCCATTCCTTCCCCAAGATTCGACGAAGTCGAAGAATCTACGCCCAGTTATGTTTTGGATACATGGCGGAGGATTCACTGGAGGCGAAGGAAGCGATGGAGTGTATGATGGAGGCAACCAAGCAAGTCGCAGTGACGTTGTAGTTGTTTCCATAAACTACCGGTGAGTTCTTCTTTCGCAAGTCGGGCTTGTGGGACTTATGCTATACAGTTTGGGCACCCTTGGCTTCTTAGCTCTCAACGACGGAGTCACTAACGGTAATTTCGGGATCGCAGACCAGGTGAGTCCATACAGTATGTAAAACACGACTCGGTACTGACATCTGGACCCCCTATTAGGTCACCGCCCTCCAGTGGGTCCACGACCACATTGCGGACTTCGGTGGTGATCCATCGCGAATTACGATTCATGGGCAGTCAGCTGGTGCCGGGTCTGTCCGTGCGCTTCTTGCAACCAAGCCTGCATTTGGTCTCTTCCAGGGCGCAATCGCTCAAAGCAACCTCGGCGGATTTGGCTACGCAACAACATATACAGAGTACATATCCATTGCTGATGAGTGGGCCCAGTTTGGGGAGGGAACTGTTGCGGCTGTCGGGTGCAGCGGCAACCAGGGGGGTGCTCTACTTACTTGCTTGAGAAATGCCAATGCGGTGGACCTGATTAATGCACCGAATGCGCCCAGGTGAGAAGAGTTTTTCATGGGAGTATAGTAGCGGGCTGACGAGTACCTCTTTTTACTCTCACTAATCTTACGCAGATATGTTGTCGTAGATGGCAAATTCATAACAACTGACCATTTAGAGCTAAACGGATCAGGTCCTACTGCAAATGCCCATGTCATGTTCGGGTGGATGAGGGACGATGGAACTGACTTCATTGGTTCTTTCCCCACCGCGACGACTACCCTAACAGAGGCGCTATTGGGAGCTGGGTGAGTTCTTGCTCTATGGTGGGCGAATTACTACTTACCTGCTTTTTGCAGTCTCAGCTCGAACGTTACTGGTGAAGTGGTAACATCCTCATTATTCCCTATGCCTACCTCGGGGAACGCTACCTGGAACTTATTTAATCTGACTAGTCGAATTGGAACAGACGGGGAGTTCAGGTACGTTGTCCACCTAGTGCATTTATATATTCTCCTAACGACACTCTCGCTCAGGTGCATAGATCAAGCTACTCTTATCGCAGCGGCGAAACACAAAGTCTTCCAGTCGGTTCACGCGTATCAGTTTGATCGCAGCTTCGGGGGGTATGAACCTATACCCGGCACATGTAACCCTCCAGCTACAGCGGAGTTCCCGAATGGTGACCCAAGTTTACCATATTTCAGGTTGGTGTGTTTCAGCTCCACAGATCCCAATTGACCTATTTTTCTTAGATGCCACTCTGGTGAACTCAACTATATGTTTGGAACTCTCGGGCAAGGCGCGATACCCTTCCGTGATTGGGACGACCTGGTTCTCTCACAAGTCAGCGTTGACATATGGGGAGCGTTTGCGCGCACGTTCGACCCCACTCCCTCCAGTGCATTCCTCAATGCACGGGGCTACACAAATACTACCGCCGCTCTACGCCGTGTTGGGCCTTGGGAGGCAGTCACGCCTACGGCCCAGACTCCTCTCAGGATCATGGATGTTCCGCTGAGTAACTCTCCATGGATAGACCAGGAGCAGTGTGCGTTTTTGGGGTATCCTTCTACAATGTTCGAGTAGGCCTTACAGTAAGTAAAAGAAAATGCAGTATTCCCGTAAAACCAAAATTCTGTTTATTTGCTGGTCTGATCCCAGCCTTAAATACCATTACAACAAGAGGATGATGTAGCGTCAATATATCGTTATAATCTCAGAAACTCTTCTATTACTCCGCCGCTATACGGGCACATGATTTAATTGAATGTTTGAGCGGGGAGGGCATTGAATGTGGGGCAAAGGTTGTCCCATGCAGCTTTGATTATAGACAGCAGTCAGAATAAAGACAATAGAACAATATGCGACGCTTACCTGGCGTGTTTTCAGCCGCAATGCCATCGACGTCTTCAGCCAGGACGACGGCAAGACCCCTTCATAATGTATTAGCTATACAAGGCCAAATGTTTAGTAGACCCGCTCGAGCAGACTCACTTGTCAAGATGCCAGTCAATGTGGCTAATGACTTTGCGTCAGGAGTTATACTGATGGGGAACATAATAAGACACACCAGTGAAGAATCCAAGGGCCAGAGTTGTCTGTCCGGAAGCGAATGGTCACATTGTCTGTAGTAGCACCTCCGGTACTGACGACGTCACGGCGAACAGGGTTGTCATAGTTGTAGGTGGCATTTCCGGCGCTGCGGACAACGGAGAAGGCATGACCGTGCAGGTGGAAGGGGTGCTAAGAACACTCATTGTAAGTTCTGCGGTATATATTTGATACATTGATTAGAATATTCTTACCGGTGCACCAATGGTACCTCCAGGAATGTTGATCTCGATAGTACTGTTCTTAGGCAAAGGATAAACAGACCCGGGCGGCAGGAGCTCCTGCGCCGTGCGGGCGCCACTGATAATCTGGAGAAGAACAGGCACGGTCGGAGGAACGAATGAAGCGTTGTTCACGGTGAATTGACCTCCTGAGAAATTAATTACTAGGGGGAGGGTAACGTCTGCACTTCCTGCACCGGGTGTTCCGGGAGCAGCGGCTGAGTTCGGGGTTGATGGGGAAGTGAGCGGGTGGAGATTTGTCTCTACGAGCGGCTGCTGGCTCGTTGTCTGAGCGGTTGTGGGATCTGCGACGGGTGCGGTATCGTAACGAAGGATGGCAGAGTTCACGCCGCTAGTGAAACCGGAGGGTCCAATGTTAGGAAGAGAGCGCACCCAGTAGTTGGAAATGTTCTGATTGGCGTTGAGGATGAAGGAGTAGCGTTGTCCAGCAAATATTTGGATAGAGTCCACTACGAGTGGCTCTACATTCTGTCCGTCGACTTCAATAATAGTCTGGTGAGTTGTTGTCAGTGATATCGTGTATGCAAGGAAGCAATTAATATTCACCATCAGATGCTGGTCGATAGAGAAAGTAAAGTTGGGATCGCATGAAATAGAAACGAGACGGAAGCGGTAGCGCTTGTTCTGGGTGACACTGATAACCGCAAGGGGCGATGTGGGAGTGGCAGAATTGCGTCCCAGTCCATTGATTAGAGTGGCATCAGATTTAGGAGGCCCGGCGGCCGCTCCAAGAACTGGGGCAACTGTGTGATACCTTCAATTATGCGCAAAAGTAAGCCTCAATATATAATTTCCAAAGGGGCAATCGTACCAGTCCGCAAGCGTGATGACCGTCGAATCTTTGAACCAAGATTAGTACTTTTGTCTCTTTTGTCATTGTTATTCTCACCATCGTCTACGTCGTACCTTATGAAAGTATTAGCCTCACAGGAAACTATATCATATATAATCCAATGATACTCACAGTGACAGGTATGGGTCGTTGGGGTCGTAAATTACCAGAGCACCTCGCAAACCATCGCAGTATTGAGTCGCTACGGCAGTGTGTGAATTATTGTACGAGATTCGGCCGAAACAATGCCTTACAATAGTGGGAGTGATACCAGAATGTCCCAGCCTGACCGACAGCTTGGAACTGGTAGTTGAAAGAGTCTCCAGGGGTAATAGGACATTGGGTGACACCGACAGGGCCGTCTGCCCACGCAGTTCCTGCTTGGAACAAGCCATGCCAGTGCTGGATACAATAATTTCAGTAAGATGAAAAATAGTTTTTGATATGTTGAACGTACAATACTGGTGCTCGTAAGCATCGTTGTGTCGTTCAACTGGTTCACAACATTGAGATTGAATGTATCCCCCTGTAGTCACGTTTAGCGGATACAGTACATGCATTGTAATGGCTTTGCTTGCTCACTGTGTTGCCTGTGATAAGAGGTCCAGGGAAAGTCACCCCGTTCTCAACGCCGCCGGCGAGGACCGCTCTAATAGATTGTGTTAGACAACATGGAAGCAGAGAATGCTTAGACACGAACGAGCGACTGAAGCCATCAGGGCTTATATTCTCGTTCTGAATGAAAAGGCTAGTGCTTGGCCCAACGGCGCCGTAGACGACAGATGCGAGATAGAGACCGAAGACTTTCAAAAAGGCACCCATTGAGACAATGAGTTGAGGACACAGCTGTGCTGAGGCATAAGGCATAACTTTGAATACTTATATACTGCTTTTCGCATTCTACTCACGGAGCTACATCTATTTTTTCTCATGAACGCTTGAAGGAATTTAACAATGTCCATGTGGCAGATAGGAAAGAGAAAATGGGATTAGCACTTGTGCGAGCGTCTTCAACGGCTGTGATTTCTACCAAAACGTAGTTACTCCGAATGCACCGCTTAGCTGCTTTGTCCGTTAACTGCGTGTGAGACGGTTATCAATCGCAAAGTCTCCTACAAAGGCGGATTGATATTTAAATTTTAAAAGCTATCTAAAAGGAAATCAGTTTATGGATCCACCTCGAAGCATAATTTGAGGCTAAGCTCCCTTGACAAGTGAATTAAGGGGCCCATGCAAGGCCCACTAGTATGATTTTCCATGTTACCACCTAATTGACTCAAGACCATTGCTCCTGTACAGTTTAGGTTAGGCTAGGTTAGGCTGTGCCAACATGTCATCGGCATCTCCTCCACGCATTCAGCCAGGCCCGCCTTGCTTATTTGCATTCTAGGCGCTCGCCTGGATTTTTCTCACGTAAAAATAGATTCATTTTAGGTTGTTGCGTTTCAGTGTGTGTGAAAGTCCTTGTGTTAATGTTCCATGAAAAGCGCAGGAGCTAAACAGTGGTGCAGAAAGAAGGACATAGTATTGTTTTATTATGATGCTTTCACTGAAGGTGAATTAGTTAAAGATTGGCAGCTCCAAACATAATCGAGCGCCTGTGCTCAGATATAGTCTGCTTTTGGAAATTGATTGGCCGTTTCCGGCAGATTGATGTTACGAGCATCTCGCTCTCACGATCTATAAATAGAATGCTCTACGTGCCCTCCGAGGCTCCGACAATCCATGTTGTGGTCTGCGTACGTCCTTCATCGGCCAAACATCATTCCCGGATATGCTTACTCTTAATGTATTACAGTTTTGGTCATTTTCTGACTTTGTAGCGGGTGGTTGATCTCACTTACAATGCAATATCACCCCTTCCAAGAGTTTATTATCACTCTGAGCCGCGGTTCTGGGTGTATCCAGGTCTTGGACGCGGAGAGTCCGACTGTCGCGTGAAGGAACTGTAGTTTCTACATAGCCGGTGCTCCCTTGCGATGAGTACTGAATAGGTATAATGACTCAAGTTTTACCAGGTTTGATCGTCTTGCGTGTGTACGTCTAACGTTATTTGATAAGCGCATACCGCTCAGGTTTCAATCTTAGAGCATGGCGTGAGTAAGCTGTAGCATATCACTCTACTACTGGAGAGAACGACTACAAACTGAGCTATTAAGCGGCATTATTTTCACAAGAATTCACACATAGACCGTATCATGATATGTAGCTATGCATTGTTGCTTATGCGTTAATTCCGCTCGTTCATTCACAGATTTTTTGTATAAGATCTTGGTAATCTTTACTACTAGTTTTATTGTCAATTCAATATCTATACAGCGGGCAACACAACCCATCCTGTGCTGCTATTTGGTTTTGTCAATGTCGAGTTCATTTATATAGCGGTGTACATGGCAGCCGTTGTCTTTCACGCTCCCAGCGACCCGCATATTTGACTCAATGGCTGCTAGAGAGCAAAAATAGACATACATTGTTAGCCTGTTGGACCGACAGCTTGCCGACAACACAGACAGCGACGGAGCGGCGGCAATCAACCGGCATTTTCCGGGTGGTGTGCTGTCCTGTGCTGTCATGGCCGCACGAGTTTGGCACGACCTCGGCCTCAAGCTTCACGGTCTCAAGCTCAAAGCTCAAGCGCTCAAGGCCCAAGGTCTCACGAACCCCATCTTTCGACTTCAGCGATGCTTGAGACTCTACTGTACTCATCCTTTGCTCGTCGCAAAGTAAAATGGGTCTCTCTTACACGATGAACACACACCTTCAGACAATTCACCTTGCATCGAGCAAAAGGCGTTTGCCCTTGCTTCTCTGCCTCGTGTTATCATGGCGAAATCCCTGCCTTTCTCCGAGCTTCATTATCTGAAACTCAGCTTGCCTACTCCTTTCTGACCTGGTCGCCTCTTGGATAATTTGCGCAGGTGGCGGATAGTTGGATGAACCGGGTGAGAAAGGTGTGTCAAACTTGTACTAATGCTCCAACGTCACTACTGACCTGTAAGCCGCAGTCCTTGACTCGTCTACTGCGTAATCTCAAACCTTGTGTGTATCAGTCAAGGAAGATGTAGTCACCCACAATTCCTCTAGGCCTCGTGTACCATTCCTGCCCAAGGCCTTGCTGTTTGCATGCCGTAGGATCGACTTGAAACGCAGCATAATAGGGCCTTGGAGGCTTCAAACCTACGCCCAATAGCTTACTGCTTAGCCAGCATCGCTCTAGCTCCTCTCTTCACCCATTCTCTACGTCGAGAGCGCATTATGACATATCAAGTACATCCTCTTGAAGATGGAGATACGAACGTAATTTTCACCAATGGAGCGCTTTCCGGGCGCCCAGTTTCTCCGAGAACTCACAAGAACTCGCTCGCCGACAGCATGTCATTTCGCACCATTCATGGGCTGAATGAATGCTCCGTATGTCATGGGTATACTAAGCATATCGACTTGACGTTGTCCACCGACCCTCAAGCTCGACATGCATACAGGGGGCGTGACTCGTACCTCGACGGAATTGGAGTTGGGCGCCGCCTTCAATTGGAAGAAGATAGCATGGCGTTCTCCCGATATCGTGGACGCCTTCAGGCTGTCAGTATGCGGGAACAAGAATTGCTTTCAGCCAACGAGCGGTATCGTCGAAGGATAGATAGTCTTGAAAGGGAGATGATGACCCTAGGTGATAAGCTTATGGCAGTACAAATGGCATACGAGGACCTGGTCGGGTCACCACTCCATACCCCCGAGTACGATTTCGACACGACGGCCAACTCATCTTACTATTCCGACTCCGATTTCAACAGTGAAGGTTTTTCCCGGGATCCTCACCTCAGTCAGGTGGGTGAGAGGTCACTTGAAATGTCTGAACTCTGGCAAAGTGTGGGCGTAGAAGAGAGGTGCGTTTATACATCCCCACGAATTGGAGCATATTATGAATTTCACTTTGTGATGTAGTGATTCCGGGAGTGATGGATATGATAGTCCATCGACTGAATCGAGCGTATCCTCTAATGCCGACTCGGATACTCCACCATCTGATGAATCAGACTTGGAGGAGGTGGAGATTGCATTTTCGGCGCCACTTGAAACGGAGCTAACCATTGACGAACTGACCACCCTTATCGAGGCGTCCCAGGAACCGGGCAATACGGACGCGCTTGATCAAGTAAGGCTACTTGTGCAAGATGCCCAGCGGACCCCGAAACGCATACGCACTGCGGCACAGACTTTCCTTCTGCTCACATGGCGCATACCCACATGGGTACTAAACCTTAGGCTCACTGCCGCGCCCCAACCCGGAACACGTCCCCGTTCGTCGTCTGCCCCTGTTCCCTCCACTGTCGCTGCTTCTCCAGAGGTATTCGTAGACGCCTCGGCGTGGGGTATTGGTCTCATTATCAACCAGCGATGGCTTGCGTGGCGCTTCGTTACACCGTACCACCCCTCTCTCCCCGTGGATAGCAAGCGGCATGTCATAATGTCCTGGGCCGAGCTCACTGCCCTCGAGCTAGGTCTGCTGACGCTCATCGCGGCGGGATACCGTGATGCGCGCGTGCGGCTGCGCTCAGATAATGACGGCGTCGTCTACGCCATGCGCGCGCGCAAGTGGACAGCAAATCACGGTCTAGACACAGCTCTACGTAGGATTCTGCAGTTGTGCTCAGACGCGAAGCTGCACGTGGAGGTAGAGTGGGTATCGACGAAGTTGAATCCCGCGGACAAGCCATCGCGCGGGGTGTTCCCTCCCGCACAGCTGATGTTCGAGCATGCCCCAGATTTGCCCGCTCACTTGCAGGGCGTAGTGCAGATTGTGAATGTGATTTGAGGTACTGGATTTGGATCCGTGATTCAGAGTTCTACATCCAAGTGATGTTCTACTGTCAGTAGGTATTTATCAGCGGCGCTGATGTGTGCGTAAAGGTTGATGCATGATGTGTAGTCTTTTTATTTCTTTGCCAGAATGCTATGTAAATCCTCTTCTGATAATATCACTATCTATCTCGTTTAGTATGAACACGGAAGATTTCAACTGTCTTTCCATCCTTCGAAGCTGAAACTGGACCAAACAACGGATAAAAGGCCATACTAAGAACACCTGGAACGTTCGTAAAACGCATCGCCTTCTGATAGCTTACTTATACGTAAATCGGCTTCAAAGAATTGCTGCTGAATCATGCTCTTCTCGGACCTGTTCCGAGCACTAAACGGTAGTAAGAAGATTGTTGAAAATTACAAATATTCTGCCTGAATTTGTTCAATCGTTCCTGTTCCTTGCGACTCTAATTCAGACGAGTCTCAGTACACTTATTCCACCGCGGATATGGTCACTCTGTCAACAATGGGTTTTACCAATTAAATAGGCTTTGACAGATATTGAAGGAAATCCTATACCAATGGGTTCTACGCTCCGGTCCGAGCATAGGGCGAAGATGAAACGCCGAAACTGACTTCAAGTCTGTAAGAAGATGTGATACCCTATGGGCCTAGCATGACGCTTGAAGCTTGAAGCTTGTTACAGTCTGATATTCCCGACCTTGAACAGAATGTGTGATAATTAAGTGTAATGTAGTGCAGGTTCTCCTAAAAAGAAATTAATAGTCGTACATGAGCCCAGTCGGTGTTCAAGTTCACCTGCAGCAAACAACCTACTTAATAATAATAATGCGTTTTCAACTCTCACACTGATTTGCCAACAACACAGAATGACATAACTTGAGAAGTCACACTTGTCTTGGGTTTTGATGTTACCACGACCTTTGGCGATCTAGAAATAATTCATGCAGTGGACCTTCGAGTGTAAATGGCTGCTACTAGTACTATTTACAAACTGAAATGTTCGTCGATGGTGCAAGACCGAGGGACCCAGTTTAAAAAAAATCTTCCGACCCATTTTCAAGCAAGGTTTTATATTCGATCACTGTCACAGAAGTACACAATGCCATAGATTCACAGGTCATTTACTCATTTACGCCAACTTCACTTCGGACCACTTGTCAAAAATTTCACTCTGATCTTCCTCTAGCTCAATAATTAAATAGAGCATTAGGGCAACACCGTAATGTACTCACTTCAGAGGTATTCGTGCCTTAGTTGAACGTGCCCTGGTTCCACGGGCCAGAGGTGTTGGTAGTCTCGGTAATAACACCCGGACTAGCAGCCGACTGGTATCCGACGCGAATGTTGGGTCCACTCGTAAATACAGCATAGAGCAAGCCTGAGTTTGCTACCGCCGCATAGCTGTGGCCGGTGAGGTAGCCTTCAGCCCAGGCACCCGCACCTCCTGTAGCGGTGTTGCACAATTCATGAAGTAAATTGCTCTTGTCGATGAAGTACAAGCGGATCTGCGTATCGCAGGCATAGGTGTCAATTTTACACAAAATCGAAAGGAGAACGCCTTCACCTGGTCGACTTGCCCATCGTTCCACGCCACGGCGGCCAGGGGAGAGTTGATGCGCACTTTGTCGGACGACACAATCACAGTGTCAGTGTACTTCGGGTTGTTGACAGCCGCACCGCTGCCTGCCGCCTCGTGAATGGAGCCATCGACGCCTATGTAGTAAATGCGAGTAGAAGACCCTCCAGTCAGCAAAACAGCTGTAGCAGTTGCACCGAAGTAGTTGGTGGCAAGGTTGGTAGGCATGACTGATATCTGTTATAAAGATGTAAGAAATGCCGGACAAGTTGACGAGAGACGTACAAGTTGTTGGGAGCTAGATAGGTGTGTGTATCTTAAAGGTATCGAAGTAAGGGTAACGGTTTATATAGAAGCAGATATTTTATTATTATTGAATTTTAACTGTAGAACGGCGCAAGTTAAACTCCGGAGTATTAACTGCGTGTGAGCATTACCACTAAGAGTTCCGTCTTGTTTCGAATTTCTGTCATTCGCTTCTTGTTCTGGACCTGAAGGATCTCAAAAAGACCGTCAGAAACATGAGGCTTTTTAATTTGAAAAGTCAATTGAGCCTTCTTTAGCTCCCCTAAAATTGACTTAAACACTCGTCGCCCCCATACCCTGTGGCAGTTTTGGGGCGCGCCGTATACTGTTCCAGGGTCGACACGAGATTTGCAGACAACTGACAAATCTATTCCTTTCGACATTAGTAGCGGTTCTTTCATTCTATATCCTTCTTCTTCTTCTTCTTCTTCTATTCGACCTGTTCAGTAAATATTTTTCTTCATAGGCGTGGTCAGCGGTTAAACTGAGAGGAGAAACTGCAAACGTTCACTCTCACACTGATATGTGATAGAACACCCTGAATGTCGGCAGGAATAGCTGGATTTACAATGTCATGCACGAAATTAAAAGTTCGATACAATCCGCTGGTTCAGGCCACCCAGTACAAAACACACGGCGTTACCATCTCAACATTTCTCGCTGACGGAAATATCTTAATGGCGTGCCGATCAGTAGACGTTCGTTTAAGACCTTTCGTTTTCTTTACCAAAACAAACTAGCTACCAACTTTCTACAAACTCTCAGTCTCAAGAACAGTCATATTGATTCCTCTGTAAAGTCTACTGTATGAATTATTTCTAGAGTGCCAAGAGGTCGTGGTAACATAACTCGAGGCAACTGTGACTTCTCGTATGTACTTCTGTGTTGTTGGCAAATCAGTGTGAGAGAAAACACATTATTAGGTTGTTTGTTACCGGTGAAGTCGAACGCCGTTGCAAGAGCTCGTGTAGCGTGTAGAGCTAGCTATTAATAAATCGGTCCAAAAAATGATAATGATACGTTGCTCGTGCATGTATGTACGGTATTGCACAAGCCTCATCACGTCTTGAAGACTTATAAGGCGTAAGTTGGCGTTTTTATTTCTCATCCTTGAGCTATTCGGTACATAGTACATCTACCTCAAAACCGTGTATGTCCGAACTCAAAAAATTCATGATCACCCATTCTTAGTCCCTTTCAAACAGATAAACTCATGCCTACTGCTCTTGCCACCAATTATTTGGGCGGACCATCCACTGCTGTTCTACTCACTGGAGAATCCAATACGCGCATCTACTATTAGAGCATTGATGGGTCTCTTCATGAGGCCATAGGAAGAGGTCCTGCTGTCGACCACTCTCAATACAGAGAAGTCCAGATTTGTTGTCTGTATGTTTCTTTCCCCTTCCATCAATTTAATTCCGTTGTTTATATTGATAAAGCACAGAGTCGGTTGCATGTATTCTGTTGACCAGAATAATCTTCCTCACGAGCTTTGCAACGACGGCATCGGTAGAGATTGCACTGAGTCGCCACTTGTCAAGGCACGAGTTTGCTGCCGCCGTAAACTCTGGTGTACTCTAGTATCACACGGTGTCAACTGATAAACCAGGAGTACCGCAAATTAGCGTTGATATCAATCCGCTGAGAATCCAACAGCTATTACGGAGGACACCAATACTCCGGACGGCCCCTGGATCCAGTCCACCTTCAACTAGCTGGAACAACATTGCCATGAAACGTGAGCGCTTTACTGTTTGGAGTCCTAACTTGAGCTTGACAAATGTAAATTAAACCATAGAGAAATCGAGGAATGAGACAGAGGGATGGAGAAATTCTCTTGATGCTCATAGATTTTTGATTTAATCAAAAAATGTACTTCGTGTTTACTTCTTGTGGGCTTGTATGACTCCATGAGATTGTCCGTGAATAAAATATTTTTGGCGCATAGCTGGGAGTCACTCCGAGTTCTCTGAATTCGTGAAATGTAAAAATTACCATAAAATGGGCAAATTCAACAATAAGTACGAGTTTGTTTCGCTTGAAACTCTATTGAAACTTCAATGAAATTTGCTTGAAACGGCCGCCGTGAGGATTTGATTACATAACACACGTGGTTACTGGGGCCGGAATGGGCGTCAAATTATGCCAGCATTCTCCTCTCCTGCTACCATGCCCCCCAGTCATCTTGTATATCTATCATCCTGCATACATATGGGCCCGCTATGCTTCAAATGTTATATATCCTCAGAAAACGCGTTATGGCCTTCGTTAATGAATGTTCTAGCGGGCTCGGACAAGGTTCGGTCTAGCGCCATTTTTTCAAGCCTTCAATGGATTAATTAGGGAGGTCCCTTGAGGCACACGCTGGCCTCAGTAGAGAAACTGACAGAGGAACACTCTAGGATACGAATATGTCAGCTGACCGCGTCGCGCGAAGAAGTAGCTGCAGTCATCGAGCGCGACACGTTTTTGAGGTACGGTTCTCGGTAAACAAGTCCCTTGCTGCGTGCGGATGGAAACCGGATTGCTTAACATAACGACGTACTCACGGAGCTCGGTTTGGCGACTCATCCTGCGGACATGAAGATTTGAGGATCACAGATAAGCTTGACCCAACCCATCCTTCAACTACGGCTCCAGACGAGACTGTCTCATCTGAAGAACAGGGATACATGCTACAGGATCGGACCAAGGACAACTTTATCCTCGCATATATGCACCCCGGTGCAGGCTATATACACTCATCCGTCCACGGTTGCCACCAACGCGGCGTTATCGTCAACGTGGTGGTTCAACGCTGTAAACGCATGTTGATCATGTTGATTCATAGGTTCTATTTAATAGGCAAAGTATTGGATCGTTCTTCGATACCCTCTTTCTGTGCTCAGATGCCTCTTCAAGCTATCCAGGACGCCGCCATGTTCAATGCCTCAACGACGATGAAGAGCTTTTCCTGCTAGATGACAATGGCGGTTCTCAGTGATAGTGTTTTTTGCCACCTGATTAAGTGCCTGTTATCAAGTCTAGATTCTACTAACGTACCTACACCCTGTACTACTTGGTGTCTTGTGATAATAAAGGTGCGTCTCTGTTCCGTCTCCCGCCCCATTAAACTGACAACCTTTGATAAGTTCGGTTCCATGCCATAGCGCCGACGTGAGGGCACATTTCTGCCCGCAAAGCTTGACCTCGTGCTGAAGCACATCAGCGCCTCGATATTCAATGGTGGCGTCGTTTATGCGTCCAGCATCCAGTCACGTTCACTTAGATTCACTTTAAACCTCAAGGCAGAGATTTATCACATTAAGCATTGCCGAGGAATGGGACATATAGTCGGGTTCAACCTGCTGCTCTCGTCTCTGCAACACACGATAGTCTATCGTCTCAAGCTCTGCGCCTAGGCCCCGCCGGGCGCGCACGGCTCGGCGGCTTTTGATAGAGCCCTTGCCACCCATCTCCGCTTCCTTACCGTGACTGATGCATGGCTGGGAAGCAAGCTTGCCACCGATGGCCAACACGGCGCCACCTGACGTTCAGCTGCATGAGGACCTAGGGCCGTAACCCATGCCCTCGGCTCGCGAATTATAGTTTTGGGGTATGCGCGCAGTCGGTGCGGCTGTCGCTGACTCAAGTTCCGGCAGGCTAGTAAGTACTTTCTCGCCCATATTCATTTTCCATCACTCAAACTTTCGCTAAGGGATGTTTTCTTGAATGATATCTCATGCTCTTGGGAGCAGGCATACGAGTCATTGGAGAATATACAGTTTAATATTAATCTATTATGGCCGTTTTCTCCCAGCTAGGCTACGTGGGAGGCTCCGTTAATCTAATCGACCTTCGCTTACGCCTTAGTGTGTTGATAGAAGGCCGCTATCGGCGGGCCGCACTTACTCCGATTTTCTCAATCGAAATTCGATAGCCGAATAAGCACGTTTTCTCCAGTGAGCGATTTCTTATTGTCTTTTCATCTTTGGCTGACTGGGCGAATTTTCGCAGAGGGAAATGAAGTGCCAGAAAAACAATTCAGTTCCCGGAGAGGCCATGTGAACAGGACTACCTACGAACAAAAGATGTGATAAGGGCGCCAGACAAAATAAGGCGCGACCGCGCTGAGTCGCGAAGGTTATGTAATAAAAGTAAGTGGGGGGTATATGCGGTGGATGGTATGGATTGGGGATCGTGAAGAGGGTCGTGAATGAGTAATCAAAACGTGTCGCTCGTGAGGGATGAAGACGGTGGCGGACGGTCGTCGAGACGCATCCGAGGAAGGCCGACCGGGATGGTATCCAGTACGTCTCGACGACACATCCTATAATCGTGAGTGAGGGTTACGCAGGCAGCGACTATGATTACAAACCCAGCTTGGGCTAAACAACAAGGGTGAACGATGGATGAGAACAGAAAAGTACACGGCGCGAGCCGCGCGGCCAGTCCATGCAAACGAGAAGGCGGAGGGGGGGCGCAGGGAGGGCGGCGAGCTATAAGGTGCGCAAAATACAAATAATCCATACATAGAGTCCAAAAAGAGTTACCGCAGATATGGGATGCGATGCAACGCGGAAGCAGAGCCCGGAGACGCACAGCATCTGAAGGCACGCAGAAGGGGAAAGAGAGAGAGGGAAGGCTCAGAAACCGTGGCTGGCCATCATCTCTTCGAACCCAAAATGTGACATGCCCTGGCTACCGTCGTCGGCGAAGGCGCGGCCCTCGAGCGAGTGCATGTACTCCTGGCCAAACTCGAGCCCGGTCGCATGCGATGGCGCGAGCGCGAGGCTCTCGGTGTACTTGGGCATGCCCAGGTCGATCGGGGGGATCGCGTTGATGTCGAAGTCGTCCGACGAGAGCAGCACCGCGGAGTCGTTCGCCCAGAGTGAGTTGCTGTCGCCCCATGTGAAGGAGGCGAACTCTTGCTGGAGCTGCATCTCGGACTGCATCTGCATCTCGGCCTGCGCCTGCGCCTCGAGGTCGGACACGTGTGAGAGCGCGGTGCCGAAGGTTGTTGCGCTGTCCGAGGGGAAAGAGGCGATCGGCGTGAAGGGCCCGGTGGCTGGGGACGAGGGCCCTGACGAGCCTGAGCCTATTGACGACGCGGGCGACACGATCTGGTGCGCGGGGAGCAGGAGCGACTCGCCGCCCATGGAAGTGTTGAGCGACGGGAACGCCGTGCTGCCGTGCAGACCTGCAGCGTTGTACATGTTGCGCATGAACTCGGAGGACTGTGAAGAAAACGAAAATACCACACCGATCATCAACGCACACGTCAGTTTTGGACGGATCACAATGACATCAGCGAGCGGGATAGTGCGTACCTGGAGACTGGCCTCGAAGGACTGACTCTGCATCGCGAACGAGGGCGCGACGTAGGAGGGGTTGGGCACGTAGTCGAAGCTCGACAGCGCATCCTCGTGTCCGGGCGCCGCCCGCCGGCTGATCATGGGCAGGAGCGACGGCGAGGTGGGGCACGACGGCGTCATCTGGTATACGCTCGGGATCTGTATCGACTGGAACGGCGGCGGCGTGGGCATGGACGCGGAACGCTGGCCGCTCGTGCGCGGCATCGGTACGACGAAAGAAACGGACGACTCGCTCTCCTCGAACTCGAATTTCTTGGGCTTCTTGCCGTTCTTGGGTCGGCCGTCCTTGTCCTTCGCGCGCTGCGGGCGGTAGACATAGTTGGGGTACAGCTTTTCGTGCTCTTTTTTCTTATCTTTGGCGAGGTCCTCCCACATCTGGCGCTCGGCGGCGGACAGGCTCTTCCACTGCTGGCTGATTGTCTTGGAGAGGTCGGCCTGGCGCTGCTTCTTTGCGGGACCCTCTGGCGCGGCCGCGCTCTCGTCCTGCAGCTGCTGGCGGTCCTCGCAGCATTTGCGGCGGAAGAGGATGAAGGCGTTCTCGGGGCGCTTGATGTAGTCCTCGTCGCCCTTCTTCGGCCGGCGCTCTATGGGATCTGTGCTGCATGATGATTTTCTCCGCTTGGAGGCGGGTGTCTGTAAGATCGGTGAGTCTGATTGGGATGGGAATGCCGTCTGGGGCGGGGGTGTCATTGACGATGAAGGTAGTGTACATTGAGACAAAGGGAGGGAACGCAGGTCGGCTTCGAAGGGGGACGGGCATGGGGAGGAGAAAGGACTGTCGAGATTGTGTGTCGTGGGGAAAGAGAAGGTGCGGGGGGTGGGGGAGACGATGTGGAGGGCGGGAGGCTGGGGCGCATCCGTGGACACTTCGAGTGCTAAGGTGAGTGGCAGCGCGCTTAGTTTGCGAGCGTGGAACTGACTAAAGCGGACTCACTTCGGGACACGGTATCGCGTGTGCGGAGGGCGGGCATAATGGGAGTCGTAAGGGCGGGGGACAATGGAGGGAGGGAGGGAAAGGGAGGAAAGAATAATGGTGTCGCGTCTGAAGATGCCAATCGTTTTTCTTTGCCTCGGGCAGACAGGGAGAACAATAATCAAATGCTCGGGGCGGGGCACAAAAAGCAAAACAATACGAGCGGAGAGTTTTATACTTGCCACCACGAAAGCGATACCAAGATAGGTTCCGCCGAAGGACACGAGCCCAATTCCGTAAGGTTCACCTGGGATTCGCTTTCATTGTCTGCGCCCAATTTGGATGCTTCGAGGGGCCATCGCCCGATAAGGTCGACGCGACATCCTGTTGCGTCCTATTTGCTGCGCCAATGCATCTCCTTATTGTCTCTGTCGCTGCGCTCCCCCACTGCCCCCTCGCCCGCCCCTCGCCCGCCCCCTCGTCTCTGCGCGCGCTCTGCAGGACGCGCTGCCCACTGCCCCGTCCAGCCCCAAATCAGCCCTTCGTGACAGCACCGCACACGTGTGGCCAGGCGCCCCAGCCAAAACGGGCCCAGTAGCAAGCTCCTTCAAAATTCCCAATATGGCAGGCGAGACCCGGCCGTTCGTCGCACCAGTTCCCACCCATCCCTGCCTGCACTTTGAATTGATTTCCTGCCCGATGAGATTCTGCGCGATCCGTCCCTGATGCGCTCTGGCCTGCCCGCTGCTCCTCGGCCTCTCCCTGCATTCCCTGCCCCAGCGCGCGGGCCAGCGACGCACCCCCGCGCGCACATACTGCGCCAGACGGCAGCGGCACAACGAGGGCCAGCCGCACGGCATCCGCGAAATTAAGATATCACCGCGTGACACACCAGAACGTCATGTCTTCTCTCCAGCTGGTGGCGGCAATCTTCACGCGCTACCCAGAACAGAGTGGCCATCGGACCATGCCCCCGCCAGCGGAGCGCAGCCGATACTCATGTACGCTCGCTTGTCGCTTCTCAGTGCGCGCCCTCTGCCCAACCCGTCTGCCGCATATCCACTCTGCACGCCCTGGTCCGTAATATCCGACACGAGCCCGGTTTCTAGCTCTCTCTGCGCGCCCGGTGTGTTATGTACATACGTCGCTCTCCGGACATGCGTCGTCATTGTCGATGTGTATAGACTAGTATCCCTCTGCCTCGCGGAGGAATATTCCATTTTGTGACGAATTTATCCCATTTTATCCACCCCACTTGCTCGCAGTCAGGCTTGCAATGGCCAGTTGGTGGCCAGCGCGCGCTCTCAGGCGACGGAGGCATTTCGCACTTGCCTATTCCGTTCATAATTGCCGTTTCCGTCTTATGACGATCGGGCGCAGATCGAACCCTACCCCCAGGGTAAGGTTAGGTGCGGGATTCCACCACGGATTCACATCTCGCACGATCTCATTCATAATCCCACCGCATAAATATAGAGCTGGTATCCTGGGACTGGGTGATGACGCCTCCGGCGGCAGTATAGATAACGTCCATGACAGGCTTCTAGCCATCGCTGGGGCGCTTGCGTTGCATTGCGTACGGCGCAGGGCCAAGTTCGACGAAGGTAAGGAAATATGGAACTTGGGTGGCCAGTACATCGCGGAGTGGCACCCCCGTCCGACGAGTGGCGGGCCCACGCACGCACCTTCAAGGCGGACGGACGAGAGATATGTGCACTGCACCCGACACGTGCTGGGATCCCACACTAGGCGCATGATTATCAGCACTGTGCTGTGACCGTCGAGTCAGAGTCAGACGAGCAGTTACGCTGTCAATGTCAATGTCTCTTTTCCATCTGCTCTATTTTTAGCCTTCCGTTTGATCCCCCCCGTCTGCGCGTCTATTCTAGGGCGCGCGGCCGGGGCAGTGCGCGTCCCGCTGGGACGGGACTAGTGCAGAGCCTGTTTGTCGTTTGCGCTGCGAGCCATCATGAGCCTGATCGCAACAGGTGTGCTTGACGTCCTGCACGGCCGCACGAACACGATCATTGACGGTCGTCACTCCTCTCGCACTAGGACCCACAACGGCAGGGGCGCCCCGCATCACGCCATGCAAGGCTATGGCTATGCGCGCTGCTGCGTATTGGGTATTGGATATTGGCTATCCAACATCCACAGGAATATGAAAATGGCGTGTATTGCGATGTATACTTAGGACTTTAGAGCACAGGATGACTGACTGACTCCACCTCAGGAACGAAATTTCTCACATGCAATCGCTGCGCGAGTCTGAGTGCGAATTCGAGTCAGTGCAGATAGATGCTCGCGCGAGATAGCATAATGCTGGGAGCTGGTGGTCAGTAGATCACATCTATCTGTTTGTCTGTCTGGTATTCCACGACATAAAAGAGTGAAGGCGGTGCCACCACGGGCCATGGGTTGGTGCTGCATTGGGGAAATGACTCGACTCGACTCTATTTCTCCGCGGCGCAAAAACGCTTTTTCGTGGGCTATAGCCCGTGCTGGCGATCTCGGCGCGCTTCATTCATTAATAGCGACATACATAGCAGCTTAAACTCCGCCCGTTCAAAACGTCAACCGCTACGGCAATGAGCTAAGCCCCTACCTTCGGCGCATACATTTTGCTTTGGAAAATGCTCGATCCTCCAACCGTGTATTACATGCGGTTTCTAATTTAATTTAATCTGCCGCCAGCACAATGGCGAGTGCAAGGACAGGCGTGGGGTGCACAAAAGACTAGAAGTGATGAGAGTACATCACTGGAAAGCAGGTATGGAACGATAAGTGTGTACATGTACGTGAGGATCCAGCATATACTATACTTATCGCCTGCTTGTGTACAGTCAGCTGGGCGGGGGGGCTTCGACAGGACAATGCGCGGTCGGTAATATGTGAGAACGCCAGCGCCGGCCTGTTCCTCTTGCCTATCTCGGGACGGCGCGTCGCGGTGTAGATTTGGAAATAGACGCCGGGGTAGATTAAGGTTAAGATTAAGATTAATAACCCCCCTTCCCTACGGCAGCACGGGTGTTTCGTGTGGTGTGTTTTCAACGTGATTCTGTTCATGCGCCAAAGTGAAATGAAATGGGTGATATTACCGATTTAACGCCCTAAGCGTACGGGTGATATGTACATACTGCATACTTGTCGACGCTGGTCTGGTCTGGTAGATGAGGAGGCGCCCCGGTGCGCGTCTGTCTGGACTCCACGGTCGCTGTGGCAGCCACGATCACGATTCAGAGCGTGTCAACCGCGTCGGCGTGTGCAACAGGCACGTCCGCCCTGCGCGTCTGAGTCATACCCTCGCGGGTCTATACTTACTACGTACTGCACACTTATTTACCACCACGATCATCCACGCATCGCGCCTTCTCTACATCGCACCGCTCCTGTGTTCTAGCACCCCTAAGTTACATACATACACGGCGTACCCACGCAGGCACCGCGGGAGCCGGGGCAGAACCGTACTCTATACGCAAGTATGCTATACTTGACGATTTGAAACGAGGCCGCACGAACGTTAATATTATTTACGGACAATGGGCTGTCGCACAAGCTGTCGTGCGCGTTCGTGATGGACGGACGGACGGTAATTCAATCGGGCCTCATACATACACCCATTCACCCATCCAGCACCGCATAGTGTAATATTCGACGACAGATGGAAGCGCAGGGAAGGTGATGAGGATGCGTAGATTGTGGAAGGTGGGGGCGGACGGGCCAGAAATAGCCTCTCGGGTCCATCCTGAATAGGCGAACAATGGGCGTCTTTATTTAAACAGCGCTCCCCAACCCGTGCGGTGGGTGTAAACGGCGATTTGTTAGGAGGGAGTGGGACTTGGCGCAGGGCGTGCACTGGATATGTAGATATAGAAGTCAATTCGCGTCCGGTGACTGGGTGCGCGCGGGCGCACCGTGGGCTTGCCACTGATTATGTTCTGTGCGAGATGTCGGAGGGTCTCTGGCATGAGAAGAGGTATCACTAAGCTTGAATGGAGTTGAGCGGTGTGTCTTCACATGTAAGAGAGTTTTTGGGCTGCTGGGTATAGTAGAACATCGCGGTGTGCCTGTTTTTGAGTGAGTCGTATATTTCTCGCTGTGATGTACTTGTAAGACGTCGGGCCCGATGACAGTTACTCTCAGTGTGTGATCACTCCGCAGGAGGGTATTCAAGCTGTATACATGCACTAGAAAAGACTACCTTCAAGAATTACACTCGCACAATATGTGCTCATCGTCGTGCAATACCAGCGTATCGTGCAATGCGTATGTGGAATCCGGGATTCAACAGTTTAACCCATCCATATCTAAGCGAGCTCTGCACATATCGCATCATCCCACACTGCCAGTGCCAGCTCGTGCCGGCATAGCCACCATGTTCCCGGGGCATGCCGTCACCCTCCGGAGGTGCTTTCCGGGGCTTTCCATGCATCCTTCGCCTCGAATTTTTCGCTAGCAGGCGGGTATTGGAGTTGATGCTGCTCCACGGAGCTCAGTCCCAGTGCCATCCTGATTCCTGTGCCATCGATAGCGCCTGCCGGCGATGGAAGCGTCGCGCAATAAATAATATATCCTGCATCGTACATATTCGCGGTGTAGATATGCGAGGGGTGAAAGCTGGCTCGGGAACGGGTTGATGTGATATCGCCTGCCAGTAGGCTCCAGCACAAGGTCCGCTGGGCGTTCCGGTGTTCTGCCAGTGCGGGACGCTGATAAGATCCGTCGGGCATAGGAAGCGACGGAGCTTCCGCCTCTATCTACGTGTCGGCGAACAACACCTCCGGCAGTACGTCCTTTTACTAGTATTACCTGTGGTCTCTCCTGTGGTGTGCATGTTCGATGACGGTGCGTCTAAAAAAACTCGGATGTCCGGCAGTATACTACACACATACATACGCGCAGGAGTTACCGGTTACCGACCACCCTGGCTGTCCTCTTCCCTGCCACATCATAACTCAAAGATCGACGAGGTTTATTACGGGCGCCAAGATCGCTCAGGCGCGCACTGCAATATTGATTACTCTGCGAAGCATCCGCCGGCCACCAAGTTATGTATTGCATGTATGTGCACCCAACGCATCACAAGCGCATTGCCCATAGCCCATGATAAATATTACAGATGCCGCTCTCGACTGGACTGTCATGATGGTTTCCCAAGCACGCCCGGTTGCCCGAGAACATATCGATGGTGGCGATGGCGAAGCGGATGCGAATTGTATTGCATATCGAGCTGCAGCACATGTCTCTTCAGAGCTCCTGACCTGCGCTCGCGACTACATTGCGGCGACTGCGCCCTGCGTGCGCTTACGTGCCTCGTTGCAGCGCCACCAGGAGCATGGACGCCGGCAACCGTCGGCAACTAAACCGAGGGAGGGAGAGAGTGACGTCGGATTCGCGACCCGTCACAACGTGGTATCTCATGGTCACGCGTCAGGGTTTCGAAGGACTCGTCACTCAATTGGTGACTCACATAAGCTAGACTTCCTCCTCTCAGCTCTACGCTGCTGGCGTGCACACGAAGGCCTGACCGACGTGATTAATTGCGCACTTTCGTAATAACACTGCAGCTGCGTTTACTATCTTCCTGGCGAGCTACTGTCAGACGAATGGCAGCGACGCATACGCGTAGCGTCAGCAGCACCACGAAACGGCCACGTTCTCCATCACCTGCCGCCCCCCGCGGGCGCAAGGCGCGCCTACACAGTCCTGATTCAGATTCAGCCGTCGCGCACGCCGCACGCCCAGCCACACCGAGTCAGTTTCCTAAAGTGACAGACACAGAGGCGCCTTCGAAGGCGAAGAAGCTGAAGCTGCAGGCCACGTACACCGAGGCGTCCGCCTTCCCGGACTACGCGCACCCAACACCCGCAGAGGCGCAGGAGGTGTTCGACCTGCTCGCCCAGGCGCACCGTCCCGAGTCCGGGGCGCCTGTCCGTAAACCCCCGACGGCGACCAGCAACGCAGCGAAGACGTGTGGCAGCGTGCCGAACGTGATAGAGGAGCTCATCGGCACCATCCTGTCCCAGAATACGTCTGCGCAGAACTACACCCGCACAAAGAAGGGCCTGGACGACGCGTTTGGGCGCAACAATTTTGCTGCGATCGCGGATGCGCCCCATGCGGCCGTGGTCGATGCGATACGCTCCGGTGGGCTGGCGAACAAGAAGGCGACGACGATCCAGAATGTGCTCAGGTCGGTTAAAGCTAAGCATGGGGACTACTCGCTGCAGCACCTGGCGGCTACGGAGGACGAGACGAGGATGTCTGATGATGACATCATGCAGGAGCTCATTTCATATGACGGCGTCGGCCCAAAGACTGCGTCCTGTGTACTACTGTTCTGCCTGGGCCGCGACTCTTTCGCTGTTGATACGCATGTATTCCGCCTCAGCAAAGTGTTAGGCTGGGTACCAGCTAACGCAACCCGAATTACCACCCAGGCGCATTTGGACCTGCGAATTCCGAACGAGCTGAAGTACGGCCTACATGTTTTGATGATCCAACACGGTCGGGTCTGCAAGGGATGCAAAAAGACTGGTTCGCACGAGCCTTGCATCCTCAAAACGTACCTCAGAAATAAAAAAGGTGAAAAGCAGTCTGACATAGATATCAAGCTCGAAAATGTGAAAGAGGAGGAGTAATGAAGTACCATAGAATATAAGCACCTCCGAGCTGGGCCAAAGGGCAATTTGCACCCTTGCAATCGTAAGCGCACAGATTGGCGACGGCGCCTACAATGACGACAACACGACGGGTACACTGTGGGCGCTAAAATTGGTTACGATACTTTGCCATCCTTGGCATCAGCCATCAGAATCTAACGCCGAAGCTGAAGTCCCTCATCCAACCCACTCACAGAACCAGGGATTCACTCTCGTCTGAATTCCATGGTAAATTCGAGCTGGGATAACCCAGTCAACTTGTTTGGCCATCGAAAACGTGCCTTGAAGACAAACACCCACATACGGACGTCTGATACTGATACTGATATTTTCATATGAAATGTCATTGTCAGTTGAGGTTCCTATAGTGAACTAGTGCGTGCTTCGAATTTTTTAATAACCCCAGCGCCTCCCAGGCCTTCCCATTGGGAGTTGCGCACTCTGCGCCGCCTCATTGAACAGCCCCGCATTTCCGAGAAACGTTCTGATCGCTGCAAAACGTGCTACCAGTCCCTTTCTGGCCGCCCGCGCTCCCACACTCGCGCCGTGGGGGGGCCAGTGTAGGCCGTAGCGCGCTCTTGCCGGTGTGATACGCCACTCGCGCATATTATATCATGGATATGTACATCACGGAGTGAGTGGCCGTGCCAGCGTGTCCCCTCTGCCCCGTATTCGCCCGCGTCAGCTGCCCTGCGCCCCGCTCGCGCTCTCACGCACTGTGGGCGCCGCGGCGGCGACGGCGGGATGCTTATTGTCTTTCGACTTGCCGCGCGCCGGATTAGGACATATATGTTTCTCCGGCTAGCGAGCGCGTGCCCTTTATGACATGTCGTGGGACACGGCTGGCGCTCGCGCCCCAGCCTCGGGCACGGCGCAGCTCACGCGTGGGTCAGGGCGGCGCAGGCGTAGGGCTAGTAGTGCAATGGACGTGGGAGTGCGGGCAGGATATGGTACGGCCGCAGAAACTCTAACTCAAGAGTGCGAAGCCCATGAACGTGTTTCAGCTAAGTTAGACGCCAGGCACTTTAGTGGGTAATTCTGTACTGCCCTACTACTGCCGTCATTTGGGATTACTTGTACTTATGAATTTTCATATCTGGGGTATCTGGGAAGAATACTTTCAGGCTTTTCGTTGTGACTCGTTACACGCCGGCTAGACGGTGCGTCCACCCGAGGATGCACATTAATTTTAATCTCTGCGTCGTTCGTATATGGTGCGCCTTGTATTTTATTTTGCACCCCGTCCGGAAGGGGGAGGCAATCAGGGTATGTGATAGATGTATGATTCGATTCGATTAGAAAAGACGGCTGATCCTACTAGGGCCCAGATTCAAAGCGCGTATTCCGACTCCGAGATCATCTCTGTGGCGCACATTTCGCTGTTATCAGTCGATACGTCTAGCTAGTCTTAATCAAATTGACTATGCAGTGACATATGTATGTATGTTAAGTTCCGAGACTAATAGCTAGAATGTCAGGAAGGAACATACGGGCGTTGCACTCCCATGTTCGCCGGGCAGGGCGCTAGTGTCAGTCAATCGTCGACGCCGCCTCCTCTCGTCGTACGGTACACGCACGACGGCGCTCCGGCCTCTTATGTGCCACCCGACGGCATTCAGGGAACCGACATTGAATGCCGAATCCTGGGTAGCAATCTTACGGACACTCGAAACCATACGCTGTATCATAGACCCCGGCAGCGGTGATACGCGCTATTGTTATTGCTGGATCGTGTGTAACTGTGCCAGACTGTGCCACTGGGTATGTTCTGATATGTCATCCTTGCGCTCTCGTTCTGGAAATGAGAAAGCGCCTGACGTTATCGGGCGTAGTAGTATGCGTAGCACGTGCACATCGCAGCTAAGAGTGGGGCGCAGCGCATAAAGTCTCTGTGGGATGTTCTGATTAATTCCCTTTCTGAACAGAAAAGGCATGCTAAACGATAGCGCAATTTGAAATAAGAGAGGATGGTGTTCTCGTAGCAGGTAGTGTACTGTAAGCTAAACAATGTTTTGTCAAAACGAATGTGATGGATTCTATGTAGTAAGCTATTACCTGCGAGCGTGCATAAGTGACTGATAAGATGCGTAAGCCCTTTCACGTGCTGAACCAGAGTTGGTCGCAAAGTGTTCGTATGTCTAAATGTTGGTGAAGACTACTGATTAAAAATCAAAAGATTTGTGGGGTAGAACAAAATTAGGCAAGTGCACAATCTGATGTATGCCTCCATGTAGAAATAAAGAGAGCTACAGCACCGAGAGAGGCCTGCATCTTGAATGTTCTTGTGTTAGATCAAAATTAACATAGACATACACACATGTTATTCACAATTTCTCTGTTTGGCCCCATCGGCGGAGCTGGAGCGTCTATCCCACAGCCATTGCCGGGTAAGATCATGAGTAGAGAGGTACCAGCACTATCATGTGGTCTGCACTGATTGATCAGTATGAATGACAATCTTCAGTGGCACGAGAAAAATAATTTGCTCGTCCTCGTTCTCAAGGGAGAACGAACAAATTTATATCTGGGTAGTAGACCTGACAGTGAATCCCACCAACTTTGAAATCTTGCAAGCCCCGCCCGGTGAGGAAAGCAAGGTGCTCAAGACAGGATTCATCACTATCACCTTTCGTCTACATTGGTATAGTCGAGGAATCAAAATATCACTTCTGTATTCGGACATTCGCTTGTTCTTGAGAAATGTGCATGACTTGCCATCGAATCCAATATAACCTCCGAGGCTCCCGAGGTGTATCTTTATGACCTCAAATCACATATGCTCACGATGTCTATTCACGGTTCGCAGGGTACATTTCGAGAATTGGCGAAGGTAATAGCATGCATGGTCAATTAATTAAAGAAAGCACAATGATTGGGCTCAATTGAGTTCAGTATTAAAGTACATCCTTAGGTTTTATTTCGCACAATAACTCAGAGAGGCTAGAAAGTCCCAGCCGTCTGGTGGCCATTTCACTTCCCATTAATCTTATCCTTTACCTATCCTTTTTGAACTATCGGAGAATGGGCAAATATGTTCCTACCCGCTGCAAATATATGTCCAAGCGTATAGTCAGGCTGCCTCGCGTATGCTAGCCCTTCCCGTGTTCCATCCGTGCGACGAGTACGTACGATATATCTAGCCATTTCTCCAGGAAGTATTCCGTAGAATGGAAGTAAATGCGACATTATTATATCATAGCCTAGTACCCGCTCTAACTCTGGCATGTCGCGCTGCTCGACGCTGCGCGCCATCAGGGCATGGGGCACATTACCAGAGTTCTGGGTCTACTCAAGGTTTGGACCGCATAAGGCAAATTGGATACAAAGAACCGGTAAGCTCGTGCCGAGGTTAACTTTCGCTTGATCTGAAAGGATAATATAATCCCATTGGATGCTATCTCCTTCGGCTTCGATTCCTAGCCTTCTGCTCAGAGGGAATATTCTGCCTTGAATATCCTGGCATGAGCAGCGTGCCTTCCAGAAAGTAAAGATGTACCTCTTTCATCTATTTTATTTTGAACTACATATCAATGCTGCAGTCGAGGCTGTATGCACCATGCAAAGCGGAGATCACGCGACTGCTATATTTGGGAGTGTGGCAAAGGATGCCACGATCTCTGTCACGATAGCCAATTGAATGTACTAGCACAGCTCCAACGCAGCTCTCCACAACGACCACGCCCAGCTTACAGTTTCTTTCGATAGTCCCCATGAACGACTAAAAGGCTCGACGGTGCAAAACACCAAACTTCATCCAAGCCCAATGAGAACTGCTATGCAGGTTACGGAGGTCCAGCGTCAACCTCCGCCGGCGGTGCGGGAGGCGGCGGAAGGGTGCGTGCGCAGTATCGAATCTTGTTTCCAGCTCATCTGATGCACTGCAGCGAGATCAAGACTGAGCTATCTCCCTTACTATGGGGTCGACTTCCAGTTGAGCTCCTTCGAGAAATACTTTTTATCCTGGCCAGATCGAGTACCGAAAAGGCTCGACAGCTTCGCCTGGTGTCCACCGCCGTCAACATTCTTGTGCTCCCGATTCTCTTTCGCAATATTGTAATGCTCAAATCTGATCACGTCCACCGCATCGCATCCACGCTCGTTCCGAAGAAACGAACTTTTTTTACCACTTTCAAATCGAGGCTGCGTATCATGCCGCGGATGCTCGCAAGCTACAAGGTGGACAGCTGGGTCCTGGTCGTTCCCGACCGCCGCCCGTCCATTGAGACTGCCCTGGAAAGCATTGCGCCCATTTTCCATGGCATAACGAAGCTCGTCATCACCGGCCAGAATCTTGGCTGCAACGCATTTTGGCTCCGTAAGCATCCCATTCACCCAAAAATTATGCTACTTGTACACTACGGCAGCCCGCACCTCGTTAACTTCTTCGATCCCATCTTCAAATCTGTAACTCACCTCTACACTAGTATAACAACCGGCCATCGCTTTTCCCGCATATCCGATCTCCCCGCTCTGACTCACCTCGCCCTCAGCACGCGCGCAAATCTGCCTCCGCAGACAGCCATCAATGTGGTAGCAACAATTAATGGGATACTCAAGTCATGCCAAAACTTGGTCCAGTTGGTTTTCCTGATCGATTTCAAGTATTTAGAGGACCCGCTGTATCGCATTTGGGAAGCATGGCTAGAGCATCCGATCCAGGACAAGCGCTTTGTATTCCTTCCCGACTTCAGGACCCCACGTCAGGAATGGACCGCAATAATTAACGACAAGAAGGATCTATGGGGCCGCGCACACGACTGGAAAACCTCCGAATTGGCGGAGGAGAGGTTGCGTCAGTCCCTGAGGCAACAAATTATGAAGATTTCGCGTGACGAGAGCGCGACATTGCCGCTCTTCAATCCTCGTGAGGATGTGTGGGAGATAGACATGGTGCAAAGGGACGACTATCAACCACAGCCTGAAGATCCCGACCTGCGCCCGCATGTATATGCTACCGCCTTTGGCTAAACTAGGTACACAGCAGCTCACAAACCAACGATAGTCGTGGTTGGTTTGATAGGTTCACAATCAGTGGTCGCGTACGAAATCATCCATATACACACGAGCATGAACTTAACGACATTAAATCGACCGTATCACCACCGGAATTGTATACCCTTTCTTTCCTTCGCTCACCTCATAACGTCGAAATCATCATCGGAACTCCTGCTTTCTCATAGACGTATCTCGCTCTCTTTTTGTGTTTTGTGTTCTCCACTTTCCTTTCGCATTATATTGACGTGCACAATCCCCTCTTTAGAAACATACTAAGAATGCAGTTCGAGTTTCGAACATTGTTTCACAAGTACAATCCTATGTTTTTCGTATCTGTGTCCCCACGAGACGCTGTCAATTAGGCCGCGGATCTGGGATGCATTTTATTGCGATTGAATACTGTGGCCATGAACATTTCCTATCAATAATGCTACAACAACTTCTATATGCTTGTCAGCTCACTCCCGTATTGTCGAAACGACACCCTCAAAGCTTAAGTATTATATATACCCATGCCATCATGAAGTTTGAATAGGTATATCATCAAAATCTTATTCAGACTGAAATGAGGGTCGACCACTGCAGTAACTCTGCTTGACACCTCAAATCATCCGATAGGGCTCCATACCATCAACAGATTGTTGACGTTGTTGGTTGATCAAGTATGTTCTGCGGAGGCAAATCAGCCACATTCGGGGACCCGTCTCTCCAATGTGATCGATCACGAGCATACCATATTCACGATGCTGTGTGTGCAGTGCTGCCAAATATCATGGTGCTGTGGCCACAGGACATCACCGTGCATGAGCACCTTCCAAATCTTGCATTCCCGTTGCGAGGGTGCGGAATGCAGGCCTATGCACCCTCCATTCCTCTATTTCCGTCATATGTCGAGTGCTGAAGCTGAAGTGGCCAACAGAGGATTCCCTGAGGCTCTGGCACGTACAGCATGCGGTTCTCCCGGGATTCCCTGCAGTACTTGCTCCTTCGGTGCCCATTAGGTCAGTACGGCATCGCATAAGTTCAGACTTGTGGCAGTGGGCCCTGTGCTATAGCCATCCCATTGGTGTGGAGATTCTTCGCGCCTCCTCGGTGTTCGCCTCAGCATACGCCCGGAGAAACTGATGGACGGAGAGATCCGACGTCGTCCCGCCCATAACCCGCTTCTAGCCCGCCTGGCATGAGAATGTCGGGCAGTTGGGGCGCACCCACTCACGTCAGCCCGAGCAGGCGCGGGAGAACGTTACATAAATAACAGCAGATGTTGTCCTTTTATGGGTAGTGCGTCTCATCGGCGGTATTGAGGTCCCCGCTCGCTGTTACACGTGTAATGGTGAGCGGGACTGTGAAAGATAGTAATAACGTTTTCCCGGATCTGGCTCCCCTGCCAGGTAAGATATATTCTCACTTATTCATTCCTGGAGTGGATCAAAGGTGGGCTCTACATTTGCACATTTTATTGGATGCGCGGTTTGTGCAACTGGAACTTGGAAGCGGCGGAAGTCTTTGAAAGAAGTCATACTAGTGCTATCATTGTGAAAGGAAAAATGCAAACAAAATATAGGTATTTCAAAGCACTCCAGGACTTCATGAACCCTGTTTGACAAGTTCACGGCAAGTAGCTAACCTTGATAAAGAGAAAACAATATTCTTCACAAGATCTTCCTGACTCCGTTCCGATCTTCTTGTTTAGATATATTAGAGTATTTAAACAGTAAAAAAAAACTAATTCTTTCAGAACTGAAGATACGCACAAATGCTAGCCAGGCTACTTGTGCGCGCCGAGCCTTCTTTTGCGCGCATGGGAAGTCAGGCAGCAGAAGATCCTCATGCTCAGAAAATGGACATATAGATGATAGTGGCAAGTAAAAAGTATGCACCACACAGTTATCTTGCCTCAGAATACTGTTCGGTGACCAAAACGCACAAAATAAATGAGGGAAGTTGGAGGGAAGTTGGAGAGAAGTAGAAATAAAGACCTTCAAAGTTTAAACAGGTGCAAGCTAAGCTAAGACAGGTCATAATTATTTTAGTATGGTAGATAGGTATATGATCTAGTCTAATATGATCTGTTGGACGTCCAAGCAACATCTCATAAGGTTCGCTCCATAAAGGCTGCAGACAAGCTGCAGAGTCATTGATGGACAGAAATACTTAAGACGGTAGCGCGCCCAGCGCGCGCCGGTCGAAGACTGGCCTGAAGTTATCGAGCTTTTCCTTTAGAGAGACCGGTCATCGGTCTATGGGAGCTTGCAAGGAGCTTGACGGTAGCCAAATGGAAGCGCATGAGACGCGCATCAAACGCGCATCGTGCGAGCGACTCATCACATGACACATAGGTGACATTCATTATGTTCAGGGCAGGTTCATGCAAACTTTCGCAACACAGCGGTTTAGACTTTCCCTCAGAACCAACTCACGGAACTCAGGTCAACCCCGAACACTCATTTCTTCCTTCATGACTCACGATTCTCTAGGGGGCGGATTTTTCTAGCTAACGCAAGCAAAACCATTTCTTGTATAATATGGTTTTACTTGTCGCTACTTCACATGCCCTTATTCTTGCTTTGTCCGTTTCCCACATACTCTTGTCGATGACCTGCATTGCCATGAACACGTGAAGAACAACGCCATAGCTGCCTCGAGGCGTTGTTGAGGCTGTGATACTAGGAAATAGACCCTAGCCTTCTCAGCTTTGTTTTTACCTCGTTTAAAAGGTTAACTGGTAACAGGAGGATCTTTCTCCCCTTCTCGTGTGCGTCATGCACGATTCTCCAGCTAGTTTCAGACCTCCGCCTCGCCCAAATTACCAACACCATGCTGGGTTTTACCGCAGTATCAACCCTGGGCATGATCTCTCGAAGCCTTGGGAGGCCAGTCCTTTCTCTGATCGATCATTACCTATGTCGCCGTTCAAGCCTGTGTTCGAGATTCCAAGGCGTTATGAACCAGCATCTCCTCCAACACCTTTACCGGTCGTGAAGTCCCCCGAAGTTGAAAGGAACAGGAGGGGAAGTATCTGGAAACGCCTACTGCAGTTCTTCAGACGAGGTTAGTTGATCCTATCATGTTTTAATATAAAGTTATCAATCCTTTCAATCAGTACCTGCATCATTAGAAATATCAACACCGCCACCAGCTGTGATAGACCCACCCGAGGATCTTTATAGTGAGCGCGTACCCCTTTTTGAATGGAAGCAGTATGGCTACTGGGCACGGCCATATATTAACGATGTAATGGTTGAGAACTCGCGTACGTGATTCCCATTTCTTGATCACATTCAGAGCAACTCGATTTATTCTGTCCTCCCATAGCCGTAACGAGCGAGAAGACAATAACCACAGATGTGCTTGCGGATCTTATTACGAACGTACGAGGAATTGAGGACCCTGACTTTGAACTCTTCCCCGAAAGGTGGATTGTTGGCGCCAAACACCGTGCTCTTCCACCTCGCCCAACGCGCTGGAAAGAGCCTGACCCGAACGCCCCTCTTCCTTTCCCCTGGGAGGTTCAACTCAATCCGCTTCTGCAGCATGTGCTCTGGGGACCAGCCCCATTGCGTTGGTGCCTCTGGGAGAACCCTTTTGATGCGCTTTGGTACGGTCGTACGACCATGCATGTCATGTGCCCGGATTCCGACAGAGCACAACCCGCTACCTGTCCCTTCCTGACTCACATGTACGTCAACGCTGTTCTAGGCGATGATTCTAAGAAATATCCTTGGCCTTTTACTGTCTATAATCCCAGAGGCATCAAAGTCGGCGACCTTCTAGCTGAGATATACTACCAATTTCAAATACCTATCTCGGCGACTGAATTTGGTAGCTGGCCTGGGTACAGGCAGGTGGCTTGCCGGAGAACTCTTGAGCAACGAAACCATGTTCGGAAAATCGCTGGACAATCTAGTACAGCTGACTGTATCAGGCGATGCGATGCTCTTGGTGCACAGATGTTCTTTCGAGGTATTGAGCCGTCTGTGGACGGCGGCGGGTGGATGATTGCGTTTGGAACTTATTGAAACATCCGCATGTAGGACTACTCACTCCCTGTTAGTTTAAGCTTAGCTATGTACTATTTACCAGATCGACCTGATATGCTTTTGCTTCCGCACCTTGAGCGCCCAGCGCCCATCTTTCGTGTTACCTTATTTATCCACGTGGCAAGCCGTCATTCAGAGAAGCCTACAATAGTCATACTGACTCATACACAGCATGTCCGCACCGCCACTTATGCGTTATGTTTGCATTAGTGGGTCAACTTGTAGACATCAAGCCCATACGGATATCTGGTGGAAGTTGTGGGCCTCACCGGTATAAAATTTTCACAGTTCGTCACCTTCGCCCTGCGCTCTATAAAAAGCTCTGATTCTTCTAATGAGCAGTTTAATGAGCACAAGTACACGTGGACCACAAAGGTGGGCGATCGATAAGAGATGCCCCGTCATTTTGTACACCGGCTTCATTTTGGGTTCTTCCTTCCTGCTTAAACTGAAGTGGATCCAAGGCGGGAGAAAACATGCCACAGGCTTGGGAAAATCGTCTGTGGACTGATAAAGTAGATAGGCCGGGCCTTCAAGTTGGGGCTTCTCTCGCTCTTTCCCTGCTATGCCGGCCTTGCCAACTTCGGGAGATGCGCAACAGCAGCAACATGACGGGCGCTACGCCCATCCTCAAAGTAATGTCTTCCGGAAATTCCGGAACTGGATAGATCATCGTCGGTATGGTCCCAGTGCACCTGGGTGGGGACCTGACCCTACTCGCATGGAAGGCGACCCTTATGGGAGACCTGCTCGTCGACGTAAGTAATATACCTACCCTCTCGTAACACAGGTAGACTTAAATGACTGCATTCCCCCAGATACTGTAGATGGTGCATCAAATCAGCACGTTCATTTCTCAGAACCGTCGCGGCCCAGGGCGTATACTCACCCCCAGCCAGCATTGAACCAACATCTGGCCATATATCACGGAGCACCTCCAATTCCATCCCCGATGTACCCAACCTATCCTTCACACATTTACGGTGACAGTAGCCCATATAACGTAGCCCCAGCAGCCCCACATGCGCAGGACGTACCTCCCGTTATACCGCCACATCCATTATTTGGTTACGGTGAGCCCAATGCGTATAGCTATGCAACGTATAATGCGTATCAGGCCGGCCCAGAGGGTTCCAAAGATCGTTCCAAATCAAAATCTCCGCAGCGGCCTCATACCAACGATGGGATGCAGCACCGGCCGCCAGGTACTCACGCACAACCAAACGTCAGCCCATGGGCAACGCAAGTCAAAGGTGTCGTAGTAATGGATCCCAAATTTCATGCTAGCGAAGTACCTTATAACGCAGCCCACTCACTGCTCACGGAGCTCATCCCAAGCGTGTCCTTCTTCCCCTCTATCGACTGGAACATCTGCTTCCCCATCTCGTCCGCATTCAAGTGGACCGGGCCGGACAAAAAGGTCCCGCTCGTGCTCGAGACGCTCGCCGTCGTACCACCTGTGCACGTCATGCAGATCCTACCGCGTAAAAATAACGACGCGCTTTCGTTCGTGCTTACACGATTCGGCGAGATCCGCGTGTCTGCCTCGCGCCACCTCATTCTTGGGGACCTTCTTGAGGCGATTAAGATCTACTTCGACCGGCCGCTAAAGGAGGAAGAGCTGGAAAGCCTGAAGCCCAAGCTCAGAGAGCAAGTTATGGCGTCTTTCCAGAGGCGATGGGAAGCACAAGGCACGGAGAATAGTGATGGCCTGGTATGGCCGAAGTTGCCCCATGCGACCCCCACACGTGCGGACATGCTATTTGAATCGTTCCAGTATGCGGGCATGGAAATGGATCAGAATTTTGTCAAGAATCGCAAGCTGTACCTTAAACTTGAGAATAGGCAAAGCGCACGCACAAGATAGGCTTTTATTTTGTTAGGATCTATGTACTATCGTAATAGCAGCATCTATTATACTTTAAAGTAGTCTTCAATTCATGTCAAATTTACTTCGTAATTTACACCGCATGGCGTTGTGTTCTATAATAACATCATTGAGAATAAACGATTTGTTTTTAAATAAAATGGATTAGAGATACAGGGTAACAAGTTGCATTCCTTCGTTTTCTAGAGCCGATATGGATATCCTGCCGTTGTGGTAAGGAAGCCTAAATACAAGTGGAATATTCATCGAGACAATAGTTATTTTACTGGACGCAGTAACAGTTCCCGGTCTGTCTGGAGTATAGATAGGGATACCCATACATTGGTATGGGAAAATGATTTCGTTACCCTCCACTCCAAAGTTGATTACTGCCACGGTTGTCCGACAGTTCTCGGCCGGGAGTATATAGTTAATAGGAAGGTCAGGGCTTTCTGATAAATAAAGGCGGGTGTCGAACATGTTCATGTAGTATTGACCTCGTAGTCCAGAAGACAGTGTTATGAACGAGGGAATTTGTAGCCAAAAATGTCCCTTCGATATGTAGTCCACATCATTAACACTTGCGGAGCAAAGACATGGCATAAGAATGCATCGCACTCGGACGCCAAGATGCGTAGCAATTATCGGTTCCTCTGGGGGAAATAAATCCAATTTTGACCCGTGACCTGGGTTGTCGAAGTCTAATGCTCTCTGGGAGTATCTCGAGAGAAATGGGGATAGAAGGCTGTCGGCGTCGTGGTATGTGCGATTGAAGAGATCAAGAATGTTTTTCTTTGTGGAAAGTAGTTCCCGTAGCAGTCGAAGTAGTGCAGAGGAAGCCCCTTCACCGTATGAGACCGACATGTTAACCCCTAGTAATCCAAGTAAAGAGTAGGCCGAGTCTTCTTCACGAGTAACCTGCCGTCTTGATGCCAATTGTAACGTACGAGAAATGGGAATATCTTCCACTCGTCCCTCGACACACAAGACAAGTTCCAGTTCAGTAAGTGTCGTTGCGGTTTCGATCATTGACAGTATATTGGGGTCATTGATTGCTCCTATCAAGTTCCAGTCCCTATTGTAGAATAACCGGCGCTTTGGTGCAAGAAGCTCTTGGAGGGTCCAGCCACGAGTGAACCAGGAGTCCCGGGCTCCTTGGTCAATGTACTCCGTTTCGGACAGGTAAATGAGGCAAATGTAGGATCCGCGGTACCATTTATACATTGACCGGATAGATTCGTCCAATTCAGCACTGCTGTCTTTGTTGATACAGACATTGTCAACCCATCCCAAGGTCATAGAACTATGGAGGGACGCGGCTCGACAGAAGTTGACAATTTTAGCCAGACCCCGAGGATTAAGCTCGCGATTTTTCCAGTCGCCGAATAGTATGTCTCCTGGCAATTCTCTGATCCAAGTATGTGAAAGGATAGCGTACTGTGCAGATTGCTCTATGGCCTCCGTCAAAAGGCTGTTCATTGTATCATGCCTTTCCTTTATATCGAAATCGACGTCTTGTAGCTGCGATGCTGCGAGCCACTTCTCTTGAAAATTCGCGGTGCTTGTCTGAGATAGTACCTTCGGAAGAACACGGCTGAATATTTCATTGCGATCAATAAGCTGGAGGTTCGATCCTTCGTTTTCGAATGCTATGAGGCGAATCGGCATGCTGTTGAAAACATGTGCTCGTGTCTTTGTTAATGTCATTCCGTCGAGTTCGGTGAGTAGACCGGCTAGTAGGTTCAATAGATAATGAAGCGGTACTTGATATATACAAGCTATAATAGCCATACCTGATGGCACGGACGCAGCTACATCCGAGCTATATGCTTCTCCACCGTCATTGGACGAAGTCTTCAACTTGGCGACTGACATGCCGTTGGATTCAGGAGAATCGTAAATGCTTAGTTACGCACCTTGATCGCCCAGTTCACCCTCTGCGGGTACTAACCTTTCTAAGCTTGTTGAGCTCAGTGTTCCCTGATAATCTTCAGCGGGATATACACGAGCTAGTCCCTAGTTAGTTCGTTGTTAATTTTCTTTGTGTATATTACTTGAAGCACCTTGCACAAGTTCACTTTCTTCAAGTGCCGATTGCACAGATTGGACATTGAGGGAGATGTAGCCCTTCAGTGCTGCCAAAAGCATGGCCCCTTCCTTTCCGATCTCAGAATCCGAGTCATGGCCATCAAATGTTCTAGCAGACAGAGCCGGTGTACTGTCTAGTAAACGGTAGAGAGTCAACCACTTAAAATACATGGGAATCTTAAGAAGGGCAACATGTACATACCTCGCTGAATGTATGTCTTTGCAATAGAGTGAATCAGTGATGTGAGACCACGTAGAAAATGCGTGTCGGCTTCAACTTCAGCCATCGAAGGAAGAGTATGGACCGTTCGAAACCTTGGATTGTAATCTGCCGGGGAAAGTTGAGAATCCAGAAATCAAATCTAATTGATGCTAAGTACTATCTTTGTTTCTGAGATCTGATGCCTATGCCTTGAACAATCAAGTAAAACTGAAATAAGAGCGAAGTAAGAGTGTGAAAATGACCGTACAAGACTAAATGGGGACAAATGCTTACAAGTGGATCCAGCACAAGCCGATGTCGGCAGTCAACCGGCTACTTTCGTTTAATAGACTCCGAGTCGGCGACATAATCATATTCATGGCAAGCATTTCTGTTCATCTTCCTTTCTTTATCTGTTTAGTCTCATTTCCATTTCTAACGTGTTTTCCTCGGGGTGCCTTAATGAAAAGTATAGTAGAATTTGTTACATTTTAAATGAAGTCTGTGCGCTGAGCGGGAGCGGTAATGCAAATGACTGGCTGAAATATGGTTATAGGTACAGAGTAACAAGCTGCATTCCGTGACGTTCTAGATCTTGTTTAGGTATTTCCCTTGGACCACCAGTGGAATTTATCAACGTGAAGCAACGCGGAGTGCCTTGCGGCATTATATGCATTTTACTCCCGGTGTGAACCTTTCCAGGCTTGTCTGTTGAATACATAGAAATTCCCATCATATTTTCAGGGAGTATAATGACATTTTCCCTCAGACTGAAAGTTGGCACTGCGAGAGTTGGTTGTCTAGTGATAAATTTGTCACTGGGAGGATGTACATAGACGGTATTGTTGCCATATAGTCTGATGTCAAGTAGATTGAAGACGCAACTGCGTATAACTCCTGACTCCAACACAATAGTAGACGAATATTGACCAGAGTATTGTCCTTTCGCATCATATCCCTGAGCTGAGGTACCCTTTCTGAACCCAAGCGCCGGAAGAAGGAGCCATTGGCATCGTATACCAAGATGGGTAAATGTAACAGGTTCAGGAGGTTGGTAGCAATCCAATTGTGTAGTTGATTCGACGTTATCAAAATTGGTTAGTCTATATAAGTATCTTTTCAGCGATGGCGGAACAAGACTGTCTCCATGATCGTATTGGCGGTTGAAGAGGTCGAACACGTGCTTTCTGGTAACCAATAGCTCCTGGCATAACCGGTGGAATGCGACATCTGCTCCTTCTCCATATGCAACCGAAATATTGACGTCCAAGAGACCAAGTAAAGAGTATGCCGAGTCCTCCGCTCTGGTAACTTGACGTTGAGATGCCATTTGCATAATACGACCAAGGGGTATATCTTTTGCGTTTCCAGTGCGACATAAATCCATTTCTTTCTTCGTTATAGTAGTCTCATCGGTAGTCAAAGATTGAATAGCATCGTCTTCAATAACCCCAAGTGCTTCCCAGCGTTTGTTATAGAACTTTGCGTTTCTTGGGGCAAGTAATTCTTGTAAGGTCCACCCGCGAGTAAACCAAGCATCGTGAGCACCATCCCCAAGAGCGTCCGTTTCAGACAGATATGTGATGCATATGTGAGAGCCTCGATACCATTTGTACATCGAACGAATGGATTCGTCTAGCTCGGAGCTGCTGTCTTTGTTTATACAGGAGGAATCTATCCAGCCGAGCGTCATTTTGTGGTCATGGGCGGCTACGCGACAAAAGTTTTCAACTTTTGTCCATCCGCGATGATTCGAAAGTCGGCGGTCCCAAGTGCTATAAACGACTTCTCCTGGAGACTCACGGATCCAAGTATGAGACAAGATAGCGTAAGACGAGATTTCAGATACCGCGTCCGTTACCACTTCATTCATTCTGTTCGACCTGTGCATAAGCCATACGTCATCGATGTCCTGTAAGGCAAGAGCATTGTCCCAGTCCTGTTGAAACCCGGGGGAGGCATATTTCTTCTGTATACGTGACGTCAAGATACTGAATATGTCCTCCCGTTCAATGAGCTTGATATTGGATCCATTGGCGTCAAATTCCAACATCCGGATTGGCATATTATTGAAGACATGTGCACGAGTTTGTCGTTGAGTTATTAATTCTAGCTCAGTAGGCTGAACCTCCAAGGGAATACTTGGTCGAGCCACGCTTCTATCGGACTTCATGTTCGGCGCTAGAGTGATTCATGTTTGTATCGGTATTTTATTCTCAAACGACCAGTTAAGGTAACGTACATTTTATCATGATGGACTCCGTACTGCTTGGTTTGCTCGCATTTTTATCCTTCTTGGATTTCTTGCTTGGCGCTGGAGTAGTAGTACATAGTAGACTATCAGTGTTTTATCTTTAAACAGTTATTCAAAGCAACTCACTTTGTGGAATGGACTCCGTACCGTCAGATATGAAAGTCTGTTTATCACTCGGGCCTTCTAGAACAAATCAGAATACCTCACATTAATGTGGGGTTAATTGTACCTAAAATCGGGTTTCCTGTTGCATTTCCCATCTGCTGTATGGCAGCGAGAACGCCTGCCTTGAAAAACTTGTTCAACGCGGAAATGAGGTTGCTTCCTTCATCACCTGTAAGAACTGATTTATGATTAAGTAACTATTTAGCTTTCGTGTAGGATGTGGTCTAACCACCTGTGATGTTGATTTCCGTGCGCGCTATGCATGAAATGAATTTGAAACTTAGGGGGGCACTTCTGCGTGGCATGACGTACCAGATTGAGATAAGTGGACTGCAATCATAGGTCGTATAAGTCCAAGTAAGCAGGACAGTAGCTGTTCTTCTATTGATATGATAGAAGTATTATAATCTGGAAGGTCTTTTCAATCAGGTTTGAGAAAAGGAGCCGATTAGCGTACCTTTACCCGTACCACGAGGTTGTAGGCTGTCAGACAACGCTGTTACATCCATTTTGAAAATGCCTGCTTATGGTGGCAGTATCGTGAGCTGGGTACTTGTGCTGACAGGTATGGAGAACGAAATGGTCAGAATACGTGCTCTGCTGATCTCTCGCTCATGTTCGACTCCGGGTAGCCCATGTACATGTGCCGGCTGACCTGGACATGTAGACTAAGCGGACTCTATTCAAGCTCCGTTAGAAAATCCAGGGCGATACGGTTAACTTCAAGATCACAAACACTCGAATATACTTGGATGTACGCTCGCACTGAAAGAATAAACCGTCTCGTGCTAATGAACATTGACGCAGGATAATAAGGTGCTTTCCGCGTTCAGTATCTACATTTGCTACCGGGGCGTTAGCCCTGGAAGTCCCCGTACAACTGAAGAAGCATGCATGTATTTCGAAAGTTGGAATCTTCAGACTATAGATAAAGAGTGACAAGCTGCATACCATGAAGCGCCAGATCTTGTATACGTATATTCCCTGAACCATCAGTAGAATTTATCAGTGTGAAATGGATCGGCGTATTCCGCGTCATGATGAACATCCTGCTCGCAGTATGAACCGTTCCCGGCCTGTCTGGTGTATACATATCAATCCCCATCAGGCTTTCGGGCAGCAAAATCGACTCTCCGTTGATATTGAAAGTTGGCACTGCAATGACTGGTTGTAGAGAGTATGTTTTTAAAACATCTTGCAGAGGATGCACATATTCGCTGTTGTCGTACAGTCTTACGTCAAGAAGATTGAAGATGCATTTGAGCGTAACTCCTGACTCCAAGACGATAGTAGATGGATATTGGCCGGAATACCCTCCTTTGGCTTTATATGTCTGAGCTGAGGTACCCTTTCTAAACCCAAGCGCAGGAAGAAGAAGCCATTGACATCGTATACCAAGGTGGGTGAAAGCTACAGGCTCAAGAGGCTGGCAGCGATCCAATTGGGTGGTTGATTCGGTGTCGTCAAAGTTGATCAATCTGTGGGAATATCTCTTCAAAGATGGCGGAATAAGGCTGTCACCGTAATGATATTGGCGATTGAAGAGGTCGAATACGTTCTTTCTAGTAACCAACAGCTCCTGGCATAACCGGCGGAACGCTACATCTGCGCCTTCTCCATACGCAACCGAAATGTTGACGTTCAAGAGTCCAAGTAGAGAGTACGCAGAGTCCTCCTCTCTGGTAACATGACGCTGTGATGCCATTTGCAGAATGCGACCGAGGGATATACGTTTCGTGTTGCCAGTACGACATAGTTCCATTTCTTTCTTCGTTATAGTGGTCTCAGCAGTAATCCAAGATTGAATAGCGTCGTCGTGATACATCCCAAGTACATGCCAGTGCTGATTGTAAAAAGCTGCGTTTTTTGGAGCAAGTAACTCCTGCAAGGTCCATCCTCGAGTAAACCACGAGTCGCGGCTACGGTCCCCTGGAGCTTCTGTTTCAGACAGATATACGATGCATATGTGAGAGCCTCGATACCATTTGTACATCGAACGAATGGATTCGTCTAGCTCTGAGCTGCTGTCTTTGTTTATACAGGCGGAATCTACCCAGCCAAGGGTCATTTTATGTTCATGGGCGGCTACGCGGCAGAAGCTTTTGATTTTTGCCCACCCACGATGGTTTGAATTGCGGCTGTCCCAAGCATTAAAGATCACATCCCCAGGAGACTCCCGGATCCAGGTATGAGACAAGATGGCGTATGACGACGTACTGGAGACCGCGTTTGCCACCAGTTCGTTCATTCTGTCCGATCTGTACATGAACCAAGGGTTTACGTCTTGTAATCCAAGAGCCTCGTTCCAGTCCTGCTGGAATTCCGGGGCATTGATTTCCTTCTCTACGCGCACGATCAGGTTGCGGAATATGTCGTCACGCCCAATGAGCTTGATGTTAGACCCATCCACATCAAATTCTAACATCCGGATTGGCATATTATTGAAGACATGCGCACGAGTTTGTCGTTGAATCATCGATTCTAGCTCAGAAAGCTGAACTTCGAAGGGGATACGTGGAATAACCTTTATAGTCGCCTCAGATTCTTCGTTCGGCGCTGTAGTATATAGCATATCAGTTTTATTCTGAGATGACCAATCGAAGTATCATACGCTTGCCAAAATAACGCGTACCCTCAGAACTCGGGGTGGCCTTAGTCTTACTTTCTAACACAAAACAAATAAGAATCTTGAAAATTAAAGCAGGAGTCAGAATTACCCGGTGACTTCGTTCCTGGTGTCCTCTCTCCCTGCGCTATTGCAGCAAGTACACCTGCTTTGATGAAGTCGTTGAAAGCGGAGATAAGCTTGCTCCCTTCATCGCCTGCGGCAACTACATACCTTGCGTCAGAGAGCATGTATGATAAAAGCTATCTAACCTGACCATTCGTGAAATAAGTTTCCATGTGTTCTGCGCATAACATCAGCTTAAAGGAAAAGCGTGTTTCTGCTCGGTATTGCGTACCATCAGATACGGTCAGGTAGGCTGCGATTGTAGGCCGCATGATCCCAAGTATGTTGGACAGTAGCTGCCTTTCCACTGACGGAGTCGAACTATTGTGATCTTTTAGGTGCAGTGATTAGTTCAAGCGACATATACTTCTAGAGATATTTTGGCGTATTACCGTTTCCGGGATCCCAGGGCTGTGGATCGAAAGGAGCAGGCATATTCATTCTTTGATACATAGGAATGCCGGTACCGTGAGCTGAGCGTTTGCTAAGTTATACTTCCCGGTGTTGAGAATCCACTGTGAGGATTGGCAGTGGTACTTAAGTTTAAGTGCCGCTTCGCCCCCGATAATTGCCAAGCACGTGCGGTTGCTCCGGGCCGCTGAGATGATGTGATCACTGTCCGCTAGCTGTCCGCGGCAATGCGGCGCAACGAATGCCGCTGAACGTTTACATATTCGAAGAGAGCCCGTTGACGAGTGCAATATCTGCAAGACGCTAATACTTATTAGCAGAAGACTTTATCGACAGTGCATATATTTCAAATCAACCTCACTCGCCAATGTACCCTAAATTTCACATTGGTGATCTGGAGTTGCCGTGTCGATGGCTTGCCGATGTGCCGCCTCGACCACAGTCAGCGATGTCTTGTACTATATTGCAAGCCTTCGTTGTAGCCTGCATAGATATCACCCACTCATAATACTATGCATTACCTGTCAGAACTAGCTTGAAAGCTCTCTAACGCATGTTGTCAGCCAACGAAAGGTCCGTCGCACATCTAACTTGTTTCTCCCAGTACACTCGGACGATGACAGCGCCATGCCAAGAAAGCGCCGTTCATGTGCTCCCGCCACCACCTCTCAAAAAGGTAAAGCTATAGATGTGGGGAACAGGTACTAATCAGAAGTCATGGCAGACCGTTTACGATCCGTTTCATACTCACGCTGTCGCTACAAAAATACCTTGATTTCATTCTCTCGCGGCCTTGAGGCTTGACCTGTGGATCTGATTGGGACCTGAGGACGACGAAGCAATGCAGGTTCTAACCAACATTGCTGTTTGAAAAGCGGATCTGTGAGTAAACAGTACTGCTTACCACAGGATAGATGCGACTGGATGTGCAATGGGGTGTGAAAGGGACCTGTTGCACAGAGTCATGGGATCATCGGTCAGCCACTAGAACGGGTGACAGAACTGTAATTCTTGTGTTAAAATAAATGGACGGTCGTACGTCGGTCGCCGGTGGCGTCTAGTCTTATATCGCCGTTGAAAAGAGTTACCTCATAGAAGTATGGCATGAAGACTGGTAGAGATTTCACGTTATTGCAGCTGCGCGGTGACCTCTAACGCAGCCTAGCGCCCTTTTCCGTTCTGATGGGCGAGGCAGAGACGAGATGGCCAAACTGCTAATGCATACGAGAACATCCTGGTAACATATCTTCGGCTGTGAATAGGCATATAGGATCTGATGGGCTCCAATCAACTTTGATTCTTCCTCGGAGATCAAGGAAAACGATCTTACTTGTACTTGTACATTTGCGTCCCAAATACAACTCGGCGAATCCTAACTGCATCTGTTTCACTAGAGCTGTAGTTTGGCGCTGATTAGAGGGCAGTCCCCCGACTGTATCTGTTAAGGAGGGTTGAGAGACATTGCATCCTGTGGATTGCAGGAGTGGGAAGAGCTTCTGGCGCCCACGCGTGTGCGGAGGGAGCAAAATAGGCGAGGAATAAGGAAAGAGCCCAAAGTGGACAGGACAAACGACATTCCACATATAGAAACCGTGCGAGGTTTGTGGCACCGCGTCCCCCGTCCCTCTTCTGGCTATGCCTGCTCATACGGTCGTCGTTAGGTTTTGTATGATAGGAATTGTGGAATGGGACTGGTGAGGGGTGCTGGGGGCAGCGTAGGTGACGACGAGGATGATCATGATATCTGTGCGTGCAACGATGTGTTCTCGGAGTGATGATCAGGAAGCGGTGCCGGGGGTCCCTGGGTGCCAATTATAAAGATAGCAAGGTGGGTGGAGGTCGGCTTGCCTCGCCTTTCCTCCACCCTCTTCTTCCCCTACCCTCGACATCATGCCCGTCGCCCGCCTTTCCCGCAGGCGCAAGTCATCCCATGCACTCTGTGAGTAGTTGTCGTGCAGCTTCCGGAATCGCCCGCTCACAGCATGCTCAGTTGCCCCGGCAAAGCCCGGCATCTACGGCATCCCCGCACGCCCAGTGACCTTTGCGCCCAACGTCACTCCAGTCACCTACGTCGACACTGACGAGTCGACCGAGCTCGCCCAGAGCGGTGCTGAGCCTGCACCGAGGCTGTTCCCGCCTTCAGAGACACCAGCGCCCCCACCCACGCGTAAGCGCTGCCCGCCTGGGAAGCGTCGCTCGCAAGGATATATTCCCCGCCCGCCCAATGCATTCATGCTGTTCCGTGCAGACTTTGTGAGACAGAAGCATGTGCCGGGGTCGATTGAGACGAACCATGGGAGCCTGTCCAAGATTATTGGTGAGTGACTATCTTACCTGGGGTTGACGTTCCCCATGGGGAATAAATAGAGGCTCACCGGCTGTGCAGGTACATGCTGGAGGCAGCTGCCCCTCGAAGAAAAACGCATATGGGAGGTGAGGGCAAAGCAGGAGAAGGCGGCACATAAGATTCAGTTCCCCGACTACCGCTTCCGCCCAGTGCACAACAAGAATAAAAATAACAACAACAACGCGGCCTCGAACCAGGCGATCGCCAGTAGTACTGCAGAGCGCCGCGAGAAGCAGACCACAACTCCAGAGGACGAGCGTCGATGTGAAGAGGTCGCCCAGTTGCTTTTGGAGGGGAAGAAGGGAGAAGAGCTCGCTGCAGCCGTTCGCAACCTCGATCGCCGACGGGAACGTGAGTTTGCAGCTCAGGTCCATGCTCACGCCGCCGCCCTAGCCTCTACATCGATGTCGACAGCCTCACTTCCCCCGAGCACTGCGTCGAACTCCCCAAATGCGATGCCGACACTGCATATGCCCCTCCCCGTCCCCGGCCTCTCACCGGGATGGATGAACATGGGTACAAGCTCTGCCATGGGCAGTTATGCACGCCGTCCCTCTTCAGTCCCCCTACCAAATGATTTTTTCAGCGCATATAATTACCCCAACGGAGCCGGCGTACCTTTCCTCGCCGGGCAGGATAACACTGGCTCACCTATTGCCAGTATTTCACGACAAGGACAGCACACATTCGCCTCTGCAGGCGGATTCGCACAACAGCCACAGGGATTTTCAGGATATCAATTCCAAGGCCAACAGAACGAGCTCGCCTATCCCACCCAAGACTTCGGAGAAGTCTTGGGGATGGGATTGTTCTCCAACCCTTTCGGGCCCCGCGCGTCCATGATGTTTAATAGCAGAGCCTCGTTAGGTTTGGGATTTAGCCGTGCCTCGTTCTCAAACTACGCCAATGTAGTCAACAACAGTAATAACTCCACCATCGAGGCCGCCAATGGCTTCCCACCGCCTTCGTTTTCTCCCTTTGCCTCAGGGTTCGGCCACCCCACGCTTGCGCAGCGTAACTCTCTCGGCCTGGGTCTAGGCCGTCGCGCAAGCAGCGCGCAGCCCATGATGCAGCGTAGCTGGGACGCAAACGCAGACCAAGACGACGTGTTCGCGGGCATGCACGATGCATATCATCAACATCAGCAACATGCCTTCGGCGGGTGGGGCGCGATGCCGTTCGGTGAGCCCCTCGCAGGTGGACACGCCCACCACGCCCACTCGCAGAGCGTGCCGATGGCCATGGCAGACCGCGACCCAAGCCCACTGCCTGATGTGGAGCCCGAGCTCTTCGCTCCTGACTTCTCGTTTGGATCCTCGGCGTCATCTGCCTCGTCTGAGTCGGCTTCGCCGCCGTCGTCTACCCAGACCGCACAGCAGGAGCCCGTGTCTCCCGTTGATGTGAGCCCCGTCGCAATGATCGGTGCGCGCCCGCACTCAGGCATGTCCCCCGTCGAGCTCAGTCCCCACGACGTCGACCCGCGTACTACACATGCTTACACCGGGTCCTGCTCTCCTACGCTGGCCGATGCCGCCCCGCTCGGCTCGCATGCGCATGAGGACGTGTGGACCGCAGACCCTCTGATGAACAAGGGACTCGGACTGGAGATGGAGATGGGCATGGACGCGGGAATGGGCGTCAGTGACATGCACACGCTCGAGGTTGATGGGTTGGGATATTACGACGAAGCTTATTAATCGAGCTGGCTATCTGCGTCCGACCATACCCTATCCCTAGCAAGCTGAAAAGCACATTTACCCCTTCCCGTTCCCACTCTTCTTCATCTTCTCTCCCTTCCCTCCAATACGACATTTCACTTGTGCCATATTTCTACCTCGCTTTCGCTATCTTCTAATCCTGCTGGTCTTGTCCTTTTCTCATAATGTAGCCTTAGTACCCGTCGTCTTCCCGATGCCGCCACGATCCCAACCTATCCTAACCCATCTGTCTTCGCGCTTCGTGATCTGCTTTGTTTTATTGTATTCACACCCAATCCCATCTCGAAAACACCCCGCGGCTCAGATCCGGGCCCGGGTATGATATGACACCACCCATACTTGTAGCCATTATTAGCCTCCCCGTGTTCTTGTTATTCTGAATAGATGTAGAGAGCTGGAGGTGAGGAGAGGAGGAGGAGGAGAGGAGATGATGTAGTGTAGCCTGTCCTGCGTTGTAATTATCCCATCTTGTAGCCTTATAATTAGTTTTGTGTTTTTAAATACATTGCCTTGTTCTTCATACGTACAAGGTGTGTTTGTTGACGGCGATTTGACGAATGGGGAATTGTAATTGCCTTTTTGTTTTACTGAGCAGCAACTGTGATTGTCACATGTCACATGTCACCATCTCCTCATAAATAAGTGGGATGTCTTTGTCCCTACATAGTACACTTGAATGTGGATGGAAACATTTTTATCTATTCGTAATGGCGGTTGGGTGCCGGTGAGCGCTGAGACCGGATGCTTGAGGACTGAGTACTGAATATTTGAATATCCATGTCATAAGGAATTCTAAACTTGTGTTCGAGCTTCAAGCTACCCTGTTTAATCTGTACCATCGCGTTATCCTAAGCGACAAGTTTAACTACACATGGCTACGTCGCGCATTGAAGTTTCAGCAAGCAGATTTTAAATGGTAATAAATTACATGTACCGCATTGTTGTGGTGCTAATGTTCTGACTCTTGATTGTTTATACAATAAACTATCTGCCGTATCAATCTCGTTCAAGGTCATAAGCGTTACCGTCAACTTTCTCAGCCTTATCTCAACCATTATAAAGGAAACACTGTTATTTTTTAGAGTGCAGTGTACACACATCCATTGTAACTAAAAACACCAACAAAATCGTATGTCATATATTTCTTTGTATCATTCTTCGGTCCTGTGGCTTCAGCAAGTAAGTATACCGTTAACGTTGGTTATGCAAGCGTCTATAAAATATCAATATAGTGAGCTTCGGAATCATGCAGACAAACTGTGTTGACTCGGAACGTGCCTAGATTGAAATTGGTGGTCACCACCCTCTGTTGCTGGTCATTGAGGCAGCTCGCCGTTACAGTGAGCTGGCTACTACCTGTAGCGGTCACAGTGCCTGGATTGAGGTCAGAGAAAACGCAACTAGCGCCTGCACCACCGCTGCATGGGAAATTTAGTAATGGAAGGGCGTATTAAATAAGATGTTCGAATCGTACTCATGCTGGCAGCCAATGTGGCCGTTCTGATTTCCTGTGCACGAGCTGAGCTCAATGTTGTTGAAGTGTTCGTTTCCACTAGTGTCGAAACAGAGAGCCTCGACATTGGCCTCGTTGGGAACAATTTGCCATCCAATGCACGAGGCTGCAGCAGCGTCCTGAGGCTTCGGTACGTTAACGGCGAGCGCAGAAATGCAGAAGGCGCTGAGGAGAATGAGCTTTGAAGAGACGACTGAAGGCATGCTTAGGCTGTAATGAGCTGCTGCCTTGCTGCCTAAGAGTTCCTGTATAAATACTATTTGACGATTGTCATATGGTGCGGTCTCAGAACTTTCGTGTAGCAAACGCTGCGTTATTGTCGGAATTAATCTGGGAAAGAAGATGATGATTTTCAATTTCAGCAGTGAATGAGTGCTGCGCTACTTACGCTGGGATAAAATTTGAATTGACGAGGCACCGTAGTCGGGTTTTGCGCGGACCAACAGCAGTTGACTCAGTAGCGTGTAAAAGTTTATAGTACCGAGGACATGTATCCTTCACGAGGGAGGAAACATACAGAAATTCATCCACCCCAGGTTGTAAGTAAGCTACATATTTTGGATGTAAACAGAAAGATAATCTCTAGTAATCATGCTTTCCATTGTTCTGCTGAGTGTTGCCTCTAGAGTAATTGAACCGTTGTCTAAAATTTATTAGCGGGGTTCATAGAACACTCTCACCAGTGCTTAAATGTAAATGTATATTAACTACGCTCGTGGGACGTGTGATACCTTATACCCCAAAAGTTGTAGTAATAAATGCATGTTCTTTCATCAACATCAGTTGTGCTCGTATTTGATCAGGGTATTGAGCTACTTTTAGATTTCCTGTCAGTCTAGATTATGTCAGTCTTTTTATGTGTGATGACTATCCAGAAAGTGGCGTACAAAAATATCTTTTCATGTTCTTTCATCAGTTGCACTCGTGTTTGGTCTGGGCACTGAGCTATTTTTTGTCGGTCTAATATGTATATCATGTCAGATTGCGGTCAAATATGGCATTGCCTTTACCATTTTTCGTCACATGAACATCTTGGCAATCAGATTCTGATCATATGCATAAATGGACTGTATAGTAACAAATGTCAATGACCATCCATGCATACAACGTCTCTCATGCACCCGCGGGGTTGGATGTTGGTGGAATACACACTCTCGAGGGATTGATGGGTTTACGGTGGCCGAGAACCGCAAGGCTCACTCAACTTCCGATGACACCTCATATAGCCGACACATCACATGGTTGGGCAGTGCTGTTAAAAACAAAACGTCAGTCAAATAAATATCAATATTCACCAGCAACATCCTATATTATTGAGTACTTACCAAGAGCTACCTCCCACGCCAACAGCTGTGATGGGACTGCAGGTGACACCAACGAGGGCGGTGACATCTTGAACGACGATGCCCAAGACGCTGAGGTTGGCTACAGAAGGCGTGTTGGCAGCCTGAACGCTGTTGCAACACTGGAGAGTGCCTGTGTTGCACTGGTTGGACGGGCCGCTTCTGCCTCCGTTGGGAGCAGGTGTGGCGGCAGCAAGGGTAGCAACGGCGAGAGTAGCGAGAGCGGAGAGCTTGGAGTACTGCATGTTTAGAAGGCTTGAACGGTTGCGTGTTTGAGTGAAGAACTGGGATTTTTTCTCTGGTTTTCATACATTTCTACTCGGTACTTCTTAGGGCTACTGTGTATCTGTTTTACTGCGTGTTAGAGAGAAACGCTCACTGTTTAGAGCGATGACATACTATCCTAATCATATAAACTAGCAGTGACCCGTGCTTCGCACGGTTTAAATAGTCAGAAGCTTCAAATGAAGATTTTCCTTGGCTGATCCACAATTAAAATAGTTTAATAGTGGTAAGATTGAGAAATTTAAATGCACATTAGGAGTCAAAGTAGCATCAGCTTAGTGTTAGAGTTTGAATAGAGATACCGAAGCTCACTCGCTCCGAGGAGTGTGCTTGTACTAGTTTATGAGTGCCGTGCTGTACTTGATACAGGTAGCAGTAAGTATCAGGTACTGAGGTCCTGTCAATATTGCCTCAAAGTTGTTTGCAGGTGAGTGCGCAGCAGATGACTTTTGGAGGTCTTAAGTCATACTAATTGTTGGTACCTAAGTGGCAGACCATTTCGTCGGAGTAGTAGGCCCGGAAGGGAAGCTTGAAGGAAGCAAAGCGGGATCTGTAAGGGGTTACACAGGGCTCAAATGAGTATGCATTTGGAATGAGGCTACAGGTCGAGTACTACAGACAAATGGTCCAACACCTTTTTGTACTGCCTGCACCAAGGCCCATAACTCATTAGTACTTTAGTACCGAGTACCGTTGTTAGTACTGTTGCCGACGGTTTTCACAGCTCCTAATAAAAAATGTAGGAGTTGAAAGAGAAGATGCTGTCTGTATATCCGCACTCACAAAGACGCGAAATGCTTCAAGGACTTGATGCGAGATATTTTGACAAACGCGAGAGATACATAATAGATTTCAAAAAGATGCAAGAGATTAGCATTGTGAGCGCAAATTACCATGCAAGGGTCATGCCAGAGGCTCAAAGCAGCAGAAAATGTATAAAGTATTCGTCATTGCTTCGATTGCTGAGCGACTTCAATTGAGTATTCAAAAATCAAGGCATTGAACAACATTAGGAGAACACCAGATATAACAGAATAAGATGTCCCTGATTAAAGACACCATTACAGGAGGATAAGTAAAATACGATATGTATATATACTCACAGAGGTATCGATGTGAGAGAGTTCAAGATGCGAGAAATTTTAAAATGATCAACTCAAGGCGCGAGAGATCTCGACTCTCGAGATGTGAGAGTTGTGCCATGACCACTGACTCATGAGGAATTTACATTGTGAGCTAGGTCACGATGCACGCTTAGTGCAAGAGACCCAAGGTAGTAGCGGAGGAGTTTGATGTTGTTTAGATGGTTTAGCCAAAAGCAACTTGGGCACTGGACAACATTGGGAAACACGCAAGGAACGCCAGACTTGCGCCAGACGTAGCAGGTAACAGAAAAGGAAAGTGTATCAGCCAATCAACGCATGAGTTTACTCATTTTCCAGCCAATCAGCTCGCGAGTTTGACTCGTGGGAAACACTATCTCCGTATTATAATATAGATAATATGGATAGATGTATAGATCCCACAGTACCGGTATGATCATAGCAAATGAGAAGATACGGGGCACTTTGACAATAAAAATGTTTAGCGAGATATTCAATCCAATACTCGGTGCGTACTATATAAATATCCGGATGGAGTAGTAATTCAACAGCGCAATAACATGTGCTGTGCGCGTAATGACTTGTCGAGATTCTTTTCAATGATCGTGGGTGCGCTGAAAGCTTTCATGATGGAAGCACAATTCAAAATCAAGTTCCCACTCCACTGAGATGCTCTCAGGAGTCTGTATGACTGATTGTCCCGGGAAGGGACATAGCTTTCGAAAAATTGGCAAGGCTTGAGAGCGCTTGCCCAATATATACAGACCGCACGGTCGCATGAATGGGCCGACTGATCATTGTACACGTTTCAATGATACTATTTTTATACTTCCATGCATTACCAAGAGCGCTAAATCGATAGCTGGCTCTGACAACCGTGTAGAATTACACATGACATGACCTTTCTAATTATGTACAGTATTCCGTGATGGACAGCCTGCGCATCGAATGTCCATTTTGTCATATGTCTTCCTCAAGTTATTTATTGCCTACTGACGTCACTTTGTAAAGTAATCTTCTCGCTGGATTATGTTCTGGCCACATAGCCTGCATGCTGTGTCTGAGGCCGGAGCACTTCTCGACACCGACATGCTCTGATATGATCTCTCGGTTTCTCATAGACATGGGAATTCTTGTTATCAAATAGCGTCTGCGTATCACCCAGACAGACATTAATGGCTCCACTTGGACGTGATGTACGATAAATGGCAGCTTTTTGCGATTTGCTCTGGTAAACTGCTACATATGTATGTTCACAGCGCCGTTGAGTGCATCTCAGAAGATGGCCAAAGAATATACTTTCTTTCACAGAGAAAATATAGGGATGCTGTAGCCACTCTCATTATTGAGGACAATAAAAGCGGAGAAGGTTTTAGTCGTTCTTCACTCAAGCAATAAGTAGCTTCAGCCTCACATCTCAATTCAACATGCAACTCAAACCTTTCTCTTTCGCTACTCTCGCATTTGCAACCCTTGCTGCCGCCACCCCCACTCCCAACAGTGGACCTACGGATGAATGCAACACAGGCGAGCTCCAATGCTGCGACAGCATTTCTTCGCTTGCGGATAATGCCGGTCTCAGTGTCCCTTTTATCTCTTGTTGGGGCAGTGATCCAAAATATCAACCTTCCAGTTGGTATCAGCTGCTCCCCAATTACAGGCGTCGGAGCCTCCGCAACATCCTGGTTTGTTTTCGTTAGCTCAAACCCGAAGCTTGAATAAATAACTTATTATGCTTTAACAGCTCCGCCCAGCCGGTCTGCTGCACCAACAACAACTTCAGTAAGTTCTCTTTCAGGGACATTCCCACTTCAGTAGTATATTATATGTGCTTGTCTAATTTACTTATTGCAGACGGTATTGTCACTCTTGGTTGCACTCCTGCCACGGTCGTTGTTTGAAGAATCTGTCTGGACAATTTACTATGGGGGGAAGGTATAGTGGCGTTAATTAGGTTTAAGAATTAGTCGGCTAGGAGTGTCTTATTAGTAGAATGCAATGATGATTTGGTGATGTCATTTAGCCAGACCCGATGTGAACGTTACACATTGATTCACCCACCATTTTTACCTGCCATCATTTATTCAAAATGACAATGGAAAATTGCAAATTATACATGTCAGAGCGAGGCATATATATTGGACCTAGTTACTTCTATTGGTCTGAGCTATAATCCTGTGAATTATTCCTCATACTTTATGTATTTTCTTGACCCTTGTCATTGGGGTTTACTTTATAAATATGGATGCCTACATACCATATAGGGAATAGCTTCGGTGATCTATGTCAAATCGGGACACTTTGTTAGGTTACCATTTTAGGATTTGTTCAGGAAGACCAACACATTGTACGTACCACCTACAGTATGCCCACTCCTTCATGGCCCTCCTATTTCCGAGGAAGAAATCCAGCTCACTCCGTTGCTTCTAAATATGATACAGAGTCGTCAGGTGGGCATGAGTCGGAGTCAGTGGGCATAATTCACGAATCTATATGTCTAAACTTCCGAAGAAAACATATCGACAATCCAATGCGGTTAAATGAAATGAGATAACTCCCATCCATTCGAGCAAGATTCTCAAAGTGTGTCATATAATATATCTTTATTATGGAACACGCCCCCATGATCAATCAACTCGTGTTGACAGAAATTCACAACACGCCACGGGATGAGAAGCACTATATATACATACATAGCTTTACATAGCCATCATCGGAATGTAGTCAAAATGAAATTGACTGCTGTGGCGTTTGAGGTATAGTTCATGTTTGTGTCGTGTTCATATCCAACCAATCTGCAACCTCAATGCGACATCTCAGAGTCATTTGTAAAACCTCTGCTTACGCGTATTCAGTGACAATTCAGTAATTATGTCGTTGACATTTCCACGAGGTCGGTGTCCGACCCCGAAAATACAGAAAGATCCCAGTGCAACCCGGAGCGTGTATAAAGAACACGAGTGACATGACGCAGACTATTTGGCCTGCTGTCAGTGTCACTGTCTAACCCTTCATGAGAAAAACATCTGATGAACATGCCATTGACTGAGCTTTGCATCATACGGCCATTGTATCTCTCCGTGTGATGATTGATGAATACGTCCATTACCCTGCTGTACCCCTTTGCTGAACGCTCCACTATTTCTCAAAATTGAAGCATTGCTCCACTTTGATATTGCAGACAGTGACGAGAAGGCTCGAGCGTCATTACAATTAGAACAAATTTGAAGGGCCGTGCAGAGCCTCAGAATTCAGATATGCAGAGCTCGAACGTATAAAAAGGCGCCAAAACGTCCCAGTTCTTCACTCGAACAAGTAACCGTTCAAGCCTTCTAAACATGCAGTACTCCAAGCTCTCCGCTCTCGCCACTCTCGCCGTTGCTACCCTTGCTGCCGCCACGCCTGCTCCCAACGGAGGAGGAAGCGCTCCATCCAACCAGTGCAACACTGGGAGCGCTCAGTGTTGTAACAGCACTCAGCAAGCCAGCTCGGCCTCCAGTTCTCTCCTCGGCCTCCTCACTCTTTTGGGCATCCCCATCCAGAGTGTCAGCGGTCTCATTGGTGTCACCTGCAGCCCCATCACCGCTATTGGTGCTGGAGGCACCTCTTGGTAAGATACTAAAATAATTAAGTGCATTTACAAGCAAGCTCTAACTCGCAATCTAATAGCTCCGCCCAGCCTGTTTGCTGCACCAACAACAGCTTCAGTACGTCTTCGATGCATAAAAATTCAAGGCGATTATTGATTCATTATTTACAGACGGCGTCGTTGCTCTCGGATTCACCCCCGTCAACGTCAACCTTTGAGATGTCATCTTCAACGCCCAAACAGAATCATATGTTGAAGATCTTTTAGGAGAGGGAGCTGCAGTTTGAAATCCCTACATAGTTGTTTTTGAATTGCCCAAACTTGTACTAAGTACTAGTATCTTCACATGAATGGCTGTTTGTTTTACCGCAGTGAGCAATTACTGAGAAGTGCACATAAGTGTTTGTCCTATCAGTTAATGGGCGCTACTACTAAAAGGCGCTAAAGTATTGTAGTGTGTCCGATCAATCATTGTTACCCAAAAGTGGTCGTGTACTCTCTTATCTTAGTCAGGCCATGCGAGGCCACGCGACTCCGCATGCCCCACAACCCCATCGTGGTAATTGTGGAGTGCGAACAACTGCCAACATTTGCCTTTGGTTGCGAGGAACTCTCATTCAAATTTCAGACCATACCCTATAAGTACTGATTGGACCGAATAGGGTGCGTCTTGTGATGTGCTCCCTGAGGTGCAGTGGAAGATTTGATTTGGTATTATTTTACAACACAAAAGGAGAGGTAACTATATCCTTGAGTTTACCGAAGTTGAGCGTACCAAGTCCAGTTACTGTTACATACCCAAGACATCAATCAGTTCGCATGTACTCACACAAGGTAGGAAAGTGTAGTGTTACGTACCGGGATCCCACTTGGTAATCAGATTCTGATCATATGCATAAATGGACTGTATAGTAACAAATGTCAATGACCATTCATGCATACAATGTCTCTCATACACCCGCGGGGTTGGACGTCGGTGGAATACACACTCTCAAGGATTGATGCATGATGGGTTGGTACCCTATTCGTCGCTGAAAGGAATGAGTCGCTCCTCCCCGTTCTTGCCCTTCCCCTCCAATACCTCATATGTAGCCTTAGCCTTAGTGCCCGCCATCTTCCCGATCCCTGACCTATTTGTTGACGGCGATTTGACAAATGGGAATTGCGTCTTTCTTGTTTGACTGACTATAATACTGGCCTGGTTATCCGGCTGACGTCTTGATCTTACGCGCTTAAGATTAAGTCTTAGACCTGAATATCTAATATCTACTTAAACGTGAAGTCGAGCTTTAATTGACATATGTGTTCCCTTCAAAATTACTTTTTACCGCCGTAAAAATGGTGTTTGCTGTTAGTCTTCTCATACTCGTTCATTTTTCTTGACCAAGAGACACAGTTCTCAGACCGAAGTAAGCTTATGATGTTAATTGAGATTGAAAAGAGACCCGTCGAGTTCAGCCCGCGCGACGCCAACCCGGGCATTATACACGCCCACGCCTCCGAGAATGCGAATCACATCGAGAGCGTTGAATGAGCTCAGCCCTGTTCGGCCTCGCTCTCGGTTCTATTTATTTATTGTTTATCTCTAGACGGATCAGTCACCTGTCTCGCTCAGGTCAGCATATAAGTAGAAAGAATATATAATTGACAAGTGAATGGTCCATAGAGTCATACTAGTACTTGGGCGTTTGACATACAGCTGACGCATTTGAATTGATGCCTCTGATGGGGGACTTCGGGGAACTCCGCAAATCGAATCACGAGATTACGATTCAATGTTACATTTGTTCCCTGCTGCGTTCATCAACTTTGAATTAACGGTTCGGCTTTCAAGTATGCAAATGCTGTAATCTGCACACGAGATAAGTACGCATGCCGAGAGTGATCGACGCAAGCATATCGTTGTAGGATCCATCATGCATCACGTAAAGCATTCGTTTCAATTGTCGTTGACAGACCTCGGTCCTCGACTCACTAGTAACTGGCCCTGTCATATATTCAGGTGTACACTGTTCATTTACACCATGGCCGCAAACCAAAGCTTGAGGCTCAGTCATATACGCCCCTCCTTGGTCCAATTCTACTTTGCCCTACCGCGGTCGGTAATATGTGTGGAGCTCTGAGCTCTGAGTCACTCCCTTCATTCCACTTTACTGATAGTATTTTTTCGATGGTTTTGCGCAGGACTGTATCGCAGGACAGTAAAGAATGCTCTCCACCCTGGATATCGTCTCAGTGAGCCTTACATTGTCCCTCGTAACGATGCACCCACGGGACCTCGGCCGCAATTTACGCCGCGTTCTAGCTACGAGTTCGAGAAGTGTGGCTGTAGTGAATTCGGTCTGGTGCGCTGTCATCTCTCCTATTGCGGGGATGATCGATGATGCATGAATGATGGATCAAGGTGCTAGCACTTATGTTTTTACGAAAGAACAAGAGCGGAATTTACCGCAATGACTCAAACGAAAATGACGGCTGTTTTTGATGCATTTCGCTGCGTCTCTCGAGACACGAATTTATCAACAAGTGAGTTTCAGCGAATCGATGAAGTCCAATTTGACCTTCTTGACTCAAGGCTGGTTGATACATGAAGCGCAGCCTAGTACAGCCCCCCGCCGCTCACATCGTACAATTCCACAACTACGAGCTATCTCTTCCTTTCTGAGTTGATTCTGAGAGTTTCGAAAGAGCTTATTCAATGCTAAGCTATCATCGTTATCCTTCTTATCCTCCTAAGGTCTGACAGATCTCAACTGTCGTAGATTGAGCCACTGTTCGCGTGCGTAGCCAAGGGTCACCTGTCAGGACCTTTCCAGGCATCTGACTGACATATACAATACATATCAGCAATGTGCGTGGGCACAGACTCCCTGCAAGTACTCGAAAACGTATACGATTAACGACATGGACAGTCCATACGGTCCGAGGAAAAGAAATTTCCATGACTGAACAAGATCCGCTGCATTGCAGTAGTTAATATATGCCTAATGCAGCATATCTAAAGATCAGGGACGGAGCCTTATCCCCACTGCTTTCAGCTGCACTTAAATACGCCACGCAAGAGGCTACGCAAGAGACTTCCCCAGAGACCTAGCGATCCTCCCTTTTGGCATGGCTACTGGATTAAACCCGACTCAGCTGCTCGTCGCTGCTGCGGATGTTGTTCACCTATCTCAACGTCCCCCTCCTACAGCACCCACAGGGTATTACGAGTACGAGGTCACACCCAGCACTGACGATGATGCTCAGGCGCATTCCAAGATAACTAACGCTATAAACCAAGTATGTATTTTTTAACTCGCATCTCTTTTTTCGGATAACATACCTTGACGTCTCAAGGCCAAGTCATTCACTGACAAAGGCGGGTTTAAACCAACCGCTGCACAGATTGTACGCCGCATACGTTCTCTCCCACTCAACATTTTCATCTTAGTACGATATACCAGCAATCTGTCTGGGATCTAACAAGACACCCAGAGGCGGTCAACGATCGTCTTGGAAGCGTGAGTAATAGCTAAGCTCAAACGTATCGCTTGAGTTAATGAAGCTTTCGAACTTGTAGCTTTCGAACGGCCTTGAGATCTTGGCTAAGATTGACCCCAATAGTTCACTCGCCGAAGAGATGGGTAATTCTGTCATTGGAATGCTCTACAACACCATCCCCCACCCTCCTGCATCTTTACTTGGACCTGAGCACATGTTCCGCAAAGCGGATGGTTCGGGCAATAACCTGGAGAATGCTGACCGTGGTCGAGCAGGACAGCCGTACGCTCGGAGTGTACAAAGCAAAGCGGGCTTACCGCGAACCTCATTGCCAGATGCAGGGCTAATTTTTGACACTGTACTAAAGCGACAACGTGTGCGTACTATCTAGCTTTTAGCTCCTTCATTAACATTAACGAACGATATCCGCAGCAAAGGAACCACCCCGGAGGGATGTCCAGTCTTATCTTTGCTTATGCTTCAATTGTTACGCACTCCCTGTTCCGTACTGATCTCAGCAATATGAATAAGAACAACGCCAGCTCTTACCTGGATCTCAGCCCACTTTACGGCGACAGTGGGTAGCATTTCCTTACCTAGTCTCACAGAAATTCTGAATAGAAGGACAATGTTGTAGATCAAGCTGACCAAGATCAAGTCCGCGATAAAGCTCAAGGGCGCGGTCTTCTATATCCTGATACGTTTTCAGAAGACCGCCTCATATTCTTACCTCCGGCGTCAAGTGCCTTGCTCGTCTTGTATAGCAGAAACCATAATGTGCGTCTCAGACCATCTCCTGAAGAACATCACATAGGTTGCTGAAGTATTGCCGCAGTACATTGCCCAGCAGATTCTGAGAATCAATGAACGCGGTCGCTGGCTGGATCCCCCTCCGACAGATCCCGCTCTCCGTGCCCAACAGGATGAAGAGATATTCCAAACGGCGAGGCTGATAAAGCAAGTTTCTTCTTTCAGTTCTGGCAGATGTACAGGCTACTAACTCCGTGCAGCGGCGGGCATTTTATCAATTCGATAACGGGGGATTATGCTGCCGGATTTTTAGGGTCTGCTGAAGGATGTAACTGGAATATGAAGCCGTTTGATGTACGTGCTTTTCCGCTGGCGTAAAGTACTTGATCCGTTGTACTAACCTTCTATCAGCGTATTGAAACGAAGCAAATTAGTGTGCCCCGTGGACAGGGCAATCAGTGCAGCGTCGAGTTCAATATTCTGTACCGTGTATGACGTTCACGTTTAACATCAGAATACTACCATCGCACAACTCACTAATCCCGTTTTATTCTTTTGTTTAGTGGCATCCGACGATCTCCGCTAAAGATGAGAAATGGACAGAGGAGCTTTTCTCCACGGCATTCAAAGATAGACCTATTAGCAGCGTACGTTCTCGCCGGTGGCAACATATAACTTATATATAACCATGCATTCCAGCTTACTATGCAAGACTTGAGCCAACTCGGGGCTGTGGTTGCCAGCGTTCCCGCGGACCCCAAAACCAGAGCCTTTTCAACGTGAGTCAGGTGTATATCTACCTTATATCAGTTATTGAAAGAAGAGGTTAGCCTTCAGCGTGGTCCGGATGGACGATTCTCCGACTTGGACCTATTCAATGTTCTTGCTGACGCAACAGAGAGTCCTGCCAGTAGTTTTGGCGGTCAGAACTCGCCTGGCGTACTCCGGCTGATCGAGATGCTAGGTATCGAGCAAGCACGCTCATGGGGCGTCTGTACTATGAATGAGTTTAGGCAATTTATCGGATTGAAACGTAAGCCTTAGAGGTTTTCTGATCTAATATATAACTAACTAATTGTTCGTCTTCTTTCTCCAGAGTTTGGGAGCTTTGAAGAGTGGAACAGCGATCCTGCCATTGCGGTGAGTATAGACGTTTTTGCCCATGTTGTAAGAGCTGACAGAATAATACTTAGAGTGCGGCTCGTCGTCTCTATGGCCATATCAACAACTTGGAGCTATACGTTAGTCACCCAATAACTTCCAACACAATGGCTTCTAACTATCATACAACGTTCTATCTTAGACCGGTCTCGTCGCGGAAGAGTCCATGCCATTGAGTGATGGCCTTCGCTTTGCGTGTGGATACACTGTACGTGTTTTAATGCGCCTACGTGCATCTGGCTGATTCCAGTAGACCACGAGAGCCGTATTGGGCGATGCCATTGCATTAGTTCGTGGCGACCGTTTCTATACGAGTGACTTCACCCGTACGTGTCTACGCTTACAGTTTGCCATTTCAATTTTGTAATCGCGTGATATAGCCGGCAATTTGACTACTTGGGGGTTCCACGACTGCCAACGGGATATGAACAATGGCGCTGGAGGCGCAATGAGTGAGTGTTCAAAATAATTTCTCTAAGGATCATTCTCAGTAGTCCGACTGATTTAATTAGTTCCCAAACTTCTACTTCGCCATCTTCCTCTGCACTACACTTGGGTACGGATCGAAATTTCATCTTTTGCTATTACATGCTGGATAATTATTATTATTTAGAATTCTGTTTACTCCCTGTGGCCGTTTTTTACCCCTCAAAAAATGGCAGAGTCGCTCGGCAGGCAAGGCATAGCAAATAAATACACCTTCGAAAGACCTACACCACAGCCTCAGCCAATTATATTAACGAACTTCACTGCCATTTCAGCTGTCTGGAATGATCCTGAACGGTTTAAGAATATCTATCCGAAGGTCGGATACGGTTCGCCTCTCGTCTTTGACGAGCGTCCAAAGTACGTGTTAAATTCATTTATCGAAGAAAGTCTCCTCTTATACAAGAATTTCCAGGCATAGTGCCGATCGTGCTCTGTCCTTACAAGCAATCTTCCCTGACAAGGCTGCATTGACCACCATATCTTCTTGGATGGCTGAACTGGCGAAAGACTTCATTGCTAAGAAATCATGGTCATATCCTGGCGTCTCAGGAAAATATGTGGATATCTTCAGCGATGTGATCAGTCCTGTTACGATACAGCTAGTATGCGACAGATACGTGAGTTACCTATCTCTGAGAATACGGCATCTCTTGTACTTACGTACGATCCACAGCTCGGCCTTGGTGTAAAGACAGAGAAAGACCCAAGTGGACTGTTCACATACAGAGAGCTGTACACGATGCTAACGACATTGGTAAGTCTTCTGTTTTACCCTTTCCCCCGTTTATGAGTCTTGATACTTCTACAGTTCACGTAAGTCCTTCAATCCTGTTTGTTATTGTATACATCTGACAAGGCATACAATTCAGTGGTAATCTCCTCAACATGGACGATCCTGTGAACGCATTTTCGATATCAGAAGCGTCTTTACATTACGGGAAAATTCTCGGGGCGTTGACTCTCAAAGAGTTGATACATGCTCATCCAGCTACGTCACCTGTGAGTATATTTCAATCGTAATAAACATGACTCTTATATATGTATATCTCCAAGAATATTGTCGGGAATCTGCTTTCAAGGTCGCTCTCCATGATCTGGCCTCCAACCGACAAGCTATGCTACCCATTCCTTAGCACGCTTGCCAGCACTGGTCGCCCAGCAGACCAGTTAATTGGGCTTACACTAGCTCTAGTAGTGGGGTCATCGGTCAACCTTTCGCAAGCCGCAATTAACGTCGTCGATTTCTACCTCGAAGAATCACGCGCGGCTGAGTACGCTCAAATCGTTAAGCTTGTCAACTTGAACGATAAGAAGAGCACGGACCTACTGTACGGATATGTTAGAGAAGCGTTGAGTACGCCCTTTTGTCGCTTTTTATATGAGGTATTTAATCAGAATAATTGCTAGGACTGAGTCCACAGACTCCAGGACTATGGAGGCAGGCTGCCGTCGATGCTACAGTTTCCCAAGGTCAAGGCCGTCCGGATATCCACGTCAAGGCTGGAGACAAAATATGGGGAAACTTCCGCCGGGCTCATCAGGATGTGCGTCTTCATGGATGGGTCAATGCCGTGTATACAGCTAATGTACTTTGACAGCCGTCTGACTTCCCTAATCCTGACTGTGTGGACCCAACCAGACCGGCAAGTTCCTACCACTCTAATGGGACAGGATTCCATGACTGCATTGGCATTGCATTCTCTCAAATGGCTATGGTTGAGCTTGTAAAGGTAATATTCAAGCTCCCTAACCTTCGCCGTGCCCCTGGTCCTGCTGGTCAATTGAATCGAGTCATCCAAGTGGTGAATGAAACGGATACGGACTTCTTTGTTCAAAGAAATGGTACGCTATCAAGATGGCCAACTTCAATGCAAATTGTCGTAAGTGATTATTTTTAATTAAATGACCCATGTTTACTATATGTTCATCACCAAAGTACGATGGGTAATCGAGCCAGTGTGAGCGTAGCAAGCAACATACCAATAATATTCATCGACATCTACAACCAATCTACAACAATATATTATATACGTACCTCTCTTGGGAATGAATTTCAGTGCTGACATATTGAGTTGTTACATACAATATACATTTCTCTAGCTTTCGCTTTTCGTGCTCCATCCTGTACGCAATATACCCAAAGAGATAGCTTTGTAACATTATTACATTGATAAATCTAGCTACGTCCTCGAGGAACCAAGGTGGAATGGCAGGGGCTCTACCTCCCCGGACTAGGGAAGAAAGAAGATGAAAGTGCTAGGGTTATTACTTGAACTTTGGCCAAACTTCGTTGAAAGTACAAAAGGTAACGTGACTGCCGAGGACTGCCGTTGCTTGGCCGTTGCGGCGTTTCAATCTCGTTCAGTCCAAGTTCAACGGGGCTAACTTTTCCGTTCAATTTCCGTATTGACATCAAGTTGACTTCAATGCCATGCCAATTCTTCGATGATCCTTCCGTTTTCACTCTATCATCACTGTCCCTGAAACTGAGGCATTCTTATTAGCTATATACACTTGCACATATCTTGTCATTGGTCAATGTCCTTGTCAAACTCGACCGTAAAGCCCCGGTGCTATGACTCCTATCATTGTGTTTTCATCAACATCCTTCGATGTCATTGCATATGATCAAGGCAACATACCTCTGGGTCGTATCTCTCTGCATCAGGAACTCTGGATACGTCACGGAGTGCACTCTAACTCACATGCTACTTGTCGCCATCTTTCCTCTTGCTTTCAAGATACGATAGACCAATCCCTGCAACTAAGCCTGTTTGTGCATGTATGAAATAGGCTTTTACATTCTATATTTGTTGGAGTGACTGTCTCTTTCCCCTGAATCTCAGAGATTGACAGTTTGCTGTGTCAGATAAGCGCTTATCGATGGACTTGTTCATCCTTACTTAGGTGGGTTACTTGTTCTCGTTGCTCATCTATCTTCATGTCTGTAGCACTGGTGGCACCCGGTAGTCAACTGTTGGAGAGTCTGGTTAGTACACGACCGCTCTCAACTCAACTAGGTGCGTTGTTATGCTCTATGTAGGATCCTTTTGACTTTTTTTTATTCATGCCAATTCGACACCGTCCAGAATCCGAGAATTCCACTGCGTTTATGGTTGAAGTAGAGGAACAGTTACTTGCTAACTTTCTTGCGCTTATGCAGCCTATTATCGCTGCGTGCCTCTCCTTGCCTGATGGTATGTGTCACATCCAATTACTAGTCATTTCTTCTTATATCGGACACGTAGAACATGTACACAAACACTCAGACCACTGTAAGTTTTGATATTTCTAACTGACTTCAATAGACTTTCAACTGATGCGATTACAAGTAACCAAGGAGGTGGTGGGGAAGAACTTGATTTCAGCACTCAAGGAGTTTATCAGTGCCGGAGTAACTTCTGCGACGCAATATGGGGTCGAGGGATGGAGCGGTATATCAAAAGGTGGGTACAGATCTATTTCCCCTTAATTGCGCCGTTTTATCTGCCCTCAGGAGCTCCATTCAAGGTAGAAGCCGATACGGAGGATTTTAAGTCTCCGGTGGTCTCTAGTACGTATCGTGAAGTTGTGATGGTATCCTGGTATCTCAATCGTATCTAGGTCCTTCAACAGAACAACACGAAGATACTATCAACCAGAGAACAATCAAGAGGACCATCTTGTCTGACACTGTGTCTTTTAGTGTCCCGTCTACGGAACTGGAAACCATGATATTGACGCAGACTCGGTCTCATGTCTTCAACCATATGCCAGTTCGGATGCTCGCGTTTGACTCTACGGGCTCCAATATCAAGCTCATTGAACGAGATCAGATCTTTCGCCGCATTCTTCCACATGTCCACAGATCTACGCAAACTCCACAGTTTCAGCAGGACTGGAATAATGCAGTCGCACTTCGAGACTACAGCTTTTTCATAAGGCACAGGTCGAAAAGAATGCACGACTTGATCACAAGCTCAATAAAGGGATGTGCATTCTATGCGATTCTATCTCACACATGGATTCGAGAATCCCCTGGGGACATTGTCTTTAGTACGTGGGACACTCGCTCGTCAAACCCTACCGGATACGCAAAGGTGGAAAATTTCTGCTATACGGCTGCTCATAGCCATAACATGACTCTGGGCTGGCTTGACACTGTCTGCATCAATAAAGACAGCAGCTCAGAATTGGACGAGTCTATTCGATCAATGTTCAAGTGGTATCTAGGATCGCATGTGTGCATCACTTATCTCTCAGAGACGGAGACCATTGGCGATGATAGTCACGACTCGTGGTTTACTCGTGGGTGGACTCTACAGGAACTTCTCGCTCCGAAACGATCCTTCTTCTATAATAAAGGCTGGAGCTACCTTGGAACATTAGAAGACTCAAGAATACGAGTGTTAATTGAGGCCGAGACGACAATAACAGACCGTGAACTGTTGATATGCCAGAATAGCGACATCGAAAACATTCCTCCATCTAGGATCCTACAAATGGCATCACAGCGTCAAGTTACACGCGAAGAAGACTCGGCATACTCACTGCTCGGCCTTCTGAATGTCAACATGCCTGTTGCGTACGGTGAAGGTGCACAACGTGCATTTCAGCGCCTTTTCCAAGAGTTACTAACAACGCGTAAAAGTGTACTGGACTTGTTTAACCGTCAGTACCATTACAATGACTCCCTTATTCCTCCTTCTTTGCAACGGTACTCTACCCGGATTGTGGAATTTGATCGCTCTACATCTGGCACTGATCTGGACAGTTATCAACCCAGGGATCCCATTATTTTGACACACTTTGGTATTAGGTGTGAGTGGCTTCTTCTTCCGTCGGCTTGCTTTGCACGGGACTCCAAGGAGATGTATCAACCTATAGGCAACTTCTATGCCCAGTACCCGACATATGTCATCTTGGAATCCGGCATTTGTGTCGGCTGCGTCTTCAAAGTACTCGACAAGCGGTTATATACCGCTAATTCGGACGTTTCTCAGCCTTTCCATGACGGATTAACTAGTAGAGAAATGCTTCAAACGTTCGCCGTTCCAACATTTAACATCATAAATGACACGGTGGTACTCCCAAAAATGCTCATGGGAATCAGGATACATGCGCAAGACAGAGCAGGCACTGTCCATTCAAACAGCAAGGTCACTATCATGTCCAGAAGTAAGCCTTACTATTTTGAATTGGGAAGCATCAGAGGCTCGAGGACGATACATTTAAAACACTTAAAGACCCATGGAATGCAGCTAGTAACGCTTTACTTGTAATTTGAAAATCCTTAACGCTGTGATAACTACATTATTTCATGAACCTCCCATCTCCAAATATAATGGGTGATAATTGACCAAGTAAGAAAAAGAAGAATTTTCAAAAGGCATGGTTAGGAAAGAAGACACGAGAAGATAGTTGAGTCACTTAATTGCAAGGCAAAGCCCGCATAGCTATTATAATATATGAAAAAGTCTTGTATATAGAGTAAGCAGCGACTGTTTCAAGTAAGTAACATGGTGTGCAATGTCCGGAATTACTCCGATTCAGTACCCACGGACGTAAGGGTGATGAGAATCAGACACTGACGCCGCTCACTGCCATTTCCTTTACACCTCTAAGAGGTAATGTCAGCCGCAAATGAAGATGTCGAGAAGAATCTGCTTACGAGCTTGATGGCGGTTATTCGACCTCTGGTACTCTCGCACTCTGGTTTGGGTACTCAAGGTTTGGGGCCCGCAATAATATTCCTATAGGAAATAAATTGGCTGATTCTAGATCTATTACATATTGATCTACTAGATGATAGGCTTTTTCCCTCTTCACTTTCGGATGGTATTTCTCTCTATTTCCATTATTTCTGTGAGCTCACTACGCCATCATAGTCGAAAATGGAACAGAAGGAATAGCGCTTATCCGGGCCATGAAGAACTTCGTTGAAGCAGTCATAACATCTTCAATCATTAACTCAAAGACCTCCAAAACCATACGTGGTACCGAAGATAGTAGCACTGTACCATTAACAGGTACTCAAAGCTGCCGTTTTTGGCCATAAAAGTGACCTTCTTACTCATGAACCACAGTGAGTGACGGCAAAGACTTAGAAAATCAGGTCTTGAACCCAAATCACTCAACTTCAACTGATCAAAATGTATCTCAAGTATCGGCAGGTAAGAGACATATTATATTGAGAGCATCATTTAATGCTATTACCCTTGTTAGGCGTACCCCTTACTGAACTCGAGTCTATGATCCTCACTAAAACTCGGGCCCATATCTTTAATAATATGCCAATACGACTACTGGCGTTTGATTCTACAGGATCAAATCCAAGGCTAATTCATCGTGAAGAAGTTTTCGGCCGCATTTTGCAGGGTGTACAGAAATGGACGGGCACAGAGGATTTTCAACGCCAGTGGGCGAGTGCGCTTGGTCTCCAACATGTGGACATCTCGTGGACCCCGAGGTATGACAGGATGAGTGAGTTGGTTAATCAGGCTATTGGACACAATGTCCACTACTCCATCTTGTCGCATACCTGGATGCGAGGGTCACCCGGTGATGTCGTTTTCAGTGACTGGGAAAAACGCTTCGAAAATCCCCTTGGTTATGCGAAAGTAACTGCTTTCTGCGAAGTCTCAGCTCGCGACCATGGCATAACTTTGGGTTGGCTCGATACCGTTTGTATAAACAAGGACAGCAGCTCCGAGCTGGATGAATCAATCAGGTCAATGTACAAATGGTATCGCGGGTCCAGGATATGTATCACGTACCTCTCAGAAACAGATGCCGTGGACGACGGACGTCACGATTCCTGGTTTACTCGTGCATGGACGCTGCAGGAGCTCCTTGCGCCGGAGCGGTCATTTTTCTACAACAAGAACTGGGTAAAACTAGGATTTATAGACGACGATAATATTCAGGGCCTGATCAACGTAGAAACTTCGATCACTAAACGAGAACTGGAGCTGTGCAAGCAAGGAGAAATTGACAAGATTCCCCTTTCTCGCAGATTGCAAATGGCATCTCGTCGTCAGGCTACTCGGGAGGAAGACTCACTGTACTCGCTGCTCGGTTTACTGGGAGTGAGTATCTCGGTGGCATATGGTGAGGGGTCCGCCCGTGCCTTCGAACGGTTGTTCAAGGAATTGCTTTCCACAAAAAAGCATATCTTTGACTTATTTAACAGAGCATATCTATATCAAGATACCCTTATACCACGGTCCATCACCAGTTACGCGAAACGCAATCGAGGGTTTGACTATTTCACGGCGGGAACAGAGCTGGATACATACCTACCGGCCGAACCAATTATTGTGACACACCTTGGAGTACGCATTCAAGTCCTGCTTATACCGACACTTGGCACCTGGAAAGAGAAAGATATGGATTACAAACCCAAAGGAGACTTCTCTGGGTTCAGGTTTCTGCGGATAGCTGAGAACGACGGGCGGAGGAAGTTGTACCTTTATATGCTGGACAGCCGACTCTATTTGGAAGACTCAAAGTTTCAGGCTCTGTGGATCACGGATGCAGAGATTCCACGGCGGACACTGATAGCTGTCTTGAACATTGTGGTCTCTGATGGCTTGCTCCTACTCCCGAAGGGGGATTGCTATGGAATCGAAATGTATACGCCAGACAAACCGGGAACTATAGGACCTGCAAGCAAAATTTCACTTTTAGCAAGAGGTTTCCCGACCAAATTCAAGCTCAAATCCAGGAATGATATAAGAAGTGTTCCAATCACGAATTTGGGACGGCATGGAATGCAGCTTGTGACTCTTTACTTGTAGGATTAAGAGTAAATTACATGGGATACACCATAGCGTCCAATATCCATAAAAAGTCCAAATGTACAGCATGGAGTACAGTTAGATGTGAATGAACAATTGTCCCACTGCGCCTATTTACAGTCCGCAGTTAGATGCCGCAACCTGGGTCGCAGTAATCGGTGCCCTGCCAATCTGTTCCGCCTGATTGTTTGTCAGCTGGTTCATGGCCTCCAAAGAAATGTTGAAGTCGGGGTTGGAGACGTCAATGGCGGTAACAATGATGCTGGTCTTCTTGCCTTGGCCGTTGGTGAAGGTGAGGTTCCAGCATGTTCCACATCCTGGTGAGTTGAAGCCTGTTACGGCGGGCGCGCCACCAATCCGCGGAAAGGTTGGTAGAGACCCAAACGTGGTGAATCCTCGGGTTATCAGGCCATTTGAGCCAGTCGAGCAGGCGACTGTGTCCAGCGATTGGCCAGAGTTGTCAAATGCGGTATCGAAAGACACATTTATTGCGCCTGCGAGTGTGGCGGCGAGGGCAACGGCGAAAAAGGTAGACTTCATTTTGTAAGTGTCGGTGAGTGCTGTCTGCCTTGATGGTATGCGAAGTAATTAAAGAACAGGTACCTACAACTGACTCGCTTTATAGCATCCAGAAACGTTACAGACAGAAAATATATCCGATGCATAAATACCCGTAAACGGCAAGCCATTGCTTCTAGTGCATTTCCAAGCAAGTAAGTATGCACAGAGATGATTATCGAGACTTCAGTGTCTGAGCTCAAAGCGTCGGGGGAACCCATGACAAGAATCCAGCCAGTAGGAACCTTTAAGCACCGACGAAGCAGGACCATAGGAGACTTATGGCCGCAAAATGATAAAAATGAGCAGGAAGCAGTGGACCGAGAAATTCGATTTGCGGTAGCGTGGAGCAGTGACAAGCAGCTGATCATGATAGACCATACATAGAAGCCGTTGAGGTCCATTATAGGGAATTCGCCTAGTAGAATATCGGAGTGGCCTAAATTCGAGTATGAAACGCGCGCGCACTTCTCGAGGTCGACAGAGGGCTTGTGACCACTGTTAGAGTCAGAAATAAGGCATGCCGTTAAACGATCGTTATTTACAGAGCTACGACACCAGTTATACGAATCAACCCAGTTCTCTGCTCTCGTTGGTGGCATTGGATGAATAGATGGAACCATGACGAAAGTGTGGCGTGTTAAGGTTCGCGGATGTAATGCTATCTTTGCTGTCAGTGGAAGAACAGTCATCTTGAATGTGAGCGTTGAAGCACTCAGTATGTAATGGGTGCCGGTGAGTACTGAGAAGTTTGTGCTTGATTTGTGGCATCTGCTCATAGGTGCGGAAAATGCCGACGACTGGAATTGCCATTGAGTCTAGACATGGAAGACACAAACTCCAAGGTCATACATATGTACAGCTTGAAGCTTGAATTGCCGTCTCTTCTCTTTTGCCTGATGTTATATGCGCTTCATAACAAGTGGAGTGAAATGATTTTCCACGCATTCTTTGAGCATGAACGTACTTGCGGAAGGCTAAGCAAGGCTTCGTTGGCAGGCAGTAATGCACTCGGGGAGGCTATAGATATATATATCATAATATCATATTAATCTATATGTATTATGAATTTTATAAATAATGATCATATAACGTATAATAGTGAACACATTGTGGGCACCTGGAGGCTGGGGCGCTGGCGTACATTGATACAAAAACAAAAAGGTTGCTTCCCTCTAGCCGACTTGAACGACTGACCTCGTCATACACCTAGGTGTACTAGTGACGCGCTCTACCACTGAGCTAAGAGGGACATGCATTTTGTTCATTTTGGTTTTACGAAGCAAAAGGCGGCGCATGGCTTGTCCGTTTTCCTCAAAGCTGGCCAGAATCGATTTAGGCAGTCTCTCTGACGCAAAAATGGAGGCGAATGGCCATGGAAGATGGTGTTGAGAGCAAAATAGTTGTTTGTTGAGTCGCGTGCTGGTCGCGTCGAACAAGGAACCGTCACGTGATATACGGGCAAAACGCGTTTCCCTCATGGACGGCGTGTTCAACTTCGACCCCAACCATCATCCAGCGACGACAGGCGTTAGGCCTTCCCCAAGCTCCGTAATATGTATCAAGTACCGTCATACAATAGAATCCCTGGAGCGCATCAGGTCGCTGCACCGGCCCAACGCAGAAATCCCCTTACCAACGCTGTCAACCACCAGGTCAACCACCGACAAATTCAGGAAACACCTCCACCCAAAGTTCCCCCCAAGGCATCAGGCTCCCCTCCTCTTCCAAGGCAAAACAGCAAGACTGCTCCCCCGTCACCCCCACAAGTTATCCATGATAAGCTGAGAGACGTTCACTTCGCTCGTGTAGGCTTTCTCGGCGAGGTATGTGCTTTTAGTTAAGTGGCAGAGGTCTGCTCTAGATAGGCAATTGTAGGGAGGCTTTGCAAGGGTATACGAAGTGAAAGATACTTTCGGCAAACGACTGGCATGTAAGGTTGTGACGAAATCTTCTCTTAAGACAAAGAAAGCTAAAACCAAAGTAAGCTGAGGCTTGCTTTCAATCCATCTTGTAAATTTACCGAGACTTGCTAGCTTTACGCAGAAATCAAGATCCACAGGTCGCTTCAGCACCCAAACATTGTCAACTTCGCAGATTGCTTTGAAGATGAGGAAAATGTTTACATGACTCTGGAGCTATGTCACTCGGGGTCACTCATGGACATGCTACGTCGCCGTCGGCGATTTACTGAGCCAGAAACGCGCTTTTTCATGGTCCAACTGATTGGTGCTTGTCACTATATGCATGCGCATCAGGTAATACATAGGGATCTGAAGCTTGGAAACTTGTTCCTCGATGCCAAAATGAATGTCAAAGTCGGTGATTTCGGCCTAGCTGCGCTTATAGAGAGCCCCGGAGAAAGAAAGAAAACAATCTGTGGTACACCGAACTATATCGCCCCTGAAGTTCTATTCGACACTGCAAATGGCCACAGCTTCGAAGTCGATACATGGTCGATTGGCGTTATCCTGTATACCCTCGTTGTTGGACGACCTCCATTCCAGACGAAAGACGTGAAGACCATCTACAAGTATGCCTTTTGTTTGTTTCTTGTTCATTCTTCGCGTGCTCAATTCTGCTGAAGGCGCATCCGCGACAACGAGTACGAATTTCCGACCGACCGCGTTATATCCTCCTCCGTGCAACACCTTATCCAACAAATCCTTACTCAAGACCCGTCCCAGCGCCCGACGCTCCACGAAATCGTGGACCATGCATTTTTCACTCATGGCCCCGTACCAGCATATATCCCCACTTCTGCACACGAGGCCCCACCCGACTTCCGACAAATCACCAAGTCCGCTTCAGCCGCAAACCTCAAGCGTTTGCGCAAGTACGCGCTACTCGACACCGATTTCTCGATATCTCAACCGGCTGCTGCTTCTAACCTTCCCTCGTCCGGCTCGACAGGATCCAGCGGAGGGAACTTCCTCGCCGCAAGCAAGAGCATCACTAGCAGTATCGCGCAGCAGGAGAAAGAATTCCAGAAGGCCGTACAACCAGGCTCGCCCATCAGTGCTCTGCTTTCCTCCGCGCGCCAGCCGCTCATCATGGGTACTGCACCTGGCGCCTCAGGCGTAGGGGCTGTCCGCGAGAGTCCTCTGCTCCGCAAGCTCCAGGCTGTAAAGGAAAGCCCACTCGGCAGGCGTAGTGTAACGCGTACGCTAAATGGGATAATCGAGGAGACAGGTGGCGGACGGAGGCGCGTGGACCTTGATGAGCACGAGGAAGAGGAGCAGCGCCTAAGGAAGAAGGAACTGGAAGCACAGAAGGCACGCATTGTCGCCCAGATGGCGCCCGTTCGCGAGGAGCAAGAGCCTGAGCAAGACGCTGAGGATGCTGAGGTGGAGAAGGAGCGCGAGGAGGCACCTGTCCTTGCTTCACGGCAGAAAGAGAAGATGCGCGAGGGGTACACTGCGGTCGACCGCGAGAATGGCGTGACTGCCGGAGCGACAGCTATCACTCACAAGTACAGCACACGCACGCGGCAGCAGATGCGCATGATGGCCGAGAAGGAGAATAAACAGACGGTGGAACAAGTGAAGCCGGAGCAGGTAAAGGTCTTGGTTGAGAAGCCAGAAAAGCCTTCGACAAGTAAGTTACTCCACTGAACTGTTCTTTTTGATTGCGTCTCACCTTGAAATTTTCTGTAGCAGAGCAAATTGTGAGACCAGCGATGGAGCCGTCACCACCAGTCCCCAAGCCAAAGCAGAACTGTTTTGATGTGGTTTTGCATACGCTAACCAAGGCCTTTGAGGCCAGGTCCAAGGGCCGGCCGTTCCGAGTCTCGGACAGTTTCCTCCCACTACCTGAAGAGAGAGTTTTCATTGTGAGCTGGGTCGACTACAACAACAAGTATGGCATGGGCTACGCGCTTACCGACGGGAGCGTCGGTGTTCACTTCAAAGATTCGACAACACTCGTATTGAGTCCCGATAAAGTGTATGGCATACCTATCATTTGCGGCTGATCGGTCCTGATTTTATATTTCAGGCACTTTGACTACATTTCATCAAGACAACATGGCGCTGTGTGCGTGCGCAAGTCCTTCAGCGTCGAGGCTTTCCCATCGGAAATCAAGAGCAAGGTGTACCTCCTGAAGCACTTCGAGGAATACATAATGGAGCGTCTTTACGGTGTGACAAAGAACACCTTCCAGGATTCTAAACGACACAAGGGTATGGAGTGGGTGCAGCAGTACCTGCGGACAAAAGACGTCATCGTTTTCAAGCTCAGCCACGACGTGCTCCAATTCAACTTCTTTGATCACTGCAAACTTATCCTCTCGTCGCATGGGCTCTTGGTATCGCACCTGGACGCAGAAAACACCATGACACGCTGGCCGCTGTCGGACATCATTGCCAAGTCACTCGCGCCTGCTGCAGACCGTGACTCTGAGGATGTGCGCTTCAACCGCGCGCTGCTCGAGAAGCTTTACTACTGCAAGGAGCTCCTTAGTCGCATCCGTCAGCTGACCGAGAGTGAACTCGTTGGCGGAGCAACGATCACGGGCATGGGCTCGGCTGCCGATGCTGCTGCTGCTGCTTCTGCTGGGTCGAGCCACAACATCGGCGCACCCGTCGCCACGGGCACTCTTACGTCGCGGGCATCGAAGGCGCCTCTGCGGTGAGACGGTACAGGCCGGCTTCTCATTGTTCCTGCTGTTTAATCATGGTCATTCCGGGAAGAGTTGCAGCAGATAGACGTGTGGTTACAGGTCGATGGGACGGGACGACGTCAGGTCGACTCTGGTCCCAAAGAAAGCTCCGGAAAATTCGCATTGTAAACATTTTCTCCCTTTAATCTTATTCGTTGCTTGTGTGTTCGCACAGTCGTAGGACTGTGCGTAACTAAATATTTTCTGTACTACGTTGCATTGGTATACCCCGTTGCCTGGACCGTATTCCTTCCCTCCTTTTCCGCAATCATTCCTTGAACGCGTCATAAATACAAAACAAATCGTAGGTAAAAGGCCCTTGCTTGTCTATCTTACTTTGCATGTCATGCTGTCGTCAGCTCTCGTCGTAACACGCTCTGTAATTCACAATATGTTCTTCTGAAATTGCATGTCCACTCTGCTTGCCATGTGTTATGCGGCGGCCTGCGGGGACTGTGGACACCTTGAGACTTGAGCTTGAGCTTGTGTCAATGGATATAATTCGAATTTTGGGACCTCTTGAGTTTGAATCTCAAAAAATGTTTTTTTGTTAACCGTTCTGTGCCAAAGGTTCCCTTGCCGCTAATCGTGCACATGATTCACAAATCACATTTTGAATTTTGCATTTTGAACGTTTGAAAATTTGATTTTGAAGTTTGAACTTTCAACGTTTCAACTACCGCGGGCCGCTGCCCACTTGCCTTGAGGAAAGTTGAAGCCAAAAAATTGGAATTCCCTCTAGCCGACTTGAACGACTGACCTCGTCATGACCACAAGACATAGGTGTGATACTAGTGACGCGCTCTACCACTGAGCTAAGAGGGATTGCGGTTCACGTGATCCTTTTGTAAATTGCTACAGACATGACCACTAATAAGGACGCGGCACTGATATGTCTTTCTCCGGGGCAACTCCGGGGCTTGTGACGGTCTGTGCTGGCTCCTGGGTCTGCTTTGTTTGTCCTGAAGCGTCTTTGATATTGCTTTATGTCACTCCCGAGTCACAAAAGTTCTCAGAATGATATAATATACCGTAGTAAGATCGCTAGTGTTACAAATTATATGTGATGACAATATTGTAAATTCTAGCTATGTATGACCGTGTCTCCTCTGGGTTATATATCCCCTCAGTCGCTCATCAGTTCATCTAGGCGGTATCTGTCAAAGGATGTGTGGAAGCCAACATATCCAACCATGAACTTCTTCCATGCATCATAAGCCTTGGGATCGACCGCGAGAATGTTAGACACCCGTGTTTCTACCTTGGCAACATCGTTGGCCATTTGTTCGAAGGCTTCCATATTGGAAAGTCCTTGCGCTCTGGCCAGGCAAGAGACGTAGTTGACTGTTTCCCCGACAACCTCTTCTTTGAAGAATGAAAGGGCATCACTAAACAACGAAGTGGTCAGCGCATGGTTCGTGGATAGAAGTCTTTAACCACTCACTTTGTCCAACTAACATAGTCAGCAGCATCAGGGATACACTAGAGAATGTCAGGTTAGTATCAATATTACTCGTGGCTTAATTCAGAGCGTACCTGAATGTAGCTTTCTAGAGGAACGTCTCGCGGGAAGGCCATCAAGGCATACGTTGCAGAAGAACCAGACATATCTCGGGTGAACGCAGGGTATGAAGTAGCGTGTATTGATGCCTATAATTACAAAATAATAAATAACCGTATTCATTTAGGAGTATTGTATCGTACCTTCATCTGCTTTGTTTGGAACTCAAGAGTAGACGCATTGATGAGGTTGAGGGTGGCTGTCAGGATGATGTTCGCAGCGATGGGCTCGTAGTGGTCCGGGATCTCTTGAAGAAACTCCGTGAGGCTGTCAAGAACTGGTTCCATTTGCTTCTCTCCCCGGACGAAGCGTTCAATGAACACCCGAATAGCGGTGTTATCGTTCTCATAAGTGTCGTCGACATAAACCAGGAATGCGGTGTACAGTGCGATGAATATCCGTGTGGCCTCGTTTTCGATATGTTCGTATGCGATGGCGGCCATGATAACCCCAGAAGGGATATACGGCCTGAGTGAGAGAACCGATCGGTCTGTGCCCATGGGGTATCCCTTCGAAATTGCTCGCTCGCAGCAAAGGTCATGTAGCCTCTGATTGTATGGAGTTACAATGTATGGGACGTTCATGTCTGCGAGCATAGTATTCACAATCTTGCGGATTGCGGCCTTCTGGACTGCCGGAAACTGCATATACCTCTTAGTCTACTCCATATATCCAGATAAGAAAGGTCATATACGTACAGTAGTTTGTTCGTGGGTTATGGTCATGGTAATCGACTGCAGTTGGGCTTGAGAAAACAGTGGTGTAGATAGACTGTGATGCTTTAAAAGCTTGTTGAGTCCGAGAGCTACAGCCGCCCTCTCTTATATATCCTATCCACTACCTCTTCGACACTTTCATTTGCTCAAACATGTCCTGAACGGAACGGGATGAAAATAGCAGACATGAGGAGCGTGTCGTCTTCCGTCAACGCATTACTCGCTTCACTCGGGTTTCGGAATGACTGGGAGTGGCTATGAAGTCACTGAGTGGTAAATTTAGACTCACCTCCAGGTCATGCATTCTTTTGACATGTTAAATTTACTGAAACTCCCTGTGGTAACGGAAACCAAATGTCAACTTCGCTGGAAATATAGAGGTGTGCTGCATGGGGGGAGACCTGTTGGACCAAGCAGTTTCTGACACGATAACTGAGGATGTGCGCGTTGAGGGAAAGTTAACCGCACCCCGCCCCAGCTACATACCTCTGTACCGTCACCCCAGAATGGCATCCCCATGTATGTTTTCCCTTTGATACCTCTGCACATGGCATAATTTGACAAGTGGAATGAAGAAACGGAAATATCTCGAATTCGGGGCCTGGGTGCCGGCCTCCGATTCAAGTTGCCTGCGGAAGCCAAATGAACACTGCAATTGTGAAGGTGGACCTTGTTTGGACGCCTGTCAAGGGCGGTAATGCGCGAGAAAGCCTTTTTTTTAGACTCAACGATTATCTTGTTAAGGCGAAATCGATAATAGTCCTGCATGGCACACGGAGTCGGGAGTCCGGGCAACGTGAAATGTGATGTCGGGAGTCGGACGAAAATGAGAGTGCGGCAAGCAGAGGCGGCGGAGTAGTTGCTGGTCAACCTGTCATAGAACCGTAAATTTTTTATCGGCACGGTATATGTGAATAACCACGAATCCTTCTGGGGTTAACTGGGTTGCTGAGGCTGGGGCCAGAGAATATCCCCGCTGTGGGCTCTGCGTATATATTAAAAGAGGAATATGCACGAGTACGAGGCGGAGTGTATTTAGTAAAAACGTCGCTCACCCATCGGACAGGGTAGCACGTGCCTTCAAAGCAATAATACGCCTTTAAGATTCATAAACCCACTGTAGGGTGCACATACATCTTTTAAGCAGGTGACTTTGAGCGCATACACTTCAAGTGTATAGCGGCTGGACGCGAAGTCAGCAGAAACAACTACTGCGCTATCAAAATGATTAGGTGTCACAAACATCTCTTAATGTACAAACTTACCTTGCCAAATGAGGCGGTCCCTAAACGGCATATAAGCGGGGAGGTTCAATAGGCTTGACCAACATACATATGAATAGAAATGTATAGTGATGACGAAGCGGAGGGTTAGAAGCCGCAGAGTAGTCCTCATGAAAGGCTGTCATAATCTCCAAGGGTGGACAGCGGAAATAGTAGTACTTTGCATATAGGGAACCAAAACGATCGTCGTAGGCATTCACTTTGTTCGCTTACTTCCCTACCAATTCAAAGAAAATACGACGTCTTGGGCCGGACCCAGGCAGCTGCATGATAAAGCACAGCTATATGCTATAATTTGAAAAGGTCAATGCTGGTCGCCGGCGCGTAACAATGTTGAATCCTTCGATCTCATTCGAGCTGCAGAACTGAAAGATGAGCGAAAACGCAAATACAATACAATGTCGAGAGCCATATGCTTAACAACTACAGGGTGAGATTGTACTCGTACTCCCCGCTGGTGCTTTGTGATATCCACAAAACGATAGCAGACAGCATGAGGGTGACGCTTTGCGAAACATTGGCATAGCCATAATATATAAATTGTTCCGCATATCCGTTTAGGATATACTTCAGAACGAGCACAGTCTGTGAAAAATCAGCTCTATTCAATGTTGTCACCGCAGTGGGACTCACCACACTACCAGCCAAACCACCAGCCATAAGTGCAAATCCAATGAATAAGAACAGGCGCGCCCTCCAAACAGCTCTTGAGTCTCCAAATCCTTCGTCCCCTCGAACACGGTCTTTATCGATGAGGTTGATGACCAGATATCCTAGCAAGGAGCAGATTCCAGGAATCCAGTCGACAAATGTGACGTGTACCGGGGGCCCAGCGTCTGGTGGAGCACCATAGGGCGCTTTAGCATGTGCAGAGAGCACAACGGCGTCGAGGAAAGCCCAGTTTGCTATGGCAAACTGTAAACTGGTCAGCGGAACGTACAAACAGAATACAGAAGTCGTTTCACCAGAGCACCAGCCAAGTAGACTCCTACTGTCCGCTTGTGTTTTCCCAACGTGAAATCAGGGAAAGGGTTAATACAAACCCTCCTGGGGTCATAGTTGGCTCGCGGCAAGGCCATTTCAGAATCTGCTGGGAGGGGTGGTGATGGGGCAGGTGGGAGTTCGTCGGGCTGCGCAGCGTCGGGTGGAGAGGCCCAACCGTGGGAATCTATTTCCTCAGCGGCGTCGCTTTGTGTGTCCACTTGCACTTTGATCTGCAAAGGCACCCAGGTGCTTCGTAATAGCGCCTCTGCTTCTTCTTCGTGAAATAGAGACAGCATAGACACTGATAGCGGGTGATGGAGTATGTGTTAGTTTTCATACTTCTTGTGGCACGTCTGAATGTTCTCACTACAGCCCAACAGGCTGTCAATCACTAAGCCACCGCTCGGCCATTGGCCTCCATTTGGAGTAAGTAATTGATGTCAAAGCAAACACTGGCCTGAAAAAGCTTGAGGCTCGATGGACAATGTTTACATGATAATGTCTTTCATTATGATTGTCTTTGATGTACTACATTGGAGTGGCAGATAGTATCATCACAGCTCCGCGTGGTGAATCTATGCAATTCAGTATCACAAGCGCATGCAGTGGCACAGGGGGCCGCAGCTGAGCCATTGTGGTGGAGGGTTTATAAAGAGTCAACAGCCATGGCATGGTGGTACGCAAACCTAAAATCGTACCTATACCTTGAACTTGATCAATTCTCCAGATGAAATACGCCTACGACGCCCTTCAGCATTTCCCCCCTTTACTTGTGCCACACCAACCCTTCCCAAGACTGCGGCGGTCAGTTTCCGTGCCAGACATTCTTCAATACGCCCCGGAGAAGTTCAAAAATGATACGCGTCATGACGATCTCGAAAATCCAGGACATAGTCAATACTCAAAAAGAAAGAAAGCTGTAGCACGTGAAGAGCGTATCGCAATCAACAGAAAGATAGCATGGGACAAGCTTACCATGAATGAAAATCTTCCTCTCCACAAGAGAGACCTACTTCTATTACCTCCTGTTGAACCCACAGCTGCACGTATTTTCCCACCTACCACCCACTGCGTTGCTAAGTCAAATTTAGATTGGATCCTACGTTGTAACTAGAGTAATAGATTCTCACGGCGCTCCAGTGTGGTTAGTTGGAACATATCTTGGTGAAGTATGTCACCCTAACATACAGGTTAGTCTAACACTCATATATGTGCCACTTGGAGGGCTAACTCGATTTTTTGCGGACTTGTACAGGGGAAATACTATATAGAACACTTAGAAGGTCCGGAGCATGGCATACACAGCTATTGGCAAGAAGACGTGGCTCTAATACCCTCAGATGATACACCCGAAATAGCTCCTCACGATACAATGCGTATACAACTGCTACAGAGGAAGTGTCGCACGCCAAAGGCTAATGTAGGAAGCTTGCTAACACTGTTCACCTGTCGCTCGAGTGCTGACTTTTTCCCCTGTTCTAGACTTTCATTTTCGCGTCGTTTCATACACAGATTATGTCGTGCAGCATTGGAGACGTTATTACGCGCCGGGAATGGTACCCAGTCATGTATCTTCATGTACGAACCTGATTTTCCCGATATAGCACTCGACGCTAATTTCTCTTTGAACCTACATCAGCCATCGCCTCACCTGAACAAGCACACGGTGCTTGTTCTTGCCGGTGTGTACAAAGGCCAGCGGCACTTGGTTTCACTTCACGACGCGAAACCCTACCTATACGGAATGTCGGGCTTGAAGTACCGATATGATCCTTGGCGTTAACCTCCTAAAAATGCTATCTTACAATATCAATAATAAATTCGAGCATCACATCGATGTGCAATTTGTAATCATTCAAAATGTCTAGTACAGCAACTATTTAACTGATAGTCACTGCGATGAGTAAGGTGACTCGTTTAATTCAGATATCTTGAATAATTTCTTCAAGCCGATACCGGTTGTATGATGCATGGAACGACATATACCCAGACTTAAATGTAGTCCAGTTCATTAGGGCCTCTGTTTCCCCATCCAGTATCTTGCAGACACGTTCTTCAGCTTGCGCGACCTGGAGGGCCAGCATCTCAAGCGCTTTTAACTTCGGTAATGCTTCGCAGCGTGAGAGGACTGAGATGTAGTTTGCTGTTTCTCCTGCAATTTCTTCTTTGTAGAACGACATCACATCACTGCGGTGTACATCAGAATGAATACAAGGTGTCAATATGAAGAGACTGATGCAACTGACTTGGCATGACCCAGGAAGAACCCAGCCTCCGGAAGGCACTACATGGAGTAGGGCTATTAGTCAAACTCTAAGTCCGGAAGTCAGAAAATTTACCTGAATGTAGCTCTCCAAGGGTACGCTGCGGGGGAATATCATTACAGTATAAGCTTCATTGGCACCAGACATTTGCCGCGTGAAGTGAGGATATCCGGCAGCAAAAACTGACGCCTGTTGTCCAATAACTTAAGAAAGTCATAAAAACTTGGGTAAATAATGCTCTAACCTCCATGTCTTTAGTTTGGTACTCCAATGTGCATGCAGTGATCAGGTTAAGTGCTCCTGTCATTACTATACCGGCCGCCACAGGTTCGAAGTGGTCTGGAATCTCTTTCAAAAAATGTGCTAGCCCGTCAAGAACAGGTTCCGCTTGTGTTTTCCCGCGAACAAATCGTTCAAGGAATAGTCGGGCGCCGTCTTTGTCGTCTTCATAGACGCTGTCGACATATATCAAGAAGGACGTGTAGAATGCCACAAACAAACGATCTTCTTCATCTTCAAGATGGCCATAACCAACTGATCCCATAATAACCCCAGCAGGAATATAAGGAAGGAGCGATGGTAAACCAGGGTCGGTCCCTATAGGATAACCTTTCTGTAGTGCTCTGTTGCAGCACAACTCATGGAACTTGTGATCGTAAGGCGTAACGACATATGGGATATTCAGCTTTCTGTAGAGCAATTGAACCGTCTCTCGAAAGGTGTCTTTTACGTTTGAGTCGATCTAAACATGGATGAGAAACATCAGCTGAGTCTTTGATTGTTCTCATGCCTCACCTGAGTCTGCTGTGAAAAGGAAGCCATGATGTGTGACGTTCAAGGAAAATGAGGTGGGGTTGCCTTTGACTTAGGACTCTGTGCCAACGTATTTAAGGTCTTCCTCGATTTAAAAAAGTGAAGCCACACACAACGCCGGTGAGCCGTGCCTGCAAGTCGGGCTGTCAGATTATTATGGTCTCACATCGGAAATGAAAAGTTGCGATAAGACTGCTGGTTGACCGTGGTCCACCCGAGTCGTAACCGAATCCTCAAAGCACTTATCATAAATATTTAAGCTTTGTCGTTTGGTCGATTAACGATAAATGTATCCTTGGGCCAGTTGCTAGATTATCTACCTTCTGAGAGTCTTAGTATGTACTAAACGATAAGTACAATTATGGAAGCACAAAGTTCAATGTGGGCCTGTGAGTGGGCCTCAGCATGTGACAGTCAGTATATATCCAAGTGATGCGATTGGTCCTACCACCTTCGATGTAACGGCGCATGTTGTGGTGAAATAGCGCACCCTTCGCCTAGTCAGCATCCGGTATTAGTAGGCCCGACGATACCTTGAAATAGTATGTTTATCATTATACACAGCGAAGTACCGCATAGCTGGCAGGTCTCCGTCTACGTCGGCGGGCGTTAACCGCATACTTTTGTAAATCTTCCATGTTATTTAAGGAATTACAGGATGTATGGAAAGAATTTGTTACGTTATCCGCTAAAATGATCCCCCGTAAGAGAAACCCCCGTTCTCCCTTTGCCTACTGAACGATCTCTCAAGTAAATCGTTGGTTTTCTATAAATAGATAGCTATGTACTCTAGTGGTCCGCACGATTTTATTGCGGACGGAGACTTCCGGTCCCTGGTGTGCCTAGTCCCATTGACCCAACAATCGCGGGATGCGCTCTCAAGTGCTCAACTTCAATCTTAATTTTCACAACACACAGGTAAAGTACAAGTCTTCATTTTCGTTTATGTATTGACACTAGCTATTATTAATATAGAATATGAGAGCACTAACAAGAATACATCCGAGACACCTTGATAATAATACTAAGCTAAGTTACAGTACCGTATTGATTGTACATCCACGTCGTATTTGAGCGCCTTCAGTTCCTTATACGTCCATTTCCTAGCCCGCAGCCCATAATCTCGGCAAGTCGGTATCGATCTAATGATGCATGAAAATCGACGTATCCGGATTTGAAACTGTTCCATGCACTTAGAGCGTCAGGACTATTCTTGAGAATCTGGATAACTTGTGCGTCCAGACGACTAACGTCGTTCGCAGTTCTTTGCAGTGCAGCTCTCTTTGGAATACTTGTGCACCGGGCCAGCACTGAAATGTAGTTGGTTGTTTCTCCTCGCATCTCTTCCTTGTAGAACGAGAGTGCGTCGCTAAAGAGATCAATCAGTGACCAGGAATGACAAGGTGCATAATAAATATCTTACTTTGCATAAGCAACGTATCCAGAGGCTTCAGGTATACACTAAACATAGGTGCCGGTGAGTAATGAAATTTGCAGGCTTGACTGGAAGCAACGTACTTGGATATAGTCCATCATAGGTATATCTCGCGGAAATGCCATCAAGGCATACGCTTCCGCTGCTGCCGACATTTGCCGAGAAAATGCAGGGTAGAGTTGAGCACTCAGGGAAGGCTAATAAAACACGTTATGACCACGTTCTCATAAATATGACTAATATTATTTATTTTAGAACTACTAACTTACTTTCATAGAGCGTGTCATATATTCCAACCCTGCAGCATTCACGAGGTTGAGCCCACTTGTCAGGACGAGATTTGCGACTACAGGTTCAAAATGATTGGGTGTATCTTGGAGGTACTTAGCCATGCTGTCCAGTATAGGCTGAGGCTGCTTCTCTCCACGTATGAAGCGACCTATAAAGACTTGCACCGCGTCGTTGTCTCTCTCGTATAGGTCATCAACCGCCAGAAAGAAAGCCGTGAAAAAGACAATATACACGCGTGTCGCCTCATCTTCTAGGTGCGCATATGCCGTCATTGCCATGGCCACGCCGCCAGGTATGAATGGACGTAAAGAGATCTCGGAAGGATCAGCACTCATAGGATACCCCTCCTCGAAGGCTCTCTTGACGCAAATATCGTGCAGTCTTTGCTCGTAGGATGTCACGCTGTACGGAACACCCATTTTGAGCAACATCGTCTGAACGATTCTGCATATGTCTACGCGAGAGACTGATGACTGTAGAAGACCGTCAGAGGTAGAGACAATGTTTGAAGCGGGGTGTACTCACGTATTTCTGGCTGGTGATAGTAGTAGCCATGGTGCGTGGCGGTTGAGGGAGAATCTGTTTACGATGGTTCGAACTTGTAAGAAACGACTTTCGTATTTAACATGTACCATGTCGCTGCTGTTACTCAGAATGCCTGAAGAGGATAGTCTGTTCACGAGTCCTCACTTAGGTTTTATCCGGCATGCCTTCCAAAAAGACCCAATAACTAGCGCAACGCGTGTCCTTAGCCTCAAAGATGCATGTCCTTCGTATTTAATCACATCACCTTACCGACGCCTCTTTTGTTTAAAAATAGCTCGCTATCAACATGTATGCAGCACATTTGCACATAAACGCCACTTTAAAGACCGGGAGCGCCTATAACGGTAGGCATGTATTGAAATATTGCTAGTTTATGAAAGTCTACCCCAAAGATGACCGTCTCTCTGTAAGTTGCGAGATCAAGGCTGAGAAGCCGCTTCTCTCACAGGTTTAGTGTGTCGCTTCTCGGGACTGACGTGAGCGCCCAGCCGTAACATGTGGCCAAGCTACTCCCGGAGTTACAAGCGTTCACAAGCCCACTAATGCAAAGCTGGTAAGTAGAGTAATCTTATCTTCATCTCCAGAAGGAAACATATTCTACAGTCCTACACGGTGACCACAACTGCCCCAGTTTGCTTTTGTTTACATGTAGACAGACGTATATAGATATGCACTAGAGTTTTTGTCAAACATTAAATTGTATGTTCCACATGCGGAAACATACAGGTTAATAGTAGACACGCCCTGGCACGCCTTTCCTACCTTGGCAGCTCCTTAATCAGCTTTCTGACTCTTCAAGGCCCCTGAACGACCACGTGTATACCATGTGCTGTCACGGAAATGAAGCCCAATAGCTATCAGCTCTCAAAAGAATATTCTAGCGCTGATTCAGGCCGATTCACGTTATTTACGTACAATCGCTTGGTATTATGTAAATACAGTCCAGGCCATATCTACTAGTACTACTACTAGTAACTCCATGGTCGTCGCAGACTAAATTCAAAGGTGTAAGATATATCCATTTAATAATGTTTGTATTATGTATACCGATGGGGTACCGCGTTACTCCTGCCTTTTGAGACGTGATGGTACAAGTTACTACATGCGGCACACAAATATTGTGTGGCACTGATCCAGTGGCACGGCGATTTCATCTTATCAACTTTATTTCACCGCCCATTCAAACTATACCGTACACAATTTGGTATGGACATATACTTAATACTACTCTTACAACACATCGTGCAGCCTGCCACCTGGCGATGTGCGAGCACATAGAAACGTTTTGTATAATGGTTTGCGCGGAGATAAGGCTTCTCCACAGCTCCAATCTACAACTGCTTAGTTCATCTTCCGTGATTTCATATAATTGATATCTATCCAGTGGTGTATGTAAGTGAATGAATCCGCTGTTGAAGTTATTCCATGTATCTAATCCGGCCAGATTTCTTTTGAGAATTTTCAGACTTGCGCATCCACACGGACGACCGTGACTTCGCTTAAGACTTACTGAAATGCAGCCATTCTCGGAGCACCGTTGAGCCGAGCCAACTCTGTGGTTTCCCCCCTGACCTCTTCTTTGTAAAATGAAAGTGCTTCACTACCAGGGAATTGCGAGGGTTATATGAAATTCACCGGATGTAGGAAGTCAAGCTTACTTCGCATAGGCTAGAGATGCAGCAGCTTCGGGTATACACATGAACACCGTTACATAGGGTCTGGTAAAATTGTCTGATCTATATGTAGCTCTATAGAGGCATGTCACTCGGAAAGAGGAACAACGCTCACGTTTCGGCTGCTCCTGACATTTGCCGGGAAATGCTGGGTAGTGTAGCGCTTCAAGCGACGACTAAAAAGATTCAGCATGTCGTCGAAGTATATCCAATCTATGCCATGCATCAGCTCACCACCGTTTCTCGGGTCTTGATCCCAGAATTGATACGGACGCGTTGATGAGATTAATCCCGCTTGAGAGGATAATGCTTGCTGTCACCGGTGCGAAGCAATGGTCTGAGGTCTCTATCAGGTACTTCGCCATGTTTGTTCCAGAATCGTTGTGGCTGTTTCTCCCCATGAATAAAACGCAACACAAATAAAGCGAGCCACAAACATGCCCGGTCACGACACTTTATCATACTACTAAGCGTCGTACGCATAGAGAAAAAAGTCGTGTAGAAGGCGATGTACATCCGTGTTGCATCGTTCGACCGTGATATGCGTATTTGCGGGCAATGTCATTATAACACCACCTGCTGAGAAGTACGGAGCACCTGTGTTCGAAAGCATGTCCTCAACAGAATGCTGTATAAAACCGATACGCAAGACGGCAAACTTTAAGGAACCCGGCAGTCTTTCTATTTCTGTTCCACCACCATCATGCACTTTCAAGGTTCTGTCTGCTTGACTGGTGTCTCGCGAATTTTACGTGAGATTGACTGTTCTTTCAGCATGAAACATGTTTTATCACTTACCCACTCCTTCGAAGTGACTTGCTAGTTGGAAGTATTTCATCAGGCCGTAGGAACACCATGACCCATTGGCACCTGTATACATGCTCCTGCACCCAGGGTCCCAGTTTTGTGTTGTGCATCGCAGTGGGACATATTCATAACTGTAACACAGAAAATGTCATAACAAGTGAATGACGGTACAAAATTATTTCCGCAGATATAAAAAAAACAGCAAAGATTCGCGTTGCTGAGCTCTGTATTAGTTAAGTATCGCAACGAACGACAATGGAATTAGATTGCGAGCAGGATACTACATTATTTCATCGAGACGATATCTATCAAAAGAAGTGTGAAAGTCAACATAGCCCACTTTAAACTGTTGCCATATATTATATGCAACAGGGTCTGCCTCCAAAATCTTGCACACTTGTTCGTTAGCTCTCACAGTTTCGTCGACAACATCTTGCAAAGCTTCCATTTTGGAAATGCCTCGTCTTCGCGCGTTGTTTGAAATATAGTTGACCGTCTCGCCTACCATCTCTTCCTTGTAAAAGGACAGTACATCGCTGTGGGGACCGGATTAGCTCTTGAATCCTACTACCAAGGACTAGTAGGGCCCCAAGAACGCTTGACTTACTTTAAGAAGTCAATGTACATAACTGCTTCTGGCAAACACTTGATGGACGTATATAAATCACTGATCCAATGAGTCAGGATATTGCTGTACTCACCTGTATGTAGCTTTGTACGGGTATGTGCTTTGGGAATGCCATAATTGCATATACCGCGGATGATCCGGACATCTGGCGTGCAAAGGTCGGATAAAGCTGGGCATGCGGTGAAAACTAGAAAGTATGAGCTCACAGACACAAATTACAATCAAGAAGCGGCAAATACCTTCATTTCTCGTGTTTGGTACTCCAATGTTGAGGCGGTCACAAAATTCAAAGCAGTTATGACTATGATGTTGGCTGCAATAGGTTCATAATGACTTTGGATCTCCTGAAGAACGCAAGCAAGTCCGTCTAGAACAGGATCTGCATGTTTCTCGCCCCGACTGAAGCGCTGAATAAATCCTGTGACGGCTTCAGAGCTCTTGTTGGCATACCTGTCATCTATAAAGGTTACAAATGACGTGTACAGTGCCACGAGAATTCGTTCATCGTCGCTTTCCAGATACCCATAACCATTAGAGGCTATGTATACTCCAATGGTAATGAACGGTCGAATTGAAGGAGTAGATTCGTCTGTCGACATCGGATAGCCCTTTTCAATCGCTCGCTTGACACATAGGTCATGCAAGGCCTCATCATAATGGTTGCGAGAGTACGGTACGTCCAATCTTTGTAGCATTGTTTTGATTGAGTTGCGAATATCTGCGGTCGTAGTGTCTGACATAGTCTAATTTCTGGCAGAGTATTAACCATTTGTAAGCCGAAAACCATAAACCACAAACTAACCTTGGAGGAATACTCTGCGAACGATTTGTTGCTGTACAAGATAATAAGCTGAGACTCGCAATATTGATGTTACTGTTGAACTCTGAATTTCAGCCAACGCTTTATAGAAAACGGCATGTTTCAGTTTACCCGAGTCCCACACGTTTTCCGTTTACTGTATTTCAAGAAGTAGCCAGAAGAAGTTTTGTCTCTAGCTGCTTGCGTCAGTACTAACCAGTTAGATAGTACTCTTGTTTCCGAAACCTGTTGTGCATTTGTGCCAGAAATAGAATGGCCCGCTGCTCGCGTATCATACGAAGTTTTCCCCATATGCGCAGCCACGGTGAATTGTAATAAACCAAGACCGCTTTCAATAGTTTTGGGTATCATACAGAGAAGTTACAGGTTAAAATTACCTGCAAGTATAATTGAAAAATTGTGTCATAAATAAGGAAGACAGTCGATCGTACGTGAAGGCAAACCATGTGTCTGGTATGGAATATCATTGGATTATACATTTTGACCCTGTCTGAAATACTCATAGTTCTTTGACTCCTCGTATATTCATCCGGTCCTCAGGGGCATCACAGATGTTTTGAGACAACAACATTAAAAGTTTGGGAGTTGGTATCGAACGAATCATCGGGATGATCAATGACATAGATAAATCAATGTGACATTCACTGCTGCTGCTTTGCTAACTGATCGGCCTTATTAAAATAACGTCGTATTAAATAAATTTGGACCTATTCTTTCCACTCTTTTTCCTTCCAGGTAAAATATGTGCAGTGATTCCATACACAACATATGATGAGTAAGCTGATGCAATGTCCACCTTGGAAATGCCTTCTACACTCCAGTCACGTAACAGAAGAGTTGCATGAGCTGCTCGCAGTTCTGCACGGTTTGAACAAGGTTTGAAGTGGGTTTATGTCCGGGGATTTTTTCCAGGGGTTGATTGACGATTATAATTATAGACAGTTGTCTCTTCCGATATAGAAAATATACACTCGGCGTTCAGTCACTAATAGTCAAGCTTCAAGGGGCTGGACTTGGCGTAGATCACTGGGCGCATGATCACTTGGACCCTCTTGGATCCACACAGCTCAACGCGTATCCGGGGTTATTGTCTCAAGTTTATCAAATTTACAAGCCATCACATGCAAATCATAGTCCATGAAGGTCCACAATTTGATTCTGGACTCCTGTTTCCAGTAACATGACTTACCTTGAGGCCTTGAGCAATGAGGAGTTACCAGAGCAATATCTAATTACTTACGCAAATCAGTTCATGATTTACAGTGAAACACTTAATCATTTATTCTGTGCTCAAGCCTACCTGAACACAGGGCAGTTTGTGTTTCATCATATGAATTTCTAAACTTACGATTCTAACTTCCGTGCCTTCGGCGAAGGAAATCATGGGGTGCGTCGTTGCCGCATTATTGCAGACGTAGACGTATCATCAACATCAGACATACACCAACACTACAGACACAAATTTTGTTTACATTACAATACAAGTGAAAGACAGGGGCTGCAGCCAAATTACAACCAGATACGTACCGACATACCATATTTGCTTTTTACAGTGTTTTACTTATTCCTTCAACAGTCACACTCCAACCAGATGACGGAAACCCCGGGGCATGACCATTGCTGCCATCCCAGCCCGCAGCCATCATGGCGATGCTCAACAAGAGGGCGCCTGCCCCAGGGAAATACGGTGTGGGGACTTGGATCCCTCCGCCAGGCATCCCCACGTCGTCAAATGCAAATAGGGGATCCAGAAGCCATTCGACCGCTTTCTCCGGATTGCCGTTCCGGGCTGCAGACATAGCGAGCATCGGAAAGTCCCAGCTATAAAGCACGTATATAAGAAACAGACAAGAGAAAAATGTTATATACATGCTTACCCCCAGAAGTCGGTGGCGTTCCAGCTCGTCCAGACTTTTTCTGCTGTAGCTTTAGCCATCCCAAGGTCCAATCCGGGTGTTTGGGGCAGCCAACCATACAGCCCAACAAGAGCGGGATGGTTACTCGTGTACGTCGGGTCTGTCCAGAAGTCAAACTCAATACCTTCGTACACCATATACGTTCCGTTGTTCACGGGGAGCTTTGCTAGGTTATTTTTGACATCTGACCATAGCGGGGGCACGTCTCGTCCCAGTTTCTCAATCCAATCAGATGCAAGCTCCAAGCCGAAGCGCCAATACGCGAGTTCGAAGGAAGGGTTGCGTGTGATGTTAGGACTCGTGTCCTCACTGACGACATACATCGGCGGCCCGATGTCATATACTCTGCTGCTGGCATTCCACCATGCGAATACGGACATCCAGTCGGCCGTTGCACGCACAACAGGTTCCCACTTCTCGAGCGTTTCCTGCGAGGGGTTGGAGCGATACTCGTACTGAGCAAAGACGAGCGGGTGCGGCTGTTCCCATATGAGAAGGTTATTTATTTCTCCGGGGGCAGAACGGCCGCTAGGATCGGTCATTTTGGGCCAGCGTGCACCCGCAGGCCAGCCTTGTTGAACCTGTGCTCGCGCAATTGAACCTGGGAGGAAGCGGGAATATATATCATTTGAACGGCCAAGCAGATCCCAGTTTGACCAAAGACCCCAATGCATACAATGCCAAAAGTACATCTCTGATAACGACGTGTCATTTAAATATTGGAAGTCAAAGAGAATAACCTACCCATGTGGAACTTCCTGTCGCATTACGGCATGTTTAATAAGTGAGTGTTGACACAAACCAGTGGGCCGAAACTCACCCATACTGGTTAATAAGGGAATGTAAGTAAACTTACTCGCCATTTATTTTGGGACACTCACCCAGCCATTGTTCGTCAGTCCCGACTATACAATATGTTAATTTAAGTTCCCATAAAGGGATAGTGGGGCTCACCTCCTGAGGCGGTGTGTCCCCTGCTTCGTTCACTCTCATAAGATAACGTGAAAGGATAATCCTCCTCTGAAGTTCCTCTGCCCGCGGGTCAGTTGAGCCGGTAAGCACATCCACAAAGCCACTTGTTGACCAGTAACTCTCCCAAGTTTCAGTTGAAGACTTGAAAGTGTCAGAAGGAGAAGAGATGGAGCGTGCAATGAAGCTGGTATTCGTGAAGGCGACAGAGACAGAGAGGGTCGATAAGTGTTTCTTTACCGGAAGAACGCTATATCGGTGAAGCAGAGGTGATTGTCGGTCGACAATTATCGGGTCTCCCGAGATGGCAGTGAAGAAAGTCGCTTCGTCCATTACATGAGTGATCTCCGCCTGCACCTGTTCCTCCCCGACATACTTGGACGACTGTAATTGAAGGGCGGTAGTGTGTAGTTCTGGTGCGCTCCAATTACCTACAAACGGCGCGCTGAATTTTGAAGAGCCATCGTTCCAAGGAAAGTCAACAAATAATGCAAGCCGACCGCTTGAAACTAGTGATGATTCGAGTTCCACTGAGATAACATCGCTATCTTGAGCGCATGCAACACGAACAATAGCCTTTTGATCTTCAAACACAAAGTCACTGCTGATAATCCCCGTCCAGAGGTCCAACTTCTGGTCCTTTTCAGTGAGATCTTCCTCCGCAATGTTCGCGAGCACATTCCCCCTGTCGTCAAGAAAGAGCAGACCAACACGACCGAGGTTAACGCGATTGGGGTTAGAAATAAGCCATTGCTCAGTGGGGGTCCCGCTGTCGAAATCATACTGCACCGGCCTCCCATGATTCAACCAACTTTCTCCTTTGTAGTTGTCTATGTCCTCTTGGGTGATTCCAGGAGGAAAGCTGTCGTTTTTCCAGCCCCAGAACGACAGTATATTGAATGGTTGAAATGTTTGGAGCCCAGTGACGTCGCCGCCAAAGGCGAAATTACCATTGCCGACTTGCATTGGAGTGACGGTACTGGACGCATTGCGAGTAGGATTGAACCTCGAGACTAGATCCTTACGTGGGATGAGAGAGTTGCACGGAGGCAGCTGAGCAGCCAGGAGGAGCAAGGGTACTATGGGCGGCAACCTCATTGTGAAGGATGCCTATGTCACAACCTCGCTCCAGGTCGCATTTACACTGAATCTATTCTCCCGGCCGCACCGTTCGTCCGGAGCGTTGCAATCCAGAATAAGATTCGCGTAGTTCCTCCACAATTCTTCAAACAAGCATCCTGTTCATATGATCATACTTATTCTAAGATTGAGCTAGAGTGGCCCCACGAGTAGCACTTTGCGCTTGATCTTAAGACACGCGGCCCGATGCTTCCTTGTTGTGGAAGCACCGTCGCAACCAGGGGAAAAGCATAGCATACAGTGGGACCTTGAACTGCCGGTTTCTACAATTGACATATATCAGAGAAGGACGAACAAAAACGCGTAAAACGTGCTTCGCTAGAGACCAGGACACTTACAGAACTACTTTAGCTTGTAGGTGCTCCGTGTATGCACTCTGTATAACGTGATATCCTGATCGAACGGCAGGAAAGATAAAGTCCATGAACTCAGAGATTCCAGGTGGTATACGGGTTCACATCTGAGTATGAGTACTTGAGTACTTGAGTTGCATGATGGTTGGTTGCAGAATCATGATCATGAAAACGACCCAAAAGCACAAGAAAAAATCTCCGTCCAAACAGCTAAATTCCCGGCCGGGCCCGCAGTTGTTCCCACGGTGGCACGGTTGCCTTACACTCAATAATATTGACTTGATATTGACTCAATATGTTAGATGCAGTATTAGATTAGAAATCTACTCATTAAGTACACGAATATATCCAACTTTTATCCAACATAGAGTACGCCGACCTGTATACCACAAGATCTTTAGAGCTAAACCATACGATAACATTCAAATTGGTTTATACCAAGTAATGCTCACCAGTGGTATTTAGCGTTGTACCCAGAGGCACTTTTTGTCTAGTGTGGCCTCCAACGCACTGAAGAACTCAACAGGCCGGGTTGGAGATGAGAATAATACCTCCCTAAGTGTGCCGTTTACGCCACGTGCAAAATTGTCTACAATGCACGCGGTGCGTGCGTCAAACCGGAGTTCTAAGTGCTGCGAGTCAACTCGTCCATCATTACTTTCTGAGACAGTATACTCAACGCCCATAGATGCGAGAGCAGCCCTTAACTGCTCGTTCTCGCTCCTCAGCATCCTAAGTTCATGCGCTATCTGGTGTTCTCTGGCTATCGCGTGTTGTAGCTTGCGTTGAGTGTCATCCTTCAACCGGCTCTCTAGGCTCAAAGTTTCCTGCAATTTCTGCACTTGTGCGTACGCTTCTGCCCTGACTCCTTCGATTTGAGTCATGACAGCATCAACTCTGCGCTTCGCGTCTCTATTCACGAGCGCGTTGTCTGCTTCCATCTGTGCTAACAAAGACATTCTCTGCCTGTTGATTTCCGAGGCCATCATATTCATGATTGCGTCGACTCCAGCGTTGATTGCAGGCGAAGGGCTGTAGTGAGCCATATCTTGAGCTACTGAGGTATTCGCTATCGCAATGTGTGTTTCGCCAACTACCGGGTTGGGAACTGGAAGGTTGTAGCAGGAGTCGTCCGAATCTGGTAAACTTGTTTGTATTGGAGGGGTACTGTCACTGTGCTTACTTGACATGTCCGTTTACGGGCGTATATATATGTAAAAGGGCACTATGTGGCAAATACTGTGAGACTTGAGAGAATCATCCTCGGAGCCACATCGGAGCAATGAAATTGCAGCTCACCGTATCACAGACCTGGAGGGTACGAAAGAACAGTGGCTTGGCTGTTATTGGACTCCCTTTTATCGTATGTCGGACTCTGAAGCTTATAACTTCCGTGCACTTAAATCTATGATTTGATTGGCTAGGGTTACCACAGTGATACATAGTAGAGACTCCGTCTTGTCGGCTGCTTCTGGATATCTGTCATCAGGGTCGTATTCAGAGAAACATAACTTCCTATCTTTGGTAAATTGATTGTCCCCAATTCAGTAAGTGCCTTTCAGGGAGTGTTTCAAGGTTGCGGGGCCAATACTCCCCTTCAGTTTCAAAAGTGTCCAACAAGGAATGTCCTTAATACAGCTAAAGCCTGTTAGAGTTCATTGTAGGCATTTTAATAGCATGCAAAGACTGAGCTGAAAGGAGTAAGTATCTGGTCCGAGCGCTGAAGCGCTGCAGTTTTGAGCTCTTGGGTCTTATTGCAGACTTTTCCGCCGTGGCTTGATAGCTACACACAGCTCGGGATGAAAACAGTAAAATATGCCCATTGGAACCATTAAAAAGTAATAAACACACGCTTGAGATCAGATGAATGTGTTCACTAGCCTGTCTATCCGAGTACACAGGTCAAATTTGCGGCCCTTTCGCATCTGACCCTATCTGACCTCGAAGGGGATCATCCGGGGTCCTAACGCCAGAAGGCACTGTTCCTAAGTTCGGTATCCCCTGCTGCTCTATGTCGTCATCCGTACTTCAAACACTCAATGCACACAAGGACATTCCGACACTTGCAAATGTCATTGATAACCATTGTGAAGAATGAATTGAGGACGCTCCAGAGGTGCTTTGCGGCGCATCCGTGACGTCCGCCGGTATCGTCGGGGATAGTACTGTCACTTCGGATGATGATGTCGAAGACGTGGAAGAGGGAGTGGTGGTATTTGATGCAGAGCTTGTAGAAGACGCGTCTGTGCTGCTCTTCCCCGCACTTGTCTGTGATCCAGCCGCAGAACTTGCTGAGGTTACCATGGTCTAAGTACAAATGGCCAGTCAGCCGACTCCCACTCGTGTTAAAGGTGAACTGTCACTACCATCTGTGCCAAGATGACAATTGAGAGAGAACACACGGCACAGAGCGTTTTAGTGAGCATATTTGAGTTGGTGAACGAGTGACTGGTTTGACAAGGATCTGGGAGTGATGATGCAAGTTCTGCCGTGCGAATGGAGTGACTGGGCATACTTTAAGCAGTTTATAAATAAATTCATCTGATGATTTACGCCACTCCCCACCGTTGCGAATAAGACTTCGGTTATGCTAACTGGAAGAAGTATTAGTCGGATGATACCCAAGTCAGCGGTTGGGGTTGTGTGATCCTCAACTACATGGAAGCGGTATCGGTCCAGAGATATAAGAAATAAGAAATTCAATGTGAGCAACGGACACTTGTCCAAACAATATTTTCAACGAAAGGTTCAATGTCAATTCGATGTGATCAGGCGCCTCTTTTAGATGCGTTGCCAGGCTGTCCAACATGGGCATGCGGCTGCTTTTCCCCACGCATAAAGTGTTCAGCAAACATTTGCATGCCGTGGACATGAGCTCGGTCTGGCGTTTGAATACATAGAGTGTGACAGTCGGCAGACAGAAGGAGACAAGGAAGGTCAAAGAAAATGTTGAGAGAATGCTAGGGAAAGAGACAAGGAAGAGTAAAAGGAAGAGTCAAGAAGTAGGCATATCGGAAATGGACTGTTCATTTAATTCAAACGGCGCTCAAGCTTTTCCTGAGGCCGATCCAGCCGAACCGCTGAGACTAGTTACGGATGGTTACGGCAAGTCGGGAGCAAAAACAGCCGGGCACAAGCCGTGCATGGCGCAGATTTTGATTACGTGATTCATCGTATGTATTTAACACGCCATGACCAAACAAAGAGGATTCCGGGACGGCAACTCTTCGTCGTCGTTCGGTCGTTGCTTGTCCGTAACTTTCATCCTAATCGGCAGTCGGACGCTCTCGAGGAGTTCGAAATCACATTTGTTGTCGGCCCCATACTGAAGCCGGCCTTAGGGCCTTGACACTAGGACAGGGTTGCCCATGGCCACCAAGGAAGACCAAGAAACGCTGCGCCTGCTCGTCCAGCATGTATCGCGCGCATTTTACGAGCCCAAGTACACCATCGTCATGGATCAGCTCGCACGGCATCCTGTGTAAGTATGCCACTTTGTAAAGAAACTGTTTTTTATGCAGTTTTGCAGCCTCAAAGACGATGATTTGGCAGGACGCATGGGATTGCAGCCCAAGGAGCTCAACAAGATCATTGCGGTGCTGGAGAACGACGCCTTAGTCAAAACGTGCGCAGTCAGATTATTCTTGTGGCTCAGTAAGCTAAAAATCTGTGCAGGTACCGCCAAAATGAACTCAAGGAGGGCGCCCAGCGGAGTGTTGGCAAGTCGTACTACTACATCGACTACGAGTACTTTTGCAACGTGGTCAAGTGGCGAATTGCGAAAATGCGGCATATCATCGACTCTACACTGCGAAATGTGCGCCCTTGTCTTTTTTACCCCTTCTCTCTCCGTGCGACTCACCCCTGCCACAGGAGCTGGACAACAAAGGCTACATCTGCCCGCAATGCAAACAGTCGTACTCGCCACTCGAAGTGGACAAGTTGATGGACTTTACGCGGGGCCTCCTGCTTTGCGAGATCTGCCATGCCGAAGTTATAGACAACGAGAACGCGGAGAGCGTTCAGGGCAGCAAGGACCGCATGCAGCGGTTCAACAACCAGATGCGGTTCATCCGCGAAGGCCTGCAGAAGAGCGAGGCCATGGTGTTGCCGGCATTTGATGTCGCTGCCTGGATCAAAAATAACCCTTCCGAAGGTGACAAGAAAAACTCTGCGAGCGCAGGCAGTGGCTTGAAGGTCGCGGGCGCGGATGGACGGAGGAAGGATGACGAGGGTGTCGGCGTGATGATGGCCATGGATAAGGATGAGTCGACCCGCAGGCTGGAGAGAGATGCACAGGCCGAGGTCAAGCGGCAGCAAAATGCTCTGCCCGCGTGGCATTTGAAGAGTACGATCACTGGGGATTTGACTGCGCTAGGTGTCAAGGAGAGTGCGCGGGAGGCCGCTATGAACGGGAACGTGGTGATGTCAAATGACGATATACTAAAAGGCCTTGGGGTCGTGGGCGGGTCTTCACGACAGCAAAGTCACATTACGAGCACGCAGGCTTACTCGGCTACTGTGGAGGATGTAAAGCCTACCATAAATGCTGGATCTGATTGTACGTGGTCGTTTCTTTCTTCTATTTGTGTTTCTCTTGTTCTTTCTTCGTCTTTTTAACCCTCTCTTATCGTGACTATATCTAGTCGATCAGTACTATGCTTCACTTGCCGCCTCTTCCGCGGCTGCCTCTGCTCAGCCGACTCCGTCAGCTACAGGCATGGCATCCTCTTCCAACTCCCCTGATTTCCCCAACACACAGGAGGATGAGGAGGTGGATAGGAAACCCAATATAGAGCTGCTAGACTCACTGGGTGCATATCGAAAACGGTCACGCAGCCAGGAGGACGTAGGCGAGGCGTCGAAAATCAAACAGGCCAAGGTTGAGGGCGTCAACGGGTTCCATAACACTTCAGACGTCTACATGAACGGGAACGGACACGCGGCGCTGAATGGGTTTGGCCACGTCAACGGAAACGGGGCGGTGTCCGCCTTCGAAGCAGAGGCGGCTGATGCGTTCATGTTCGACCAATACGAAGATGCAGAGCCACTTGACGACCCTATGGTCAATGTCAACGGTGCCCCCAAGCCGTTTTCGCAGGTGACGGAAGAGGACCACGACTTGATGACGCCAGACGAATATACCGTCTATTTCGAGATCCTGCAGGCGCGCTCATGATACTTCCGGGGGGCATCATGGTCCATTTATGGATACCTTTTCAGCCATGGCGTCGAAGTGCCTCCGAAATCGTGGATGCTACGAGGTCTGCTTCTGCCTGTGTGTTATACCCTATTTTCGTTGTAGTCCTGGAGGAAGTCCTGGAGGTAGCCTTGTGTCAATGCGGCCCTTCGTGGATTTGCGCTTCGATCGCCATCCCGCCTTGCGCGTTTCCTTAGGTCTCAGGCCGGCGACATATGCATAGCCAGTGCCTCGAATCCAACGGGAGACAAGGATACTTGAAGATAATATCTTCGACAACGAAGCAAAGTTTCATCTTTTATTTATTTCCCATGTTATTCTGGTTCAGGTTCTCACATCATCCTCATCCTCACCCAACATCATCACACCACACCATTAGATTCTCAATGGGTCTCGACTCTTCTACTTTACGACGTGGAGTACATATGTAGCTCATCCAGTACAGCTTATATTGCTGGGATAATCCACTGATTAATACAGAATCATGCCATTTGATGAATGTGTCTCGGTTTTTGACAGAAAGTTTTGAGGATGACGGAGATGATATCTTCTTTTGTTGACTGACTATGTCAATGCTGGTCCAGATAGACCAGTCCTCGCTTATGTAGTTCCGTTATCTGGTTATGCCTCTACTCCATTGACAAGATCTATGGGTAGGGTCTAGTACCTGATCCAGACCATTTCTCTCGTATCCTGCCCAAGATGACCTACATACATAGCACTTTCCACGGAATCATTACGAAATATCATGCCGACACCAAAGTGATACATTTCACAGGCATTGCAGTCCATTAAAGTGCTCCTCAGTCATTTTTACTGCCTAAATCGCTCTTCTAGTGCTAATGTAGCTGGATGATTCATGTTGTCATTGCTGCTTGAATCCAGCGCTTCCAGCGCCCGCCTGAGCTTCTGATATATATAAAATTCGTATGAATCCGGGAAGGCGATCTACACGGGACAATGTAAAGTCGGAGAAGCATGCCTACACGTCTATTGCTCTTATGATTCTATATACATACATATGTTATCGATATGTTCCCATGTCAGGCCTTGTCTGGCACTGTCCTGTAGAACATACAAACGATCGCCAAGAGATATTGTACTACTATTAATAGAACTCACAAATGTTTAAAGCTGGTGTTGAACGGAGCACAGTCTGGAGAAGCATCGCTCTGACTCTGCATATTCCCTACGGTAGTGTTTTGTTGCACTTGCATGCTATGCTCATACGCTCTTTAAGAAACTTCAAGTTTATGACAAGTGGCAAACACGGCGGGTTAACGGCATTAATAATGGGGACAATCTAAAAATAGGACCACGCTCAACCACCTCCACGCCCAGCATTTTCCAGCATCTGCACATGTCAGATAGACGATAGCCAAGACGATATTCAGGTGATAGCTCAGAAATTGAGAGTTAGTTGCATAGAACGGAGTAGAGGCTAATGCGAGATGAAATTTTCTGTTTTTTCTGGCCTCCAGGTCTAGTGGTTGTTTTGATCCCAAAATAATGTTGTTTTTAGGTGAAAGAAGTGTAGAAAGCGCAGGATAGTGAAAGTTTTGGGACACCAACTGTTTGAATTGTACAAGAATAACGCTACATCAAGCGCTCCATGTGCAGAGAACCCATGGCCCAGCCGCACAAGTCGTATTTGCTCACCTGAAAACTCCATTTGACAACATATTCCAAGGTACATACTAGGACCCCACCTACGGACCCCACTATTTCAATGAGGAGCCCCTATAGGGTGCCTGAGAGGACCATGAGGCAATAATCGATCCCACGCCCATATCGACCATATGCGATTGGGAGGTGTGAAAGCGTAGAAGCATTGCGCCTCGTGCCAGACCCTATTCAGCTTCTGTGGCAAGTATTGATATAGATACATGGCGCCCAGACTTATAAAAGGCTCTCGTAATACGGTAGTTCTTCGGACTCGTTGAAAGGTGGTGCCCCATTTCTATCATCTCTTCCTCCTACCGCCAACCCAACTCTGTGTATCGTCCGTTCATGAACAAGTCACCAGAGGAGCTTGCCGTACTATCGGCTATGGAGGTCGACGCGAAGCATAAAGACTCGCTTGACAAGAGTTCCGTCAACCACGGCTATGAGGAGGAGGACGATGGGATTCATGATGGACTGGAATTCCCAACAGAAGAAGAGCGGGAGACACTTCGTCGAGTCCCCGATTCGCTTCCATGGAACGCTTATCGTGAGTAGTACTGGCTGCACGTCTGCAGGTATGCCGCCACTTACATATCCTGCGCAGTTATCGCCATTGTAGAGTTTGCGGAGAGGTTTTCCGTGAGTCCTCCGATAGTTCTATTATAACTCGGGCTATTGACCTTCTTGTTAAAGTTCTATGGTTCTAGCGTTGTCTTCGTGAGCACAACTCCTTCAAACACTCTCATTCCTTCTCTAAGTTACCTTTTTACTACCATGTTAGACGAACTTCATTCAGAGGCCATTGCCTTCAGGATCTCGCACTGGCGAGGCAGGTCTTCACGGGCAGGCCGGAGCGCTCGGAATGGGACAACGGGCATCGACCGGTTTGACAACCTTCTACCAATTCTGGTAAGTCTAGAACTGTTTCGATTCTTGTTCCATATGATAGAACCAAATATTCATCATATTCTGCGCCGAACAGGTGCTACGTGACCCCTCTTCTCGGTGCTTACATCGCCGACGCTCATTGGGGAAGATACAAGACCATTTGTTGGGCAGTGGTAATTGCACTTATCGGGCACATAATCCTTATCGTTTCTGCAATTCCCGGGGTCATTGAGACGAAAGGCGCAATTGGCGTTTTTATCGTCGCACTGATCATCACAGGCTTTGGTATGTCGATGCTCGTGACTGACCTCATAGTAGCCAGGATACTGAAATAGACTTTTATTATAGGAACTGGTATGTTCAAATCGAACATATCACCTTTGGTCGCGGAGCAATATAAGCGAACCAAGTTGTTTATTCGCACTACTAAAAGCGGAGAGCGTGTCATCGTGGATCCATCTTTGACCACCCTGCGCGTATACATGGTGCGCAGTCATTTCCCCGCTTAATTTCGGCATCGCTCGGTATTCAACAACTTCACCGTTACTCTTTTTATTTATAGTATTTCTACGAGCTGATAAACATCGGCGCTCTTGTAGGCCAAATTGGCATGACGTACTCTGAGAAAGTCAGTGTCTCCGATGATATCGATATTTTTTTTCGTTTAACGATTGAATATGCACAGTTCGTGGGCTTCTGGTTGTCGTACACCCTCCCCACGATCGTATTCTTGTTGTGTCCGATTATTCTTTACTTCGGACGTAACAGATATCAGCACTCGCCCCCAACTGGCTCTGTGCTTGCAACCGCCCTCCGGCTATTCCGTCATGCAGCGAAAGGGAAATGGAGCCTTAACCCAGTGCGCACGTACAAGAACCTAACTGCTGAAGGATTCTGGGAGAACGCAAAACCTAGCAAACTAGTCGGCGAGCGGCCGGCTTGGATGAACTTTGACGACCATTGGGTAGACGAGGTGCAGCGCGGGCTCAAGGCGTGCGGCGTGTTCCTCTGGTTCCCAATTTACTGTAAGTGTTCGATCTGGATCATGCAGCAATTTATATGTTAAAAGGCCGGTTACCTCAGGGCTCACGTACAATCAGCTGAACAACAACCTGACATCTCAGGCTGCCACTATGACGCTGCATGGCGTCCCTAACGATGTCCTCTCTAATCTTGATCCATTCGCCCTGATCATCCTCATCCCCATCTGTGATTTATTCGTAAGTAATTTGAATTTATGGGGACAACCGTAACGTGACAGGACGCACAAAGCGCACCCAGCCGTGATGTGATGTGCGCACCCCGCCCGGAGGACACAGGCAGCCCGCGAGGTAACGACGTGTTACATAATGAGCATTGGGATGACATTGTAGCGGACCTGTACCTACTGTGCAGTAATGAGAGAGCTTAGTGAATATAAAATAGCGGAAATAATTGTTATGAGCTGCATAGAATGTACATGTTATATTACTGAGCGGACGGGACGCGTCTAAATGTATAACAAGATTGTAATCTGCGAATATGTGTATGAGTTACCATTAAGGCAAGTCCATAATTTGTACACATGGTACGTCCAGGGAATTTTCCAATCTTTGTACTCAATGTACGGCCGATACCATTAAGATAATCGTACTCAGTGTACGGCCGGCATCTCTTTTGATCTTCGTACTTAGCGTACGGTCGGGGGCCGTTTCGACAAATTGTACTTAGCGTACGGTCGCGGGCCGTTCCGACAATTGTACTTAGCGTACGGTCGGGAGCCGTTCCAACAATCGTACTCAGCGTACGGTCGCGGGCCGTTCCGACAAATTGTACTTAGCGTACGGTCGCGGGCCGTTCCGACAATCGTACTTAGCGTACGGTTGGGGGCCGTTCCAACAATCGTACTCAGCGTACGGTCGGGGCCCGTTCCGACAATCGTACTCAGCGTACGACCGGCACTCTTTCGCACTGCGTACTCAGTGTACGGTCTGGGACGGTTCCGATGTTCGTACTTAGCGTAATGGGGCATGTTCTTAATTAACTACTAACTATGTGACTACAGTCAATGCTTAATAGTTGACATTAGTTTCTACTTATCTTATACAGTCCAGACTCTAATTTTTGTATTCTAAGGCGATTCCATATAGATATAAATACCTTGGTGTAGATAATAGCTCTGTCTTGCGTCATGTAGCTCACTGATTTCCTTATTCTTGTGATACCGCCATTCCCGCATTCCGCCGCGCTGGAGTTTATGGATAGGAGCTTGGGTTCGGCTTCACCGTAATTGTTTAGGAATGCGGCATGTCCGCATTTGGTGTGTCCCTTACTGTGGAATGCGTCGATGGCGAATGTTGTTTTGGCGAAGAACTCCGGCTCACGAGCCATGCAATAAGGATGCAAGGCGCACGCGAAGTCGTATACAACTATTTTTGGTGCCTTTTCCCATCGCGTCAACAAGGCCGAGAATACGTCATTACGTCCTTCGGCTATCGGAATGCAATGGAACCCGTAGCAGATGCTGTGGGTGCACCACACGCACATAAGTCCTCCGGTTAGGCGACTCTCCCCATATCTGGAATAGAACTTGTTGCAGCCCTCTCCTCTTTTTTCTTGATTTGCCTTGTCTTGCCCAGAGTCATTTGGAAAGGCTGGGTAGTGCGGCCGTTGCCGTATTGGTGGCATTGGGTAACATGCACCTGTCTTTGAGTATTTTAGTGAAATAAGAATACAAAAAGGTGCATAACAAATAACTTACATCTTTCCACGCTACTGGGCTTTCATCTATTTGTTGCATTTCGGGAATGCAGTGGTACTTCGATAATGAACCGAAGGCGACATAGGCAGTCTCATACAGAAACTGACATATTTCAAGTGTTTCAAGTTTTACCTCGCCTAGCGAATCGATTTCATGTTTACAAACGAAATATATGGCTGGGATGCCCTTGAGTGATGATAGTAATAAGCGCGTGGGATTGTGTATGAATGCCAACAACTTGGGAGGTGTCCCACATTGACCAACTGTAGTACTGATTCTTCAGCAGCTAACTGTATGAGTATGATCAATGAGTTACATACTTGTTTAGAGACCGTTTGTGACTCGTACCTGTAAAAATAACTTGCGATACATGGATTCCGTTCTTGTCATCAGTGAGGCCGGCCCGCAGTGTAACTCAAATATATTCCCTAGCGCCGGACGTATGTCTATGAGAGCATCAACGACCAATGGAATGAGCTCCAATATCTCCCGGATTTCTTCGGCCTTTTTCTGTGCAGCTTGGCGCTTTCTAGTTGCTGTGTCGGAGGTCTCATCCGTAGGGTTATCATTCAACGCCAAGTCCGTTACATCCGGCAGAACTAGTTTCGGCCCCGACAGAATCCTTCTAATATTTTGTCGCAATTTTTTGTCCTTAAGGCATTGGAGATTCGGCGCGGGGCGTACGAGATCCTTGATTGGGGCACCTGGTGAAATCGTTGTAGGAGGCCTCATTGTAGTTAAGATATTTTTCCTGTTGAAGGCCAACGTTACACCATCAAATATTGCAACATCCGGTGTTGGTCCACAGTCGGGACAATTCATGTCCTTTTCAAGCTGTACAAGCATAATATAAGAGAACCAAACGGCCCTGAAAGTGTCGTCCTTGATGAATTCCCCGGCATTACGATTGAAATATCGGCGGTTGACCACCGTGACCCACGACACAAATGGAGTTTCTGATGATGTATAGGCGCTTGTGTAATCATCAAGGAGATCGAGAGTAAAGAGCGAGCGATTGTTCCAGTTGAAAAGGCCATATTCACGACAGTCAGGTCCGATAAATCGCTTAGTACATACGGGACATTTTTGCACCTCGATCTTGGACTTGAGAACGCCGGTGAGCGTATAAATACTGCATGGAATCACTGTTATTGGGGACAACGGGGAGTACATTGTTCTTGGGCTGGAACAGCGACAAGACGAAGTTTCAGAAAGTCTAATGAGATCCGGAGCGGTATGAATTGTAGGTATTGGATCAAATTCGCCGTCGCTCTTGATACGCGCCCATAGTGGAGGTGGTAATGGTAAGTACGACACAGCAAGTGGTCTCGTGGAAAGGTTTCTAAAGTATGGTGTGCGCTCTGTGATTACGGTGCATATCAGAATAGTTAGGTAAAGCGGGATAAGATTGACTGACCTGGGTACCGCACGTCAGTGTCATTGGCACTGGTGTTCTCGTTTTCCGACCCCACATTATCCTCAATGTGCTGCCGAAGGACTCTTCGCGCCCAATGTATGTGGTCACAATCGAGGGCTCCCGGATCGGTTGCGCATTTCCATTCGCCTTCGCCTGAGTTCGGACCGCAATGCTCAACGAATGTGCGTGCCTTTATTGTTCTGTGTAGTGATGGCAGAGGTACGGAGAACTTCGATACATAATGGTCATCTTTCACATGCTCATATCTAGCGAATAGAAAACAGAAGTTATTATGTGCTATGAGAGAACTTATTAGAAAAAAGCTCTCATTCACGGTAGTATATTGCCTCTGCTTACTACTGAGTCCGCTGTCCAAGGGGAACTGTTCATATCCTCTGTCGTGTAGATACTTTTTGTGGAAACAGTCCTTTGTTGCGTGATAGTGTGGACAGAGGCAGAATACAGATATCCCAAGCCCTTCGCGTGTTCTGCATAGATGATAGAAATGATCCTAATATCCAAATCATTGGTTTATAGACCATGGGTGTATTCATAGTGTTAACTTACCGTTGCACAGTCTTGCCGTAGATTCCATCCGCGTACTACAAAGAGATCATCGCTCACTTGGGTGAACATTGAATCATCCCAATCCAGGCTCTCCAAGAACGCATCGTAACCGTGAGCTTCGGTGTCGTCTATTACGGCTGCATTACTCTCAGGATCTTCATATAAAGGCGGACCTTCCGATGTCCAGGCATTCCCTTCTAATCCAGCCGCATGTTCATTGGTCCAGTCGTTTAGTACCATTGGCTCATCAGAATTGGGTATCGATTCCGGGGTAGGTAGATGACTCTTAGTAGGAACCTTCCGGCGACGCTTGAAAGGCTTTGTAGTGACTCGCGCCTTCTTCTGCGGCGAAACAATGACCGGGTCTTCAGGCTCGCTTTCATAGCATATTCTGGATGTTAGGGGCGATGAAGGGGGTGAATCATAAACAACAGGGGCGAGCGCATGTGTCGGTTCCAGAGGGTCGTATCGCTGCATGATGAGAATAAATCAGATGTGGAAGGCAAACAACGTCTGCTGCAAATAGCTGGGTGTTCACAAATATTGTACCAAGGGTACGCTGTAAATTAACTTGGATAACGCAGGTCTGGTATGATGATGTCATTGTGTACTGATTGTACCTTGAGTACGATTAAAGGAGAAATGATATTATTGTACACTTGGTACATTGTACGTGTGGTACAATATTACACAACCGACACAAGGTTGTACGCCTGGTACGATACTGCACAGTCGACAACCGTACGCCTGGTACGATACAGCACAGCCGACACAACATCGTACACCTGGTACATGTACGTGCGGTACAAAACTATTGCACTACTCACCAAGAATAAATTAGATGTTGAGTGGAAGGCACACAATGTGCGTCTGCTGCAAACAGCTGGGTGTTCACAAATGTTAGCAAGGCTGTAAATTAACTTGGATAACGCAGATCTGGTATGATGATGTCATTGTGTACTGATTGTACCTTGAGTACGATTAAAGGAGAAATGATATTATTGTACACTTGGTACATTGTACGTGTGGTACAATATTACACAACCGACACAAGGTTGTACGCCTGGTACGATACTGCACAGTCGACACAGCCGTACGCCTGGTACAATACAGCACAGCCGACACAGCATCGTACACCTGGTACATGTACGTGCGGTACAATATTGCACTACTCACCCAACATTGTACGCCTTGTACGTAAATTATCTCTACAACATAACATCGCACTCCTTGTACGTGTACTTCTAGTACGTCTACACTGTTTTTACTTGTATTACTAATGGTTTGGGAGTGCCAGCAGGACGAAAATCAATCTTAACTTGTTACATCACTGCTCCAAATGGCTCGCCAACGCACCGCGAAAACGGCAGAAGCTGCAGCCAGCCCAAAGAAACGAAGCGCGAAAAAATCCTCCGCCAGAACAGACAGCGGCTCTTCTCCTGTCAAGAAAAGGGGAAGACCACGCAAGTCTCCAGCTGAAGACTCTGCTACGCCAGCTTTGTCACCAACAAAGGTGCGCCCTCACACATATGTATTGCGGCGTACTTCTCATTCTGACATCACCAAAGCGTACAGCACAACGTCAGTCGGCAAATAAGAGCCCTGTCAAGGAATCCACCAAGTCCAGAAGCCCGTCCCACTGTCATCAAGGCTGTCATGGCCGGCCTTTGAGATCTCAATGCATGCATACTAAGAGCGGCAGAGATTATTTACTAAAGTTACAAGCGAGTGCAGTATGTTCCAAACTTATCCTTGCTCCAGAACACTCCGTCACTATGGTATTGATTTTTCCCCCCCATATAACAGAGTGTATCAGTCAACCCGTTCCTTGATTCTCTATTACAAGTTCAGCCGCCGGTAAGTAGTCATGCTATTCCTTATATTATAGTGTTCTGAGACTTGTCAAGAACGTCCTTCCGAACACACATGCCGCACAAACACCCACCAGTTGGCGCTTGCCTTCACACTCTCTACCATCGCCGCAATCGTCTCCTATCGTAAATACCTTGACCCCAACTCGGGCAAATATACCAGCACCTGCACCAGTGGACTCACACCCTTTCCCGTTGCCGCAGTCATCTCCACCTGTGAACCCCCTTTCTCAGGTCACCGCACCTGTGCACCCAGCCCATGGATCTCAAAGCGGGCCGCATCAACCTGAGACTGAGATTGCCTCCCCCATTGTAGCTGGTCACCCCATATCCGATGCCGATATCGACCCATTATTGCTTCAGATGGATGACGCTGAAGTGTCACTGCCAACAAAGGAGTTAAGCAGTCATACACCCTCGTCCAGGGGAGAAACTCCGAGCAGGCACCGCGTTCGGCCTAATAGAAGTAACCCTATACATGGGACAGTACAGGGTGTTAAGCGAGGCAATAGCTCCTTTAGTAAGTCGTTTTACATGCATACATACCTGTCTAGGCGAGGAGCAAAGTTGACCGGTCTATTTTTGGTGCGGTACTAGACGTTGTTAGACAGCAGAGGGCCCCAGAGAGCATAGTGAGTACTGCGAAGGCATCAAAAACTTTCCTTCGTCGGTTGCATACTCTAGTTGAAGGTGTAAGTAGGATTTGTCCCCGCGTTCAGTTAATGATTCCAACTTTGACCGCCTACCACTTTACCAGGCCGAACAACTATCCCTTCTTACTGGCTCATGGGTATTTTTGGGGGCTCAACACCCGAACGCAACCGGGCCCCCAATACATTTTATGTCCAGTCGCCTTGTTCGCGACTCTCGCAAATTTGGTGCGGAGTTTGCGAACCATTTCCACGAGCTTATCCATGATGCCGCCCAAAACAAACGTAAGGATACAGTGGAGCTCCAGCACGAAAAGAAGCTTCAGGCAAAGAAAATCAAGACATTGAATCCGAGAACGCGCATACGAAGGCTATGCTTGAACACTATGTACAACGCTTTGGGGCAATCAGTGGTAATTTGCCAGGAGCGACGCAGGCCCCAATGGATGGTGAAGGTGATAAGGCCGGGGAGTCCGAGTCAGAAGACGATGACGAGTCCGAGGCTGACACTGGATCTGAGTCCGGCGGGACAGCTTGAAGACAATATGTAGATTACCATCGACATTATCAGTTCATATTAATGTACCTTCTGGTTGTTCAATGTCAAATTTTTAATTTCTATCTTGCGAGGACAACTTAAACTCATTACCACACTATCCCGAACCGCATCAATAACATCGCGAACGTGTCAATAACATCACGAACAGCGTCAATAACATCACGAACAGCATCAATAACATCACGAACACAGAATGCTCCTTCTTGTGAACGCAATTGTAAACCATAGTCACCTCCCTATATCAAAAAAAGAGTATTATTAGGAAGAGAAAGTAGTATAGTATTGATTGGCAAAGGAATTTCTTTGGGGGGACGATTATCCTAAATGCGAAAATATGTCGACACTAAACACAAAGTACATATGTATCTACGCTACAATGGACGTGTTTGATAAATTTCATTCAGCAAGCAGCACACAAAACGTCGAGAATTAGTTTACAACGTAATAGTATTCCAGAGACCATCTTAGAAACACAGTTTAATCACATACCGTTGCGAAATAGTATTGGCGAACGGTTAGGATCCAGTTCAGGTATTAGTATCTTTCTAATGCACATACAAATTAGTCTCCTTCATAGCCCGCTTGTGTTATCACATCATATAGTAATCAGACCATCTTCTCGTAGTTTCTTCTCGCATTAACAAGTCAAAGGCATATTATTCTATTTCAAGATACAGACAACGACTATCTACACTATTAAGTAGTTTAGTTAGGCTTCACGGCCGCGACGGGCGGTTTGAATGGGAATAACTGTCTGATTGCTTGGTCAGTTTGTATGCGCTGCTGCATTATCCAAGCAGCCGACGAAAGTTCATCAGGCATGAATGACAATGGGAGAGCTTGACCGTCATCCTGCGTCATCGGTTCTGCGCGAGTTACTTCCCTGTACCACTTCGCTTTTTCTTCGTCTGTGAAGGTGATCCTGATGGGGACCTGTAGCTGTGCAAGGTCCCTCTGAAGCGCTTGGAGCTGTCGTAACTTGATGGCTACTCGGTACGCGTATTCGTCGCCTGATATGTCGGGCACATAAAGAGAGTATATCGATAGCCCGGTTGCCTGAACAAGAGAACCAATCCAGAAACGCCGAGTAGCGCAGTTGCCACGCGGGTTGGGCGCCCTGCGTCCATGTGAGCCCATATTGTAGGGACAATGATACAGTGCTGGGTTGCCTGACCGAACCGTTAGAGTCTTCCAGAGGTAGAATTGATAGAGGGTGTCGTCGAGTGAGCAGCCACAGTGAACAGCCAATGGTCGCCTTTCACCGTAATATCTACGAGAAGTTGCTATCCCTGTTAAGATGTCAGGGCCGTCCGGACCTTTATCCTCCTTACGGTCGTTATAGTGATGGATGCAGCGAATATTTCCTTGTCCCGACGTTAAGAAAGCGATGGCAACTTCAGCAGAAAATGTGGCGGCCATTGGAAGGTACGGCTGGTTTTGAAACACCATTACCTTGAGAACACTGGGTATTTCTATGTTCTCTGTGACAAATTCTGTAATGGCCTCCGCACCTGCTTCTAAAGTACGAGGTCTCAAGTAAGTAACAACATAGATTAAGAATTCGAATTGCTAACTTACCGTTATAAGTCTCCTGGTCCTCCTCGGAGAGATCTCCCCAAACCAGTTTCGCCGCAACTTTGGTCTCCGGTAACTTGGAGCTAGCTTTCGACACCTTCTCGGTGGTCTCCTTCTTCGCACCCGACGCCTTCTTCGCACTGGCTTGTTTCCGAGCTTTAGCAGCCTCACCACTGGGCCCTGAAGAAATTTCTCTAGTGGCGTCCTCGGACTTATTTGAAGTCTTCTGCCTTTTGTACGAGCCTTCGCTCTCGACACGATCGAGTTCATCGTAGTTCATCAAATTCAAGGAGAGTTGGTCACCGTACATGGCGAGCAGTTCATGATGAGGTGGACCTGGCAACGGATGTTGTTCCACAGTGTACTGGACATCCCGACCCTTTCCCTTGGTGGAAACACGGTCAGCACTGGGACTGGCGGCCTGGATATCCAACGGCTCGACGGCGGGCTGGACCTCAGTCTTCTCCTGGTAGAAACACGGTCACTGGGACCGCAGGGGGGCTCGGCACAGTTACTCGGCTTCGTAGGGTCAGCGCGCGGCGGCTGGACATTGAAACCTCGGTCATTGGGACCTATGGGGTGCTGGTCATCCTTTGCCTCAGTAGAATTATGGCCTGAGTGGTTTGGAACAATGTCGCCGAGAGAGGGCGATGCAGACAAGGACACCGTAACAGGGGATCAAAACCTTAAACAACGAAATCTCATAGTTAGTTTTTAGTAGCTTGTGGAAATAAATGTAACTGGCGTACCTTTTCTGCGACGGCAGATACTTCAGATATCTGCAATAAAACGGGATCGATGACCATACGCTCTGTACCCTCGGTTACAGCGGAAGTGGGCGCCAGATCAGATAATGTGATTCCAGGGATATTGTCGTGGTCATCGTCGGACAACATAGGTTCGGTTAACGGGCTGGTTCTGAATGCCCCTGATACTTAGTTATGGTCATGTATAAGACATATGCCAGACGCACCCAAATTCAAGTAAAGCCTCAACCAACGCATTTGCGGCTTTAAGCTCAGCTTTCGTCGCAATTTTGTCGGCTAGATGTGTTTGCAGAAGTTAGTATATGCGGTAACTCGTTTGAAAGTTACCCTGTGCGTACGGTCTGTGTTTGCTCGTCTTTTAACATGATCCCACTTCTTTGTCAACCTCCTCACCTCCTTACGAGCCGCAACCACTGGCATTGTATAAATAAACATTTATATGCACAACATACATTACTTACGTTGATCATTGTTTTGAGACATATTTGAGTGAGTTACGAAGTTGTCAATACTGTGATGTATGTACCGTCCTGTGTGTACGGGGGAAAGCAGGGAAAATAAATTTGTACTGGGCGTACGATAGCATTCATCTTATCTAGGTGATATTGGCCAAACCTTGAATTTCCAATAGGGTGTAAATATGCTGGGCGAGGCTGGGCGACCTCAGGCTACAGAGCGATCACACGGTGGACTGATGGATACACATGTACAAAAGCGGGAAGTGTACCCCCGGTCTTACTACGTACTAGCCAAATCCCCCATATAGAAATCCCTCATTCCCAGATGAGTAGTAATAAGCATCACCAGTTGCGCACATTCCTGGGTTTCGAAAAATTCTTCTGATTGTCGGAGAATATATTCCCGATCTGGAAGTTTTTCGAGGAAGCGCATGGAGCACTGTCGGGCTTGTTCGTATGCGGCCTCTGCTTGTATGATGTCGGGTGCCTCTGAGATGATGCTTGCGTACACCTCTCGTACTGCCTCCATGTTTGGGTGTTGCGGCGAGTCCTTGTCACACAATTTGTCGTAATAGAACTCCAGAAATTCGTCTGTATGAGAGAACTTCATGTCAGTAATGCAAGGTTGGGTCGGGCATATACAAACGATTTCATACCACTCATAGCTTCACCATCACGAGGTAACGCTGGTAGTACTGTGCCAGGTGCGTCGAGCAACGACTGAAACATGTGTTTGATTTCGTCTACTTGATGCGCCAGCATAAGCAAGTGTACATGGACGTCGTTTGGTGAGTTCATATCTAGGAGTTGAGGTTGAGCAGCGCTTGCCATCGCTCTACATATGTGCGTATCGAATGTCTTATCAAGGTTCTTACCAAGACAATACGGATGTTTTAAGTGATAAAATTTTATTCCAATTCCAGAAAGGATTACAGAACGAAATGATGTTACGTCATGTATGTAATTAAGCATCCGAGTCGCTTGAATACACTGCGGCGGCCTCTATCCCAAATCTTGCACATAAGTGCTTCATTTCTGCAGACCGTTGCTTACTCCAAATCTTGTCATGTATACGGTCCATTGCTGATACGAATGAGTTGCAGTTGATTACCTGTTTGGTATTTATGGGACGCTCGTCGAAAAGGCCAAGGCCCGACCCTAGTAAGCGACGGGGAAAAATGTCTGCCGTGTAAGGCTGGATTTGAACAGCAATCATGTGCCGATAATTTCGTATCATTATCTCAGATCTGGACGAATTTAGAAAGATGACTCATATCATATCAGGTCAGATACAAATGGGTACTCACCTTTCACAAGTCACCGAGTCAAGTGCGGTAGGAGCGCTGAGGGTAGGTTGAGATTGTATGGGTGGTTGAGATTGATGGGATCTGCAGTCTTCAATAGTTGCGGACTGAGTGGCAGACTCTGCATTTGACCTAGGTAGCAGAGACGATTAGTAGGCGCCCGTATCTGTATGGATCAACTAGTCGAGTCTTTGAAACGTACTTAGCTCTCAAAGCCGCCCGCCGCTTTGTCATGCGTTGCCTCGCCTTTTCGTTCTCAGCCTCTTTATTCCTGGTTACAAATTATACTTGTAAGCAGTAGCCAAAAGGCATATCCCAACGTACCTTAGGTAGTATGCATGACTGGCCATTGCATGTGCTTTGCGCTGGGCTTCAGAAGGTTTTCCTTGACTGGGAGCATATAACTAGAATGTGACAGGGAATATGTTTCCTAGACACACCTCGTTGCTCGTTTTTTGGCCATGCGAATACGTGCTTTCTCTCTCTCTCTCTTGATTTCTTTGCACGACGTCAGCGAAGATATTTCAAAAGCACAAAAGCGCTGACCTTAAGTAGTAGTTCCCGCTGCTAAAAGAGCGACTATATCTCCTGACTGATTGTTGGGCATGGTCTTCAGTGAGGGAACGATGATTGATGACGTTGGGCATGTGGAGGGTGTAGTTAAGGTGAAAATTTATGGGGATCACACCGCTACAAAGCATATATACCTGTCGTACTACAAGTACAGAATATGCTTAATTTAGAATGGCCGTACTCTGGGTACGCTCTGACTTTCGTACTTTTCGTACGCTTTAGAAGTCTGTACGCAAGGTACAGTATTTCGTGATCCTATCTTAGCGTACTGTTGGTACGCGCTTATTATCGTACGCCTCGTACGCTTATGTCCATTGCACTACATGTTGTACTTGTAGCACGCTGTTCTCGTTGTACAAAGAGTACGACTGAGAGAACGCAGAGAGGTTATTATACTCTAGGTACTACGTGCAATGTTACATGTCTATGGTGAGTCCCGGAACAACATCCGCTCAACCTCCAAAGAATCCTGAACCATTTCTCCAATGCCCTGGAAGGGCCGGCTGCGTTCTTGATAGGACTCGTCCTCGACTTCTTTATTTAACCTATTTCGTAGTCGTTCTTGCAAGTCATATACACGACGACAAAGAGCCCACAATTCTTTGCTCTGCGCTAAGTCCTCGAGTTCAAAAGCAAGTGACCACTGAAACCAGATGGGTCAATAACAAGGTTGTAACAAGGGAGTCAAAGGCAAGTCTACTCACAATACGTTTCCCAAGATGCTCCATACTCGTGTGCATGTGAACTCCCTTAGCTACATCGTACGGTTTCTCCGTGTCCAACAGATCTTCACCATTCATGTCCATGTAGTAATCAATCTCGAAATCAAATTCCGAGATTATGGAACGCCTCTCGTGTTCCGTGAACTGACCCCATACCCTGTACAGCGGAACATTGACGCCGCAAGGAAAGTACAGGAATCCGCGCCTTGGTTGATCTTCTGGGGAGCTGGACATGGTGATAGCTTGCCACGGATTTCTTATCAGTAGTATGTTCCAGTTATGTGCGTGATATATCTATCTGGCAAAGTTCAATCGCTGGTGATAAGCATTCATTCCCACGTGGAACAGCCTCGGCCACTATAAATTATTGTACGTGGTGTACGCTACTTAGTATTGACGAGGTCTGTACCTGATGTACAATTAAAATATCGTACCTGACGTACAATATATATGGCATAGGTCATTTGCGTACCAGGCGTACAATAACAAGTCTTAAAATAGGTCCAAATATCATTCCCATATGGTAGGTACGTACATAGGGCTATTTTTATCATGCTTCCAGAAGCATGTAACGGTCGATCATTAAACGTCGTCGATTATGAAAGGTTTAAATCTGTAGGTGCACCTTATGTACCCTTTAGTAGAAGCCTCTGATTAATAATGTCTTTTTGAGGATGCTGCTGTACCGACAAAAGTGGTAGGTTATTGACCTCTTTGGCAACTCTTTGGATTCACTAAGTTTTCATAAGTAGGGGAGTTCAGGGACGGGCTGACTGTGCATGATGGGTGGGGAAGGAAGAGACGGTAGGATTGAGGGTAATGGGAGCATGCCGCTCATTTTATTTGTCGTACCATACGTACGGTCTTTCACCGGTCACCGTTCGTGCGGTACGATATTTTATTGGTGCGTCAGGTGACGCGTCCCCACGGATTTTTGTACCCAGGTCCCAGGGGACAAAAACTTCGTACCATACGTACGGTCTTTCACCGGTCACCGTTCGTGCGGTACAATGTTTTATTAGTGCGTCAGGTGACGCGTCCCCACGGGTTTTTTGTACCCAGAGGACGAAAACTTGCACTGTACCTTGAGTACAATAAACCGGGTGGTATATACCAAATAAGCGTCTATTTCTCGCGCCTCATATACCCTATGAAAGTCTGTTTGTACCCTCAGCAGCCTTCCACCATGACCAGCATGTTGCATACATAGTCTGGGGCTTGATTGCATGTATTAACTCTTAGAATAGGTTATTTTGTTAATAATAACATGGTTTTCCATATTGGGCGCTTAACAGAATGACGACTAAGCGCCCTAGACCCTGCCCATCTGTTAAGGTTGCCTGCAGGCATTGCTTCTTGAGCTTGTTCTAAGATTCTGGAGATCCTCTTCACCATGGATACTAACGACTAATAGCCTACTTGAATGTATATAATGACTGAAATCTGAGCTACTTTCACCCCACAAGCCATGGAGCTTCTTTTCTACAAGTCCTTCCTACCTAAGTGGTCTGCAGAGAACCAAGAATACCTTAAGAGGATAGAAGAAGCCATGAAGCACCTGCAGGATGTGGAAGGACTTGCTGATAATGAGAAATTTGTGGTATTGTCAGTCTTTTATATTCATCTATCTGTTTTTTACTGTGCTAATATACTGAATTGATCTACAGTCAAGGTTCACACACAAGCAACTCGTGTGGAGGATCAAAGCACATGACAGCGCGTCTGTACGGCATCTCAGATCGACTGACAGGCACATTGCATTTCGGTATCGAGGGTTGGGGGGGCAAGTTCGAATATTTCGCTCATCAAGATTCGACGACAGAAAGCGCCCGATATGACGATTTCAAGGAGGTGGTGCAGCTTATATACACTCAGACGGAGGTACGACCTTCAGTATTCCAGCCTGTATGTTCTTAAAATATTTTTAGGATGGCCAGACGTACAGTTACAAAAAATATGTTTATTGATACCCATGTACCGTCACGAACGAACGTACTTGAGGTACAAATGTTTGTTGTCAATGTTTATGTAATGTAAGGACTCTATAGTAGGTACGCCAGGCGGGGTGCGCGACACCGTACAGCGCGGGATGCTCAGTCACGGTCGCGGCGGTGCTCCTTTGTTCCGCCCATCGATAATCGGTTATACGAATTTATGGCTCACAGCCGCTACAGACTCCGGTTGTGGGCCCCGGACGCCAACTGAAATTTGGGTGATATAGATCTATCCGTCCCTGCGCCGCCTTGGCCTCAACTTCTCGGCGCTTAAGAAAATCACGCTTGGGTTCTTCACCGGTTCTGCTGCGATGATCTGGGCCGCGGTACTACAGCACTACATCTACAAGACTAGCCCATGTGGTGATCAGGCGTCTTTGTGTGACGGAGGTTCTCCGCTCAACGTGTGGATTCAAAGCGGGTCGTACGTACCTCCGCGTATCAACTCTGCAAACGCGTAGCATTAAATATTTGGCAACGAAATAGATACATCCTAATCGCAATCAGCGAGATTCTCGCCTCGATTACTGGACTCGAATACGCCTTTACCAAGGCACCGAAGAACATGCGCTCCTTGGTCATGGCCGTCTATCTGTTCATGTCTGCGGTTGCGTCTGCACTTGGAGAAGCGTTTGTCTGTAAGTATACCCGCCACCACTCTCGTCCACGGGAAGCTAATCCATGTAACCTTAGCGCTCTCTACGGATCCCTTGCTTGTCTGGAACTACGGCGTTATGGCTGTGCTCGCCGGCGTATCCGGCATCTTGTTCTGGTGGTCCGTACGTGACCTCGACGCTCGCGAAGACGAGCTCAACAACATGGTTGGCGGACATATCAGGAATGAGAAAGGCAAACTCTGATCGCGACTTTTGGTCTCGGATTGGAGCATCAGCTAACTTTAATGAATGTTACAATACACTTGTACGAATTATTATGCAATATATACCGCTTTATCCAATCGTACAAGCAGGTGATGAATATTGAATGTTCGTGCCACGGTTGATAAGTATCATGGCTCTCCTATTTGTGATCTCTCATGCAGTCGTAACAGCTCATTTTCTGCAGCATTTCTGGCATGTTCCCATATACGGACTGTCCTTGGGGGCAGGTCTGTCTTGAATAAAATAGAGACGAAACAAGAAAACTTTTAGTTATGTATTTCAAGGTATGAGATATTCTTCGAACGAGGGCGTACAAGGCTGTATACGGTGTTCCGACCATGATAAGTTTATAGCAAATCAGAATTTTCAGGCTCTGTAGGAATGATTCGCGCTGATGGTGTGGCAGTCTCTTGTGCTCTCCTGTGCTGCATGGAAAATACATTACCGTAGAGTACCACCTAGTACCACAGGTCTAGTATCGAGAAGCATACATATCAAATGAATCTGATAACTTATCCTGAAATCAATCGAGTAGTGGATTATTCTCTGCAAAGTACTCATGAGAATCAGCATTCAGAACGGCCCGGTCCGCGTATACTAGAGCAAGGAACTGGCAGGCTTGTTGTCCATAGGAATAATCTTGTGTACCCCCAGCATTAGCGACGAAGTGCGATGCTTCGTGAATAAGGGTTCCACCCTGCAGACGTCACCATATAAACGATTCCGTTTCTTGCGCGAGTGTCAAGAAACGAACTAACCTTGGAGTCTGTGCCATTCATTGGCGCATCCCAAAATGCCCCGCAGAGGTATATACGGCCAAACCTGGCTTGTTCGCGTTATACAGCTAATCTTTTTTGACGTCTTGCAGGACTTACTCGTTCGGATAGACATAAGCATACACATTCGACATGTCACAGCCGCAATCATATGTAAATCCGCCAAAGTCGTTTGTGCTGATCGCCGCGAACTGCGCTGCAACGAGGTCGCGGCGGCTTTGAGCGTATAGCCCGAACCATGTACTATAACGCTCTGTTCCAGGAGCTGAAAGGGCTGCGGCATAGGCGGATGACTCTCTTGCGTACGCCTGAGCAACTTGAGCGGCTGAAACAAGAGAAGATGACTGATCGGAAGTACAGTCGATGAAGACTGGATCGGTAGTAGGTGTCGCGGTTCCCGTCAGGGATTCAGATGTTACGGTGGGAGAATTGATTTCGGTAGCGGAAGGCGCTTCGGAGGTGGAAGAAGCTTGTGGGTTTGTTAAAAAGATAGTAAAAGACGCCAGAGAGGCTGGGGTTACCACCGTTATACCAGAGGTCCCATTTATAATGTAAAATGTATTATTTCCAGTAACATTGTACGCTCCCGGTGCCAGGTTAGACAGGTCATACACCTTGGACACTGTCAGAAGTGTAACTTGTTAATCGAGGATTCGAGAACATAAGTTGCAATATGGAACTCACAGTCGTGCTCGATTAACGTACTCTGACCAGGTTGCAGAGTTTTCAAAATATCAGGTTGCAATTCTCGCCTGCCACTATCGGCATCTCGGGCTTTGACTCTTGCCCCAATAAAGCGCGGAAATACTTGCTTCCCGGATGCGTCACGGAAGGTCCATATATCGGTGGGGAGAGGAGAAAGCAACCCTCGTGGATCTTTCAGTAGAGTCGTCTCTTTTGGGGAGGTATTCTTCACATTTATGCTAACAAGGAGAGGTAAAGCGTTGCCCTTGCTTAGTTTCGGGGCTGACCAAAGGTTCGGAAATCAGCTGTAGAGCGCTCGTAGGACGTTTATCTCACCTGAAGTGGTTAACTGTAGCTGACCATACACTGGGAAGAAACCCTGGATGGATAACACTGAAAAAAGGTAAATCACAGTCGTTCGCATGGAAAGAAACCTTTTGAAGGCGGTCATCAATGAGACTTAAAATAGGACTAACGATGTGGCTGACATTCCGGCTTCTGCTTCGGCGAATACATTATTTGGTACATAGCGTAGACTAGGCACAATCATGACGAAGCTCCGGAATTTGCGTTCGCGAGACGCAGCATAAAGTAATTCACCCTCGTATAAAGCATTGCAAATTCAGCCTTCGCGGAGTTCAGCCTAGTTGCGCAACCAAAGCGAAGGGTCCCGTGCAGATCATACACCTTGATGGTGAATGCTGGAAAGGACAGTCGGCCAAGAGCGATACTCGTAGGCGAATCTAAAAAGCCTTAGCATCGTCCAATCGCGGGTTCCTGGGCATCCTGCGGTACATACAGCTACGCCGGTAAGAGAAATACAAACAAAGATGAGACTAATTGGGCGTACCCTGTTTGCATAACATCTTTCAGTTTCGAAGAAACGTCCACAGGGCTTCTCACCGGCGAAGATTTTCTTTTCGCAACAGAGCTTTCAAGTCCTCTAATTTCTTCATCGCTCGGCTGACAGAAGGGTGTGATACAGCCTTCCTGGGCCCAAAGCGATGTGCAAGCCGAGCAGCGACAGCTTCAGCATTTTCTGCGTCTTTCGCATACAAGAAACCGTGCATGACGTTCACGTAGAAGGGAATGTCGGGTTGCATGTGCAGATGTTTTCGGGAATCGGAATGCATCCTTCTTGACGCCCCTTTCTTTTCAGGTGTGGAATCTTCCGCTTCCTGGTCCCCTGTCATTGCCCACTCGACTATCGACCCATTCTCTACAGCGTCGACTATCGCCCAAACCCGTTCCACGCTCTGCTTCGCAAAGGCGTTTTCCTCCTGCGGGAAGCGCTCCCGCCGTCTATCCCGCCCAAATTCGGCCCACGACCGCGCCAGCGAGCTCCAATGGAGGATGCCCGGCCAGAGGCCGAGGCTACGCATATCCTCAACGATCCGTTGACACCAGTGTGGACCAAAATGGCGCATCCCGTGGTGCATGAAATAATGGAACGTTGTCGGCAACACCCGGGAGCCAAACCGCGTAGGGTGGTCTATTGCTGGTATGTCGACAGCTGGTGCATGCTGAAGTGCCACCTCTTCGCGGGGGTCGGTACCTTGGCGGGAAGGTAATGTGTGAGAGGGGGGAATGTCCAGTATCGCATCAGGGCGGGCAAACGCGACTAATTCCTTATACAGGTCTTCTACGAGGTTGGCGTTGGGAACGCCTCCGTCTCTGATAGTGAGGAGCAAAAGTGCCTCCCACACCATTGCAGATTGCTCGAGGTCCGGCCACAGCTTGCCCCGCGGGAGCACGCTGTGTTCGTTGAACCCAGTTATCCGCGACACGGACTCACCGTATCTCCTCTGCAAGACATCTTCATATGTGCGCTTTACCCGATCCTGGGGAACGCCAGATGCAAAGAAATGCTCCACGAATGTACGCACGACCATGTCCGGGCGGTTAAAGCTGCGATAAAATCGCATCTCTGCCCAAACGACTTGTTTGGTCGCTCTGAAGCTCGTACGAAGAGCCCGGGAGAGAAGAAGTCGAGGCGCGGATGTACGTCCGCCCGTGACTGTGTTGTAGGTATGCAGGAAGGAGTGTAACACTTGAGGCATGGTACGGTGCGGATCGGGATCATCGAAATGAGAGCAGATGTACCGCAGCACATGAGCGAGCGAATCGGCAGGCGGTGGAGGAGGGAGAGGACCATCAACTGCCATGGAGGACGCAGCTTTGGAGACAATTCCCCTGGCATCCTCCAGCTTTTTTCTGATCTCGCGTAAAGCTTCGATTCGTGGAATAACGTTTCGGTACTTCGCATTTGGGCGGAGTGTCTTAAGCAGGAAATCGTAAGTCGCTAGAGTATATGCGTAACGTCGTTTCGTTTTGACTGGTGGCAGCAGATCAATCGCTTCATCCAACCTGTTGGCATTAACAAGATAACGCACGGCGAGCCCGCCCAAGTTTTCTGTCACATATGTTTCCCGTCGTTTGCCTTTGCTGTGGTGCCAATAAACCATATTCCTACGGGTTAAGTTGAGGAGGAATGGTTTGATCCGATGTGGTGGCAAGTGGGTGAACAGTGGGGGGAGAAATTGTTTGAGGGCGCCATTTCCGAAGCCTTTCGCCGCGAGAATCAGGGCCGCCCGCTCCAACAGAGCGAGGTTAAGCGTGGTGTCCTGCAACAGGATACGCCGCAGCTCAGTGAAATCATGGGTATACTGGCGTTCATAAGCACGCGGAATGTGGCGGAAAAATTGTGTAAACTTTTGCATCTTGGTTGGCATCGGTATGTCGGAGCGTAAAACTGCAAGTGCGGCGTCATAGAACAAGGGAGACCTTTTTAATGTAGTTTCCAAAAACCGCATCTCATGAAGCAGTGTCGACGCTTGAAGAATGCGGTTTTCAGCGAGCAGGGAATGGAGTGCTTCGGAGGAGGTTTTCTGAAGGGTTATAGCATCGGTCAGAGCCTCGTAATCCTGTGATTCATCTTCGAAAATCGAGGATCCGTCTTCAACATAGTCTGGTAAAATGGCAGGCTGTTTCTGTTCTAAGATCTCGGCAACAGTAGGAGGAGCTGGCGGGTAGTGAGCGAGCACAGTCTTGTAGTCTTCTGAGACGTCTTCGAACACGGCGGAAGTTGTCGGCGGTGCTCTCGTGGTATCTTCCGTCTGGGAAATCGTCGTTCCTTGGGGTAGATACATAGAGGCAGAGAACGGACGTTTAGAGCACATGAACGATAAACGAGCCCATCGTATCTGTGGCCTTATAAAAGGCATTACGACCCCTCGCGAAGTGTTTTGGTTCTGAACTGGGAGAAATTTTCAGCCTAACAGAGCTGAAGGAGTTGTGAGATGTGAAGTCAAGTTTTCTAATATTATTTACCTGATGCTATGATTTCATTGAGTAAATAGAAGTGAGCGTCTGTGGAAGTGGAAGGAGTGGCTTGAAGGAGAGCAAAAGGGTAACTCGACATGTCCATCTCGTGGCCTCGTGACCTCCGTTGCCACCGAAGTGCATGGCTCGAAACTTGCTCAAATTCTTATTCATGCCAAATTTTATTAAGAACTCCACAAAAATTAACCTCAACTACGCATACGCATACTAAGCCAAAGATGCATTTTTTCTTCTGCGGGTGGTCCGCCGGGAAGTACAACAGAGAACGTACTAAAATAGATCGGAGGCGTTCCGGGTTCGTCTTTGTAATATCAATTGGCCTCTGCGGCCTGCCCCAATAATATTAGATTTAACGTGATACCAGCATCTCTGAATCTGATGATCACTGGCCATGCCTTCTCCTCAACGCCCAGTACACTTCAGACCAATACCAAGGCCAGCGAGAATAGCAGGAAGGCGACGAGGCCAACGATAGCAACAATACATGCCACCAGCGATGAATCCGAATGCCTCTGACGCTCCAGCTGAAGTGTCGGATGGGTCAGCGGCAGAAGGAGAAACGGTAGAGGTGGCGGGAGCAAAGGAGCGTCAATCGAATTCGATCTGTAGTGGGGCTGACACGCTGCTCGCTCTTTTCACCTCGGAGCAGTCCAAGCTTACACAGGCATATGTAACGTCTCTCAAGGAGATTGAAGACGACTACAAGCAGATAAAGGCCCAGTCCTCCCAGGCAGTAACCAATGCAAAGGCAGAGGTAGCACGCGTAAAGGCAGAGGCTGCACAGGCGCAAGAATTAGCCAATTCTCGTATCTCTGCACTCGAACAAGAGCTACGACGAGCAGGGGAGAGGGAGTTGTCAACATTGACGGAGCTCGAAGCACTTCGTCTACAGAATAAACACGTACTGGGGGCACTGTCTGCCGTTGGTATTGAATTTGTTGACGGACAGCTGCAATTCAATGCCCATGCTGCGGCTATCGTCGATAACTATGTCAAGGATGCACGGAAGCAGGAGGAAGAACTGAAGGATACTAAATCCCCACCGCCGAATGATCTACAGCCTCTCGATCCAGACCGGTTTTTTGACGGTCTTAAAGGTCTTTTGAACAGAAATCCTGAACAAACGGAATCCATAGAACAGCCTCCGGTTCAGTTGCAAAAAGGTGAACTTCCTTTAAATCATATGTATGGAATACATCTACATATCTTTTACAGGGAAAAAACCAACGAAGACACCCTTGTCCCCCTCTTCGTCTCCGCCAGCCAAGCATCGGCGACGACGACATTAATTTTTAATTTGGCTCTCGTTATACCCATGTTTTCATATGTTTTGCTTGTTAAAGGGTTCTTTATCGTCCATTTGCTTTCTTATAACATCTTCAGAACTATGCATATCACACCGGACTTGAAAAAAATCCTATTCCGAGTTCATTAATACCTGTATCGTGAGTCGTGAAACACCATTTGTTCTGTCAGCGAGTTATTACATCGGCGTCGGATTCAGCAGCAATTCCTAAGGCTTGTAGACATGCGGTCACAGGAGACAAAAGCGAGCAGAAGCTACGTGCCGGCATTGCAGTGCAAGCTGACAATTGAACACAAAAATATCTGATGCACCAATCCATGCCGCACTACACCTGCAATTAAAAATGTGGCAGAACCAAATATATGCCCATGTCATAGAAGTGGCCCCTAAAACTTCTGGCAGGTTCCCTTGACGTTGGTGTATTATTGGATGGGTTTCACTAACTGGGTCATATGCGGCGCGGAATACGGGCAGTGGTTTTCCTTCTTTGTACCGGGAGGCTATACACACGGAACGCTTCAGAAACGTAAACAGTGGCGACGTCAGAAACTGGGCAGCGTGTCTTCACTGTCTTGCAACTTGCGGCGTCAAAGAATTTCGAGTGACCAGTCCGTCGGGACATAATGTCCTGTTCAGGAATATGTGTAGGAATGCGATAATGATATAAAGTCTCTGACTTTCTTATCGTTTCATTAATCACGAAGCTCGCCTACAGAACAGAAAGACAAGAGAATAATGACTATCTCTAACGACACTGTGAGAGGCAATTAATATTTACCAACAGTCACTTATTTGTTCTTCCACAGTTGTCCCCAGTCCCGAAGGACAGTATACGCCAAGTAATTGCAGAGATGCTGCAGAAAATGGGCGTACCATACAGAGTAACACCCTTCAACGAGAGGTTGCATGACATATGCGTCAAGCGAGCTCTTGCTATGGGTTGGCCAATGGGAACCGATCCCTCCGTCGTTTCTCTGCGTCCATTCATCAAAGGAGGAGTCTGCGTAGCCGCCACCTCGTATGGGCACATAAAAGACGAAGCTACGCTCACGTACATTGCGATGAACGGGGCGTTTGTTCTCTGCATCGACGATGTGTACGAGAGAGACAACGAGGGTGTGCGCATGTTCGTGGAACGATTCATCCGCGGCGAAAAGCAGTCGCAGCATATATTGGACAGCCTTGCAACCTTGCTTAGGGAGACACCTGATCATTTCGAACCCGTCGCTTCCAGTATTATTGTCACTGGCATGCTCAATCTGGTTAACGCATCGACTTTGGAATACCAGACGAGAGGAATGGAGGTGTGTTGATATTTCATCTTGGAGCGGGTCAAGTTATGAGGCTTACGAGCGCCTGTCTAGTCATCCATGGATGCACACTTGTACCCTGCTTTCTCGCGAAGAATGTCGGCGGCGGCGGAGTCATATGCACTTATGATATTCCCAAGACATTTACCACTACAAAGCTACGTTCAGGTCAGTATCCCCAGGTATCTTAATGAACCATTTCTGAAATAAATTTCAGTGTATACAAGAGGCTGCCGACTACTTTGCATATGCCAAGTGAGCTTCAATGCATTTCGCCGTCCGAGTCTGTTCTGATCCTCTCTCGTTGAAGTGACGTACTCTCCTTTTACAAAGAAGATGTTAGAGGAGAGACTACCAATTATGTCTCGGTATTGGCTCGGTGCAATGGCATTTCAAAGATAGCGGCATTTCAACAGGTCGCGAATGAAGTTGCTCATCTAGACGCACAAGTCTGCAAAATTCTGAGGGACTCTCAGGATGCATTGGATGCGTGGAATAGTTTCAAAGCTGGCTATGTCTACTTTCACACTTCTCTAGATCGATATCGCTTGAATGAAGTCATGGAAATTGGGAAAAATAGTATAATTCATAATTAACCAGCGTATCTAGACACATCCTGAATGTCAAGTACCGGATGTTAGACAGTTGATATTCTGCAAATGTAAAGTCGTGGGTGTATACAACTTAGACTTCGAATTGTGTCGTCCTTTTTATGTTAGTTTCGAAAGGAATTCAAAGTGTAAGAGATTTATAATTAATATGGACAATCACAAGTACATCATTGCAAGTACATCGCATAACCATATGCATAATTGATCCTATAGGTAAAAAGTCACAAGCTGCATTCCATGCAGTTCCAATTCTGCAATTGGAACACTCCTTGTGTTTCTCGTAGTTTTCAGCTGAAAATGTTGGGGGTGAGCTTGCCCTAAAAGTCTAGCTTGGGTGTCAGGTCCTAATGCTCGCGATCTCTGTGGCGTCTGGATGATAATCCCAAAGCAAAATTCAGGGAGTATGACCGAGCCATCCATTATCCCAAATGTAAGGACAGCAAATGTTTTCCGCAAAATACGACCGTCAGTAACCTCTGCGGCCTCCCTATCTTCGGCTGGAACTAGAGTTGGAGGCTCTTCTGTATAAAGGCAACTGTCGAGCATATAGAAGTGGTGAAAACAGTAGGAATTTTGTTTGTTCACCGACCGAATTTTCGTCATCCCATAGAAGTCTCCTTTAGGTTTATAGCCTGAATCGTCCTGTTCTATTGTAATCCGTGACGGCATAAGCAGGACCTGGACGCGTACTCCAAGGTGTGTCACCAAAATCGGCTCCGGTGGTATATAGTAATCCAGTTGTGTTCCCCAGTCGCGAAAATCAAAGTAGATATTTCGGAGTGAATATCTAGTGATAGACTGCGGTATAAGGGTATCCTCAAATAGATATGACCGGTTAAAGAAATCCAAGACGTGCTTTTTTGTGGAAAGTAATTCCCGGAATAGCCTTTCCAATGCACGGGTTGACCCCTCGCCATACGCCACTGAGATGTTCACTCCCAATAAACCAAGTAGCGAGTACGCTGAGTCCTCTTCCCGAGTAACCTGACGACGAGATGCCATTTGCATTCTGTGAGAAAGGGGAATTTTGTCAATCTCTCCTCGCTTGCATAGTGCCAATTCTTGTCTGGTGATAGAAGTCTCTGATTGAATTAAAGATTGAATAGTATCGTCTTCGCCTGAGCCTAGCTGTATCCAGTTTTTGTTGTAAAAGAATAAACGTTTCGGCGCAAGGAGCTCCTGCAGAGTCCATCCACGGGTGAACCAGGCATCGTGGCGTCCATGGTCCACGTTTTCTGTTTCTGAAAGGAATGTGATACATACCTTGGACCCGCGATACCATTTGTACATTGACCTAATAGATTCATCTAGCTCAGAGCTGCTGTCCTTGTCTATGCAAACTGTATCCAGCCAGCCCAAAGTTATGCCATGGTCGCGAGCTGAGACTGTGCAGAAACCGGCTATTTTGGCATATCCGAGGGGATTTTCTAACCGTTTCTTCCAGTCACCGAAAACCACATCGCCGGGTGACCCTCGTATCCAAGTGTGAGACAAGATCGAATAGTGAGTGCCGTATTCAATAGCTTCGGAAACTAATTTGTTCATTCTGTTACTCCTTGGGTGGTTTGGATCCCATGAGACCACTTCGCCTTGAAGGTGAAGAGCATTCAGCCACTCGCGTTGAAAGCTATGCTTCGCCGTCTCCTCTTTCACACTTTGTAGAATGCGACTGAAGATTTTATCGCGACCAATGAGCCTTGGATTAAATCCTGTAATGTCAAATTCGAGAAGGCGGATTGGCATGTTATTGAAGACATGGGCACGAGTTTTGGTGAGGATCATAGACTCAAACTTATTCATAGGTAGACCTGGCAAGAGTACTACAATTATTCGGTGCTCCTTATACCGTTGACAAGTTCATTAATTTCTTACCTGACGGCACTTGCGGAATACTTACACCTGCTTCTGCTTCATTCACGCCTTGGGGTATATCGGGAGAAGGTCCTATCAGAGTGTCACAGCGTTCGAGAAAGCCACCCTAAACAGTTGTAGACATAACATGCCTTGATCAGTTGCAGTCGAAGGATTCGCGTTCAACGCATCATTTACTGAGTCTTGGTCGTTGGCAGTCACTGTAATTCATGCATAAGAAAGTCATTTTTAATTGCCTAAAATAGTCGTTCCCAGTACCTGCTACAAATGGTCGAGTGTCCCGATTCTCGGAAGACGCGGCCTTTGCATGTATTGAAGACAATACGGCTGCTTCAACGAATTTCTTCATAGCCGAGATAAGTGTCTTTCCTTCCGTTCCATTTTCGACTATCATATAGTAATGAGAACAGAAGAAATATACACAGACCAAGCCAATCACCATCTGCAAGACACGAGAAGACAGCACTGCTATCTTGATAGCTCTCGAGTCATTCTCCATAGTAAGTAGAGTAATACTGCGAGCAGACCTTCAGAGTCCAGGCCAATTTGCGACGTGATCAGAGGACGGATAAGCGCCAGCAGGCTCGTCAAAAGGTTTTTCTCGAGATCATCTTTTTCTGCAGACATTACCTCTACAGACTGCATCATAGGATAATTAGTCACGTTAGGATGAAGGTGATTACGCACACCTACTCAACCGCTACCATGTTAAACTGTTTGAGGCCACGCTGGCTAGCAGAGGATCAAGGGCCTATTCCAAGCCTACTCGGCCGTTATTCTTGATGGTTCAAGGATAGCGCGAGGAGCTCTGTTAAGACGGTTGTTGGTGGTTGTTCAATGTAGAAGGGTCGAAAGCGTGCAATTGGCGCTAGGTTCTTGCGTTGCCGGAGATTGCCGACTTTCCTGGCAAGACCTCCCATCAAATTTTAAACTTGCTTCCTGTCCAACTTCAAACCAACTTAGAACCTCTTAGGATTTGCTTACAAGCTACGTTTCACCTTTACATATAACACAGATCTACAATGTCATTTCATTTTGACTTCATTAGAAAAATCGCAACAACCTCTGACTAATGCAAGAATCTATCATTTGTTCGGTTTATAGATCAAATATGCTTCAGCATGTTATGGGACAACACCCGCCTAGAAAACCAACTTAATAGAACTGAACCCTAATTCCTTCCGCCAGCTCCAGTCCCTGCAGCAACGCCTTCCGCCAAACCTTGGACAACGACACTAGGTTCCGTGTTGCCAGCAAAGCCCAGGTGTTCATACCACTTGAGCCACTCCTCCGCGCGCACACCATCCTTCCGCTCGTCCAGCAGTCCAATAGCAATATCAATAACGTCAGCGCGGCCAGTTGTCCACCACAGCACCGTCGCGCCGCACGTAGGGCAGAACTCCCTGAAGCGCCCGGGGCTCGTGCGGTAGCGCTTCAGCCCCTTCGGGCGGTTCACGGGGTTGAAAAAATCAAGCGGCTCGGTGCTCCCGACCTCGAACACGTTAGTGCGTGGTACGAATGCCCATGAGTGCACCCCGAACCCGCCCCCCGTGCGGCACTGGGTACAGACGCAGTGGCCCGCGAGGTAGCGCATGCCCTTGTGCGCCGGGATGTCGAGTCGCCCGGAGATGCTCGCGGTGCGCGGGCGCGGGGACAGCCACCACTTCTCGTCCCTCGGGTTCCGCGCCGTCGCCAGGCGCGTATGCGACTTCGGGTGGATGAGGTCGGGGTACGATGCGCGCGGGACGCCCGACAGGTGGTTTGGCCGGGTGATGTAGAAGTTATTCGCTCCGCAGTGGCAGTGGATATCCATCTTGTCCTCGCTGGCCGCGTCCTTCCTCGTCGGGATTTCCTTGGACCGCCAGCCCATGGGAAGCTCCTCGCTGCCCTTCTCTGTCGAGTAGCGCGGCAGGCGGACGCCGTTGATTGTACGAAGATGGTCGGAGAAGCCGCCGTCCATGGTCTGCTCGACCCAGATGTGGCAGCTCGGGAGGGCGATGCTTTCTGTGTCGCTGACGGACGACGACGAGACGCCCCATTTGTCGTCCGTGAGGTTAAACATGTGCGCAGAGCAGTTTGAGCAGAAAAAGCGCATTGCATTTTCGGAGATGCGGTACTTCGTCATGTCGGTAGTGTTTGGATCAACGGGGCGTGGGGGATGTCTAATATGGGGCGGGCCTTCGATGGGGAGGTAGCAGGCAGCCATTTCTCCAGAGACATGTCGGCAGACGCTACAGTGACATATAGACGACTGTATAGGAATAGACGATTTTCTGAAGTGGACTTGGAGCGTAATGATCCCGCAGAAACATCTCGCGGTCTTCCCAATGAGCTCGTCGTCGGACATGGTGGTAAGATGGGGAGGAAAGTCGATTCATAACAAGCCATTAGGTACATTACAATGTCTGAGACATAACTTAACCCGCGCCTTCGGTACGGCCATTCACAGGGCCGGTGACTTCAGTCCTTCCAACAGTCCTCGCACATACGCCTCATTAAATCCCTTCTCTTGGTAGCCAACGCGGTCGCGATGCCACTCGAGCCAACTTTCCAACCTCGCTCCTTCCCTCTTCTCGTCAAGGACTCCTACAGCGACATGAATTAATTCGGGCGTTCCTGTCTGCCAGGAGAAGACCGTCGCTCCACATGTCGCGCAAAATTCACAATATTCGCCTGGACTTGAGATATACTGTTTCAATCCACTGGGTCGCTGCGAATCGTCTGACAGATTCAACAGCGTGTCCGAGTTCGCCTTCACGATATTCGCGAGCGGGATGAACGCCCACGACGCGATCGTAGATCCGGTCGCCAGGCGGCAGAATGTGCACATGCAGTGCCCGGCGAGGTACTTGGTGGGATTTGGTGAGGAAGGTGGGTATAGCCACCACTTCTCGTCTTTCGTGTTTTTAATAGTCGATAGACGGGTCCCTTCGTGCTGATGAATCAAGTCTGGGTATGCAGCCGAGGGAGCAAATGACGCCTCCGAAGGACGGGTGACTTCGAATGAGATAGTACCGCAATGACAGTACCCCTTCACTCGGCCGCTATCATCCTGTCGTTTATCGAGTGCGTCGGATGTCCAGGGGAACGGAACCTCTTCAGTACCAACCGCATCTTTGTGCCGCGGCAGCTGCACCCCATCTGCAACCCTGAGGTGGTCCGCCAGCCCTCCGTCAAGTGTGTCCGAGATGAACTGATGGCAAGGTCTACTAAAGATGCCGTCAAATCTCTCCAGCACGCCGACCGTCACAAACCATCCTTCTCCGCTATCCGAAGCAAAGAATAGGTACGCCGAACAAGACTTGCAGAAATATCTTGTGGCCTTATCGGAGGACCTATACGCCGTGAGGTCGCCGAGGTCGTACGGCGTCTCCGCTTCCTCTACACGTGTCGACGGAGGGGCCAACTTCCCGTCCTTTGTTGACGCAATATTTCCATGGTGTGTGATTATCTTCCCATCCTCCTCGTCACCGCTGTGCGACCCCATCCGGCTCGGAGCCTGGCTCTGGCTGCGACTGCTGTGGACGCTCAACCCATTGTGCGTCCGTTCTAGCGGCACGCCTTTGATAGGTATGTGCTGCATGGCCATTTGGCCTGATAAATGGCGGCAGGTCGAGCAATGGCAAAAGTCGATCATGACTGGGAGCGACGAGGTGTCGAACGCAACTCGAAATGCGTTCAACTCGCATTGGCAGGACGCATTCACGTAGGTCGTCATCGTGTCCTAATAGCTCTGGCGATAGTGATGTTTTATACTTCAGTACCAATCCAAAGATGACCATTTGAAGTATACTCACAAATAGTTAGTTTGCAGTTGGTGCTGCGGATTATTGTCAGTAGGTACTAAGTTGGCTGTAAAGATTTATATAGCAGCAGGAGCGGCGGTTGGAGAGGCCAGTGATGTATCTGTTGTCGATGACGATGTAATGCCAGTGGGGATGATATGTGCATACGAGATCATTTTTATACTTCCCCGGTGTGCGCGTAATGCGATGGGGCAGGATGGGGCGGAGAATCTAAACCACAATGAGGCAAGTATAGCTATGGATCACGTTGACGGAATGGGTCCGAAATATGCATGGGCCGGTCGAGATTGGGCTTAGAATTTCCCGGCACGATGACCTATGACATGATCCTTTCATAGTTTTCATAGGCTTCGCACTTGAGGCGGCTGGACCAAGTTAATGAAGATCCTTGTATTTAGTTTCGACTGCGTTCTCCGTAGACGAATCAAAAAACGGTTATTTACGTACTGATGAGCAGTCAGTGAAGTCCATACGCAATCAAAGTGAATCTAGAGTTACCTAGCTAGTGCGCACTGCGCGTGAATCGCGACAAAAGTCCTATCTCCTCTAACTTCCCACCACGGCAGGATGCTCACAGGACATGAGCTAACGAGTTAAATGAGTGGAATTGGTCTAGAACATTATGACACAGGTTAACTGTTTACACCGAAAAATAAGACGCGCATAATGAATGCAGAAGACGCGGGGTAAACTTGTACGGGGAAAAGAAACAGAGGGAAAGGAACGTGGATATCATATGGTAAAGTATGGTATGGGCCGGATCAGGATATTATAGGGAGCATAGCGCGGGGAAGCAGATAGCGGTATAAGTAGCATCGAACATGGAACAAATGAGGTTTGAGGGGGTTGGTATGAAAAAGAGTCAGTGAACTAACGAACGAACACTAAAAACCAAGAAAAAGCATTTGAACCTAAGGGAGTTAATCAACCGTGGGGACCGACGTCTTTGTCGACCGCCTTGAGCCAAATCGGGACTTTCCATCCTCGCGTCGGGCCCAGCCAAACAGGCCACCTTCGTGAGACTGAGCGCTGCCTGTGCGAGAGCGGAATGACCATGCAGGTGATGCAGGACGCGCGTTTTCAGGTGCGTGGGGCTCAAGGTGTCGCGTCTCTACGCTCCGTCGGGTAGTAACAGTTCCTTGGTTGTGGTAATCTTGACTGGCAGGACCGGAAGGATGGTGGTGGTGGTGATGATGAGCATGTCCGACCGTGTGTCGTCCATCGCAACATGCACGGACATTTTCGAGGCCTTCGAAGCCTTCGTCATCCGACGCATTGTCCCCGTGTAATTCGAAATCAAGGTCCTCCGGATCGGGGACGTCAACAAAAGAGCGGTCGGGGCTGTACGGGCTCTCTGGGCCGTATCTCAGGTATTCGAGTGCAGGAGTTCCAGAACGCTTAGAGCCGGAACGCCCGACAGATAGTTGCGAGCGACTACGCTGTCCGCGAGGCGTCGTGTTCCAGACGTCACCGGCTACAGCGCTCCGTGCACTACGTTGACTTTGAGGACTAGTGGTCATCGGTGGACGACGGTTGGTATTCTCTGGTGTTTGAGGGAGTATGCTATTGTTTGCGGGCGACATGATACTTGGATTGTTGGGACGAGAAAGGAGGTATTTCAGGGCCTGCGAGATGCCAACTCAGAGGATATTAAGATGAGTTCCACTGGCGACTTACGTTAAGCCATATATCATGTCTCTCCTTCGTAAGAGCTGTGATCTTCATCTCCCGTTGTGGAGTCGAGACGATGACACTGTATTGGTAGAGACCGGGAGGCATGGGATTGGGATCAAGAACAGAACGCACACCCTCGATGTATGCTACAAAGGAAACATGTAGTTAGCTAATGTAAACGACGATCACAGAAATAAATAAAAAGTAACATACCACTCTTTGCGCTCGACTCCGATACGTTCGACGAGCCCGGGTCAGCCGAGCTCCAATACAGCGTCTTCGTATACGGGTGCACCCAGAAGAACCTTTTGTGCCTCTTCTCCCCAACACCCTTGCCAATCGCGCGGCGCGTATACTTGTACAAGAACTCGCCAATCATCGTCTGCGTGATCGCGTGGATAATCGCCGGATCCGTCGACATCACATTGTGCGCGCGTGGGGTAATATCCGCGCTCTTGTTCGGCGTCGACGGTGCCTCGGTAACTGCACCTGGCCCAGTAGAGCGGTCGAACTGGTGCCTGTCGGACGACATCGACGAGCGCGGCGACGCCATGCTGTGGTCCGACGTGAGCGACGTCGTCGAGCGTCCGTGATGCGTGTGCTCGCGCACGCTGTGGGACGAGAGTGTGCCGGAGGGTACGTACGCGTGCCCAGGCGTGTGCGATCCCGATCTGAAGCTGCCAGTCGATGGCGGTTGGCGGAGCCCGCCATGCGAGGGCGGAACGCTGGCGGAGAGGGAGCGGATGCTGTATGAGTGCTGATTGTTGCCCGGCACAGATAAAACAGAGCCAAGAGGGGTGGTGGCGCGCTGAATGAGCTCTGCAGGGGGCGGCGAGGAGGGGCGCGGCGGGGGAACATCGCGCTGGCCGTTGACTCTGCGGTCGGGGATGAAGTTGGGCGGGGGCATGCTGTTCGGGGGAGGGGGCAACTTGGGCGGAGGAGGTAGGGACATGACGGGAGGCCGTGACTTGTCCATCGACGTCAAGAGAGGGCCGTTCGCCGATGTCGAGGGCACTCGTGCGCGAATCGCAGAATCTTCGCCCTTATGACCAGAGGCAATGAGCGACTCGATAGACTGCCTTCTATCCGAGCTTCCAGTCCTCCGGCCAAACGTACTCGATGCTGATTCGCGGAAGACGCTGGACATGGGTGTGCTGATCGGCGAAGGCGCCGTGAAGACAGGCGCTGGTGCTGATGCAGATAAAGCATTTGATGACCCAGACGAAGGAGGAGGAATGAATTGGAATTGGTGGCTGTTGCTTGAGCCTACGCGGTACAAGGCCGGCTTGGGAGAAGGAGATGGCGTGAGGACTGCAGGGATGGGGGCAGGCGGAGTAGAAGGCTTCCAATCTTCAGTCTGTATCGAGACTTCCTTGACTTCGGGTTTAGGAGCTTGAATAACGACGGGCTCTGGGATCTCAAAGAGGTCTGCGCTAACACCGACTGTCTCGTATGAGGGGGTTCGCTCTGGAACAGGAGCGTAATACGACGAGGCAGATGTCGGGGGACGATCGAGAGATTGGGTCGACCTCTGGTGCCTGCTCGAGAAGTGCGACGCCTTGATACTTTCGGCATCGTCCTCTGAGTCGGAGTAATCATTGTCCGACATAGTACGCACGGAATGATAGTCCTCAGTAGGAGTAGTCAATACAATGCTCTGCCTAGCGTCATGGTAGTCGTCCTCGGTCTCAGCGCCAGTTTCAGTCTCTTCGCCCTCGTCCAACTCATCTTCGTCAATGAGGGGACGGACGCCCAGGAATGACCTCGTGATAGTAGTATCGGCAGTGCCAGAGCTGGAGCGAGACACATCCGACTGGGTGATTGTAGTCCTGCGGTCACCGTTTGATGTGGCCAAAGGTGGCAAACCACGTCCAAGAGGTGCTTGAGGTTGGGCAAGAGGCTCCGGGATTGGATCGGTCCCAATACCGCTGTCGACGAGAACCGGGGGAGCGGGTTCTGGTGCGTTGAACTGGACGCCCAACTCGGCCTTCTCTACCATTACAGGAGTTGGCTCAGGGTCGGTCTGTAGAGAGATCTCTGCCATGGTAGGCTTGGGCGGCAGAACTGGCTCGGGCTCAGGCTCCGATTGTATGCCCATCTCCGCGTGCACTACAGGTGGTAGCGGCAGAACAACAGGTGCGAGGACAGGCTCTGGTTCTGGATCCGATTGAACACCCATCTCGACGTGAACAACGGAGGGGGGCGCGGGTACGGGTTCAGGTTCAGGCAAGACAGGTGGCTCTGAAAGGATAACCGTCTTCTCGTCCTCGAAGTTCTCTGTCTGGCATCCGAATTCTACCTTCTCGACCTTCTTGACCCGGATGTACTCGACCCCGTCGTCATCTTCCTGGATAACATCTCCATTGAGTAGTGACGTGCTGAGCGATTTGAGAGGAGAGGACTCGAACCCGCTGAGTTCTGCAGCAAGCACTTCGGGAGCATCGACAATGGACGGTGGCCGGGCCTCCTTGAAGGGAACCCCGCCGCGCTTTCTGCGGCCAACGCCGCCACCGCGTGCAGAGCGGCCAAGGACGGCTTGGCGCAAAGGGCTCCCTGTATACGATCCATTTGATGGTGTCCGGCGCAACACATTCGCAAACGCAGGGTCCATACCATCGACGCTTGTTCGGTTCGAGCGCGGCTCAGCCTCGGGGGCCGCAGGCGAAGGTGACGGCGATCTCGAACGCTGTTCCTCTTGATCATCTTGGGCTGCGTCAATTCTATCACCGAAGAACTGAGATACTTCGTCGTCGTCTTCGTGTTGGCTAAAGTTCTTGGGAATTGATGGGACAGGTGGTGGAGGCGATCCGTCAGATAAGTTATGACGGTCGTCATCGTCATCGTCGTGGTAATCTGAGGATGGACTGCCAGCAGCCATACCCAGCCTTTGCATGAGTGTGATGCCTCCCCGCCCACGTCCCCGACCACGACCACGAGCAGAACGATTGGCGCCAACTTTGAAAGGAGTAACGCGTCTAACTGATTTTTTGTCAGTGGTACTCTCATCAGCATCCTCATCGACATGTTCTTCAGGAGCGGCCTGAGCCTGTTGTGCCTCGGCTTCTAGTTTGATTCTTAGTTGCTTCTCGCGGGTTAAGGTGCCTTTCAGTGTGTTGATTTGCCGCTGAGCATGAGCCAAACGTTGCTGTAAGGCTTCAATCTCGTTCGTAGGATGATTAGGGGCGAGGAAAGGTCTGCGAAGAGGCGAAGGTTCTGGCGAATCGGGGAAATCAGAGCCAAATTCATCTGGAGGAAATAGAGCTGCAACATCCAGATTTCTGCGATTGGTAGATCCTCGTCCAGTAGTACCGAAAACGTCCTCTCCGTCATCATGGCCAGCGGGAGTAAGGAAGTCTTTGACATCACCACCACCTGGTGTAAGAGGCGAATACCGCGGAAGTTTCCGTCCTGCACGAGCAACGTCTGCCTTTAGGGTGTCCAAAGCCTGTTGAAGGTCAGATTTGTCGCGAGTGAGTCCGGCTGCGTGTTTGCGGGCATGGGCAATGTCGGTATCGTGTTTGACCTTGAGTTGCTCTACAACATTGTTTAGTCGCTCGGCCTCCGTCTTCTGTTGCTCGGCAGTATCCCGGGATTGTGCCAAAGCTTTTGTTATCCTTTTGTTGTCAGACTCCAATCGTTGAATGGTCGCCGTTTGGTCCTCAAGACGAGAGATCAATTCCTGTTGCCGGACTTCAAGGTTCCAATTCTCCTCTTTGAATTTGTCTGGACATCATATTGAGAAATTTGAGCGGCATATACGATTAAAAGGTCCGTACCGGTGTTTTGTTCCTGCTGCTTCAGCAAAGTCTTGAGCCCTTCGACGGTCTTTTCCAGATCATCCTTCTCTTCTTTCATGTCCTGAATAGCCTTGTCGCGCTCTCCCAGGAGTGATTGAAGCCTGCGAACCTCCGTCAGAAGCCCACTACCGATTTCGAAGGCGAATTCTAGAGGAAGGTTATGATAAATGCTAAGGCCGATAAGATCACAACGTAATCGTCGAGTCACTCACCGACGTCGTCTGCTCTATGGGCCGCATTTTTAGCACGTCTGGACTGAGCAGCGGATGTGCCAGCTGTCGGTTTGCTGCGCTCGGGTTCGTCACGAGATAGGTCCGTGTATGGCGCGGCAGGTGAATGAAGACCGACATTCAAGAGGTCCTAGATACGAAAAGGAGAAGATATGGGATGAGTTGAGTGGCACAACGCAGCATGACGGACCTTGGAGTTATTGCCAAACTGGCCTGACAGCTGCAAGTTCTCTTCCTCCCAAGCCACTATGGTATCGGCGAGCTCCTGATATCGCTGACGCGCCTCCTCGTCAATCTCATCGACATCTCCTTTATTCACCTCCAGCTCTTCTATGCGGCGTATGCGCTCCTCCAGCTCAGACTGTTGGGTGAGAACCCGCTGCCCGAAATTGCCTGCGAGTTGGAGCTGCTCGGCCTTCCTCTGGAGGGCATTGTGGAAATAAAGTTTCATGTCGCCGGTCGCGGGGAAAGAGTGATTTGGAGAACTAAAGTCGGGCATGGTGGGCAGCACTGGGGCGGCATAAGAAGACATGGCCGCCAGAGCCTTTGAAAGCCCTTGACGGGTCTTGAAGAAAAGCTTTGAAGACCGTAGACCCGCCGCGTGCCCTCGTTCGAACCATAGATCCAAGTCTTCCCACAATCACATGCACACTATCAACGCTTCCAATCCTCCTGTCACGGTTCGTTTTAGTTTCCCTTCATTTCGCCTCCTGAGCGCTCGTCAGGCCTTTACCAACCTTAAGAGTAGCCTACTATCAGCAGGCGTACAGCCGTTAGGCGATTAAGGCTCATAGGCACCGGCACAGCCATCACTTTGTGGTCAGGCAACAGTCACTGGAACAACCGTCGCGATTCAGAACATCTCTACCCCGCCTGTATGACACTGACAGTCAGCATCTTACAGTGGGGCGTACTGGTACCAAACTGGTACTGAGAATACATAGCCGAACGCCGAAAAATTTATCACATTAAAAATATCAATAGGAACCATTCAAACAGCGCTCGTGATGACAAACTATTCGGTTTATTAAACACAGATTATTCGGCGATTTCATAAGAAGGGAGCGTTCATATGGTATGACTTTTGGGCGGTCAAACGACTCTCCGGCGGGATTCAGAGTCACTCCACGTGCTGTTGTTCGATGTTATTCTGATGAAGCATCAGTGCTACCTTTCACCTTCACTCAATTGAGTTCGTCGACTTTCGCTCAGTTGCTCAAATCAATAACTCACAGTATGTAGTGGCCATCGATACCTCATCTAAATCGCCCTCTATCTTATCCTAAGTAAGGTGTGGCAGTTTGTGGCAACACTTCTAACCCCTCTCGGACTAATACTGATCAACGGGCCAAGCCAGTGATTTGCCTCCGCGTCTCCTATATAAGACAAATTCAATACCTTATTTGCCATTGGAGCTGTTGTAGGCTGTTGTGGAAGATCGGACAAAGATGTACTGATATCATAGCGTCAATATAGTTAACAGGGGCCAGGAAGATGTACACGCACTTCCTCAAGTGAAGGTTTGAATTTGAAACCTTCTGCGCAGTGCATACTTACTAGTCGACCACTTTATCTCCTGTATTCGGATGACTTAACTAATTTCCCATCCACTGCACACTGCACACCATGTTAAACCCAGCCACCTGCGAAGCTGACCCGTTATGGTGAGCGATCAGACTTCCAACTCTCTCCATTGCGCATGAATAATCCCCTGACAATTATATGTACGAGATAATTTTGAATGCATGTGGCGATACACATTTAACTGAACCGACAAAGCTGTATGGCCTGATTGCCCCATTCGGATATGTCAGTACACCTCTGTACCTGTCTGTACACGCTTCAATGTATTCTCAAAATATCTGACAGGATCCTGTCATATCTTCTGATTTTGCTCAGCCTTTACATCCTTACACATCGGAAGTTCTTGGAGAAAGAACAACATAAAATCAGGCACGGTATGTTTTATTACCTTTTCTCCCGCCCCCAGCTGCTCCAGTCGATCAAAGTGGCTCAAAAATGGCGGTGACCGTGATTGTCGACGACACTGACCCCGGAATTCAATATTCGGGCGACTGGGCGACAGTCGATCCTAGCACCCTTGGTTCAGACTACGATGGTACAACCCAAGCTATAGGCAATACCTTGCACAATCCATCTGGGGCCGCCGCGTCATCCTTTTCCTTCAAGTTTGCTGGTGAGCATTATCGTTTTTTATTTTTTAGCGCAATAATATATATATTACTCACTTTCCAAAGGCTCCGGAACCTTCAACATGTTTGCTCTGATGTCAACAAGCACCGTTCAAAGCGCAGGTGGCAAACCGTTCTGGTCCTGCACACTTAACGGAGCAACAATCCCCCCACCTGCGCTTGAGCAGTACCTAGTAGCAGCCACGCAACCAATCTGTTCTGGAGTACTGCCGGCTGGAACCGACAACGAATTCACGTTTACAATAAACTCTGGCGCGCAAGGACAGGTCATTCTCTTCGACTACCTCCAATATACCCCGCTGTCATCGTCATCACCGCAGAGTTTCAGATACTGGGCCGTCGACTTCACCGACAGCGGTATACAATACGATGGGACTTGGGATCTATTTATACCCAACAATCTAATGGATCATGGAAAGACAACGGATAGTACGCACGATCCATGGCTTGCATATACCTTCATAGGTACGTAGGTTTATTCAATTTCGAGTAACATTTCGTTCATGACAAAATTCTATTAAACAGGGTCCGCTATCACGTTCGTGGCAAATGTAGAGCTGTCGGGCACTGCTAACATCTCGCACGCGACATTTGCAATTGATAATCAAGTCGAGGAAACCGTTCAACTGGAACGGGTACTGCATGCTTTCCAAGCCAGGGTGTCAAATAAAATCCTATTCCAGAGCGGCACACTTGACCTCACGATCCCGCATACCCTGAACGTGACATATCTCACCGAAACAGAGAGCGCTCCAGGGCTTACCATCCAGTACCTCATAGTTGCCAACGACGCCATCACAGCATCTTCAGGATCACCGATTGCATCATCAGAGTCGGCCGTCGACTCTTCGAGTACAACTACCATACCCAGCACATTTACCATACCCCCCACATTTACCACACCCAGCACATTTACCGTACCCAGCACATTTATCCCCGGAGGAGACATCTCTACTACCCATCCTGCAACGATAACTGTATTCGGTACAAGCGGCAGTATTGTTTCGGGGAACAATATTAGTCCTACTACCAGCACAACCCCTCCCAGCTCAGATTCCCAGTCCGCGCTTGGTGACTCAGGTGGCAAGAGTCACAACCATGGTCCCCTTATTGGTGGTGTCGTTGCAGCTGGTGTCATTGTCGTATGTCTCCTTATTGCGCTCACGTCGAAAAGATGGCGTAGAAATAGTATGGTCGCTTTCCATTTTTAACACACTTTCCCTCTATCGGTCTCTTACTTGTTGATATCCTATATTATATCTCTGGGGATAGTGGGATCCATAACAATATACAATTTGAACCGCGGCTTAAGATTACCATCGAGCTTCCCTTAGGACAAAAAACAACTTGTCATGGCATCATATCATATCTAACCCCTCTCGGATAGATCTACATGCCAAGCCAGTGATTTACCTCCGCTTCTCCCATAATAGAAACTACATATCTACAAGTAAAGTGTTACCAGTTGCATTCCATGTTTCTGTAACTCTTCAATGAGAATTCGTCTGCTCCATCTGCCTCTAAGTGGGAAATTGAGTGGAGACTCAGTAGGCAAGGTCGTGATTTCACTGGATGACTGAACCATTCCGGGAATATCTGCAGTGTAGATTTCGATTCCCATGCAACTATGTGGGAGCTCTACCGTATCACCGATAATAGTATGATTAAGTACTGCGATTGTGGGACGGAGGCAGCAATTTGGGAGGAGGGACGCAAGGGGATGTGGCGCATTACTGACAGCATATAACCGTTTATCTAGAACATTGGCGGTGATCTCAATATCTTCGCCATCTCTGGACTTGAGTGTTCGATAGAATTGATAATGATAGTCCCCTTTTGACTGGTAAAAGATCCCGGATGCGTCTCTTCTGCAAAAAAGTACAGGCAAAAGAAGGCATTGAACTCGCATGCCGAGGTGTGTTAAAACAATGGGCTCTGTAGAAGTGTGCCTACTAAGTTCAATGTATTTGAAGCCACTATGACGATGTGCATATCTGGAAAGAGAGGAAGGGATGAGTTTGTCGCCTTCAAGGTATTTCCTATTGAATAAATCAAGCACATTATCTTGGGATGCCAACAGCTCTTGAAATAAGCGTCGAAATGCTGTCTCGGCCCCTTCTCCATAAGCAACGGACATGTTGACGTTCATCAGCCCCATCAAAGAGTACGACGAGTCCTCTTCTTTCGTAACAAATCGGCAAGATGCCATTTGTAGCCTCCTGGAGAAAGAGATACGTCCACACTGGCCATGACGACACAAACTCAACTCTTTTGCGGTAATGCTAGTACGACGTTCAATCAAAGCTTGAATTTGCTGGTTCTCAGACGATCCGAGTAGATTCCAATGCTTGTTGTAGAAGAACAGCCGCGTGGGCGCAAGGAGCTCCTGTAAAGTCCATCCACGAGTAAACCAGGAGTCGTTTGTCCCAACGTCAATACGTTCCGTCTCAGAAAGGTATGTAATGCATACGCTGGAGCCGCGATACCATTTGTACATCGAGCGAATCGAATCGCCGAGTTCTGCGTTGCTGTCTTTATTGATACAGATCGTGTCAATCCAGCCGAGAGTTTCGTTGTAGTCCTGTGCAGCCACGCGACAGAAGCAAGTAACTTTGGAGAAGCCGACAGGATTAGATGCACGATTCTTCCAGTTCTGAAAGACAACATCTCCAGGAAACCCGCGAGTCCATGTGTGAGATAGAATGGCATAATTTGCTCCGGCGTTTACTGCAGATGTAACCAACTCATCCAGACGTTCTTGCCTGGACTTACTGAACACAAGTGCTTCCTCTAGCGTAAGAGCTTCATTCCACTGATTTTGGAATTTTTCTGTGCTTGTTTTGCGGACTATATTTCGAAGGATCCGATGGAAAATCTCGTTACGATCAATGAGCTGTATATTCGTTCCATTTGAATCAAAAGATAGAAGTCGAATAGGCATATTGTTGAAAACATGAGCGCGGGTTTTGGTAAGAGTCATCGTTTCCAATTCTGGAAATGGAACACCTATGCATATGGTTCAATATGACCTATTCTCCCTCCACTCGTTTTTGACTTGTTTTTGGCACCCACCTTTAGGGATGCCTTCATCGTTATGGTCCTTCCCATCCATTGTATCAAGCTTGTCCGGTTGAGTATCCATAGGTAGCGCTGAGAATATTCTAAGCACTCAAATCCATAATTGGCTCCAATCAAAGGTACGACGTACGATGGGTGTGACGCTCAGATGCCTCGACCTCCGTATTACTAAAACTTGCGCCTGAGGCAGGACGTCAGCCTCGAATCTGACTGGTATATTAGCAACACACTATGTATTGACACCTGTGCCTTTATGAAATCTTTTAGTGCTGAAATCAGTTTTTCTCCTTCTCTTTTCTTGATGACTTCAGACATATGCATAGTGAGTCTATTAAATATAAGGCGTATGCATATCACATACTATTATTTCCTTGATTGTACTGATCATGTTCTACAAAATGATACGTTCTAGACTTAACGTCGAACAGCCCGTTACTTCAGAAGAATTTCGTACCATTTGTTAAGCCAAGGTGATGAGAAATGATAGGCTGAATTAAGGACACTATACTGGAGAGAAATTGGCGCTCGAGTAGCGTGTTTAGCCAATCTGGCCTAAAAATCTCGACGTCAACTCCGTGGAACGGAAGTGATGGTGTGTGATTTATGTTCACCCAGCTTCAACAAATGTTAGTTCTGAACGATTGTGCCCAGAAAGGCTTGATATATTGCGAGATGTGGTCATTTAAATGTGGACTGTGGGAGTCAGATAGTAGCAGACGTGCGAGTTAGATGCAAGCAAGATCAAAGCAAGATGCAAGTTGTAGTTGGATGATAGGCGCTCTCAAGGCGCTCCCCGAGGTTTGGTAAGCAATTAAGTAAGATATTTCCACGGCTGCATACCGTATTCGGCATTTGCGAAGTTTGTGTATCTTATCTGTATCTGTGAAACTCAAGTAAATTCCGCAAAAACTTCGTGTTAATTTCATGTTAATTTTGCTATATGCTGTACTGGTTGGGGGCACTCAGTAACTATCTCGAAGGTAATTAGTCTAGAAAACGGGCTCCAAAAGATATCAAATTAGTAGCTCCCAGTACTCGTGCCACAGATTTGAGATCATCTCGGCATTCATCCCTTCTTCAAGCTCCAAGCTTCAGACCTTATTTCAGAAATTCGATGATTCGGCTTGATAATGCACCACTCAGACCGTGTTGATCAGACGCTTTGCGTTGGTTGAGCCCGTGCTTCATGTGCTATCGAGACTAAAAATAATGATTAGTCTCCAGAAAGCCATATATCGTTGTAATCGAACAAGTGACATACCTTTGCTTGGCTTTGGAATCCTTTGGATTATCCAATCAGAATCAACGCCTCGGTCTTTCGCCACTAAATATTTTGACACTGAAAAAACGATAGGTTATTAGAGCAATAATGTGTATCTCACCAGCAGTTGCAACAGGCTGCGCAGAAGCAGCCATGCACAATGAAGCAATAACAGATAGAATAACAGAGATCTTCATAGAGCGAGTTGGTGTACTGGTTGTAATGGCTTAACGCTGAATTTTGATAGATAGTGCCATCGGTTCTCGCTGGTTTTATACTCCAAGATGCTTCACAGGCACCTAAGCGGAACGCTGTAGTTTTGCTAAAAAGAATTGTACGATGTATTATTTTGAGAATGACCATAGCTTCCCAGAACAGTCAAACTTGGTGGGTATTGATATGATATTATGTTCTATACTTCTTTAACTCAGGAAGCTATGTCAATCAGTCTGTTTTCGAATATATTCACTCACTTCCTGTGCCTGTTCGACTTGATGTAAAATTTTACAGAGGCTCAGTCATGGACCTATACATATTTGTAACCGCGGGGAACCACAACAGCTGTGCAGGCAGGCATTGCTACCCAGTACCTGAACTGCGGCCCTGGCGGGATCCTTACAAAGAATTCTAAGAATAAGTTAACGACGTTGATTGTACCTACATGAGCGTTGGGAAATAGCCGTATGTACAATAAAAGTCAAGGTGTACTCCTATCCTGCGGCCCCTTGACGGATCCCCTTAGAAAATGGTACCACATGCACCGCATTGGTCGTGAAAAATCTGAAGCCGATTACTGTATATGTAGTGCAACCTGTTCTTCGAGCCATAACCATAGTTCCCCTGCGAGCTTAGAGTTCCGACCCGCTTTACCGGGTGCGCCAACTCGAGCCCAAGGGATAAGGTACTAAAGGGTCTCATTAGATCTGACCCAAATAAATCTTCAAACGTCAACGTAGTACGCACCTTCCCATTGAATTCCGCCGCCTCTGGTGCCGTTCCCGCATACAGTTGGGTGAGTGGCCCATATGGTGGATCATAGAGGATCAGCCCCTGGGCGAAAATGAGGTGAGCTGTTCTCCCTTGTATGGCAGATATACATAATGACATACCAAAATAGTTCTTTCAAGCGTAGAAAGATGGCGCTGGATATCTGATTTTATGTTCCCTGGATTCAAGGATATCGAAACAATTCCCTGATCGCCATATCTCCGCGCAAGCTCATTCGAAAGTAAGATATTCCCCTATCAGAGGTATATCAAATAGCAGCTTTGAAGTTAGCGAACAACGGCTTACGAGCTTGCTTTGGGAGTAAAGCCCCTGTTTTCCCATTTTCTTCCGTGCAGGTGTGTCTCTCAAAGTATTAAAATTAATCGTACTGACGAAGAGCGACGCCGACGACGATGTGTTCACAATGCGCGCCTTCTTGTCTGGGCTAGACGCTGCGCCTGCTAGAAGTACAGGCAACAGAAGCTGGGTAAAAAGGAAATGGCCCAAGACGTGTACGCCAAATACCAAGTCGTACCCCTGCACTGTCAGCTGCTCTAATGGAGGCTGAAACATGCCTCTATAGCAGAAGTAAAACACTAGACAAAGATAAGAAGAAGTTTGCAACTTACGCATTATTGAACAAGACATGCAGCTCTTTCTCCTTGCTTTTGAAGTCCTCTGCCGCCGCTCTACACGAGTTCAGGTCGGCCAGATCCAGCTTTATGAAGAGCGCTTCTTTCCCGGTTTCCTCCTTCAGGTCTCTGATGGCCTTCGCTGCTTTTTCTTCATTGTAGGATGCGATGTAGACCTTGGCATTATGATTAAGAAGTGCCTATAAACGATTATTTCGGTATATTAGTACTGGGCCCTCGACAGGGAAGCCGACGAGCTACATCACCTTAACTGTATCTTTCCCGATCCCTGGAATGGTACTTCAGACGGTGACCCCTGCAAGCACATGTAACAGAGAACGAACCAGCGCTTCCGCCTGTCACGAGCATAACTTTGCCTGTGAGGTCTGGGATGTCATCAGGGTGAAAATTGCTCTTTGGTGGAAATGTTTCCCCGAGTATCGACGCTGCAACCCCCATACTGACTGGAATGATGGTTTGTGGTAAGAAGCGGTGTATGTGTATTTATCTTGTCGGATATCATACGTATTTGTTCGGCAGTCCTTTCCCAAGCAGTCCAATAGCAGCCGGACGCGACGCGCGGATTTGTGATCCCCGATAGGTAACTGTCATGGCACTTAGTAATTATGAAATATAGAGTCCTCGGCATACTACGTATACCTGAGTGCAACACAATGGGTGATATTCAGCTGAAGTCCGATTTTTAATTTCATGTGGCTAGTTGTAAACTTGTACGCAAAGTTGTATGGTACTGGCAAGGATCTGTCGTGTGAGGCCAAGAGGTCGTTTTCTTGGCGTTTTCTCGCAATATGTATGTAGAGTACATCACCTAGAAATCTTTCAGAATAAAATTGGCATTATTTTTCATCGAGTACATCGTGACGGTACGACGCAAGTGCGACCTTGCAACACCAAAAGAAGAAATACTTTCCAAAACCGGCCGTTCCTTTGATCTTCGGATGAGTCAGCCGTTGCTCCATCTGGAGTATGTACATACCGCTGTTTAGACCCTTTTGGTGGTTCGTTGTACACTGATTTGCAGGCGGTATACTGAGTTCAGTCAGTCCATGGTCTCACAAAAATCCTCCAAGAAAAATGAGGAATCCTATGTACATCATTATCATTTATATTATACAGTAAAATTACACTATGTACTTATCATTATTACAGTATATGCGATGGAGGAGCCTACTGATCCAACTTGATCCTCGACGTCCTGAAGAGTTCAACCATGCCCACAGGAATCAAGGCCGGATCGACAGCCTTCACCCCACCATACTTTTTGATGACGCCCGCGCCATACATCGATATCACCCACTTCTCGTACCAATCCATCGTCGACCAGGGCACGGACCCGTTGTCAAACGCAGCGCCGAGCTTAGGTAGTCTGGCAATCTCGACGTACGCCGGTTTCGAAAGCATGTCCTCGTACGACTTGCCCCAGTCCTTCAGCCATGTCTCGCGGAGGGAAGTGTACTCCTCGAACGACATGAACGTCTTCTTGCTCGCCGGAGATCCCCACCCCGAACCGCGAACCGAATTGACCACCGTAAGTGTCCACTGCTCCTTGGCCTTGGCGTATGCCTTGGTGTCGTACAAGACGCGCTTGGTAAACTTCTTGTCCGCAATGAACATGTCCTCCTGGAAGGACTGTGGATCGTATGCAGGAGGAAGAGGTAGTATGGACTCAAGAAGGTTGTCGGCAGGGATGCTAGGCTGGTTTTCCAGGTCTAGGTAGTAAGACTCAGGGTCGTCGGGCTGCGTGAACGGACGCTTCCACTGCTGAAGTGCTAACAGTTCCAGCATCACATGCCTTAGCTCCAGACCACCGCTGCCAATAGGAAAGTAGAAGTAGCCTTCAGGGAGATCGGTGACGCCAAACTTCTTCTCCAAGACGCGACGGAGATAGCCAACGGGACCGCCAGTCCCATTTTCAGGGGACGGCGGGAAGAGCTCGCGCTGGATGCGTGCAAAAGTATCCAGCAGATCGTTGACATGCTCCTTGCCAAAACACTTCGCCGGGGTACCACCAAAGTTCCGGAAGAAGAACGCCATGTACTTGTTGTAAACATTCACCCAGCCGAAGACCGACTGAGTGCATGCTAGCTGGCGGTGCATCTCCATAATGTGACTGTCGACTTCCTTCTGGTCCAGTAAGAATCGTTTACTCTCTGCGTCAAACCTGAGGAATCCCCAGCGAATATCACCAGGGGGGAGAACAGACGAGGCAGCATTGGCGGGCCCGATGTAAGCAGACCCAGTCTTCGGCTCATTGAACTTCAACCCGACTATGCCTGCGTACCGTTGCATTTCGCTCCAGCCTGCGGCGACTTTCTCGACGTTGAAGTCCCATAGCCAAAGGTCATCGTGCATCCTGTAGAGATAGAGCCCGTCGGCACGCTGGTTGACAGCGTAGTCCATGATGAAACAGACCACCTCCCCACATACGGCACTCAGGGCATAATCGATTGGGATCCCCCGTCTTCGCATGAGAGGCTCTGCATCCCCTGGGAATCGTACGGGCATGGAAAGATAATTGGAGTAGAAGCGAAGCCACTCCTTGGACATTCCCAAGAACTCAAGAATTGTAAGGATGGATTTATGGGGCAGAGAAGGGCCGAACCATTCGAAGTCAGAGCAGACAACAGCGTGGCTCCCGTGAACCGCAGTATTGAGATAACATTCGGTCGCCATGATCTGCAGCAGCTTCTGTTTGACGGCGGTAGCATTGAGGGCCTTATCGCTCGGGCCGTCCACGACATCGTCGTAGGGCTTGCTAACCGTCATCTCGTTTTGCAGTTGGGCCATGAAGAAATGTGTCCGTCGCAGCTGTTCGCGGGTATGATTTATCGACTTGGAGCCATTATCGCCTCGGAGTTGCCCAGAGCGCTCAGTCTGGACCTCGCGAGTCGGGGGAGGAGGTCGATTCCAGGCTTTGCTGTCGAACAGTTTAGACAGAGCGGCCTTGAGTTGAACCTGCCAGGACACGCCGACATGGTGCAGAAGCAGAGCGTCGACGATATCGGGATCGGTGAACGCCCTAAATTATTGACATCAGAAAGACATTTCTTTTAACGGGAAGACAAACATGCCGATATTTCCCATTCATATGACGGCGGAACTCAATGAGGACCCCACCCTTTGGCCATTCCCAAGAATCCATATTTGCTATGCGCATAGTCAGGACACTCGCGACTTCCTTCAGAATGGTATCGTTTTGCTGGAATGCCTTGAGAGTAGCCCTCTTTTCTTGGTTCATCAGACCATCCGACGCCAACAGACTCTTAATCGCGTTAACGACATCATCTGAGGTGACTGTCATCCGTTGCAGAGTGCGACCAAAAGTCCTGAGTCCAAGCCTGAGAACTTCCAAGGCGGAGGCCGATTCCTCAGAGGAGAAGAGCTCTTCCAGGTAGGCGCTGAGTGTACTAGAATCGACGGCGGCCTCTTCAAAGATAATAGACACCAGTTTCTGCTTCTGCTCGTGCATCTCCTTCCTGCCGATCTCCACAAAGTCCTTGTCTCCTGATGCCTCTTGATATGCGATAGAAACCGAGTCCCCACTGGCGAGCCACTCGTTGAAGAGACTTCCAAAAAGCTTCGCGGCGTCGAAACGCGTAGTCGTGTGGCGTATGTGCTGCTCCAAGGTATCCGCCCAGCCCTCGGCAATGTCGTTGGAAAAGCTGGGATCCCGCCTCGCCTGCTGAAGCCAAAACTCTAGATCTAGCAGATTCAACTCCCCTCCAACGGTCATCGGCGACCCCACCGCGCCGGATCCTGTCCACGACTTGACGGCATTGGCCAGAATCTCGACCTTTTTGAGGATATCCCCCTGCGCTCCAACAGCCTTCGCCTCCGTCACAACACGGGCATGCTCCTGGTACAACACGCGCTGTTTCTCGAGCTCCTGCAGCTTGATGTCGGTGATGAACTGAAGCGTCTGTCCAAACGAGGACTTCGAGCTGAGGTTCTGGGCGGCCATGATGATTGAAGTGGAAAATGGAGTAATGAGCACCGGAGTGTTATCCTTCTTTAAACTGTGAAGGTCATGTCTTATAAAAGAAGACCTTGCGAGGCCGGGACCGCATCTTGGTTTATGTATGACTCGCGATCATGAAATGATACGCGCGTTGCAAGCGCACAGGAACTTGAAAGGAGCCTATCAATGACCAAATTCGACTGCAGTGGAGTCATCGGATGTGTCTAAACAGACTCACCGTCTGAATCGAGTCACAGCGAAGGGCCAAGCCTGCGCGACAACGTTCTTAGACGCCGCCAGAAGTTGATCCAGAAATACGCCTTGTTACTGAGAACAACATGTTCGATCAGGATTCAGGCCTTCAGGAGTCACTGACAGAAGTCCATTCTTTTACGAATCTGTAAGATGGAATATATGTGCATATGCAGCATATATACGAATTGAGGAGGCCTAATATGCTCAGACGAGGAGATGGATCTGGCATTCTGTATACGTACTTTTATTAACTGACGGACGAAAGGAAGGCACTGTATGCGATTGTACTCAAGAGCTTATAAATCACGACATAAGGGCAATCAACAGACATGGTGGAAAGAGTGAAAGAAAATGCGGCGGACGACGAGAAGACGCGTCTCATATGACGAATCACCTGACTTGAGAAGAACCCCAAACTTTTCTAATTGAGAAAAGTCATGGTGGCTGTTATGTACATAAAGTTCCCGACAAGAGCTTTCACAGATACATAAGACTCAGCGTTTCGACAATTATGCACCGCTGACGTTCCTATAAAAGGCTGCGATTACCAGCACGTCGCCGATGCTCCGACAGATAAAAGCACAACAAAGCATACTACATCAACAAAACCATATAAAACAACGGTATAATTGGATAGTCAATATCCAAAACCCAACAACAAAAAATCAGCGCAATAAACGCATCTACAGCAGGAATGCGTTAACGGCCAACACCGCGCCCATACCGAGCGCCAAGAGTGCGCCGCGCGCACCGACAGCAATGGTTCGTCCACCGGCGTTGAGCAGCGAGCTCTGATTCGAGTACAGGATGGTGGGTGCCGTGGCAGAGCGGTTGCCGCCGTAAACATACGAGGTCATGTTCGAGGTCACAGTGGTCACCGCAGAGTCGGCACACTTGATCGAGACGGATTTGATAAGGGCGTAGAACTGGCCCGCGGCGATGTAGTCTGGGTCCTGCCAGTTGATCATGCCTCCTGCCCACTCGACTGTGCCGGGAGCGGTGCCATTGATGCCAGCAGGCCAGAGCCTAGGAAAGATCTCTTAGCATGGCTTAACACAAATTTGATAGTGCTTACGAGAGTTGCACGCGCGCGGGGGTGGTAGGGTAATTTGCAACGCCATTAGAGTCAACTGTGTCGGCTTTATTAACGGTGCGAACAGCCTTGCCGTCAATAAGGAATGTGAGCGTGTCCGGCTGCCAGTCAATCTGTGAAAATAGCAAAATAAAACCAGTTATAAATATTGACACGATGAATAGAACTCACAGTGTAATCATGGTAGTTGCTGAAAGTATCGGTTAGTCCACCATGCATACCACCATTAGTCTTGTTTGCTGAATAATTCTATCAGTCTATAATCGGTCAAGTATCGAAGCACTTGACGTACGGATGAGTCCTTGCCAGAAAAAGTTGCTCTGTCCCTCGGTGGTGTTGGCGCCAGGGAACTCCCAATCAATCTCGTCCTTAACATCACTCATGGTGATGAAGGCCGTGACAACACCGCCCCAGCGACCAGTCTTGACTGCGCAGATGGTTATCATGAGAGCAAAAATCCCCAATGCAAAGACACTCACGCGTTGCAGTGATCGTTCCGTAGTGTACATAGCGCGTGCTTGAAAGGCGAGTGCCGCCGTTCGTCTCAGTGAGGATGAGAGCAAGCGAGCCGTTGCTGTTCTGGATGTTTCCCTTGTCCACAGTCCAGTCTGCCATTCATAAGTTAGACTGCGCAATGAATTCTGACCACAAATCCATACCGTGAGCAGTGGCATTTCCGTCGTAGAAAGTAGCGTTGGTCAGGATGCGTGATTGGTCCGCGAACGTCATCTACATCACGAGGCATAAGAAATGAAAGCCAATGGCGTCGGCGGCGCTGCTCACCGTCGCATCTTTGCAAATAGGTTCTGGCTTGCAGGAGTCGAGCGTCTGTGATGCGAATGGGTTGCAACCTCCGAGACAGAACTGGGACAGACGGGATCAATTGTTAGCTTGGCGTTGACAGGTTCTGTAGAGCGTAGCGACGTACTGTGCCAGTCCCACAGAACCCAAACTCGCCTAAGCAGTGTCATTGAAAATTTACGTTTCTAGATGCCAGAAAACGTACTGCAGCATGGAGCAGTCGAGGGACAAGGGGTCGTAGCATTACTAGAAAGCGATGTCGTGAGGGCCCCCTGCATTCCAGAAGTACTAGTCGACGTACCAGGAAGTAGCCTTTGCAACACCTGCAAGTGCCGCCAGCACTAAAGGAAGAGCTGCGTACATCTTCGTCTGTACCATTAAGTTGTGATTTGGTAGCGATTGTGTGGTGTGATATTGGAGTTTGTATTAGGTTTAGAAATTCTTCTTATCGTAATCCTTGAGCCTCCAAGCGAATGTGTCGTGTAATCCCTTTAAAAGAGTGGTATATGCGAGCGAATGTGATGAGGCGGAGAAGGTTTGGACGAAGGAGGCCAACAATCCCCGCCTTCTGTTGTCCAGCAGACACACGTGATGCGCTTTTGTATTTATAGTTCTTGGCAGTGCCATGCGCTGCAAACGAGTTTCTATGCAACGCAGTGCGCGCGAACGCTTGGGCCATTAGAGAATTATTTATATAGTTGAGTACTTACATTGGTGATAAATAAAGTATCTAATCCATGCCACACAGTAAAGTGTCCCATAATAAAAGAAGAAAAAGGAACACAAAAATATTGAGAGGAAATAGAAATATGGTAGTACTTAGATGACGCATTCATCTCGTAGGCGAGTTAGGATACGAAAGCATAGTCTGGTCGGCTTCGACAAACACGCTATCACCTTCGAGCGCAAAACTCTCTTCAAACTCTTCCAGAAGGTCCTTTGTCTCATCCACAATAGCCCTGAGCGCTTGAGAAGTGGTCCATGTCTCCAGACCCGCCTCCTCGTCTTTTCCTCTCGAGAGGAGCGTACCCGGAATCGGAAGCAGCAGCTCGTAGCCCATGTACACCTGCACACCACGTATGCGCCGGTATGTCTCGTGTATGAGCTTCAACGACCGGATCTTCGTCGCTTTCGCCACATTCACATCACCATCGCCCTCTGAGCCCGCCCCGCTGGACATCGACTTGCTCGCCTTGAGTCCCCCAATCATGGGAGAGATGTTAGGAGACAGCCCAGAAGGCGACACAGGCCCAAGGTGGACAATCTTGGGTATTCCGGCTGGGCGATCATAAGGCGTGACAGGAGAGACCTGATAGCCTGGGCGCCTAGATGAAAGATCTAACTTGGGGATGTCAAGGAAAGACGGAGAAGGCATCAGACTGGACGAGGGTGTTAACCGGGGCGACGATTCTGGGGAGGGTCCAAGGAATCCTGAATTGCGTTGACGTGTTTTCGAGAAGAGCGAAGTCGAGACACGACGACTGCTGGCGGAGTGAGGGACAGGACTGGACCCGCCTTTGCTCCACGCTTGGTGCAGCAGAGCTTGATCTAGTGATACTACTTTCTCCATCGTCAACACCTTCAGTAGCATCCTGAGTGGGCTACGGTAGGCGCACGCGAACTCCAGAACAGACCACAGAGAGTAATCAATGATCCGCGGCCGGTGAAGTGTTAACGGTCTCATTGAATGAGATAAGGAAGAGCTGGGACGACTGAGATCCGATGACGTCGACACAAACAAAGAATTTGTCGAGTTAGACAGGTCAAACTGGCTGCTGCTCCGGGGAGATGCAGTTGGCGTCGTTGCCGCTGAGCTAGGATCAGTCCTGAGAGCGAAATCTGCGCTGCCTTCGGATAGCATGCTTTTGAAAAAGTCGGCTAAACGCTCCCAGATTGCTAGTTGTGGTACAAACGTGATATCCAATGGCCCTCGAATGATAATCACCTTGATCACCTGCAAGGCAGTCATCAAGGTAGGTAGATGAGAACGCCAAAACCCATCTTGTCGCTCTCTCCCACTAGACTTCAACCGAGTGAATGAGCTAGCAATCCCACGTAGTTGTCGAGTACCGTCAGCGTCTTTTCTGCCATTCTGACAAGCCGTCATCGCAAAGAAAAGGATTCGGACCCACGCCTCCGACAGAACAAGACGATGGTAGTCATTCATTAATCCATTCGCAATGACCTGATTCTCTGTCTTCATAGTGAGAGTGAGTGGGAGGAAGATAGCCGATAGATTTTGATACGTCGGAGGCAGCTTTTCCAATTGAGATATGATGTCGATATCTCTATTTCTACCCTTTAAAAAAATGCTTTCGGAAAGAAGGGATATAAGAACAGGCCGATAGGACATGTTCATGAGAGCATTTTCTTTAGATGCAGTTTCACATGCTTGCAAGCCAGCCGCACAGACGTCCTCGACCACAACCCGACAGAAATGGGAATCCGAGGAGTAAGTTGGTATTTCTGTGAATTTTAGTATGGTCTTGTACACACCAGTAAGATCGAGACACGACAGCACGGGCAAGCGCAGAAGCGGCGTGAGCTCTTGCAAAAATGCCACAATGGCCTTGGGGCTAGCGTGATCCGGGCGATTAAGCAGCATTTTCAAGAAATCGTCAAGGAATTGTGCCAGGAAAGTGATATCGGTATCTCCCCAGTCCTTCACAAGGCTTCTGACGACGTCAAATGCATATCGAACCATAGCCAGAGTCACCTGTCCACCAGAGGAGCCAAATGAGTTTATAAGCCGCAAATAGTCGATCCGCAGCGTTTTTGAGTCACTCATATTTTTCCCTTTCTCTTGTAGACCTCCTGTAGAATTTAACAAAGCACCCTCGTCGTCCCGCCCTGCCGGTTTAATATTCTCTGAGGCCTTTGGCTTAGAATAGGCCTTATTCAATATTTGTCCTAGAGCATCAATACCATCTGAGAGAACCGTCTTTGTTTTCGACGAGGTGTTGTATAGATGGGGAGTGAGTAGCAGGAGAAGTCGAAGGAAATGTTGCGCCCGGGCAATGGAAAGATCATGGGCGATGATTGTCAAGAAAAGCTTGACGAAGTCGGGCATATCCAGTTTATGGCTTTCATATTGCTCCGGAAGTTGGAGAGACATGTGTCGACCGCTGTCTGATTCAGTGCGCTTGATAGCAGCTAGGAATGCTTGGGGCTTTTCATCTGCAGTATGCAAGATAAGAGCTTCGCGCTCCTCAAATCTATTTGCGTTAAAAATTCCACCAACATTCACCGCGGATTCAGACACGCCTCTCCTGAGAGAAGAGAAAAGGTCATAGACGGCTTTTGAGAACCAGGAAGAGTCGATCTGGGGAAGCATACATATTTGACCTGTAATATTGATCGCTTGATAGAGAAAAGAGTCCTTGTGTAATGCGTAGAACTTCTTCAAACTATACTCGATTGCACTGCGAATGCCCGGGTGAGAAGGGTTTTCGCTGTAAACCTTCACGAGAGCGGGCAGGAAAAGCGTATATCCCCCTCCAGCAGTGAACAACCGCCTAAATCGGGTAGTTGCCACCATTAGTGCTTTTATAAACGCATCAGTTCCGTGAAGTTTATGACGAAAAAAGAACCAACCGATTAGGGCATGACTAATAATGTTGATATCGTCCCCGTGAACCAAAAGGGCGCGATTTAAACCGTCAACCAGTGTAGCAAGCTCATTACGATCGCTCAGATGTCTAGGCATAGAGCGGAAAATCTGAGCGACGAGCATAGTGGAGCTCCGAGCGACCATCAGGGACAGCAACTCCACTTCTCCATTTCGTATGGAAGGCCGTGTGTCGGGGATAAATTTTCGGGGCATGAAGTCCTGCAATTCAAGAGTCTTGCAAAACCCTTCTTCGTCGAGAGATGGTAGGGTCAGGGTAGTCATGTTCTTTCGCACAATCTGCACGTCCTGAGGGTTTCGTTTGAGCATCGTGAGGAAAAAAATATTTTGCGCTACGCGAATCATGGTGATAGACACCAGGCGAGAAGATACAGGCTCGAACGGATTTTCGGACGAGCCCAGACTGCGCGGAAACATCGAACCTTTAGGTGCCGTCGAAGAAAACCAAAGAGATCCCGTAGGAACGATGAAATGGTCGATTTTTGCTCTGCGTATTTCCCGCATCGACATGCCGCTGACTTGGGTGGCTATATTGACCATGATGGGGAGTATCTGTCCAAAGTCATCAAGAGCATCGGGAGCCTTTTCTTCTCTTGCTAGAAGTTTCAGGAATCCGGCCAAGTTATTGAAGATGATGTGCGTGACGGCAGGTGGTAACATCCTCCGTACATGTAGCAAAGCAGTGAAAGTCGACATGGCCAGTTTAACATCCCGGGCTTCCCCAGCAAGAAGTTCTAGGATAGGCCGCGTCAGGAGAGCAGGGTCGTTCCTCATCAAATCGAGGATGGTAATCCGAGCGGCTGAGGCTACGGCAAAGTCTGGATCTGAGACGAGCGTACAAAGCCGAAGGAAGATAAGCGTCAAGGCGGGAACAAACACTGCTCTTCGCTTGATACCATGAGAAGGGCCCCCCGAGCTGCTATTCCGACGAAGAAGCACTCCTAAGTCACCATCAGTCTGCGATAACTGCCCGTGATCCCGCTCTTCCCGCTGCTTCCTAGGGGACGGATGGGGACTAGGAAGGGGCGATGTTGTGCCAATATCCGTCGTCCCGACCTCCTGACGATCCCACTGTTGGATTGGTAAGATGGAGAAAGGCGTCCGGATAATCTCATGGCGGGGATCTATACTCTCTCTATCGTCTTCCGCGAAACCGAGTTCAGCCAGGCGACGTTTCAATTCTGGAGGTACGTCGTCTTTGTTTCTCGTCTCTTTCTGGTCATCGGTCAGGATGAAAAGGCTGCTTCCTATGTCCGTCGCAATGAAGGGGAGAGGAGGTCGAGCTAGCTTGAAAGGTCGGTGATTACGGTCAGAGATGAATTGCTGGTTCATTAGTTGAAATCTCCAGTTAATCAGGATACTAATCTTCCGAACAGCCTCCAAACGGGTCACATCGTCCGAACTTTGCGTAACTTTAGACATTAGAGTAGGGAGAAGAAATAAGCATTCACCTTTGCATATCCAACTCGATCATTGGTCGCACTTCCATAGGAGCTTTCTCTGTACATTGCATTAGCATGAAGCAGGCCTATAACCAGGTATGTAAGCGAACCCTTTATACAAAGGAAATTGTGACTCTACCCACCGATGCGGTCAAAGATGAGTCAATATTGTCGAGTAAGCAATTCTGCCATAGTAATGGGGCGAGTTTCACAGAATCCTCGGACGAGATCAAACTGGACATGGCAACGAAGAGCTTCAATGACTTCGAGATGTATCCCTTCGAGAGCGAGTCGATCAGCTTCCTATGCTTCACGAAAATTGCTGCCAGGTCAAGCTTGCCCGTTTCCTCAGCGGAGACCACAGGAGTCGGCGACCTGTAGACGCCAGGGGATAGTATTGATGTATGTCTCTATATGCAGGAAGTTTACTTCAATACATGTACAGGCGTATTGACACCGTCTCACCTTTTGCTTATCTTGTATGGCAGCTTGTGCAGCAAGATATAGGCCTTGAATGCGTTCGACACCCTTACTAACATCTTCTTCGAGATCTTCGTTATAATCGGCACCACAGTATGTATGAAACCATTGAAGAGTACGTGAGAGCCAGGGTGCTCTATTGGTTGGTTAGAAAATGACTACTTGACCAGTTAGGGCACTCACGGCTTCAGTGACCGAGTTAGAAGTCTAAGTTCACGGAACAAGATATAAAGCAACATGCGAAGCGAAGGCGGTATTTGTTGGTTTCTTTCCTGCGTCCGCTCATCAGTATTATATCTGAATTGAGGACGTAGCAGTGAATACCTGGAACTCGATCATAGACCAAACGCGAGCTTCTAATGACATTGCGAAACGAACGCTATCGTTAAAGCTACCTTCCCCATGCGTGTGCGATTCTTTTCGATGCCTAAGAGTCTGCATTTGGCCTATCAACTCAACAAGTAAAACCAATTGTCCCAGGCGCGCCACGCCCCAGATGTCAGGCGAATCGTGGGATTTCAAGTCTTTCGCTGAACCCAGAAGCGCAAAGCTGATCATATCCACGTCCCGTGTCCAGTAGTCTTCCACGTACGCCGAGTGGGCCTGTAACGTACAGAGGTGATTCATGACAACAACTTCCTTATCAGAAGCGGCACATGCAAACAGAGGTTTGAAGAATATAGGCGCAATCGGGGGAGGGGAGCGTGAAAAAGCCGTCAGAAATTCAGATACTGCTGGGGAGGGATACGGGGGAGGGTGCTCTATAAGTTGCTGAAAGGAAGTGTTATGTTGGCGTAAAACACGGATACTACCCACTTACATCATTTAAAGGGACGGAAATATTCGTGAAGATGGGTTTTCTTATGTTATCCGGGAGATGCGTGAGCAATACGAATAAAACAGGGATGCAATGTATCCAGTCTTGCGAGATCTGATGGAAATATGTATTAAAATCAAACAGTACACTAAAATATGTACTCACGATGTGCGTGAACGCCTGCTCCAGCGCTGCTTTCCAAGGTCCCTGGTTATTTGGTTCGTACCAACGACATATCGTTGAAATGGACCATTTAACTGCTGACTCGATTTCGTTACCAGACGAGAAGCTAGACGAGACGATCCCAAAGACATCAACTCCAGATCTTGACGACCTTTGGGGATCATCAATATCAGTATTCAGACAGCCGAGTCGAAGAACAATTGAAGCCACTAGCTTCCGTGTTTCATCGACGGCTGTCTGCTTCATCTCCGTATCTTTGTCTAGGAGTTCTGCTTCAGGTATGGCCCTGCTCTCCAGAATATGGACAATCTCGGAAGGAATGGCTACGTTCCTGATTGACTGGCTAAAGTCATTCATAGATGAGCCCGTGGAGGAAGTCGATGGTAAGCGAGATATCTGGTCAGGCGTCGTTCCAGAGTTTGCATACGCTATGAAAGGTTTCAAGACAGAGAATGATGAACGGCAAAAGCTGTTTATCTTTCTGCAAGAAATAGCGGCTTGTAATGTTGACCATGTATCAGGAGACAAGATGGGCCAATAACGCTGATCGAGCGGTAAAAAATAAGCATATAAATAGGCAACGACGTTGATGCACATACTTCAACGGCATTGCATAGAAGCCACTCCCCCGTACCCGGGGCGTTTTCGATGGTCATGACAAGTGATTCAGAGAATAAAGCATGACGAACTCTTGCAACGTTTCGCCTGTCTATAACGCTAAATAAGACAGCGTAAGTCTCTTCGATCTTATCATCTTCAACTTCCCCAAGGGATGCGGACAAAAATTGTGGGATAAGATCCTGCAAGAGGTTGATGTCTGGATGGGGTGGGTGCTTAAAATTCGCGGAAGAAAAGGAGTAACCTATCGACGTCTTGAAAATTGGCGACTGCATATACGGATTGGTGCTAGACGCCGGTATTCCTGTGGAGCGATAGAGTGCAGCCAGTAAAAGAAGTAGATTGCAAGAGATTGAATGGAAACCAGCTGGACTAAGCAAAATTTTGCTTGTAGCTGGTACCAGGAGACGCCAGAGAGACCCTAAGATACGCGTCCTTGTATCGCTTCCCTGGAGGCTAGCAGTAGCCCTTGTGCACCAAACTACTCGCCCAACAGTGGCCGCTTCATCTACAGGGGCCCATCTATTTGCCAATAGCTCGAATGTTTCCACCGAAGTCATTTGCTCTTCTTCGGGGCGCATATATTTGCCTGGTGTCAAGAATGGACATAGCAGTGTCGACAGAACGTGTGATTCGAACGGCAAGTTGATAATATTCGAAGCAGGAGATTCGGTAGCATGCTGCAGCAAGATCTGGTAAAGAAAGCGAAGCGATGGTAGCTGCGAACCTGGGGCGTTCGCAGGCGGTAGTGAGGTCGCTGAAACCGATTGTGGACGGCGCAGATAGTCACTCATTTTGCCAGATGCAATAAGGGAGGATCCCATCGTACCGCCGCTGGACCCGTTAGTAGAACCATCTCTCGACGGCTTGACGTACTCTGGATACCGCGCCATACTACATGCCCTCTGGACCTCCTCCCCCAATTTCTTCGTGTCATGCATCACGTCCTTCGCTTGCTCTACTACATGCTCTACTACATGCCTGAACCCAAGCTTCGCGAGCCTGGAGGGTTTTGGCGTATGTGAGCGAGCCGGGAGATTGCTGATTATCGAAGACTGGGCCGATGGTGGTCGTTGTGGGGGGGTCGCAGGTCGACTTGAATTTGGAATTACGTGCTGTCGCAAGCTCTCCCACCTCGCTCTACCAGGAGACGGAGTTGATTGTGTCGATTCCATTGGAAGTGCCCGTAATGGAACAGCAGTTATAGCTATTGGTCGAACAGGCTCCAACCGCGAACGACTAGACGTAGCCCCTCGACCCTGGGTGGACTCCAGCTCGGCGAAAGGCGCTGTACGTGGCGAGGGCTCCGTAACGCTTCTAACAGCCATTGGAGCATATATCGTTTGTTCATGTTCGTCATCGACTTCTTGTACATCCGATAAATCGAACGGATTCACTGGCGCCCCCAGTGGCGGCAACTCGTGGTCGGACGAAGAATTTCGCGTCGAGCTTGACTTGAGAGATTCCAGAGAGAAAAGTCGCCTGGGCTTTGGCCTTCGTACATCTGGGTCACCTTTGGGTGGCATTGGCTGCGCATTGATACAGCCGGTGATCGTGAAGAATTGGGAGGACAGTTTATTTCAAGAGCATCACCTGATATTCTCACGAGATGTATGTAATTGAAGGATTTGTGAGGGATGCCAAACACACTCACTTTTTGAATTGTGACAATGCTCCCTCCCACTCCTATAGGAATGAGTTCATACCGTAAATGCAGTAGAACTCGAAAGAAGAAAAAGTTGAAAAAGAAAGTAGATCCGTGCACGTTTTCAGATTTTTCAACGTCGCTGTCCCTTGGTTGTCCTTAAAGTAGTATCACTCAAGTATCACTAGTTTTTGTCTTCCGAAGAAACCGTACCAAGCTAAAGATGACTCTATACAGGCAACAACTACAGAAGCGCAACAAGAATAAGTCAGGACTCAGAAAGTTACAGACTCTTGAGCCAAGCGTTTATAGCTTTAAGAGTGTCAGTCCTCTCTGGCTCATGCCAAGTAAAAATAAGGTAATCGTGAACGGCATCTGGCGCCTCGTAATAGCACACTTTGTCACCCAAGTCCTTAACCATACGTTCTTTGAGGGTGACTATGGATTCATAAAGGACTTCTGCACCTCCAGAAACAATGAACGTGGGCGGAAACTTGTTGAAGTCGACGACGAGGGCCGGATCGCGCGATGCGGGCGAAACATATGCATTCGTCTCCAATAGTTCACGACCGTGAGGTCCACTGAAAGCGGCCTTTGCGTATGGTGCATCGCCTCCTGGCTGTCCAATGTAATCTGTAGAGAGGAACCTTTTTGCCGAACCGCCTGATAAGGATTCGGTTGTGCTTCCAAGGTCGATCCAAGGTGACAGTAGTATAAGACCGCCTGGGGGTCCGGGTAGGTTGGCTTCGCCTTGATACTCAGTGAGATAGCGCGTAAGTGCGTGCGCTAGATTACCGCCTGCTGAATCGCCGGATAGGATTATATTTTCCGGAGAAAACCCCAGCACGGTAGTAAGATATCTATACCCCGCCAGTGCATCCAAAAGCTGGGTGGGGAACGGGTGAGCGACGTCGAAGGGCAGAGTGGATGTCAGCCGATATTCCACAGACAAGACGCGCTTAATGTCTTCAACTTCCTTTGCGTATCCTTTGGCAATCTGTGCAGTGAGGTCCTTGGGATGCGCAGAGAGTCGAATATATCCGCCGCCGTGAAATTGCAGAATAACCTTCTCTCCAGGACCAGCTGGCGCCCCCGGCTTAATGTCAAGGCCTTGTTTGCACGTCCAGTAGCCCGGTATACGCACAGAGTTCACATTCGCTACCTTGGCCCATCGCTCCAGTTCTCCCGTAACAAGGTCTTCAGCGGGTTCAATCCAGACACCACCGGTCTCCACTCCCCCAATGATAGCGGTGTGATCCGGAGAACGTATGGGAGAACCTGCTCTATGCCTGGTGAGATTCGTTTGCCAGCTCTATGCAACACTGGAACATACTGTGCAGACATGTGGATTACCTGTCGTACAATATTAACCATGACCGTACGCCTCAAAGTCCATGTTTTCCGTGGCCTTGCTGCTCTGCCATTATCATTGCAAACAAGCCAATCAGTCTCTACCTCCTGAAGTACTAATCCAAGACGTGGCACACCTGGGGATGTTAATTAGGACCCAAATCGGAATCTTGATGAAGAGTAAAGCCAAGAACTGAGATATCAAATACAAGGACCTAATAGGCTGCCTTCTATACGCATACGACATGTTCAAGATGGTGGACGAACCAGAGCGACGAGTGTTGGGCGAGTGACTTTGTCGCCCCCTATTTATTCATCTCCAGGTGACGTGTGAGCCTAGCTTTAAAGAGGAAGGTGCATTATGGATATCTTCTTTCTTCATTCATGTTCGGTAGTGAAGAATCATATGATAGCGCTTGTCAACGCCTTGAGAGTTTGGTACAACGAGGCGATTGATTGTTTGACACGGCGGGTGCAATTCTAAAAATAACCCGGTCAGCAAGTTCTCCCTGAGACGCATAATTTAGTATCAAAAGGCGAGGGTCCCGGGGAGTATGACAGAATGTGTCTAAGTTGGTCGTTGCGACTGCAGCGTGCGCTCAGTGTGAGCCCTCCAGCACCCCAACGTTTTCCATTTGGTATAGCGATGCCATATATTATGAGTGTGGGCAGTCGTCTTAATGCGAGGCGTTTTGGACTTTTCAGAAAAACAATACCACAACATGACCGCGTGCACTTGTACGATCTGCATGCTCAAGACAGCTATTGCGCAAAGGACGAAGTTTATTGATAGAAACAAACTGCAGCTTGTTTCTGATGTCAAATAGGATGTAGTCTATTTCCACTTAGTAGGTGCTGTAATCAGCCGTGGGGTAATCAGTGTACCCAGTCGCCCAATCAGTGGTGGACTTGTTAGTCTGGAAGTGCTGATAATCTGGGGCATTGTCAAGAGGCTTTCCGTGCAAAGTACGCTTGACAAGGTCGGGGTGGCTGATGAACGGAATGCCAATAAAGATCCCGTCGATTTTGCCAGATGCGACCAGCTTTTCGCCCTCCTCAGGTAGAACATCTGCGTTTAAGAACAGCTTGGCATTCTTGACGTATGGCCTGTAAGATTCGAGCACGTCATGCAGTGTGCTACGTGACACGCCTGATCTCTTTATAAGCCATATATTATATGTAAAAAATATCTTTTGCATACCGTCGTACGAGACATCGAACTTCGCTGAGAACCGCACGAGTTCAAAGAGCGAGACTCCCAGCTTCTCTGCCTCTGTGATCAGATACGAATATGTAGCTAGTGTGTCGTCAAGCGGCATTCTGTTTACAGATAGAGAGCGTTAGTCTAGCACCATTCGGAATTCACATAGCGGAAAGGCTAGCACAAACCCCATGTCATTATACCCGCCTACTGGACTAAGCTTGAGGGAGACGTCGGTGCCGAAAATCTCCACCATGTCTTTCACAATCTCGAGAACAAGTCGGCAGCGATTCTCGTGGCTTCCACCCCACTCATCGGTCCTCTTGTTTGAGGATGAATCAATGAATTGGCTGATTAGATAGCCATTGGCAGAATGTACTGCAGAGTTTTTGTTCATGGGCGCTCATTTTCCAAAATTAACAGCACCTACATTGAACGCCGTCAAAGCCTGCTTGCTTAGCATGGATCCCGGCCTTCTTAAACTGTTTAATGATATATCGCGGATCCTCGATTTCCGTAGGCTGGCGGAAGAGCAAAAATCAGCGATTTGCAAGCTTCGTTCACGTGAAAATATAGCTCACGGTAACGTATCCAGGCTCGCCGGGGATGTGACGGAACCTTCCTCCCCGTGCAGCAATAGCTGACGGTGCGTAGACAGGCTCTCCTGAGAGCTTGTGCTCAGGAGCGTCGGGGTGTGAAACACGGCCAGCTGAAGGAAAGGGTAAGTACTTTAGATAGAATTGTACAATCGATGTACGACGCCTTACTATGCCACAACTGCGGCGAAATCTCAGCATTAGTCGCGACATGAAACAGGAGCATGGATAGCTCACCTGGGCGTAAATCTTCCCGCCGGCCTCGTGGACAGCATTAACGATCTTCTTCCATCCATCAACATGTTTTTCGTCCCAAAATCCAGGTGCTCTTGGCCATTCAGTTCTGAATATCACCATCAACTCACTCTCAATAACCGTTACTCTGAACTCGCTACTCACCCTTGGCGACTGACTAAGATAGCCTCTGTAATCATAATACCCGCATCGGCGCGTTGAACATAATATTCCCTCATCAGGTCGGTTGGGTATGTATCTTCAGAACGGTTGCGAGTGAGGGCAGACATGCCAATCCTGTTCTTCAGCAGGTTGCTACCCACTTGGATTGGTTCAAATAGGGCCTTTGGGATGCTTGTCATGATAATGTTGATTGAAGAGGCGAAGGACCAGAAGTGTTTGAGACGAGAGGTGAAGCTTTGGGGAATCTGATTGCCTGTTATCAAGATTTGAGGTAGCTTTATATCGAACGACGCGGCTATCGTTTAAATCTCCCGATGATAGATGTTGTTTTGTCATCAAAGTAGCAATTTTAACATCGACTCAATTTCTGAAGAAGGTTCTAATAAAGTGATATCGTAAACTCAGTTTAGTCTAGTATTCCCTGGGAAATGTGGTCCTTATTCAGCTTGTAAAACAGTCAAAGAATCAGAAAACAACATGATCAACAGATGGACTTGCAGAGAAAACCGCGAATCAGTGGAGCTTTGATACATAAGCATTCATAAGCACAGACCGTTTTTACAATAAAAAATTCTGCCGGCAAAAATTGAGCTCTGAGTCAACACTTTCAAATATACACAAAGAGGTGTTTCGGTTGGAGTGGGCACAACTTAAAATTAGTAATTAGCTCTGCACTGAGAATATGGCGGTATTTTTTGTGCCGGATCATCAAGCTCAATACATATAGCATCTCATGACACGGATTTCAGAACATCAATTATGTGTACCTCTCACGCACCAGAGATGATCCATTTATACGTAGCCCCACGCGCGGCCGCATGAAACCGTGGCTTGGTCATCTGAATCGGCCTTCTGATAAGCAATGTAGGACTTAGTAAAGTTGTCTTTTAAGGATCAGCGCTCAGCTGTTTATCTAGTAAAATGACACATTTATGGGCTGGAGAGTAAATCACTAATAATGGGTTCGTCTCAGCTACTACTGTCTTTATAATTTTGTGCCGTAGTGATAAGCGCTGAAGCATAATGATATTATGATACTATATTGGTGTAATTGGGCTACGAAATGGGATGTCGCTTTGATAGCGCCGAGGTAAAAACCTTGGAGTGCGCGGGGTGCAGTGGTCTATGCGCTCATCCATTACTGTCAAAGGATTCATATTCCCAACGCAATCCCAACTACTCCTCCAATATGTTCAATATTCCTCTCAAGCAGATTCTCCTATCTTATCGAGCTCAAGACGAATCTTATCTCTTACCTAATTAGGACTGCTTTCAGTCGTTCGTCGGTAGCAAGTCGGTAGTAATGGTTCATTGTCTTCGCCACATCTACACGATCCATCGTATGTCTCCGCCAGAGACCGTCAAAATACGACACCCTAGAAGTTCAAGTCCCCGCTACTAAGTGGTCATCGCTGGTCATCTCACTCACACTCAGTTCTGACTCAGTCGCCATGTCTACGCTCCCGCGTTCGGTCTATCCTCCTGGACCAAGTGCGAGCACCTTTGCACACAACCAACGGCCGGTGTCCGAGTTCGATTCAGGGATAAACACATCTACAGCATGGACAGAGCATCTTGTTTCTCCTAGGGGTCACTCCAGACAACATTACTCCGAATCCGATGCCCTTCAGCCACATTTTCCATCTGACGAGTACGACAGCGACACGACCCACTATGATGACGATAAAGCTCAGCCACTGAGCCGGCCAGCGCACGTACTCTATGCCTTTGCTGGAACACCAGCTTTCCGCGAGCTGAGTGTGGCACCGCGGGACGTATTGATTGTGCTACGGGAAGACGCCGGGCAAGGATGGAGTCTCGTAAAGGATGCTACCGGACAGGTGGGCCTGGTTCCGAAAGGGTATTACCAGGTATTTATTAAGCTTAAACAAAGCATTCATGCTTATCATTAATTTAGTTCGATGATTCAGAGGACGGGAGTGTAACTCCCCGAGCCTCCTCACCACCACCAAGTTTAATTACGAAATCACCTCCCGCATCCTCAATCGTACCTCAAAGTACTGGGGATTGGCTACCACGTATCCCAACCAGCATTCGCCAGCGTCTACTCGGTGGAAGATCGCTGAACCGCTTCTCCAGCTTCGTCACCAGCGGGGCTGAAGCTTATATTTTAAGCACCGACACTGTTCCATCCGTCTCCCCTCCCACACATAGCAAGGAGCCATCCCTGAGGGCGTATGCACACTCCAGGGATGTGACTTACACATCATCCTCTGATGACTCACGGGAAGAATATTTCGTCGATGCAGGCGCGGCAGGTCCAGCATGGCGAGCGCGTACCCCACCTTTCAAGGTTCTGGTGCACTCCCCGCTAAAACGCACGGACGGCGAAGGGAAAGGGACGTATACCATGTACAGCGTGACTTCTGTATTCCCGTCTGGAGTGCCGGGAGCGGCGGGTGCGGATACGGCAGACTGGGTGGAGGTAGATGAGCTAGAAGACGTACCCCCTTCACCGGTGCCGTCAGATCCTGGGGACCCAGCACATACCATCACCGTACAACGCCGCTTTTCTCACTTCGCCCAGCTGCACACTTTCCTCACTCGTCTTCTACCGGGCATCGCTTTCCCCCCTCTCCCTGCCAAATCCTATGCGGCCCGAATGAATGCGGATTTTGTCGAGGCAAGGCGAGGTGAACTGGAGAGGTATCTCGCAAAGTTGGTGAGACATCCCCTGGTCAGAGCAGTGGAGGGAGTCATGTTTTTCTTAAGCTGTGAAGACGATGCGGTAAGTGGTCAACTTACTATACAAATACATGTACTTACGAGATTACAGGAGCTGACACGCCTTCTCCCTACTTGCTTTCCGTCAGTGCCCCCGCCATTGTTCTACGCCCGTACTCATCACCCGGCTTTCAACCTTGATGTCGAAGACGCAACGACGGCCCTTGAAGGGTTCAAAATGCATACCAAGGCAGCGGGGACTGGTGTTGAAGGCCTCCGTGCCGTATACGGGTCCGCCAGAGACGCAAGGGTGGAGATGAGCAAGGCAGAGCGAATGATGTCATATGCACTGCTCGACCTAGTCACATCATCTTCGCTACAAGCTGCTCAGCGTGCAACCGGGACGTCCCCGAATGTAGAAGGTGACAACGATTCTGATTCTGGATCACATTCAGCGAAGGAACCTATGCACCTGCCTCGGGGACTAGCCAACTCTGACGGTGCGTGGTGCTGGCGCGAAGGGTGTAAAGGTGATCAAGCGATATCTCTTTAGCCTCCAGGTTGTGCTAATCCCTTTTCAGAATGCCTACGAGTGAGCAAAGCTGTTCAGAAAACGAGCGAGACGCTGCAAACGGTAGCCAACTTATACGATGGTCACGTACGTATATATTCGCTCTTGCTCGTTATATAGACTATCTAATTCCAGTTTATCCAATGTAGGCCCGTATGACCTTGTTGACCAGTCATGAGTCGCTGAAGTTAATGGCACATCCGCCAGCCGTGTACGAGGTGCTTTGATTTGATTTGAAAATAATATTCAGATCTTTTGACGTCGAACTCGTTTGTAGGGTGTCACAACGACGCATAAATCAACACTCTCGCGATATCGCAGAGCACTTGGGGGCGACGCCTCGGCGGATAGCTCTTCACAGGTACGATCCGTGTTACCAGCTCGGTACCACGGATAAGCTGGGTCTTACTGATTCATGTGGTGGTCAAGGCGAACGAAAATATGGCCTCTAAATGCGAAACTGTTCTGAATACCACCATGGCAGAAATGGACATATATCACACGCAAAAGAGCGAAGACCTGAAAGCTTTCGTTGAAGATCATCTGGATGGGGAAATCAAATTTTACGAACAGGTGAGTTCCATTCCTGCGTACCATCACTTTCAAGGTTGACAAAAATTATCATTTAGATTCTGAGCCGTCTCAAATCTGCACGGGAGACATTCAATGAACCAGCATATACCACCCTGGGTGAATCTCCCCGCCCGCCATCTATCTACGAACGTGACCTTCTGTCTCCTGATCTCAGCTCCCCGACCACATCTACGCATTCCCTGTCTCGAGCACATCACCGTCCACCTGCACATATCACGCATCTCGTAGCACAGCGCACAGCCCCGCTTTACCAGCCAGCGCCTCACGTTTTCGACGTCGCTCCAATGCGGCCCGTGAGCGTTGCGATACAGGAAGGAGTGGAGATGCTTTTTGGCGGGAATGGCGCCGGTGAAGGAGATTCAGAGAGTGAAGGGATAGGGGGGAAGGGAGTCCTGAAAGGGCTTTGGTAATGTAACTTCATGGGCGCTGTCTGGCAGGCCCTGTGCTGCGCAGGAGAACCCAACAAGGTGAATGAACACGGGTCCAGTTGCACAGTAGCATGACTTGGGGCACGACGTCTTGCCACCGTAAACCCCTGTTGCATTGTACCCGAGGCAGCGTTACTCCGCGGTGTATCATTCCTACTGTATATTCGAACACCTCTAACGGTATCCCAGTTTTGTTGGGAATCTGAATCTTTTGAGAACTGTACCTTGTGACGCGGAGAAGCTTTTGCTGTTTATAATCTCAGTTTATTAAGCAGACACAACGGGTGCAGTTCGACGTATAATCTGTTCTATCATCTATGGGTTTATTGGCTAATCTGCATTAGTATTTCGAAATCATCGTCTTCTCTTAGCTGTGACTTCCACTAGAGTGTTCCGTTGTAAGACGCCGAATTGTTAATATGACGGCGTAGAACTTCAGCCGAACATGCTCATTGCTAAACAAGTCAGTACTTAGCTCTGTAGACGCCATTAATTGAAGGAGAAGAACGAAAATAGTTCTGCATCCGGGTGCTACGCCAACTACACCCAGCCCAATCATCACCGGTACGGCTACGCTGCAAAAGATCGGGTGAACGGGCGAAAACTTCGGACACTCTAGCGGGTTCTCCACCTGCCCAGCACGGATGCAAATCCTTTGGGTATATAAGGACCGCTTGCTGAAAACGACCATGAACCTCACCGACGATCTCCAGCAATATGTTTACTTCTTTACTATCTTTCATTGCCCTTGCCGCTACGCTGATCCCTGCAGACGCTGTACCAACTGCTGCCCCTCAGAGCCCCTGCGCAGATGTGCATATCATCGCTGCACGAGCGTCGACAGAAGCGCCGGGCCCCGGCATTATTGGCGCACTCGTCACTCAAGTGCAAAATACGAGTACTCAGACTATCTCCACCGAAGCCGTAGTCTACCCTGCCACGCTCACCAACTACGCAAGCAGTTCCGCCCAGGGTACTTCGGCGACGATGGCTTTGCTCAACACCCAGGTCACTACGTGCCCGGGACAAAAGATCGTTCTCGTTGGATACTCACAGGTGGGTTCACCAACTTGGTCTGGTCGTAAATGGGATTAATATGCTTGTTCATCGGTTCTTTAATAGGGTGCTCAAGTTATTGGTGACGCCGTCGCTGGCGGTGGCGGTGTTACCGGACTTGGTCCAGCGACCGCGCCAGTTGCTGCTTCGGTTGCCGACCAGGGTATGTCTTTTACTCACATACGATACAGTCCGTTTCATTTATCATAACAAATTACAGTCATTGCAATCGTGCAGATGGGCGACCCACGTCACGTCATTGATCAACCGTTTGACCGTGGCACCGCCACTCTCGACGGTCTCTTCCCTCGCCTACCGAGCCAGCAGTACAGCAGTATACTTCAACCGCGTATCATGTCCTTCTGCGACTTCAACGATCCGTTCTGTGCGTCGGGAGCTGACCTGGAGGTCCACTTGACGTACCTAGACAGGTACCAGAACACAGCTGCAGCCTTCATTCTAGAACAGATTGGCGGGTAGAACTTTAGAAGGTAGTCTAGTACAAATGATGGACGTTTGAGAGTGGAATTTTGAAAAACACTGAAATGAAATGATTTAACAAATTGAAGAGGGTCAAATGAGAGGTACTTGCGAAGGGGTTCCGAGTTGTAAACATAAAAACACCGGCCCTAATCAAGTTCCCAAAACACAAAAGTTAAGCTTTCGTGGATAAAGGCTTTAAAAGTTAGAGATTCTGCAGGAGCAGAGTAGTGAGAACTCGAAGAGCCGCTCAATCCTCGAAGTGTTTTTCTTTCTTCGAGGCCTTGCGGAGGGTTTCTCGGGCATGGTGAAAACGGCTGAATGGCGCGCGGGTGGCTAGGCTTGCCGAGGGTGCCGTTTCTCACACTGCCTTAGAATCGACGCGAGTTGGGAGTCGGGCTTGACTCGGGCTCTACATGAGGGAACGTTAGACCGAAAAAACCCTGAGTGATTGGACCAGGCACTTGGGGCGAAAACATGCCGAAGTACAACTTGTTGAGCCAAACACTGAACAGCAGGTGGATAGGCGCAAAAAAAGAGAACCTACACTAAACTGCGGCGGCCGGTGACGAAAAGTGGGGAATTCTTTTCGTTGAGAGCCTGCTAAGTATCCACAAACTGGTTGGCATTGACACACTTAAGCATTTGGCTTTCGGCACATTGTGCAATTTTACCCAAAATTATACTTTCATTGATTGCTGGGCAAGAAACTAAAAAAGTTGTGTTTCTTCATCTGTGTTTCTTCATCACAGACCTATGTAAGTACTGACAAAAGATGACCTAGAAAATCTACACTAGTTGAGAATAGATTTAAAATTCTTCATGATCATTGACAAGTCATCCAATCACTGCCATTCAAACTCAAGAGACAGACTCAACTCAATCATTGAAAAATATTTTTAAAAGCAGTTGATTTAATTTATAAGTTAACTAAGTTACAAAATAATGTAGAGAGCCAAAACAAAAAGTTAACGTGCTTTGGTTAGATCTGCCTCATACAAGGCAGATCCTAAGCCCAGGTACCACGACAAGGTAGCACGTGGTGGACTAAGCTGCCCACCATACCCAGGAAAGAAACTACTCACCTAGTGACCACTGAAGCTTAAGGTGCTGAGTGTTGCTGCCTCACAGGCAAAAATCTCATAAGGAAAGCTAGAAGTCAGCACCCCACAGGTCAGACTGTTATGGTCTAATGACTACAATCTGGCCCATGGGCTGCTAACTAGAGACAGGGATAGAGTGGTGACAAGATGGATGAAACAAAGGAGAGGCATAGGAGGATGGGAGAGAACATAGGGAGTTCATTAGCCCTACATAAAGTAGGGCTAGTACCGGCTGCACATGGCAGCAGGTCTTTGGCTCGGGAGCCAGGGTGTGGGTGGTCTGAGGGCACTGCCCCCAAGAGATAGCGGACAAAAGATGCGATTACTCAGCTGATCTCATGTGCATAAACTCGGAGGGGGCACTTAGGTGCCACTTCAAGCTCAGACCGACTTGCACTATCTTATGGTATCCGCGCCGTCCTCTCTTCGTGAAAGGCGACGTGTTAAAATCTAAACAAGATATTGTCAGCACTGAAAAAACCGCGAGAGGTAAGAAAAACTGACGTTTAGCAGATATTCGAGCAGTGTTCAATGGAACGCACGGCTGAGGGAAGGCAAGCGTCGAATCAGTACTATTCACAGACCACGTAGAATCGGACAGACCTTGTTTAATTTCCCATATCAAGTGTAGATATCTCCTTTACACCCCCTGCAACGATGAGCGATGAGCGAACTATCAAGAAAAGGGGAAGGATAGATAGAGACACGAACCGTTTTCTTCAATATTTTTTGCGGCTGGCATCAGTTCTGGAGAAGACAGGGTTAGAGGCCACAGCATTGAGGGCGGAATCAACATAGGGAATGAGAGCTGAAGACAAGTTGAGACGAAGGAAGGGTGGTGAGGAGTTGGGGAGAGGAGGGGAGCCCTTTTATACAAGGATTCTGGTTGGTTATATTTGGCCACCAATACAAGAATTCCGACAACTAGATGGTTATGTTTGGTCACCAAATGCGCTTCCTGAACCACATATTGGCAGTGCCCTGCACAACATTAATTTTAGACATCGGAAAAAAAGTGAAGTGGCCGCGTTCTAGAAGCAGGAACCCTCGCAAGCTTTAAATCAGCATGTAGTATGTCATGCACAGCGTTCAAGCAAACCGCGTCGCTTTATCCCGTCGTTGTAGCTCACCGCTTTAGCTCAGAACACGACAGTCTTGGGCACATATATGCCCAATCTCTTAGTCACTTTCCCCCCTGATCATAATATCCATCGGCCGTGTGTTAAATTATCATCGATTATTGTTCTGAAAATTATTACTCAGAACAGTTAAACAGCCGTCCTACCAAGAATTTGACCCGGCTCGTATTGGCCTCTTCAGATCAGCATCGAAAAGCGTTCTGACTCAGAAAGAGTAGACAGATCACCGCGCTGAGGAAACCGATACGGTTCAATTGAATCTGAATCTGCCTCAGGCGAAGTCAACTCAAGCGATCCAGTTATATTTGGATCAACAGCTGCCGAGGCCAGTTAACGAACGCTATCAAAAAATTCGAACACCGCTGTGGGTTGGTCCAGCGTTACTAGGAAAGGGACAGGCAGTTTTTTTTTCTTGTTCTGAATGGGATAAGAAGATCAAGGCGTGATAGGAGCTCCGGCGCCGTGCTTGCGGTTCTTATGTTTTTCCGCCGTGCGTGTAGGCTGACCACGCGCCGTTTCGCGTCAGGCCCCGAAATTGAACATCCATCTCCCAGTGCTCCTTGCCATTAATACCTGTGCAAAGCCTGAGAGCACAGGAAGGCACAGTCGCAATTGATGTCTCTTTTCGAACACAAATTATGAGTACCCCATTTCTATTGGAAAAATACGGACTTATTACTAGCGTGGAACCGCAGACGACGAGTCACAGAGTGCCTTGCATCGAGTTTGTCCTAATTTGTGCATGCCAACAGCGCACGTCAGCTCACGTCCATTTTGATCAGGTTCTCACTGGCATCAAAACAAAAAACCTACCGAGCGACTACTTGATATGGGTTTATGATTGTGATGCGCTGAAGTTATGTGCTTTACGCTGAGCAGCCTGATATCATCCCCGATCCATATCGACCTGCCGTGCACCACTGTTTCCCACCGGAGCTGTCTGCCACATCCTGCCAAAAGATCACCGGTCTTGCTTTATGCCCGAGAAAATCTGTGATTGCGTCCATAACATTTATTGAAGCCAGTTGGAACGCTGAGTGTACATATTTTTAGAAATTTCAAGACGATTTAGGAGTGGTTTGTTGCAGACGCTGAGTACTTCCAACGATGATACCGTGTACAAGACAGCATTTAAGAGTAGGAAGTGTAGTCCCGAAGACCAAAGATTGAATACAGAAGCGCACCACAAAGGCGCGAAAGACGGAGCCGGTATAAGGGTACAGATATGTACGACCCATGTCGTACGCAGGAATGAAAAGGATCACAGGAACTGTCATTCCACTACAATGGCTGGAGTACATCAATCTATTAAGACCTCGGGCAAGAAAGCAGTGAATGATCAAGGCTTTCAGCGGCGAGGGCAAAAGAAAGCGCACGCCAGCGCATTGGGATGGCAGACTAGCTCGGTAGTTCCCATAGAAAGTGTATAGAACGTGTTTGGAATGAAATAAATATAGGCGGGAGCGATAGCGTGCCGAGATCGTACTGAACACCACTATAACCAATGTCCCGAGTACCTCAATCCATTAAGACCCCATGCATGCTACTCGCGTTCACGAGCACCGGTCTCTGTGGGGTCAAAAGAATGGGTGCGGGGGAGCATTGGAAGTGGCACTGTCTTTGACTCGACCTAACTGAGGAGAGAGAGAAATTGGATGCAGGACTCGAGGTATGAACGGCCGCCTTTATACAAATAAAAGGTGCCACTGAATCTCTGGCCGACGCAGGCGGACTCGAACCGAGTGGAACAAATTAAGCAACTTCGAAGCATCGAATGTCTAGGATGGCCAAAGCGCGTACGCCTGATAGTAAACATGAGTGGCCACCACCGTCCTAATTAGATTTTCGAATTCAATTCTACATTAGGGCATCAGTGGCCGAGCCAAAAGAAAGCCGGCATACCTATGGCCACTGCGCTTTTGACAATAAGCCTGAACACGTTTTCCATTCAGCCAACAAAGGAAGATGCCGTAGAATCTTGAATGCAATGAATTGTATCTCTAACAAATGAATCGTACATAATGCACGATGATCGATACTAATACAAGAGGGCAAATGCGACAGCGTAAAGACAGCATAATAAATCGTAACATCATAAAATCTCTAGTAGGCAAACCTGAAGTCTACCCGTGCGTTGCCTTCGTCTTTGGTAGTTTTGATGTACTCCTCTTGCTCCTGAAATATTGATGATATTAAGTCACTAAGCATGTAGCTTGAGGGAGGAATATTACAGACCTTTTTAGTCCATGAGTTCCACTTTTTCTCGCGTCTGTTGTTCAGCGTGCGGTAGAAGAAGTACGTGAGGACGTAGATCACGATGTTCATCGAGCAGATAGCAATGAGCTGCCGGTTACCGCGCTTGTCTGTGATAGTGGTCAGCACGTACATGGGGCCATAGAGTAGAATAGAGCATACAAAGCGGCTTATCGTCCTTGCGATAGATGTTGGCCTACAACATGAGGGATTAGACGAACGAAGCGAGCTATATATAGTCAGCAACCACTCACATAAACAATTGCACCCGTCTGGACAAACATGTTGTAAACGCTAGCAGAAACTGTTCTGAAGAAGAAATGAGATTGTTCCATTAATCCGTGAAGGCTGCTCTCGTACCGTTGTCTAACACTAAACGAGTTGCGAGATGCCCAGGCGACTTGAATAGGGTGGATATAAGGGAAGCCGGTGATCAGTGTAATCACTGCGTAGTAGATCCAGTTCGATGTGTTGCCGTCAAACGTATAGAGAGCAATGAGGAGAGGAAGCGCCCAGATTTGCAGAATGAGAGTGGCAGACACGCGACTGTTCGCCGCCTCGCTTACCCAGGCGGTGAAGAATAGCATGACCGCTCCAATGACAACAGATGGGATGGTAAGCAGATTCGTCTCCGTAGTATTGAATCCTAGCGCGCGGAGGGACAGTGTAAGGTATGTTTGCGGAGGACCGACAGGCACTGGAAGATGGCGTATGAGTACCATACAAGCGTTGAGGCGACGAACAAAAACTTACTCATGTGAACGAGACCCAGAGCATACAGCGGCCAGAGTCTCCAATCCTGAATGGACTTCCAGATCATCTTGATGCTCAGACCCTCGCGATTATGCATGTCGGACTTTGCTGGATCGTCACGGAGAACGCTGAAAAGGTCATGGTAAGCGTCTGCTCATCATGTTGATTGTGATCCGACTCACCGGTTGACAAGAATGACTTCCTCCCTGTGCACGAAGAACATTAGGCTCTACACTCGCGTTCCCAGAAAGACAAGGACACTATACCTCTCACTAAACCAACCGGCTGGCCTGAACCATGTCTTCGTCTGAGAAGGACCAGCGGGCATCATGAAGAACGAGATTAGCCCGATCACAAAGGTGATGAGCCCTTCAATCAAGAAAAGATATCGCCATCCCTCCTTTCCACCAACACCGCGCAAACTCAAGAGGCCAGTAGCCAAGAATGCGCTTATGATGTCGGACAGGTAATTCGAGAACCAAAAGAAAGCGAGACGAAGAGGCACTGTGGCAGAAGTTAGCACTTTACATGCTAAAATATGATATAGCCGTTACTTACGCTCTGGCCCAGTGTAGAAGTAAGAAAGGTATAGAACAACATCAGGAATGAAGCCTCCTTGGAGGAATCCGATCAAAACTCTGATGAATTCACGAGTTAGAAAGGGGGGGTGTCAAACAAGGAATGATATAAGGACTCACCGGCAAATAAGAAAACTTGTCCGCCCAGAAAGCCAGAATTGTGAGAACGATACAATGCTCCACAGCGTCACTTGGGAAGGGACCCAGATGTCCGGGCCAACACGTTTTGAAACCAATTGGGAGGGTAGTTCTGATATTTCAATATTCATCAGCATGGAGTTGACGTACAACGATGAGGGTGGGATAATGTACCTGCAACCAAAAATGCGAGGCGGAAGAGTGTATTACCCAGGTTAAAGTCGTTGGTGGTCAAACCAAGGTCGTCAAGTAAGTTATCAGAGTTGGCTTGAGAGATGTTTGACCGATCTAGGTCCAGTGCGAGGAACATGATACACGCCCAAATCATAATGCGTATGTCGATTTTCCTCACAATTTTCTACGGAGGAAAAATGAGGTCAATGAAAAACGGCTATATCACAAGTGGAGACAGACTCTTTCTTCTCTCCATGTCCAGCGCGCCAATGGGTCGAAGAGGTGAGCATTTTCAAACTGCGGCGGTGGTCGATACGCCTCGAGTGTAAGCGGATTGTCGAAGACGGAAGGTTGGGTGGCTATGGCATCGGGGTCGAGCTTTGGCTCTTTCCACCAAGTCAAAAGAGATAGAAATCCTCTGTTCTTGGAGTCGACAGGGGCGCCTAACGGAGGTATCTTCTCGGAAATATCACTGGATGACGAGGTGCTGGAGACATCCTTCTCGTCGTACACATCGACAGAGGCGCTTTCTTTTTCTTTCTCGTTGACGATGAGACGAGTAGACATGGCGAAGGGGAGCCGAGGACTGAATATTCAACGAGCAGACAAGAATCCATTTATAAAGGTGCACGACATTTTGCTTGGTCCCTGTGTTAGTCGCGTTGATTAGCCCGAATTGCGAAGAGAACAGACTACATTGCGCTCAAACCGTGGCAATGGCGCAATGCTGATTGGTATACATCAGAGGAGCGGAGTTTACTTGTTATAGAACCCCACCGTACCTAGCCAAGACTGTGTACTTGAAATTCAAGTTCGGCTGAGCGTGCTTATCACAGCGGCCTGTCGCAACTCGATGCTGCGAGCCAACCGCGACCTCTGCTACGCACTACAACTCAATATGGATTCAGTCTATAGTCTCGGAGACAAAAGTTAATGTTCGATAGACCTACAAGAGTTTTTGAAAATGACCGCATCCGAGGTCCGTACTCCTGACGCTCAAAGGTTTGATCACCCATCAGAAACGGTCGCTGACGTTTAGTTTGCGTGCTTAATGTTGTATTTCTGGTCGTACAAGCAGCCGGATTGATGTTCCGTGGAGCGCTTTCTTCATGTTGTATTTCGCTGGGTATTGGAGCTGTAGGCCACATTGTGGTCGTTGAAAAGCAAGTTCATTTTGACTTCAATCACCGGCGGCTGATGACGGTCCGGAACAATCCGTCGGCATTTTAATCTTTGCCGAACCGGCCCGTTGATTCAAAGAGAGTGACCGTTGCTTTGAAATGACTGATCTCTTTCTTCTCTCTACAAGCAACATCTTGTGCTCTCTTTTGACCGACGACGTTGTGGGTGATACAAACCTGCTTGTAACAAAAAATTGTGTGATGCATTTGCCTCACCTGTCGTGTGTAAAGCGTCCACGTCCCGGTGTGAAATTGAGTGTTATTACAAATTTAAATCATTATCAAAAGAGACTATACTTTGGAGGGGAGCTACCCGAAGTCAGTACTGAAAACTGACGCTGCGGCAATATAATCGGGGGCTGCGTGCGTCTTATGTCAAACATATGTTGTATACCGCCGCGCAACATCGTATGAACTCCATCACCTCTCTCTTCTGATTCGCCAAATGTGCGCTGACGGAAGCCATAATCAATCCATACGTGAGTCTTTTGTGCCGGTCTTTCCATATGTGAGCCAGAAGGATTGGCGGTCACTGGGATGTAAGGATACGCAACGACAGTCCCGTCTCTCTGCGCTATCGGTAAGTACGGTTTCGGTCGCTGCTTTTTTTGTCTGTTCCAAACACGGGCACCATACGCAGCCATCAGGGTAACGGAGATCACCCCCGCGATTGCTAGCCCAATCATTGCCGCTGTGGAGAAATGATGCACGGGAGGGGTATCAGCAACTTCTTCCCTGTTCATGGGAACGATATATAATTAGCGGATGTCTTCGTCAAGGAATACCGGAACTGACGTATAAACGGCATAGTCGAAACAGACGTATGCGTCGGTGTCGAACCCGTTTCCAGTGGATATGAGCAATGTATGATTGGTGTTGGGCAGACCATCCATGGCATAAACAGACTGGTTGTACAGTATGTTATGTGTGCTGTCCGGAGTGTGTTGGAAAAGGGTGAGCGAACCACCGTCCAGTGAAAAATTCGCAGCAGTAAGGGACGCAAATGATCCATTAACTCCTTGCGTATTAGGCAGAACGAAAAATACATATATTGCAGTCCCTAAAAGAAACGTAAGTAAAGCTGATTCCTATGAAATGATATTGAAAACATGCCTGTAAACTGCATTTCGATACTCATCGAGTTGAAAGATCTTGGCTCAAATGTCGCGGCTGTATAAGTTCCATCAAAGGTCTGCGTTGTATCGGGGTTGATGGTGCAATCAGAGCAGTTTTGGGGTTTCCAGACGCGCTGTTCTGGTAAGTAAAGGACTTTGCGGCCAGTCAAAGAGTCCCCGAATGAATCATCGATCGTTCTGTTGACAGTGATAGCGGTAACGAGGTGAAAGAGTAGGAAAAGTAGAATGGCGGTGCTGCTCAGCATTTACCGGGACGTCTAGTAAAGAAGAAGATGAAGGAAGAATGGAGCGCGCCCGATTCTCCTTTTCTCCTTTCTTTTAATGTAGGTTGGATTCTGGTCTTACGGCATCGGAGTCGTACAACAGTCGTCCAGAATCAGAGATCTGTAAATCAATTATGTTCCCCATACAACTAAGAATCGTCTATGGTAATCAAGGTTATGCCTGGGGGGCTATTGTTAGACCCGGCCACCCTTCGCCTGAACACAGAATACATCTGATGGTCGTGATTTAGTCGATTGCTTTCACCTGAAAGCAAGTAAATACATACCGACTTAAAATAATGCTCAGATCAAAGGCGCAGTAGTTCGTCACAGATACCATTGACAGCGTCAGTGGTATAATGGTTCCAGTGTGAAGCGCGCTTGCAATGTAACCGACCGTAGACGACAGTCAAAATGTGCTCGAAGTACTCGCTGTTCACGCCTACGGCTTGTGGCTGTGAGTAACTGCGTCCCGTGTCCCGTGGGCAACTCTAACGGACAAGTCACAGAACTGATGTGAATATCAGGGCCCATCTGGCCAGCCGGCTTTAAAGTCACGGACACGGACAGCGATCGACATGAAGGTCCTTATTACATGCGGAACAGGCAAAACTGGGTCAGCACTGGCGCATCTCCTACACAGCACGAAGATCGACTTTCTGATCACAACGCGTTCTGGTGTATCCCCAGGATTCGACGCTCGCTCCGCGGTGTTGTTAAACTGGGAGGACCCAAAAACGTTCGAGAATCCTTTCCTCGCTGATTCGAATATCGATCGCGTATACCTCGTGGTTCCGCACCCAGGGCTGGCCAGTAATGTGCGATCGTTCATCAAATACGCCGCATCCAAAGGGGTCCAGCGGTATGTGCTGCTGGATGGGAGTCAAGTGGACGCCGGCGCAGCGCTGTTGCAAGGATTGCCTCAGTTCCTAGCGGAGAGTGGGCTGGAATACACGATTCTACGACCAACATGGTTCCAGGGTATGTATGCTGCATGTAAGGAAGTATTCCGAGGTTTCAATTGATCGCAGAGAACTTCGGAACCAGCCTCTTAAGCAGCATTCGCGACGACAGTGAACTACCCTCAGCAACAGGAGACGGCCGCGTTGCCTTTGTGTCCACCAAAGATGTCGCACAAGCTGCTTTTAGCGCGTTAACTGACAGCTCTCCGTTACCAAAAGACCTGTGGATCTTCGGACCTGAGTTATTCAGTTACAAAGAAGTTGGTTGCGTTCTACGAGAATCAGAGTACGTGCTTAATATGATGGTCACTTCACAGGTAGCCCAACTCTTGAGCCAAATCCTGGGCCGGGAGATAACCGTGAAGAAGCAGACAGTTGAGGAATTGAAGAGCGCCTTCATTAGCTATGGGTTCACTGAAGAGGTCGCTGATGCGCTGGCAGATATGGAGAGCGGGGTGGCAAGACACGTCGAGGAGCAGCTGTTTCACTCCACTGGGATTCGCAAGGTTGTCGGAAAGTTCAGGTTGCAGGAGTACATCATGCAGAACGTGGAGTCTTGGATGAAGCCGTAGCGAAGTGGAGGGCCAGGCTAGTGACGGTCGAGAGAGGTGTACCGTGTTACGACACATTCGGCTAGCGCCGATCCGAAGCGGGCGAATGACAAAAGCCCAGTGATGTCCAGCGGCCAGCGCTTACCGGTACCGTCGCTTATCCCCCTTGAGCAATGTCCTGTAATATTTTAACTGCACGCTCATGCGCAAATTCACAATGTCGATTACCGCTAAGGTACTGCAACTGAGCAGATACAGGTATTAAATACTGAATATTAAGCCGAACCTTCAGCAGAATGTCTCGGTTTTGCAAACATTGATACCATTCAAGACCAGCTTATAAAGCGAAGATCTTATCAACTCATCCAGCTCGCCTTAGTAATTTGAATGGGTACATGTCCAGCTTGCGAGCTCGTGGCAAATCCTAAAGCCATTCATTACCTAGATATTAGCGTGTGAAGGAGCTCCCACGACTTCGAAAGTGGTTAATCAGCCTCAGGCTGGGCACCATACTATGAGGAGTATAAATACAGGTCTACACAATCCCAAATTTTCATCGCAAAGTCCAGCAGCACAAACAACCTATCACTTAAAGCACCATGACAATTTTAATTACAGGCGGCCTCGGAAAGACGAGCTCAACCATCGCAGAGAGACTCCACGATGCGCAGGTTCCATTCGTCGTTGCGTCGCGGGCTGGAAAGGTCTCGGGCCCATACAAGGCGGTAGAGTTCGACTGGTACCGCCCAGAAACGTTCGCCAACCCCTTCGCCGCGGATGCGCACATCGACAGCGTCTACCTCGTTATTCCTGATGCGGGACAGGTGGCCGGAGCCAAGTCCTTTATCGATTTCGCTCGCTCCAAGGGCGTCAAGCGCTTCGTTCTAATGAGCGCGTCCCAAGGCGAGGCAAAGGGTTACCATCTCGCCGGATTTCAGCAGTACTTCAAGGACATTGGCGTAGATTATGCTGTCCTCAAACCAACCTGGTTCCATGGTTAGTAATTATATTTCCCCGCTTCGTTTGTTTTAAAAGTCACTGAGCGCAATAAACAGAGAATTTTAACACAAACAGGCTTATTAGCATTCGGGACAATGACCGTCTTGTTTCAGCTACAGCAGATGGCCGTATCCCCTTCGTGTCTACCTATGACATAGCCGACGTCGCTGTTGACGCGCTCACAAACAAGAAAAGTTTGAATAGTGATATCCATATCTTTGGGCCTGAGCTACTCAACTACGAAGAGGCAAGTACATTGAATAAAAACTTACATACGATGAGCCACTTACATCGGAAATTAGGTGATTGGACTGTTCACCAAGATTATTGGACGGAAGATATCTTTCCATCGGGTGACGGTTGAAGAGCTCAAGAACTACTACTTAACCCAGCTAGGTCTCGACGAAGCAGTTGCTACGCCTCTCGCTAAGATGGAAAGCGACGTAGCTGACGGTTTAGAGGAGACTCTGTTTAAAACCGTGACGAAGAAATACGTTGGGAAGATCACCTTGGAGAGCTTTATCTCCAAGAACCGCGAGGCTTGGTTGAAGGACTAGATATTTGCTCGTGTATTTTCTACTCGAACACTAGTAGTACACCATGCAGCCTGACGTATTGTAGGCGAGTCAAGAGTTCCGGATAAGGCAATAAAGTTGTCTATATATAGCCGTTGTGAATTAGCATCAGGCATGCCAGCAGGCCTGGTATCAAAGTTTTGTGACATTCGTATGACCTGAACCTCTGTAGTAGTACACCAAACTCAAGACCTCAACATTACCATACCCTGAGTATAACTTCTGCACAGCGTCGTCAACGAGGCTGGCGCATGTATTCTGTTGTGGTCGTCGATCAATGACAAGTTACCTCCATATGGATGTTTATGATTTACGTACCACAGATGTGCCGAGAGGAAGTGCCCATATCTATCGTTAACAGAACGTGCAGTGGTGAAGCTCCGCAAATATGTGTTGCGGGTGCCAAGACTCTCCGTCAACTTATTGCTGGCCTTCCCAGCTCCAGCGCCGTCACTGGGCTTGTCCCGAGTGAATGTGTCGCTCCCGATATTGGCTGAGTTCCAGATGGAGTGTACATCGGTGCATCGAGTGAGCAGCCAGTGCGTCACGATCCGTTCTTTGCCTCCGTCGTCGAAGTATTGTCCGCTCCATGTCGCAGTTGAATGCGCGTTCAGTTTGTTGTTGCGGAACGACACGATCCACCCAAGTGATACTCCTTTTACGGGAGCGTTCTTCTCCAATGGTGGAGCCACGTCATATCTTCCAGTGAGGATGTAGTAATCCTGAGCTTTCCCGACAGCAGAGTTGTACTTCCCGCATAGACCTCCGTTTTTGTCTGCAAGCAATGTCATCTTAGAGCCAAGTTGGTTGTGCCACTCGCCAGAGAGCTTTGCGTAGTCGAATTGCTCGCCCATTCTATATCACTGAAATTGCCTCAGCAATGGACGGGTGAGATAGTTTAGAGAGCCTTACATTACCGTACGCTAAGATGTCAGAAGGTAGTGTGATGCTGTACTGAGAAGGCGACTTAAGGATGGATCCTCTTATAGGTCCCGCGTGAAGGATGCCTGTTTTACCTGTGCTAAGCCTTACTCCACTTGCGGCGATGGAATCACTGGACGAGTATGATGCACAGCACGATGGACATGTATAAATCATTCAGCAGGACGATAACCTGGTACGTACCACCAGGCCACGACCGATTTAATGTCAGAAAGTTCAAGCGGAGATCACTGCGCGGTGAACTTTCCTTCTGACACTGATTTCCCACGTAGCTTTAATCTTTTGCACCCTACCACGCCGACAGTTCATGCGAGTACACATGTTTGATCTTGAAGGTGTGCACGATTAACCTTCTCTCACCCTAGAATATGTGCTGTGAGTGCGCTCACCTGCTCTTCTACTGCGGCGGCAGATTAACGCGTGTTCTACCTCTCGGAAATTGAATGAGAACTTCAGCTCGAATGTCGCGTCAAGTCATTGCGTCAACTGTTATCACTGAAAGTGAAAGTGGTCTTGATCAGGATCCAGGCTGCTGCTGCTATTGCATCAAGCAGCTTAAATATATAAGGTGCATGGAAGTGGTAGGGTATGCTCCAGCCCACAGCCGATTCTTCCAGTCCTCCACTCCTTACTCCAACTTTTAATCCTACCTTGCAATCATACCACAGACAGATACGAAATCTCATGGTGCCATACTTTTGATTTGGTTTTGCATACTATCGTTCTCGCGGCATTTAGGCGCGGCTCGATGTATTAATATGCCATCAGCGTAATGGGAAATGTGATCTCGAGAAGGGGCACGTCGGTGTAACTGATCTACTCGATATTCACCTCTGCTTGAAATAGCCCGTCAACTTCAGTATGATTGGGTAGACCTTCTCCGTATAATCTATTCTCTTTTCACTAAATCTCGTTGGGTATGAAAACCGAGGTCAGATTGGCATGATTTTTAAGCTCTACGAAATTGGTACTGTACCCTGCCGTCGATTATTAGATCTTTCTGTCTGTTCAAAAGTTGGCCTAGAGTCATATGAGGTTCTACAATTAGAACGTGAGAGCACTTGAACGTGCACCGCAAGGAGCGTGGATTGAGCGTGGAGGCCTCGGAGCTGTGGAAAAGCATGGAACCCGCTAGATCAGTGACTGCTCCCTCTAGAGGCAAGTTGCGGGCCTCCGGGCGGCTCTCCTCTAGCCTAGGGAACGGTCATCGGTCTAGGAAGCCACGCTCCCGGGAACTGCCGTGCCATCTGGAGATAGCGCAAACTGTGGCTGCGGTGCGGTGCCTTCTTTTTTTTTTTTTTTCTGTTCTTCCTTCTGACAGCTTCTGACTACGCGAGCGCGATGAAATTTTCGTTGGCAACAAGGCTAGTACTCCAAGCGAAGGAGCGTCCGTCCATGCACACGAACCAGGGAATATGAACCACCGTGGGCTCAATCTGTTGTCTGTATGTGACGCTCAAGCCTTCTCCTGTTGAAACATCCGAGCCGGCCGGCGTTTGCGGTGTAGTGACCATTCGTCCTTGGATTACAAGAACTTCTGCATTGGCTTTCCTTCAATGGACTTCATCGGATTCGGAAAGCTGGCTGCGCACTGCACTCTGTGGCCCGATATAACTGATCAGTTCAAGTGCTTTCAATTCTCATGGATCGGGTCACTGATAAAGATAAGGCCCACAAATGCGCACATTCCTTGTCAATAAAAATGAGTTAGCGTGGTCTAAATATAACCTGGTCGCCGGCCTAGGCGACAGTGGCTAGCTGGGTTCAAAAAGTGCGCTCGGTGGTTTTGTGCCACCCATTCTGCTGGGAGCAGGTGTACAAATGCTGTTAAGGGGGAAAATGTTGGGATTGGAGAATGCAATCCAACATTCCAGTCTACTCTCGAAGGAATGTAATGACTCATTAGTTAGTAAGCTACTTAGTAATTACAATGTAGATGAACTTTGTAGAACATTGTAGATACTTTTCTGTAGGTATAAAAGACTGTATGTATACCTACTAAAATATAACATTATTCATTCTTATTTCCAACAGGTTATGAGCCCTGGCCTTCAGTAACCGACTCACACTCTCTTGCTGACCACTGCGCTTCACGCATCTATTTATATCCTGATTATGTCACTCGCACCCGAGCGCCTCACTGCCGGCATCACGAAACTTGATGGAAGCAATTACCACGATTGGAAATTTGCCATAAGCATCGTACTCCGTTCACGTGGATGTTGGGAGATTGTATCCGGCAAGGTGAAGAAACCAAACGATGAGAAGGAATTGGATAACTGGAAGAAGAAGGCCGAGGACGGACTCATGATTATTGGACTCACCGTACAACCCAGTCAATATGTCTACATCCGAGATTCAATTGATGGCACAGAAGCATGGGAAGCACTCAAAGCCATTCACGAGAAAAACAGCCGTGCTACTCGCATCTCACTCAAGCGGCAGTTCTACAGCTTCGAGCATGATATCGACAGGCCCATGGAATTATATGTCAACGGCATCACGGATTTAGCTGGAAAGCTCAAGGCAATAGGCATCTCGCTTACCGATGAAGAGATAACAGATGTTCTAATCTTCAACCTGCATGCCGATTACTCAAGCATCGCCTCTACGCTCACGGCATCAAAAGACGATCTAAAAATATCTGATGTCACTGGAGCACTGATCGAAGAAGAACGAAGGAGAGGAGGGCCATTAGGAAATTTAGGAACCCCTGATTTGGCAACATCACTTTATGGCAGTGGACCACCTAATGTACGAAGAGGACCACACAGAGACAGACGAGAAGGCTTAACAGACAACCGCACATGTTACCGCTGCCGCCGCACTGGTCACATAACCAAATTCTGTCACGCGACGACGTACGCCGATGGGAGCAAGATTCCGGCCGAACCGGAGAAAACCGAGGAGAGGTCATCCGTCGCATATTATAACAACTGGTCGTTGAATGACGAAATCGCATTTTGAAGAAATTATATTGGAAGGATTAAGACAGATGCAGATGCTGTGTGCCTGCATATATTGGATGTGCTTAGACGCAGATGCTGTGTGCCTGCGAAAATTGTGGACTCGTGTTGATGCTTTGTGCCGACACATTGGAACAGCAACCAGATGCTTAGTGCCTGGGAATATTGGAGGATAATTTAGGTGTGGATGCTTAGTGCCTGCACATTATGGTAATCGCGGAATTATATGGAATGTTGACTTGAGGGGGAGTGTTGGGATTGGAGAATGCAATCCAACATTCCAGTCTACTCTCGAAGGAATGTAATGACTCATTAGTTAGTAAGCTACTTAGTAATTACAATGTAGATGAACTTTGTAGAACATTGTAGATACTTTTCTGTAGGTATAAAAGACTGTATGTATACCTACTAAAATATAACATTATTCATTCTTATTTCCAACAGAAAAGATAACAACAAACACGACCAACGCTTGTGGCCTATTTAACCTGCCACCCGCCTTCATTTCTTTCTCCAACTCCCCAACGTCTTCACCACTACTACTGGCTTCTGCGTCGCTGAGTCTCATTCATCACCAGAGAACAACGCGTCGCGCAGCTCACTACTATGCGATCATCGCCTACGACTACTACATTCTTCCTACCGTTGGGCATCCTTCAGTCGTAGAAGGGTTAACAAACACCTCGTCGTCATGCACCGTTCTACCTTGAACTAGCTCGACACCTCCTGGCATCGATATGTAGACGGTGAGTACTTCTAACTCTCATTGATTTATATTTCTAATAAACCATCAGAATTCGTCCTCGAAAGCCAGCCTTGCTGCATCAACCTGAGCGCTTCGCCTTGCCTTATTGAATAGACATTGGCCTCGAAGGACGCTCATCGCAGCAAGAAGTCTCACGTGTATGCGGCTTCATCATTTTGTTCTCAATGTATCTGAGTATTGTCCCACAGGAGCCACTGACAAGACGTGATATTCACCGTGTCATTGGAAGTCGTCGGTGTGCAAAACCCTAATGGTATGTCTTGTTACTCGTGGCTATCGTGTACTCATCGTTCTCTCATCAGCGTGTGCCGCACCCTGCCGTTGTCAACGTCGATAGATGTTCACGTTCTCATTTTTTAATTTTTCTGCCACTCGGCCTATTTCATTCTTTTGATTTTCTACCACCTCTGTGTTCTGTTCTCTCTCGCATAGTCGAAATAGCTTTCTTTCTATTCCCGGTCACCCGGAGAGGTGCGAAGGTATGTTCAAATTTTGTTCCTTTCTCTCCTTTTCAGCACTTTCCTTCTCGCTTCTTGGACCGAGGGTTAATATCCTGATGGTGTGTTTCGAGAACGGGCCGTCTCACCCTTTTTGGCTGCCGGTGGATGGTCTCCACTTGCCCTAAAATGCCACAGTCGCTGCTGATGATTGTCGTTACAACGACGATTGTTTGCCGTAAAATGCGACCTACTCTGCTGAAGGCCTTCCCTCTGGGAGATGGATATATGCTCGCGGTAGAAGGACGACGGTTTAGTCTCATGCCCCCACATCTCATGATTGCCGCCCCAACACATTCGAAGTCGAGGGGTCACTGCTTGGATTGATGAGGTTGGTATGAATTTTGGGCTGCTTTTTCACCTTTTTTCAACATTCATTACGTACTCTAGTATAATTACTTAGAATGCTGCACTCGTATCGGAAGCATAATAAATTATGACTTGAAATTCGGATAATCGGACTAGGGTGAACGAACGCTATAAGTTTATAACTACTCGGAATTTAGCTCTACTGCGCCATAAACTTTGCTATGAATAGGTCAAATTGGAAATGCCGTTTTTGAACGTTTGAACGTTATGCAACGGTCTCGCGCGAATGCGTCGAAACACTAATCACTGTGCCTTGCGAATGGATAGATGTGTTTCTGACGCTTTCAGTGGCTTTGAATTCCATATTACTGGTTGTACTCAGTGTGTTAGAGTCCCACGCCTTGCCACGAGTGACGCGATATATGATCAGTAGAAGGGCGATGACCTTGTATAGAATAGGTTATATGTGCTGTAGCTCAAATTCATGGCTAACAACCCACCTGCACAGCAGAGAGTGTTCCCAGAAATACGGATTTGAAAGGGCTATTCACAACATAGAGGCCTAGGTAGATGATATTCCACACGGAGTAAAGTGCGGAAGACTCGACAAGGATGGCAGCGATAGTAAGATACTGCCCCTGCAACGCTGATCGCCCTGCGAAGTCGAATGTAAGTCATGGCAGAAAGTGATCAGTAATATTGAAGCTGTGATTACCAGTTTCCCGTCCCCTTCGCCAAGCCTTGATAAGACGGATGAGTAGGAAAACGGTTGAATATATTGTTGTGAACAATGAAAGGGCATAATAGCCAACTTGGACAAACTTTGTAACAGTCTTGGACCAAAATGATTGGCCGCCGTGCACAGATGCATATATAGTGATCAAGCTCAATGCTATATTGAAGCATGGCAATAATAAGCTCGCTAATACTAGTTTGAGATTGGGTAAACTTGGGCTCACAGATAGAGCCCAGCAGCATGAGAGTCGGAAGAATAATGATAGCTCTTGCAGCACTCTGGGACATATTATATCCACTGTACACTACGTATAAACGCCAGATCTAGTAAAATGCGGGCGGTAAGAATGTAGATTTTTAAACGGAACTGTTCAGTGTATCAAGAGTGTACTTACCAGTATTATGTCGGTCAGCCAGTTAATTGCAAAGAATGCAAAAAGAGACATAATGCTAACAGGGAGTTTGAAGAGGAGGTCCGCATAGAGAGCCGGTCCCAATGGATAGTTCCGCTCGTTGACATAGGCTAGTTGGGCTTGCCATGTAATTCCAGCGAGATACATAGTCAATAGGATAAGGAAAATTGAAATATATCCAAGGTGAAGCAGTGGCTTCTTCTTGCGCTCACCCTTCCGATATTGGATCCAAAGCTCATACGCGCAGATGCAATATAGTGGAAGGACGGCGCCATACGCAATCCCAGATAAGACGATCGAAATCAAATCGATACTGTCGCTGAGTACTTCGAGGTTCGTCTCTCCAAGAGGTGCCCAGGAAGAGGAGTTTGTGAGGGAAGGTTGGCTCAGCATATTTGGGTTACAAGGTTAATTACTGCTATAAACCAATGCCGATCATTTTATACTATGTGGAATTGAGAAGGGTTAAGTTCTGTAGTAAGGATATTGCTTGACATATCCCTGCCCTGGAAAAATACATCCACTGCAATAAATGCTTATCACTGTCCGATGTCCGACATCTCAAAAACGTAATTTGTGCAGAGCAGTCCTGTGACATATTGGTTAGATGGTATAGCATTGCTGATTACTACAAAGATATGCTCTTACTTGCATTGGTCCGCATTGCCCCTGGGCCCTGACGGCACTGACGTTTATCACCATTCTGTGCTAATTAAACAGCAGCATAGCTGCGGGCTCCTTAATTGAGTAAAAACCTTTCTTGATTATCCTCATGTGCTGTGTGTTTTTTGACAAGCTACCGCGGGCAGATAATCGAACCCATCTATATATGTATTTGTATTCAGATGTCGAACTGATTATCGGCCCGGCTATTCTTGTACTGCTCAACGTGCATAAAAGACGTCGAGCAGGAAGATACCATCGACGCCCTCTGCCCATCTGGATTCGAGAGGGCCAGTGTAACTTCCCTGGCCCTAGGGAAAAGCAGTACTCGTCCTCTCTCTTGCTTTTGACTTTCTCGTCTCTAACCTGGCCTCTCATACCTTTGCGTTTGACGATACATAGGCTATCATGGTCCAATGTGTCGTCAATTGCAATGGGGCACTGTCATTTGGTACAGAGAGGGATATGTCAAGGCATCTCATACACCCTACTTTGTTCCCCACCTCTGACCAGTGTCGTATCTCTGACCTGAGCTCTCACATCATTCTAACCGACGACATACATATAGACCGTTATTTGGTACATAATGTCACGGCTAAGTAGGTTTCTCCGACATCAAGCACTTGAATATGTTTTTCTGAACCTATTGAATCCTAATAAGTAGACACATAAGTATATATATTGATAATCTGTCCTAAGCCGCATGAATCCACTTGTTAATTGCTTTGTAGGTATCTGTCCTCTCCGGCTCGTGCCATGTGAAGATGAGATAGTCATGGATCCCATCTGGTGCTTCATAGTAGCGTATTTTGCCGTCGCCCGGTGAGACACCATCTCCCTCGCCGAGGTCACGGATCATACGATCCTTTACGGTATTGATCGAGTCGTATATCAGCTCCCCGCCTCCAGCTACGATGAACGTGCGAGGGAAGTCCACGAAGGTCACGGATAAAGAGGGATGGCGGGACGCCGGTGATATATACTCGTTCGTGTCTGCAGCTTCTAGCCCGTGAGGACCGAGGAACGCACGCTTCGTCCACGCTGTGCTCTCGTCCTTGCGCAGGTAGTCGGATTTGGAGTTACGTTTGAGTGCAGTAGACGCTGGGTCCAGCTCCGTAGTAGAGCCGATATCCATCCATGGAGAGAGAAGAATGAGTGCCCCAGGAGCGGCGGGGAGACCGAGTTCAGAGCCAGAGTGGTCGATGAGGTAGCGAGTTAATGCATGTGCAAGGTTTCCTCCGGCAGAGTCTCCAGAGAGAATGATGTCCGCTGGAGCAAATCCAACGACGTCGATGAGATAGTTATACCCAGCCAGTGCGTCAATGAGTTGTGTAGGGAACGGATGCTCGTCGGCGAACGGCGCCGCAGATGCGAGGCGGTACTCGATGGAGAAGACGCGCTGAACCCCGGTGACATGCTTTACGTAGCCCTTCGAGATGTTTGCAGTTGGGTCGTTGGGGTTTGCAGAGAGTCGCACATAGGCGCCGCCATGGAGCTGGTAAATCACCTTCTCCCCGGGCTGCGGAGGTGCGCCGAGATCGATGGACGAACCGGTCTTGTGCGTCCAGTAACCCGGCAAGCGAATCGACTGAACTTGCGAAGCTGCCGCCCAAATTTTGAGCTTACCTGTGACGAGGTGATTAACCTCTGACACCCAGACACCTCTCGTTTCAGCGCCTGGAGCAAGCGCTAAGTGATTCGGCGTTTTAAGAATAGGTCCTGTCCTGCAAAGCTATTGTGTTAATATACGGCACAGGTTTATGACGAGGAGACTTACACATCTCCGACCTGAAAGAAATGTCTTAGAAATTTAACAAAGACTGTACGTTTGAGAGTCCACGACTCTCTCGGTCTACGCGATCTAAATGGTAGCCGTTGTAAGTCCGCGAGCATATTGACGGGTTTAATGCTCACCGTGGAAAGGATACAATAATCCACACAGGGAGGCGAATGAAGACTGTGGTAAAGAGCTGGTACGTCAGATATAGGCCCTTGAAGGGCTGGTGACGGAATGCGTAGAGCATTGCAGCTCAGGAGGTGGATGTTTCTTAGAACGAAGAATTCGGCTAAGCGGGTTCAATCATGCCGGGTCACGCTCGGTAACACTGACACGCGAACAAACAATCGACAAACAACGACGCGCCTTGCCATTAGCAGCCGCGCTCGCCAGCGTCCAGACATACGCCACGCGTCATCATGCCCCCCAAACCCAAACCATCCACAGAATCTCTGAAACAGAAAAGTCTAACTTCATTCTTCTCAAAGCCAAATGCTACCCCTGTCCCGTTCAAAACCCCCGCGTCGAAGGTTGAAGTAAGGTCAAAGGCTGTAAAAGCAGAGGACTCTGCGACCCCATCCCTGAAACTCGCGTCCTCTTCGTCCTCTCCTCGTGAACCGAAGACTCCTGAATCACGCTTTCCCGAAACAATAGCTCGAACGTCTTCAGTCGCGTCGTCGCGCGTCGCAAGCACACCGCCAACGAGTGACCCGATCGACGTTGACATGATGGTTTCGGACAGGGAGACAGATGGGATGTCCTCTGTGAAATCAGTGAGTATAGACGTCTATGTTTATGTTTATATTCCTAATACAGATTTTACAGGCTCCTCAAAATCGTACCAAACGAAAAGTCGTGATAGAGGACTCGGACGAAGACGTTGCAGAGGTGCCTCGTGCTTCATCCCCTACTGATGCTATCAGAAGTATGCGTCGCTTTTCAGACCATTATATCACGCTAACGCAGCTCGTAGGTCAGGCAAAAAAACCACGTCTTTCGAAACCCATGACTGTGGATGAGGAGTCGGATGGTGACGCAACCGCAGCCTTTTCGCAACGTCTCAGTCGATTCAAAAAGTCACCTGAAAAGAAAGGTTCGTATATGCGCATATACTTGCATTTATCAATCCGTAATTGTATTTGCACAGGGAGATCACGCTCCAGAGCATCGTCTGACGACGATGACTTTATTGTCCCCGACGACGACGACTCGGAGGGCGAGGCACGCTCTACCAAGTCGGCCAAATCCTCGTCCAGGCGCTCCTCCATGTCATCTAGGCGGTCAGCGGCATCTTCTGATGCTGAAGAATTTGACGAGGATCTCCTGGATGATGACGAAGTCCAGCCAAAGCAGGGGAAATCCAAGTCACAAACTAAAGCCCCGGCCAAAACGAGCGCAACCAAGACTGCGTTGAGCTCGGTGGCTAATGAAGGGTCGTTCTCATTTATGACCGCAGCAGAACGCCGTGAAAAAGGCGCCAAAGATGACAAAAAAGCTGCAGAATCTCCGTACGATTTCCTGCAAGATGTTAGAGATGTAAAGGATATCCTCTTCTCTGCTGAAATCTTTGCTGATCTGATCCTATGCATGTAGAAAGACGGAAACAGGCCAACTGATCCTAACTACGACCCACGAACTTTGCTGATACCCAAAAAGGCCTGGGCTTCATTCACGCCATTCGAGAAGCAGGTAAATCGGTTTTAATGCTCATTTTAATATAATCTAACAGATCTTTTCTATAGTTCTGGGAGGTTTGTAACGAATTTCGTTTCTTTCGCTGTCATCTAATATTATTTCTCAGATCAAGCAAAATCACTACGACACGGTCAGTAATTTGTTCCTTAGGTCAACTCCCTCTAGCCTAACGATTATTTCATAGGTCTTGTTCTTCCAGAAAGGGTAAGTCATCACAGAATAACGCGTTTCTGTTCACTTAAAAACCTCGGCTGTAACTTAGTAAATTCTTTGAGGTGTGCACTCCATTCTTACACGCATACACATTGCTTACAACTTCCTCTGTAGCTGTACGAGGACGACGCAAGGATAGGCCACCAAGAATTTGATCTCAAACTTACTAACCGGGTCAAGATGTGTATGGTGCGACCATATTACTCACCCCGCTGTCTTATCCACTTATACTAGCTATTAGGTCGGCGTTCCCGAAATGAGCTTTGATCTATGGGCCTCGTAAGTTTCCTACTCTACATCACGCAATTACGACTGAAATTGGGCTTCTAACAGTAAATTTCTGGCTAAAGGTGCTTTGCTGTTGAAACATGTGACGTAAAATTATATTAAATTGCAACATTCGTAGGCTACAAGGTCGGCCGCGTCGAACAGGCTGAAACAGCTCTAGGTGCCGAAATGCGTATGGCCGCCGAGAAGGATAAAGGGAAGGGGACCAAAGCGAAGAGCGCCGCCTCGGGAGCGCAAGACAAGATCGTCAGGAGGCAAGTCCAGCAGAAGTAACTGCTCCCCGGGAGATACTGATAACGATGATAGGGAGCTGAACAAGGTCTATACGAAGGGAACGTTGGTTGATCAAGAATTCCTCACCGATGACCAGGCTGGTCACTGCGTCTGCATCTTCGAAGCTACAAGTGGGGAGGGTGAGAAGATGACATCAGACGGGAGGTTCGGCATCTGCGTGCTTGATTGCTCAACCTCGGAGTTCAATTTAAGTTCTTTCGAGGACGACGTCTGCCGTACGCGTTTGGAGACCTTGATGAGGCAAATATGTCCCAAGGAGGTCATATATAAGAAGGTAATATTTATGCTACTTTATCATGACGATCTCCTCATGAACGTTGAATAGGGCGCTTTATCGGTGAACACCACCAGATTGTTGAAAGCGGTCCTTCCTTCAGAATGCATGTGGACGTCCCTCCGACCTGTTGAGGGCCTGTCGTACAAAGAGACCCTTCAGGAACTTCGTAACGTGTATCCCTCCGACGCTGATGATGTCCCCATGGAAGAAGATGATGCATCTTACATGTTACTCCCCGAAAGCGTTCCTGCTCCCATCCGGGAGATGGAGCGCGACGCCCTCGTTATTGAAGCTCTCGGCACACTTATGTGGTACCTTCGTCAGCTGAACATTGGCAAGGACATCATGAGCATGAAGAATTTTAATGTTTACGATCCTATTCAGCGGGGGATGGGGCTGGTACTGGATGGTCAGACTCTTAGTCACTTGGAGGTATTTGCTTACCGTGTGCTTATATAACTGTTGACGCTCATAGTTTTATTAGATATTGGTCAATAACGAAGGGACAGAAGACGGATCCCTATTGCGTTTGTTGGGGAGATGCATCACGCCGTTCGGGAAGCGTCTTTTCAGAATCTGGTTATGTACACCGTTGCGCTCGGTCGTGGATATCAACGCTAGGTGGGTGCACTTCTTTTTAATACGTAAACGTCTAATCATTAATGGCATGCTTACTAGACTGGACGCCGTGGAGGATATACTCAACCATCCCACGTACGAAGCCACATTTGCCCAAGTTGCAAAAGGTCTCCCCGACCTCGAAAGGATCATCTCACGCGTGCATGCAAAGACATGTAGTGTCAAACATTTCCTCGACTTGCTTAAGGTACGTCGACCTTCTGTACATGGCCTTCAGCTAAAGCTCTTATTCGCGCTCACTTCTAGGCATTCGAGAAGCTGAGCAAGGGCTTAAATAAATTAGCCGAAGAAGCGGACGAGTTTGAAAGTAATACAATTTCGGGGTTGTTGCGCGGAGCACCGGACTTGATGCCACATGTCCGGAACATCCAGAGTATGTTCCAGCTCCCCGGTGCAGACGAAAGTATGTATCGTGCTTGCCGCTGCAGCTCGTTAAGTTTCTGATCACTGGCTTTTTGTTTCACAGAATCTGATTTGCTGATCCCCCGGGAGGGAAAGGACGAGACGTATGATGAGATTGTGGACGAGATAGCATCTATTGAGAAGACGTTGGCTGATGACCTGAAAAAGTTTGAGAAGTCTCTCGGGTGAGTGGGTTGACTTAAAACATACTTCCAAATTTCTTACCGTAATCAACAGCATCAAGATGGACTATTGGCATAGCTCCATTGGCAATAAGGTTTGCTTTACCGCACTGTGTGCTATCCTTTGCTAATCAAATTATGTTGACAGGACATTTATCTTGTCGAAACTTCATCTAGCGTTAACAAAAACAAGTTGCCCGATGACTGGACAAAGTCCGGTGGAACCAAGGTAGGGCTCTATTTCCCCCTCGTCGTTCTTAACACTTATATCGATGTACTCAGGCGAAGAACCGCTACGTGGTTGGCTCCCTGCAAAAACGCGTCCGCAAGCTGAAAGAAGCTCAGGAAAATCGCACAGCCGCTATCAAAGCATTCAGGACGCGGTTATATACAGAATTTGACAACGATCGCTCGCTGTGGTTGCGGGCGGTACGGGTCTTTGCTGAACTGGACTGCCTTTTCAGCTTGGCCAAGTCGTCCTCTGCTATAGGCGAACCATCATGCAGGCCTACCTTCGTCGATGGGGAAGAAGCGCTGATCGACTTCAAAGATTTGAGGCATCCAACGCTGTGCTTGAATACGAACGAGAAGCCGTTTATACCCAATGATGTACAGCTTGGCGGGGAAGCCCCGAAAACTATCTTGTTGACCGGTAGGTTCCCCAGCCCCATCTCTTTCATACGTCGTGTTACTTACTACAATGAATCTATATTTAGGTCCTAACATGGCGTAAGTAATTTTGTGGTCTGTGTTAGGTAGTGCTGACTGTTCTATGATTTCAGTGGTAAATCAACTGTGAGTTTACGATACTTACGCTTTAACGCGAGAGTATCAGCTAATTCTTGTTTAGGTGATGCGCATGACGGCCACTGGTGTCATAATGGCCCAGCTTGGGATGCGTGTCCCCGCAGAGAGCGCTCGGTATGTTTCACACAAACGTTCACCTTAGTTTGCCCCTAATCAAATTAGTCTGAGCCCCGTCGACTTAATTATCACCCGTATGGGTGCATACGACAATATGTTCTCAAATGCGAGTACCTTCAAGGTTGAGCTTGATGAATGGTGAGCGTCTCCGTACTGTGATCTCGTAATTGAGAAGAGGACTTACATCGTTCGCAAGTTGCAAAATTCTTCGGAATGCCACGCCGAAATCTCTGGTCATATTGGATGGTAAGGGCCCACTGCCAGTTTGTTAACACTTCATAATGTACTTACCTAATTTCGTAGAACTTGGTCGAGGAACGTCGACATTTGTGAGTTCTTTGTCGTACCAGTCTTTCGCACTACTGACAAGTCGATAGGACGGAATGGCTATCGCTAGCGTATGAGTCCCGCTTTACGCTGCTTGCCTTACTTCTAATCCGTGCATCATTTAGGCCGTTCTCCATGAACTCGCAACTCATACCATTCCATTATCGTTCTTTGCGACTCATTATGGATCGCTGACGGATGACCACGCGTATCACCCAGGTATCCGTACCATGCATATGTCTACGCTGGTTGACGACGCAAAACACGAGGTCAGTGACAAAAACTTATTCAAACAATCGAACCTATTCTAAAATGCTTTGTAGATCGTCTTCCTTTATAAACTGATTAATGGGGCCGCTGAGTCGTCTTTCGGCACCCACGTTGCGAATTTGGCGGGTGTCCCGCTCCCAGTCGTCGAAAGGGCGGATGTTATCTCCAAGGACTTTGCACAGAAGTTCAAGGAGAAACTCCAGATCAGGCAGGAACAGCATGCATCAGCCAAAATGCCACTGATGGCACAAGCTGACTTTGCTTTCCTGTACAAACTGGGGAGTGGAGAAGTCGAGCTGCCAGATGACCCGATTCGAAGGAAGGAGCTGTTTAGTCGGATGAAAAATATTGTGCGTCGATATGTGAAGCCTTGAAGGTCTAACTTGCTTTAGTTTCAACTGTTATGCTATCCATCATGCTGTCATATTCCCTTTATGTCTCTAATTGCTGTACCATACTATTTCCCCAACATTCGCTCTGTTAATATTTTTTGATACTATACATACATGCACACAGCCCTACCCTACTCAAATTTTTAAAATTGAATTCCGAATTACGTTATTACAGGAGAGAGTACTCCAAATTCTCAATAAATTTGGAACTGAGTAAAGAATGGATGATGGGTGTAGAAGGAAGGTAACCTGGTGTCCGTCCCCCGTTCATGAAATACTCATGGATGTCCTCCGAGGTCATCCTACTCAGATTTCGCAGTGTACTGTCGTGTCGCAGCGGCAGGTTACGTTGTATAGGATATGAATGTAGGCTTTTCAGGTGCTTGTGGATCGACGGCTCTCCTTCTGGGAATACAACGATATTGCGACCGATGTTGTAGGCAATGTTCCCCTGCATTCCTGATATTTCAGGACGACTATACCCTGTAACACGCGCCCAGTACGAATTGGACAGCCTATTCGGTTGCTTGCAGTCTTCCGGGTCCTTTCCATCTGCTTTCTTAGCAGCGTACTCCGTCATATGTATGTACTGTTTCGCAGCGAGTGCATACGCGCCGGCGAAAAGAAGATGCGGGGAATACTCTGCCCTGCGCTCAAACGCGTCTGGAGGCAGACGCGTGTATAACCGCTGGAGAATTACGAGCGACGCGGCCGCCACTGCAAAGACAAGATCCGCTGTGCGCACTACGTGCTCGATGTACAGTGCGAGGGGGACCAGCGCCTGCGCGTCGTCCATGGGTGGCGAGAAGGTGCAGTTGAACGTCTCTGTTAGAACGCGCGCGTACGTAGATCCGAACTGCGGCGGGTATACGGGAGTCGAAGCGGGTTCGGGTTCTGGAGTGGAAGGCTCACTTGCGGGCCGCAGACTCTGTTTCTGTTTCATGGCCTCCTTTGGCCGCTGTTCTATGCCTGGAAGGAGGCCATACCATGACTTCGAGTTGCCCCGACGAAGGGATGGCAGCTTCATTGCTGATGTGTGAATTGGGAGGTCTGCATTGGACGTCATTTATAAAAAGCCGGCTTTTGTTGTTGAATAGGAGAACGCTAGCAATCCTGTAGACTGGATAGTATACTACTCGCTTCATTACTCTGAATTAGCGTTGGTGTCTGGTCGAACATGCATGAACGAGAGGACTGTTACGCTGAATGAGCTGTCAGTCATGTCCAATGCATCTTCCCGAAACATACTACCTTTGTAAGGTCATCACGGTCTTGTCCCAGTTAAATTCGACATCAAACTTCAAGCTTCATGCGTGAGCTGGACTTGTGAGCCATGTTTGCGCATCGCTGAAATTGGCTGAAAGGAAAGGCCAGAACAGATCCATTTGTATAACAAGTAGTACATTGGTGCTGAAGCAGCAGTAATGCACTGGAACAAGGCTTCAGCGCTTCAGCCCCCCAAGCAGGTACTGATTCGTGCCGCATGCGCTCCAGAGTTGGCTCAAACTAAGGTAGGTTTCGAATTTGCGTGATAAAGTATAGGAATTCATGAAGCTAGTAGTGATCTAGACTGATAATTTGACCATAAAACAAGCTGTCAGAGTGTCGGCGACGTCGTCCGGAGTCACAGGTTGGTCAAAGGTTGGTCGACTGGTCAATGGTATCCGATGTGAGATACACTTATTTGTCCGTATGTAATTCTCCATTGGACGGAATTGAATCTGAGTCTGAATACTTCCGTAATGCGCCGTAAATGCGCTTCCTGACGAACGACGATCTCGTTCTCCTACTTTACAAAATTTCACATCGTCTATTGAAATTCTATGGTCCTCCATCTCTCGTATGACACGAATCAGTATGATGCAAATATGCTCTTCCAAGGATCGGGTCCATGAACCTTGGGCTACGCCAAATGGTGTATTATTTGGTCCGCACAGCGTGATTGACACTCTGAAGACATCGGCGACATGTAAGGAGCGAGCTTGATTATCAATTCCAGCGTAAAATTTCACAAAAGTGAGTAGTGTTAATCATCTAGGTCCCCATTTCTGTTCCTGTTTACAAACGAAGCTTAATCACCTATATAAGTTTAGAAGGGGCCTTGATTGAACAGGCCGTTGTCAGTGCTATGAAGTTCTTACTTGCCCACCTGGGGTGCTTTCTGTTGTCCGTATATGCTGGTAAGTCACCATCATCAGCTAGACTACAGTCACTTGAACGCATTCTTTTCAGCGTCTATAACGCCTTCTGGCGTCTCGCCAGACTTTGTGCCACCTCAGGGACCTTCGCCCCACACTCCGACAGACTTTGAAGCTATGTTTTCTACCATTCTTAGTAACCACAATGCGTCATTGTCTTCAACGAGTGCGGTCCGGCACGTCTCCAGAGATGACACGATGCAAGATCCTACTTTCTTCAGCTTGAATTTCGGCCCGACTAACGGTGAAACTAGCGCGGACGGGGTGCGTTACTCGAAGTATCCCTCGTTACTCAACACTGACTCATCCTCTAATATAGTTCATGGGATTCGTGGCCTTCGATGATTATGACGTAGATGGTTGCGCGCTGGAATGTAATGGACGCGCCTTCGATGACACCAGTGGTCCATGCATATTCTTCAACATCTGGACGGCCGTTGTAAACGGTACGGCAACGACGACTATGTGTAGCTTGGTGAGTTTCATCGCATTTGTAAACTCGCCGGGCTCCACTGAGCCTAAAAAATGCAGTATAACACTGTCACAGACATCTCCACCGCGACTAATACAGGCCAAGGATCCCTCCAAGTCTCGGAATCTCGGGGCTACAGTCGCATTAGCCTAATTCAAGATGGCTCTTTTCAAGATTATACTTGCATTCTTGGACAAGGAAAGGCCTGTCCAGCTCTTCCCAGCGCGTTTTGGACGCGCGTCTTCAATGTCAACTATGACTTCTTTCTGGTCAACAACTTCCCTGGGCACAGCGGTACATCGGCTTGCAACATATTTTTCTTTGCTGGAGAAGAAACTGCAACGATGCCAGACGTCCCTTCAACTCTGACATACACGCCTGCGCTTAACGCCGTGGCAGGTCAGCTGTATATCCTCTCCTTTTTCTTCAGTCAAAACTTCCAAAACCAGACAACCCCGGCTGAAGATGCTCTCTTCTCCGTTTTTTGGAATGGAGTGAGTGTCCTCGACGTCGTAGAGCCTGCAGGTGCACCGGTTTCGGGAGATGTCACATATTTCAACGGTCAAGTCCAGGTCCTTGCAACTGGGAACGACACCCTGTTCTTCAAAAACGGACCGGCGAGCCCGCACCAGCTCTTCTTGGACGACATCGCGTTATTTGAGAAGTGGTTTTAGTTAAGTACATCTTCAAGTTGTGGTAGATCAGGGCAAGCGTTCATATCGTAAGACGCATTTCCGGAAACCTATAAGATCATTTCACGCGTTGACAGCAATCTCAAAGAACGAAAACATACACATCTTGTCCTTCCGGGTAACAAGGAGTCACCTTGGACCCCGAGCCATTTGATGCGCATGTCATGCATTGGGTGCCGGAAGTCACGTTTAATGTAAGGGAGAAGTGCGACGCAACTGTTGAATCAATGTATAGCAACTTTCAAGTTTAAGAAACACGACTCCGAGCTGAGGAACATTTTCAATCACCTCTAGTATGCATCGGGTCCATCAACGTCAACCTGGGTCAACTCCTCGACCGTCAAAGCCCCCGATTAGGCTTAAATTGAAGTTATACTCATGTCATCATTTGATGATTGTCAAGCAAATTTGTATATATGGAAGCGCAAAAGCAGGCAAAAGCTCTAAACACTTGAACCCTCTTGGTGCTCTCCATCCCAATTTCCTGAGGCCCTTGAACCTTGAAAGCACATCACTACAAGGCCTTCTCGTCAGTAATCAGATTAGTCAATGGGCGCTCACATCTCCACTATCCGCGAAACATATCCTCCAAAAAGCAACTTCCACCCGAATGACATCCCAGATCTCACTGGTAAAGTGATGCTGATAACAGGAGGCAGTGCCGGTTCGTCTTGATATGAATTGTAACTTGACCTTTGCTCAACGCGAAGCTCTTCTGATGGGCAATGTACAGGAATTGGGAGAGGAACAGCCAAGGTGAACGGACTTGTCAGACTTTAGCTGTTCCGAACTCTACGACTTACCAATACCTATGTAGGCGCTCCTTGAACGCAACGCCAAAGTCTATATTGCGTCTTATAATGAAGCAAAAGGCGCGCAGACTGTTGAAGAGCTCAAGCAAGAAACTGGAAGGGAAGCGATTTTCATCAAGTTAGATCTCGCAGATTTGCTCTCGTGCAAGTCTGCAGCGGAAGAATTTCTTCGGAGAGAAAAGGAGCTCCATGTTTTGTTTAACAATGCGTGCGTTGCCTTCCCTTAAAATTATATCTCTTATACCTCACTTCAGCTTCGCAGAGGAGTATATGCAGCCCCACTGGACCGCTATACTGTACAAGGCTACGATCTGATGTTTGGGGTCCACGTTCTCGGCCATTTCTACTTCACACAGCTATTGATGCCAGCGTTACTGGTGGGCGCAAAATCAAGCCCAGACGGAAAGGCGCGGATCGTGAATGTGTCGTCTTCAGCATCCCATGTCGTGAATACAATCGACTTCAATGTACTCACAGACACGCCGGCGCGCAAGAAAATCATGGGCTATGGGCTACACCAGCTGTACGGGCAAAGCAAACTCGTAAGTCAGCCAACTCATGTAATGTTGGACTTAGATATACGCTCTATTAAGGGCATTATCTTGCTCTCCAATGAATTGGCGTGCAGATACGGAGACCAGGGGATAGTCTCCCTGTCCCTCAATCCAGGAAACATAAAAACCGAAATCTGGAGAAATTTAAATCTTTCAAACTTTGGCATGTATATCATGGTGAGCCACTTATTTGGATGGTATAACTAGCAACTTAGAAACGGCTCATGCTAGGGATTAATTCTCCTTTATGACCCCGAATACGGACCACTTACTCAGCTGTATGCGGGCACCGCACCTGAAGCAGCGAAGCTTAACGGAAAGGTAGAATGTTTTCCACATCTACTTGACAGAGTCCACGGCTGACCCCGTCAAAAACAGTACCTCATTCCTTGGGCCCGTGTTGGTGCACCAGGCCCAGGAGCGGATGATGCCGTGCTAGCAAAGGCACTGTGGTTATGGCTCGAAGAACAAGTCGCAAAAAACGCGAAGTAGATTCCAAGGGATCTCACAATGCGTATTATTGCCGTAGTCGGTATAGACTCTAATCCCTGACATTTCAGACTGCTTCCTATTGATGTTTTAGACTTCACTTGGATTATTCACAAAGCAACCTTATCTGGGCTACTTTTAAGAAGTCTTGAGAATCTTTTTAGGTGCAGTGCCACCGGTTATCATAAGTTTCCCGGATTCGTGGGACATCATCGGAAGATGTGAATATAAATACTCACCTGCTGCGTACCATGAGCTCTTCCAGTACTCACTCTAGCAAAGATGGGCCTCATAGCCTCACTCTACTCCCAAACATTTCCACCCAAGAGCAAGTTTCAGGCCGCCGATATCCCGGATCTCACTGGCAAGGTCATTCTTGTCACAGGCGGCAGTGCTGGTCAGTGCTAAATTCCCTCGTTCCTCACCTCACCACCCAACTCACTCTGTAGAGTAGGAATCGGGAAGGATACAGCAAAGGTGATAACTTTGTTGTGGATTACTGCTGACTAATTTTTTGGTAGGCGTTGTTGAATCGTAACGCAAAGGTGTACATTGCATCCTACAACGAAGAAAAGGCTGCGAAGACCATCATCGACCTTAAGCAGGAGACTGGAAAGGAGGCTATTTTCCTGAAACTGGACTTGTCCGATTTGAATTCATGCAAAGCAGCGGCGGAGGAATTCAATAGCAAAGAGAAGGAGCTACATGTTCTGTTCAACAATGCGTGCGTCAAGGTTTCTCTGCATACTTCGCAGGTAGAATAATGTGAGCCCTCTAGAGGCGTCCTTCATCCCCCACTGGAGCGGTTAACCGCCCAAGGCTATGATCTAGTCTTCGGAATTCACGTACTGGGTCACTTCTACTTTACGAAGCTACTGCTACCAGCGCTTTTGGCAGGCGCGGGAACAAGTGCAGATGGGAAAGCGCGAATCGTCAACACTTCGTCTTCGGCATCCGCATTGGTCAGAACAATTAACTTCAACACCCTCAAAGATACAACCGCACGGAAGAAATTGGGCAAGCAAGGGCTTTACTCGCAGAGTAAGCTGGTCGGTCAAGCTCGATTTGTCTCGGAGTATTTGACACTACATGCTGACTTTCGTACAGGGCGTCATTTTGCTCTCGAATGAACTCGCACGGAGATATGGGGACAAGGGGATTGTCTCAACATCATTGAATCCTGGGAACATCAAGTCAGACATGCAACGACATCTTACAACATTCCAGACTGCTCTTCTCGTGAGTTCCATCAGTTTTATAGAGATTCAGCGTTATAATTGCGTACTCTCCCAGAAACCGATATTATACGATCCCCAGTATGGGCCACTTACCCAACTATATGCAGGCACAGCGCCCGAAGCGGCGAAATTAAATGGAAAGGTGCAGTACACTCATCTCATAGATAAATTATTTCCTCATGTATTATATCAACAATAGTACCTTGTTCCTTGGGTTCGTGTTGATGCACCAGCTGCTGCGGGGCGGGACTCCAAGTTGGCAGGGGAGTTATGGTTGTGGCTTGAAGAGCAGGTCGCATTACATACACAGTGATCAAGCCATTATCGATTATCCTCTGAATCATCGCTTGTACGACCTATTTACGTGCCTGCAGGCCAATTCACCATGACCTAGAAGCGCCAGTTGCGATGTTAATATTAGACCGATTCCCATTGGCTTCAGTACGCTGATGGGATCTCAGTACAAATGTCAAGGCAAATCGATCGCGCATCGCATAGACTCGCCCTCAACATCTTTCGTGATTTCTTCCATGGAGACTCCAAAAACTTCGCAGTCTACCGATGTCGATTTGTCGGTCCTAGCTGAAATGCTCTCACATCTTCGCCAACTTAAAAGTGCCGAGTCTAGCGCGACTGATGGGAGTGATGATACTGCAACACAAGGCCATTCACGCTCAGAGCGCAGGGTATGTCTATATGCTGGACAATATGGGCGTTAGATTACGGATATCTTATCGTTGCCATGCAGATGGTCAGCCAACCTCTACTCCACCCTCAGAAAGGCCTTAGCCCTGAAGATTTAAAATCATTTGGAATCCGTAAGTACTGCTTGAATACGTCGATCTGTTCTCCGACGTAATGCTTGTAGAGTTTATACGTTACACATGGGTTGATTTCAGCAACGTCGTCCGCTTTCGTGTTCTTCCTCTTGGCTATTTCCATCAAGTACTTGCGACACGACAAGGTCGTATCTCTCTAGCTACTCCGTCCCTTGGACTAGTCTACACCTCTCTGGCAGAAGGCTTCGATGCCACTGGCGACCTCTATTTGACGCCCGATTTCTTGTCTGGAATAATGTTCTGTCCTTATGAGAAGCGCCATTCCAGCATTGCATGCATTTTAGAGCAGAAAACTCCCTATGTGACTAACAAAGGGAACCTCAAGCGACAGGCAAGTCCCTTATGTACCAAATCGGCCTTGCAAAGAGTAATCAGGTATGTGTCTTACGACATACCTTTCTATTATCTGAACCAAATCCACTGCAAGCCGCGCAGAGGGCGAAGCCGGAGTCCAGTTTCTGGTGGGCTTTGAGCTCGAATTTATCCTTCTCAAGGAAGATGACCCGCCAGTGCCTGTTGGAACATTTCCATTCAGTAGCGCAGCCGCTCTAAGGGGTGGTGCTACTCATACCAAAGTAATGGAGCTTATTGGTCGCTCCGTGCTGGCTGCCAATATCGAGCTACAAATGTATCATGCTGAAGGAGGTCCCGGGCAGGTAGATCAAAACTCTTTACCTAGGGCTTGTGTCTGGAGTGCTGAATACGTTCATTTTTAGTATGAAGTTGTCACCGGTCCCTTACCTCCAGCTGACGCTGTAGATGCTCTCATACACACCCGAGAGATCATCTACAACACAGCCGCAGAGTTTGGCCTTCGTGCCACGTTTGCTCCTCGTGTCTTCCCTCATGGTATCGGAACTGGCGCTCACGCTCATATCTCAGTAAAGTCAGTGCGCGGGAAGAACGTGAAGAGTGAAAAAGAACTTGACAAATACGAAAAAGGATTTCTCGCCGGTATACTCGAGCATCTCCCAAGCATTGCTGCATTGACCCTTCCTATCCCGGCGTCTTACAAACGTGTCGGCGATGGCTCTTGGTCCGGTGGGACATATGTGTGCTGGGGAACGGACCATCGAGAATGTCCTATTCGTCTTACAGACCCAACTAATCCAGACAGCCGCCGATTTGAGATGCGCTTCATGGACGGGACGGCGAACCCGTATCTCGCGATGGCTGGAATATTAGGAGCCGCGACGATTGGAATACTGAAAGACTATGAGCTGAAGATTGGGGACTGCCGTGGGCCTCAGTCAGCTGCGCAGATGACGGAGGCGGAACGTCAAGCACTGGGTATCACCAAGAGAATGCCTCTGAGCTGGGAAGAAGCACGAGCAAATCTTGCCGCAGACGAAGAGATCAAGAAGTGTATTCATCCCGAGACTGTAGAGAGGTTTTTATCCGTCAACAAGGTCTGTACCTCATGCTTGTTAGCTTCTAAGTATTCCCATTCTGATTTCCCGGTCATTTCTCAGGCACTAGCTCTTGCTCTTGACGAAGGAGACGACGAATCAGTAAAGCTGAAGAAGTTGATTGAATTGTACTGAGAGGCATGGGTATGGCTCAGCAGGTCATATTACATACAGCTTAATCGCTTCGTTTTGCTGTTGGCCGTCCATATTCGGGTCTTGTAAGCCTGCAAGCCAGTTTAATGTGGCCAGGAAGCGACGGCTTTGGAGATAAGAAACTTCGAGGGGCTATAAATTTAGACTGATTCTCATTGGCTTTGCACAGATGAGAGCTTCATATAAATGTCAAGGTAAATTGACTGTGCGTCTTATAGCAGATTCGCTCTCGGATTGAGGCACACTTCATCCTCTTTCTTTTTACTTGCATGGACACCCCAACAGCTATGTACTCTCCCGATGTCGATCTTTCGGGACTAGCGGACATGCTAACTCACCTCCGCCAACAAATAGGCGAGGCTACTGGCAGTGATGGAGGTGCTACGCAAGGTCGTTCAAAATCAGATCGCAAGGTCTGCATGTTTGCGGTACAATCGATTAAGGACATTTCTTTCTCAATCTACCATTCAGGACGTCAGGAAGCCTCGCCTTGAGAAACGTCTTAGCCCGCAAGAAATGAAATCACTAGACATCCGTAAGTACTAACGCTGGCCTACATTGATCTGCCATCCGATAATAAGCTGGCAGAATTCATACGTTACACATGGGTTAATTTCGCCAATGTCGTCCACTTTCGGGTTCTGCCTATCGGCTACTTTCACCAAGTGCTCACTAGCACACAACTTGGTCGAGTCAGCTTAGCCACTCCCTGCCTCGGGCGTGTGTTCCACACTTTGGCGGAGGGATTCAATGCAACGGGAGACACCTATCTGACGCCCGATATGACTTCTGGAATAAGGTTCTGCACCTACGATAGACGTCATGCTAGTATCGCATGTGTCTTGGAGGAAAAGAATCCCGTTGCGACTCCAAAAGAGGATGTCAGACGCAGGTTAAGTCCGTTGTGTGCGAGGTCAGCTTTGCAGCGGGTAGTGAGGTACATATCTAGTTTTATTCGGTATTATTATTATTTGAGCTGATTGAGCTCTGAGTCGAGCAAACGACGAAGCTGGAGTGGGGTTCCTTGTGGGCTTCGAGTTGGAATTTGTTCTCCTTAAACAAGATGACCCACCAGTGCCCGTTGGAACATTTCCACCCAACAGTTCCGCCGCTCTGAGGAGTGGCGCCACTCATACCAAAGCACTGGAGCTCATGGCGCGCTCCATTATTGCCGCTGGAATTGACTTACAGATGTACCATGCTGAAGGAGGGCCTGGGCAGGTAAATGAATCTTTTTTACTCAAATTTATGTCTGAATGCTTTTCTGCTTTAGTTTGAAATTGTCACCGGTCCCTTAGATCCAATGGACGCCGTGGATACACTCATACATACTCGGGAGATCATTTACAATACAGCCGCAGCCATGGGCCTCCGTGCCACATTTGCTCCCCGCGTCTTTCCCCGCGGAATCGGAACAGGAGCACACGCGCATATCTCAGTAAAATCCGTGCACGGGAAGAACGTGAAGAGTGAAAAAGAACTCGAAAAATACGAAAAAGGATTTCTCGCCGGTGTACTCGAGCATCTCCCAAGCATTGCTGCATTGACCCTTCCTATCCCGGCGTCTTACAAACGTGTCGGCGATGGCTCTTGGTCCGGCGGGACATATGTGTGCTGGGGTACGGACCATCGAGAATGTCCTATTCGTCTTACAGACCCAACTAATCCAGACAGCCGCCGATTTGAGATGCGTTTTATGGACGGGACAGCGAACCCATATCTCGCTATGGCCGGAATATTAGGAGCCGCGACGATTGGAATACTGAAAGACTATGAGCTGAAGATTGGGGACTGCCGTGGGCCTCAGTCAGCTGCGCAGATGACGGAGGCGGAACGTCAAGCACTGGGTATCACCAAGAGAATGCCTCTGAGCTGGGAAGAAGCACGAGCAAATCTTGCCGCAGACGAAGAGATCAAGAAGTGTATTCATCCCGAGACTGTAGAGAGGTTTTTATCCGTCAACAAGGTCTGTACCTCATGCTTGTTAGCTTCTAAGTGTTCCTACTCTTACTCCCCGGTCATTTCTCAGGCACTAGCTCTTGGTCTTGACGAAGGAGACGACGAATCAGTAAAGCTGAAGAAGTTGATTGAATTGTACTGAGGTCTATGGGCAGATAGTGTACCTGCAATGTGGTGTATAAGACGTACAGGGGAACGTCCCCAATGTAGTCGAATGTCATATCCTGGGGGAATCCCCTGAACCACTGGCCCATGGCCGTTGAAGCGGCAGATTCTTGTCCAGGCCTCCCCCACTTTCCCCTTCCTGGTCCCCTTATAGTTTTCATACCGCTCACTCATTATTTTCCTTAGTATACCAGGCGTTCGTGCGCAGAGGGGCAGAGGGAAAAGGCCGCGAGGTGTGCGTGAGTGCGTGAGAGGTGCGTGTATGGTGAGTTATTTGCACTATGGTGAGTTATAGTGAGTTATTTGCACATTTATCACGCACTCACGCACCTCCTCACGCACTGACACATACTAGCTATCCTCATGCATCTCACGCGCTTTGACATAGCCTTATGAACTTTCAGTCATGACTGTCCCAGGTCATTATACCATTACCAGTGTTTATGAATCCCTCAATCCTCCTCTGCTACGGTGTAGTGCTTAGAGATACATACTCTAGTACTCAGCACAGGTATGCCGTCCTTGGCACTTGTGGTGTACGCAACAAGTAGGGGTAGTGTAATTCTGTAGAAAAAAGCTGTCCTCAGCAAATAAGTATGTCTTTGCTTTTTTCCTAACTGGTAAAGTGGGATCAGTTGAGGACGCTTAGGCATGAAATAATGTACTGTCGCTCAGGGCAAAATGGAGCTTCCCCCAATCAGTCTTGGACCAGAACGAGGCCGAAAATGTTCAGATTAACGTGGCCGACCCTGCGCGACCGCATCCCGGCGCCCGCTGTGGCCGAAGATATCAAGACGTGTGGTGTTACGGGTACGGGCAAGGCTGAGTTCCAACACAGGTCGAGCGTTTACACGACGAAGGGGAGGGACTCCGAGTCGAAGGGCAAATACGCGTTGATTCGACAAAGAACCAACTACGGGAATGGTCTACGTATTTATCTAAGTCAAATTTATGTATGAGGGACAAAGGATAGATAACAAGGGAGACAGAATGAAAGAGTAAGAACAGTAAATGAATGTAAATTGCAGCCAAACTTTCTGTTGAAATTTCAACTTAACTGAGGCATCAACGTTCAACGTTCAACGTTCAACAGGCGCCGCAATTCGTGATGCTGTCAGTGTTGGTGCTGATTGACTTATATGCGAGCAGGCAACCGAAGCCCGTGCCAGTCGGACTTTGGCAAGTCAAAAACGTGGCTGGCGTTGAAGATGAGCAGGAACATTCGGACACCGCAACGGACACTTCGATGCCAAAGAGGGCGCGGCCCTGCGCGGCCGCGGTACCTCCGTGAAGCCGAAGGGCAGGCGTGGACGTGAGGAGTCTGCACAGCCAAAGTCCCGCGCCCGCGCTCCCTCTGAAAAGCCCCCATCTCGTGCCCGTGCTCCATCGTATAGGCCCCAATCGGTCTCTCGTCGCTCGGAACGCTTACAAGGGAATTGAAGTTCAGTCGCATCCAATACAAATAGTTTGCCTGTACACACATTGTTACGAGAATTGTCTAATGTAGTAATGTAAAATTAAATAAACGAAAAGCCACAACGCACTGGCTGATGGCCAATGACTATGATGTAAGATCAAATTAGTAAAGCATCATACTGGTCAATAACAAAATCTACAATATTGTCGGGCGCATTGACTACTTTATACTGGATAAAAAATCATTTTATCATCGGCCTGCCTTACAGTGCGACAAGGCAATCCAGGGGATATCCCCCAAGTGTGTCATACACCTACACTAGGGTAGACCCATTTCGGGGAGGATGTCTGAACGACTGAGGGAGTTTCCCTGGACTATCTATGTTGACTACATGAGGAGCTTCCCAGGAGCGTAGTATGATACAATGAAGTGTAACGACACTACCTGCTATGGTATGGTTCAATAGGTCGCATTACATATAAATTAATGGACCCGTTTTACTAGTGGGCCGTTCATCTTCGGTTCCTGCACGCTTGCAGGCCAATTTAATGTAATCGGGAGACAACATTTGACATAGGAGACTTCGACGAGCTATAACGTTAGATTGATTTTCATTGGCTTTGAAAAAAAGGAAATTTAATATAAATATCAAGGTAAATCGTGTGCAGTGTGTATCTCAAGACTCATAGTAAACTCGCTCTCGGATTTCGACCCACTTCAATCTCTTTCTTCTTTCTTGCATAGAGACCCCAACAGCTATGCAGTCTCCCGATGTTGATCTTTTGGGACTAGCGGATATGCTCACACACCTCCGGCAACAAAGAGTCGGTCAGGCTACTTGCAACGGTCATGGAAGTGGTACGCAAGGACATGCAAAATCAGACTGCAAGGTGTGTATGTTTGCAGTACAATGCGGTTTAGATTATGAACATTTTGCTCTCGATATACCATTCAGAACGTCAGGAAGCCTCGCCTTGAGAAAGGTCTTAGCCCGCAAGAAATGAAATCACTAGACATCCGTAAGTACTAACGCTGGCCTACATTGATCTGCCATCTGACAATATGATGTTGGCAGAATTCATGCGTTACACATGGGTTGATTTCGCCAATATCGTCCATTTTCTGGTTCTCCCTATCGGCTATTTCCGCCAAGTGCTCACTGGCACACAACTTGGTCAAGTCACTATAGCCACTTCCTCCCTCGGGCGTGTGTGCAACACTCTAGCGGAGGGATTCAATGCAACGGGAGCCACCTATCTAACGCCCGATATGACTTCTGGAATAAGGTTCTGCACCTACGATAGACATCATGCCAGTATCGCATGTGTGTTGGAAGAAAAGAATCCTATTGCGACTCCAAAAGGGGATGTCAGACGAAGGTTAAGTCCGTTGTGTGCGAGGTCGGCTTTGCAGCGGGTAGTGAGGTACGTATCTAGTTTTATTCGGTACTATTATTGTCTAATCATAATGCGCTCTAAGTCGTGCAACCGACGAAGCTGGAGTGGAGTTCCTTGTGGGCTTCGAGCTCGAATTTGTTCTCCTTAAACAAGATGACCCGCCAGTGCCCGTTGGAACATTTCCATCCAACAGTTCCGCCGCTCTGAGGAGTGGCGCCACTCATACCAAAGCACTGGAGCTCATGGCGCGCTCCATTATTGCCGCCGGAATTGACTTACAGATGTATCATGCTGAAGGAGGGCCTGGGCAGGTAAATGAATCTTTTTTACTCAAATTTATGTCTGAATGCTTTTCTGCTTTAGTTTGAAATTGTCACCGGTCCCTTAGATCCAATAGACGCGGTGGATACACTCATACATACTCGGGAGATCATTTACAATACAGCCGCAGCCATGGGCCTCCGTGCCACATTTGCTCCCCGCGTCTTTCCCCACGGAATCGGAACAGGAGCACACGCGCATATTTCAGTAAAGTCCGTGCACGGGAAGAACGTGAAGAGTGAAAAAGAACTCGAAAAATACGAAAAAGGATTTCTCGCCGGTGTACTCGAGCATCTCCCAAGCATTGCTGCATTGACCCTTCCTATCCCGGCGTCTTACAAACGTGTCGGCGATGGCTCTTTGTCAGGCGGGACATATGTATGCTGGGGCACGGACCATCGAGAATGTCCTATTCGTCTTATAGACTCAACTAATCCAGACAGCCGCCGATTTGAGATGCGCTTCATGGACGGGACAGCGAACCCGTATCTCGCGATGGCTGGAATATTAGGCGCTGCGACGACTGGAATACTGAAAGACTATGAGCTGAAGATTGGGGACTGTTGTGGGCCTCAGTCAGCTGCGCAGATGACAGAGGCGGAACGTCAAGCACTGGGTATCACCAAGAGAATGCCTCTGAGCTGGGAAGAAGCACGAGCAAATCTTGCCGCAGACGAAGAGATCAAGAAGTGTATTCATCCCGAGACTATAGAGAGGTTTTTATCCGTCAACAAGGTATGTATCTGCGCGCTACTCACACTATACATTGTTTTTCTAACTCCTGGTTGTTTACAGGCTCTGGCTCAGGGTCTTGACGAAGGAGACGATGAATCTGTAAAGCTAAAGAAAGTGATTGAACTGTACTGATGAGTCGGATATAGTCAAAGTAGATTAGAACCATAGAAACTCCGATGGTCTTGTTTTTCAGATGCTCAATAGAAATAGAACTATATGTTTGTTTAAACTGCATTCTTGTTGCGTTTCGCGCACTGTCTCGTAAATGCTGGGGCCAGTAGAAGTCAAGTAGGGATCAGTTAGAGGTCCGGTGATGCTTTGAGGTTCAAACTCCGCTTTTAGCATCAGTAGCTAACCGCTCGGGCAAGGCTGCAACAACTTCCACTTTCACGTTGCTTTCACGCTGCAAGTCAAGTGCCCAGCAAAACCATACACAAATTGCAAGGCGCAGAAGATGGTAAATGCGACGACTCACTACGCGTATGCGACATAATACTGCGGACGTATGGCGCAATCTTACCATCGAGCAAGGGACATTTTATATCACTCAATAACGCTGTACGTGTTTTGCTAGAGAAAAACATGGATTTCAAAGAATTTACCTGCCATATGCGCTCACTTCTTTCCAGAATTCTTCCTCCTTGAACCTTTGAACTACGTTATAATAGTACTTTCGGTGTTGCACGTAGTCTTCGCGGATCGCGCCATACATGCCCTCGACACCTTCTTCAAATTGCTTCTCCGTTACATCACCCTCAAGGTGCCGAGCTAGCATCATGCCAGTGTACGTGCCGACCTCCAACGCGGTCACCATGCCCTGCGACGATAGAGGGTCGAATGCGACCGCAGCATCCCCCACCGCAACACAGCGCCTGTTTGAGTCACAAATCTTGTCGAGATAGGACGTTCCTGCAGCCGTACATTGTGGATAACCACCGCGAGCCTCCATTGTGTAGTCATTTTCGGCAATTATCTGTGAGATGAGAGGTGCGGACGCCTGCAAGAGGTCGAGAAAGCCGTCGCGTCTGCGAGCTCTTTTTGCTGCGGGGTGGCTAGGGAGGGTATGGAAGGCGACCACTCTGGTACAAGGGGCTCGAGAAAGCAGCGAAGAGTAAAACCAGCCGTCTGCTGTAGCTTCAATGAGTGTACGGTTGTCGTTGTCACCTTCCGCGGGGTTTGTGAGGTCTGGCCCCACAAAGAGGGCGTAAAATGCCAACAGGGGGTCGGGAGTAATCGTTTTTCTTCCTAGCTAAGTGGACGCTCTGGGTGAGTGCTATATCTATCATCCACGAAAAGTTCTTACCTTCGTGGCTGCAGAAGCTTTGCGACCAGACGCATCAACCACCCACTTGGACCCAATCTTCATGGTCTGGTTGTCTACGCTCAACCCAATTTCCCTGTGATCTCCGGCATCCGTAACAGAAGTGACACGACCTTTGAGCAAGCATATCCTGTCATGTGCTTGGGACGCTCGGACAATGGCCTCCCTCGAAGTTTCATCGAAAACTGCTCTGTCAAGATGCAAACCATGTCCGAATGGATTGAGAATCGCGTGCCTTTCTTCTAAAGTTGCACTAGCCCAAGCTGATGCATTCCCCGTACAGAGTCTATGAGTCCCTGAAGCAACTTGTCGACTAAGCGACTTGGATAGAGAAGGATCCAAGTGATGCAGTACTCGAATAGCTTCTGCTGGAAGTGACTCCCCGATCTCGAATCCTAGTCACCACACTGTCGCTGCTGAGATAGTCCTGAAGACTCACCTTGAAATTGGCGGGATCAGCATCATCGATTATCAAACATGATATCTGTCGACTGTATTTGAACAGGGATAGCGCGGCTGCGCATCCCGCTGGCCCTCCACCGACAATCACAACTATACGAAGACATGACAACTTGGCCTTTACTGATATGTCTTAGCTCACCGTCGTACTCAGCGCTTTGCATGTCTATATCGGTTGGGTTATACAGATGGCGAACACCCCTTCAGCAACCTTCAATGTTCGCGTCTTTGCCTTGTGACACCTTAATGTGGATGCCTACCTTAACTCAGCATCCCTTCTAGGAACAAAGCACAACTTCAACGCCGGTCATATTGTTATTCTCGTAACAGTCATGGGTTTGGATTTACATATCTGACATGAATCAAGTGCATTGCGGTGGAGATTCTATCTTTGCAGCGCCACCTTGTAGCTCCGGTACCTCTTCGACGCCCAATAGCATTACGCGATTTTGATAAGGATGTCAAAGCGATGTCGCGAGCTAAGGAGCAATCATTCAAGCTGTCATTGTCAGGCTTCTTATGTCGCTGACCCGGTATTTTGACCTATTATTACTGCATCCTGGTCGAAATGAGGTGCGGCATCGCAAACGTTGTATCTCCAATCCATGATAATCAAGTAATATCAGGCAACCCATTCTCTCAGGACCGATTCTGAGCCCCCCGAAGAAGATGTCTGAATTGAAACGTTTCAACACTGGGGTGCACTGAGGTGCAAGTGCGGGGATATAAAGCCTGATCAGTGTTTGACATTTCTGCAGATCGACCGTCGACCTCTCGAAAACCGTCCAACATGGCTGATTGGTCCGATAAAGTTGACTCGGTTGGCATCTACCCGCACATTGCCTTTGCACGCGTAGGGAACTCTACCGAGACCGAATTTCAAGAGGGTTGGTATTATGGTCCTGAGGTTCCCGGCCGCTTCGATGAGCCGGCAGGCGGATTCAAAGACGTCCATGGTGCTGTGAAGCGTCAGGTAAAAGATGTTCCCAGACTACCATCCATATCATTAACGAGAACTATGTGTAGGCAGCGAGGTTCCGCGTCTATGCATTCGACGCAAATAAGACCGTGCTCGGCGAGGTCAATGAAGGAAGCGGATTCTCCTTGGACTGGACTGTTCGCGTTGCAAACAAAAAAGCGTCCTGGTATGCATTCATGGGTAAGTGGCGAGTAGTCTTGCACTGCTTTGTCTATTTTATTATTGATCGAACAATCCAAGGCAAAGAACAAGAGGGTGCATTCGAAGAAGGATATACGACGTTGCGCAATCCTAACGTTCAGGCTGATGTTAGTTTCTCTTTTAACTCGAGCTTACTTTTTTCGGCTCAATCATGATGCAAGCTACACCCGGACCAAAGGACGAAACTTATCATCGACAGTGGCGAAAAGAACCTCAGTGGAACCAATCTCAAACCTGTTGAACTCTCTGGAGAATTCTATGGCTCCAAAGAAGAGGCAACTAACATATATCTGGGCGAAGCAAGGACGGATGAAGAAGGACGTCTTGTAGTCCTTGCGGGCCGCGGATTGTCCCAGTCTATCGCACAGGAAGGCATCCCATACCCTCTAATTTTAACCGATTTCGATTCTCCGGATTGGTTTGACGACACCTGCGATGGCTGGGTGTCAGTCGTGGCAAAGCACACTGCCTCCAGTAAAGAGTGCGTGTAGAATATTTATCTCGCATCCGTATTGTCTAAAACATCCTTCAGATACCAACCGGTCCACAAAGCACGTGTTGTGGGCACTACTCCCAAGTTTGCCAACGGTATCTACGCACCGACGACTTTATATGATGTTATGGAAGACATCTACGAGGAAGTCAAGCGCAAGAACGAGGGCGCGTTGTATGATGTTGGCGACGTTGACTGGTATAGCCACATATGGCCGCTGCTTGAGCGCCCCCCTTTGTTATCATGGGTCAACGGTCAGGCCAATGGAGGACACGGTAAGCCGTCTACAAGTCTTTATTTATTGAATTATAAAATTTATTGTCATTTTCAACTTTGTAGGGCCTAACGGACCAGGCAATTTCTACGATCCGAAGTGGAAGGCCATCTTGAAAGATAAAAAGGAAGAATCGAAGCCGATCAGGAAAGGGATCTTGGGGAGAATGAGGCTTCCACAGACAAGCGACGGCCGTTACGACAAGGCTCGCGCTGGACAGGCCTTCCCGTACTTCATGCCCTGGCTCTCTGGAGATAATGGTAACGTGTTCATATTTTTATTAAGTATAATATGTTACTGAATCACTGGGTTCAACAAGGCCGAGCGACACCTGGAGACCCGTCAACATTCACTTCAGTGACAGAACTTCAGTACGACAGACTCGTTATGTGGAGCGAGGGCACGTTTGCGCTAGACGGGGACGAAGGCGTCCCTCCAGCCACCATCGACGACGTCGATCTCCAGAAGCAACCAGCTCAGTTAACAAAGGCTTCTCTTGAGGCGACCATTGGTGCTCCACTATATCCGGGGATTGAGTTATCCTGGAACGCTGAACAGGCCAAGTACTATGACCTAGATACACCGTTCACCTTTAAAGACGACGTGAAAGAAGGCGATCTGACCAAGTACCTGTCCCTTCCTTGGCAGAGCGACTTTTATATGTGCCGCTCATACTGGTACGACCAGGAAACTCTCATCCATTAACGTTGAATGATGGTTTTTTTTTTCTTCTTGAAGGTGGCCTTCTGCGCGTCCGGATGCCATTGTATCCGAAGAGGACTACAACAGGATAAAGAAAGGCTTTGCGCCTGATCAACTTGCCGAAGGTCTTACAAAACGAGTTCCATGGGAGCGTGGTATTCACCAAAACTATACCGGTGCGTATTCATACCTTTGGTTTAACTTAACATTAATTCTGCTTGCAGATGTTTACGGCAGTCAGCCCTTGTTTGCCAACACCGACATGGCGCAGAACTGGCATAAGCTTGGCTTCATCGTCCAACGTCCGGCTAGTGGCCCTACCCCGATATTTATTGAGGTACAGCGACAAGATCCGCACGCAGGCGACATTAAGCCTCCCGAGATAGAACTCCCAGCCCACAAGCGCTTGCAGATGATCTTCCCTGTGCCATCAGGTGAAGAGGAGCCGATCATGACAGTAGAGAGCCTTCGCGAGCATCTTCAGGCCGCAATAGCTGTGGAATTGTCAACTATCCCGCTGTATCTTTTCTCCATGTATAGCGTGAAAACTCCAGAGAAGTACACCAATGATCCGCGTTACTACAATCTTATTGTCGCCTCCGTTCGCGGTCAGTATACATATATTACATGTAATACCTGCGTTCAGAACTAACTGCGTCATGTCTTAGGTGTCGTCGCGGAAGAGATGCTGCACCTCAGTCTGGCAGGAAACATATTGCTTGCCATTGGCGGCAGGCCAAAGCTGCATGATATTGCACCAAAATATCCTTCTCCCATGCTTGGCCATTATCCCAAGCTCGACCTTAACTTGCGTAGGCTAAACTCAAAGCAACTAGAAACCTTCCTCGCCGTATGTGCAATACTTTATTAAAACGGCACCATTTCTGACGTCGTACACGTAGATTGAGCTACCGGCGCAGAAGGATGCGGCGCCACAAGCAGATAAGTACCTTACTCTTGGCCAATTCTATGCAGCCATAGATCGAGGTGATTACTATGTATTCAATGCGTGAGATTATACTTAACAAATCGGTTTATCAGGGTTGGAGTACTTGAATCAAAAAGATCCTAACTTGTTTAACCCTGCCACGGCGAGCTACCAGTTCTCTCCAGGACTTGGCTACCAGCCTCGGTACCGAGACGCCGGTGGTTCCGTTGTTATCAAGGATCTTGCCTCGGCGCAGTTGGCTATCAAGTACATTGTCGACCAGGGTGAGGGCTATGAACAAAATGAGTTCGCCGATCCGGACAAACTTGAGAAATCCCATTATTATGTCTTTGCCGACCTTTTTGAGCAAATCCAGTCAGACCCTAAGGCATGGCAAACATATCCCGTTCGCTCAAACCCTAAGACGATTGATTACCACGATGAAGACAGAAAAATCTACCACGTATGCCTATTCGCGTCATTGATTTCTGCTTACAGCTCATTCTGATTTGTTCATTTGTTCACTAGGTATCCCTTGCATTTGACGCTGCATATTGTTTCCTACTAAAGACCATCGAAACGCTTTGGACGGTGGAAGACTCAGACGAGCGCCGCAAGCTCGTACTTGGCAACATGTACGGCGTTATGATGGGCGTTCTACCACCCCTCGCGCGCTTCCTAGCTCAGCAGCCCATTGGGAACGACGGCGAGCACGCTGCCGCAACATTCAACTACTATTACTTCGACCCCTCACGTTCTGCGCTCGCACAGGTTCAAGCGGAGATGGAGGCTGCGATCAATGCCTACGTCGGTGTCACAGCGGAGACACCCGACCAAGTGCCCGTGCACGACTACGGTGCGATTCTGGAGCAGCTTCTCCCTATTCAGGCTAGTGTCGACGCTTTGATCGATTTGGACTCGTTTGTGGCTCTTCCGAGGGCTCCCCTGAGGAAGACGTACCAGACAAATGTTCACAGCCGCGGTGCAATGGGATTCGGACCAGGGACGTCCGCTGCGCAGGGGTTGGCATGAAAACGTAATTCTTTTGTCCTTGTATTACTTTGTAAAAGCATACGTACCTGGAAACGAGCCTATGTCTATGAACGTTCAATTATTTCCTTTCTCAACAAATGTTACTGAACGTTGACTTGATCAGAATCAGTTAAGTAAACGCGTCTGAGTCTGAGCAGCCCGAGTGGCGACAACTCAAAACGACAACGGGTACTGTGTCCGGCGGTACTATAGCGTGGGAACACGACTTCAATTTCAGCGCGGAATCTAGGATAATTTACGACTTGCTGTCATACATATTTCTCTACCTGAGGCTTCGTTTTCGAGTAGATACTCCTCCAAGTCATCGCTTCGATGCTGGAAAAATCCGTATGGAAAGTCAATATAGCTCTACAACGAGCTACATCAATCAACAACAGCGATATTGATTCAGTCACCAGTAACATCATCGAAAAACGCCGAGAATGCGAGGACTGTATAGTAGAGGCACTGGTATGACATATGCGATATGTCACTGATGCATTCTACTTATCCTCATACTATTTAATCTAAGGCTACTCTTGTTCACGCCAGTTCATCAAGATTCTCCTCCGAGTCGGGGCTGCCATGCGACATACCAATGAATATACGCTTTTGGATTTCCGCACTTAAGCGACTTACATGGATCTCTCCAGATACGCTCGAAGAGGCGAAAAAGAGCCTTGCTTTCATTGCGGACCACTTTGGAGTGTATATTCATGCAGATCAGGAACGCGCCTCCGGTGGATCAAACACATTAGAAATTATCAACATGGATAGTAATGGCAAGACGACTATTGGGCGCTCCTTTGATAATGCTGCAGAACATGCCAACAAGATTAACCAACGGGTTGGCCTTTATCCATACCTAGAATCTGAAAGAGAAGATTTGAGGGACAGTCTACTGAATGAGAATCAGTCTCAAGACGATGCCCCTCCAGACTCTGAGTACTCTGTCGATAACGACGATAATGAGGGGCAAGAGGAGACGGATGAGGAGGAAGAGATAACAATTTATGCGCAGGAGGAAATGGAAGAAGAAGAAGAGGAGATGATGGAGGACGAGGAAGAGTGGTATGAGGAAGAAGCATATGGAGACATGGATGAAGAAGCAGATAAACATGCAACTAGAGAGGTATATGGAAGTGAAGAGTCTGATGAGAACGAACAAATTTATTGTAACTGTGAAGATAGTGTTGAGGTCCATGCCACAGATAGCGAGGAGGAGACGGACGAGTCGCGAAATGGTGACGAAGATTATGCGAACGACTCTAGTAGCAGTGCCGAAGACACAGAGGAATATGAAAGCATTTTGGAACATAAAAGCCTTAAGCAGAATTCAAAGGGTCTGCTACCCCAAGTGAGTAGCATCTAGTGGTACATGTATAATATCCATTTTTACATCATTTTGTTAGGATTCAAGCTCTTCAGACCAGGAACATGATCACCGGCCTGCCAATGTTAAACTGACTGTACGACTTCCAGCGTCCTCAAAGCCCGCTACTATAAAGAAACCAGCTTATTTCTGTTACCCTTCCACACCCGCGTCCAGTACCTTAAGGGCTCGAAATGTTCCCCGAGTAAGCAATTATTTCCATCATTTATTTTTGTGTGCTCACTAAAGTCTCCTTAGTGCAAAGCTTGTACCTCGACCAGTAAGCGGTCGCCTGGTGGACATGACTGCCTAAGGCCAAATGACGGCTCGCTCAGTCGTGTCTGTCTGCGATGCAAAGCGCTTCACCTCAAGTGCAGCCGGCCCACCTCGTACGACTCGGACGACTCGGATACATATGAAGACAGTTCGGCTCCAAGCACAAGGTCCAGGCCAGGTGGAGCAGAATCCACTCAACAACAGCCGAAAAGGAGAAATAGACGTTCTTCGCCAGCTCTTGAGTTGGACGTAGATGGAAAATACGTTATTGTTATCAGCTCTGATTCCGACTCACCTGCTCCAAAGAAGAGAAAGACGTCGTAGCTACCATACAAGTGTTCACTTTAGTTTAGCCTTCATGAGAGAGTACCTAATTTTGTCTATCTACTATAATTTACTTCTAACGAGATGGGCGTACTGTATGTCAATCAATGTGCGACTGACTCGACATGAGGCAGTATTAAAGTGAACATGTTCACATATCAGTTCAAAATTAACTGTAGTTCATATCACAGTAACTTGTTGTTGACATGTACTTGCGCTTAATTGTTGCGAGCAATACGCCGTGGCTCCTCATACGCTTTGAGGAAATTACTGTATTAAATCGTCCACGATGGAGAGTCGTTCTCCATAAAAAGCGAGTCGGCGGCTGCGAACAACCGATAATCAATACACAATTGTGAAATGGCATAAGAGTAGTAAGTGAAATGGTAGAGCGTAGATATATCACACTATTTCAGTACCATATAGTGCCTAGGTATACTTAGACTTGGCTTGGCTTCAAACCGCAGCTGGTGGCCTTGAGTACAAGGTGTGGCCACCCTTTGCGTAGCTCAGTGTAACCTTCATACCTTCGTCTGGATCGATGATCCAGTCAAAGAAGGAGCGGGATAGGATGTCGTTCTCACTTCTAGCCTCTAACTTGAGCGCTTTCCGATAAAGAAGGTGGGCAGGGTTGAGAAGCACGTCTTCATCGGCGTCGCTGCCGACTTTGAAGACATCCAGTGCGGCTTGCACAGAGTCAGGCGCTGATAGCCATGCTCCGAAGTCGATTAATGTGTATTCCGATAGAGCGGCGGCGGCGCGCAGTGCTTCGCGAGGGAAGCGAATAAATTGGTGGTACCATCGAGAGTAATCATGACCCCAGGGGAGCTATTCCTGAGGTTAATACAGAGCGCGACAAGCCTGAGAGCGGAAGCTACTTACCTGTCCTATTGAGAGAAATATCTGACTCTCTTTAATATTTGTGGCACTCTTATCACAACGAGAAAGGAAACGAGTAGCAGGACGGACGTCAGGGTTGGGTGGACACTTAAAGGAAGCGCGTCAATTGAGTAATCTTATGAAAATTAAATTGGTGTTCTTCTCACCTCCACATCTTCATCTCCGCACTTCGCAATTTTTGAGAACATGGTCTCGACGCTGTCTTTCTCGGAAAGCCCAGCAGGATTGCAATGCGGTCCTACAAGAGCGAAGCGGTCACGGAACGCGTATGCCCGTCTGGATGCTAACCCGCATTCCAATAGCTGACGCTCAGCAGCTGGTACATAAGTGAGGGCCATGTCCACTACGCCGGATGCAAGGAGGGAGAGCGACTCGGTGCTATCTCCTAAATACCATGCAATCTATTACATAAAATTAGCATGTAGCTCGACACCCATATGTATGTACCTTACTCCTACTCACTTGGAACGGCTCTTTGCCCTGCTGTACCATTTTTTGAATAAAAACATTGGACCACTCCCCAATCAAGCCAATTTGACCGGCTGTCCCGTTTGCGATGCGTATACATACGCCACGGTTTTGAGTAAATCCTCCATCATAAATTTCGTGCGGTACCACAGAGGATTGAGGAGCTATGGTATCCAATTTTACGTGCTGGGCGTTAGAATTACAGACGTTGACGCTGCTTCCAGTGTCATTAGGAGTGGTTTTTTCTAATATGTCAAAGGGCGCCATGATAAGTCGGTCGGATAATTCTGGCTCCAATACTGGCCATGCTTTTTTATATTGAACGCAACGTGTACCGAATATCGGATCCTGCCTCAGGCAATTTATATGCGGCGCTTAATAGACGCACCTTCTATAGCTCCAAAGTCAATTGTAATTCATTTTGTCATGCATGTTCGTGTAGAACATAGTAAATTTAGATTGAACTTTGTATGACTCCGCCTGTGTCGTCAAATAGATAACGCCGAACGAGTCCAGCAGCTTGCTTAGGTGGGGCTTCCGCAGCCTTGGTTAGTGCAAGTGGTCTCTAAAAAGCACAAACTTCGAGGTTAGACCCGTATATTATACTACTAGGCTTCAAGTTGCCAAATACAGCTTACCGTAACGTTGACCCAACTGCCAGAGCCAGAGCCAGAGCCCACGCCGCAACTTATGCGAGTAGTAGTACCGTGACACCAGTGGCAAGAGCCATGGAACTTGAACCAAAAAGCGAGGGCGTATACGTTTGAACGTAAGGTCTGTTTAAACTTGCAAGGAAATGGAGAAAATGCTCAAATACGGTCAAAATACGGTATTATCTAATGAACATGAACGTTTGCACGCTACTTAACTCCATTGGGTTCCGGGGCTCACTAATTTGACCGACGCGTGCATGCAACTGACGTTGTATGATACTCGTTCCCTAAACCATTCAGTCTAAATGAACTCCAGCAGGAACGGCACTCTACGGAGACTCACTAATACTACTATCTGCGTCCCGCTTTTGTCGTCTCCTGCCGGTGTCCCTATCCTTGCAACATCAACCATATCTCAGGAAATTGCGCCAAACCACGTCATAATCAAAGTCGATACCTTTGGGTTTTCTGCGAATAACGTAACTTATCAGGCCCTCGGAGGACACTCGCAGTTTAGGTGAGTACTCTATGGTTATAGAGGAAGTCATCCTGATACAAGTTGCCAAATCTTGTGTTCACCCCCCTGCACAGGTACTTTGATTTTCATCGAGCCCCTGTCGACGTAGAGCGTGGAGTGTCTCCGGAAACTCATGGGGTCGTGCCTGTCTGGGGATTTGGGACAATCGTACAGTCAACCCATTCTAAAATCCCACTGGGTGAGCGGGTGTACGGGTACTTTGCTCCGGCCAAGTACCTCCTGCTCCCCGTGAATCAAGTGAACAAATACGTGTTCTACGTGCCCAGAGAACATCTACCACCCGGTGAGCAATATTCAGATACGTTTTGGCTTTTGTTTATGATATACTGCTTTCGCAGACAGACGTCCGTACAACCAAATTACCCGCTGTGCAACTGACCCGCAGTACACCCCAACCCAAGCAGGGGAAGCTCTGACCATGCTCTATCGCCCGCTCTTCTGGACAGCGTTCTGGTGCGAAGATTATATGCATGAAGAGGGATTACTAGGATCCGCATCGACTGTTCTTATCTCCAGCGCATCAGCAAAGACCGCTATCTGTTTGGCGTGGTGCCTCCGTAGGCGCATATCTCAAGGGGGACTTGACTCTAAGGTTACACTGATTGGCCTCACCTCACCAGAGAGCTTGAACTACGTCAAGAATATTGGGCTGTACGACCTGGTGCTTATTTACTCCTCATTTCCTTCATCACCGACCTTTTCGTCAAACGCAGGCTCACAATGGGTATACGTCGACGTGGCAGGAAACGACGCGTTCAATCAAGGACTCGTCGCTCACTTCTCTCCTGGGGGCGATCTCAGAGCTTGGATCTCTCTAGGACTCACTAATCTGTCTCCTGGTACAGCTGGCGTATCCCCTGGCATTGACCCGCATATACTCACTAAGGCCGGCAAGCCTGGAAGGGACTCTTCCAGTACAGTCATACAGAGCCCAACGCCTTTCTTTACGCCCATCTGGTTAGAAACCCGCAAGCGCCAGCTATCCCCAGCTGCTATATCTTCGATGCAGAATGGAGCCTGGAGCGACTTAATGACAGACTGTAATTCATGGGGCGAGATAGAGCACACAAAGGGGGCAGGTCCTGTAAGAGATTTATGGGAGAGGATGATTAACGAGAAAGGCACACTTGGGCGAGCGAAAGGCATGGTTTGGAGTATGTGGGGCGATGATAGCCTGGGCCCCCTCAACGAAACGGAGAGGCACAACGACAACGTTCATATCTCCGCGGCTGGAGAAAGAACCCGACTTAAACCTCTCCTCTAGGATATGACTCAGTCACTCGTTACATCGACTGTCTCTGCTGGACAAGTCCTACTTTCCGGTTGGGATATTTTAGCACAGTCTGAAACACAAAGCAATGCTGTATGGTCTCCGCCACGGCCGACATTTAATATCATCTGGCTGCATAACTTCTCACCATCTAAAACTTCGTTGGGCGAACGTTCTGTTAGAAGCAAACCGGTCCTTCCTTGAAGTTCACGATCTACATACGGAGGCTTTCCTTTTCAACCCCCGCCTCCCCCAACATCCGGGGATAGCACAGCACACCTTTATTTTTAACCTGACAGCTCTCTACATGTGAAGTTGTGAACATCATGGGAGAGTCTCTTCTCGAAGACAAGGCAATACACGTGTACTTGCCCGCCCCACCCTAATCGCGAGTCCGGATATAGCCCCTCAGCGATATTTTCTCACAAATATAACCGTATGAGGAGCAATTGTAGCCCACAAATGCGATGATTGGCTATGATACTGAGAAATACGACACGAAAGCGGGCGCCGTTCTATTTTTCAGCGACACGAGCTCCGGGTTCCCGAGCCATCGATGCAGCTCGGACTTCCTTCTCCCCTTATGACTTTTCAAAAGGTGACACCTGCTAATCGAGTGAGCGCAGTAACTGCTTGCGTCACTGGGGCAATCGAGGGTGCGTATCGAAACGGAGAGGTCATAACCCTCGCGCTACTTCCTACTAATGCCGGTTTCTCGGCCCTTGATGGTGGCCGCCGACACTCTTAAGCCTACTTGGGACTTGCGAAAGGAGCCCCAGCGGATTATAAGGTGATCATTAAAACTTATAATCATCTCTGTAAGACTGTAATTAGCCAAAACTACAGGCATACAGTGATGCCCTCTAATGCCTCGGTGCGCGTAACTCTGTTCTGTTCTTAAATCATATTCTTATCGTCTATCACAGACCTGAGATAGCGCAAACGCGTTTGACGACGTTTTTAATTTTGGACACGACCATGGGATCAGAGGGGAACTACTCCCAGATTTCTGGTTCTACAGACAAGGAAATGATACTAGTTATTTTTGCATCTTTGCTGCTGCCGTACTGACTCGTTACCTCGAAAGCTCCCGACGGCAAGTCCCTCGAACGCAATGAGGCATCTTTCTGAACAGCATCAACGACCTTTATCGCCATAATTCTATTCAACAACGAGTCTTGAATTGAGATGCATCTATGGGTGACTCCAGAACGGACTGCCTTTAATCTTGTACATAGGTTCAACTTGATCTCGGAAGTACTCCAACAATAGGACTCTAACTGACAGCTCCGCATTTCAAGAACTTCCCATAGTCGCAATGTGATAAATTCCTATGGTTGCTCCTACAAGCAACCTTAACCTTACACCTACCTAAAGATGACATCGGTTCCCAATGCCCTGTAATGCCAGCTTTCCGGAATCTATTGCGTGGATTTGACCCGGGCAGGTCACCAGTATTCAGCAGGCAAATTCAGTCATCTCGGAACTGAACCAAATGGCTCGAGTGCAGGCGAGCGACGAAACGGCATGGATAGATTTTAGATCGCATAGGCCAAAAGATGAACTCGGAATTTCCGCGCTCTGAATGAATGATGAATATTTATCGCTCGCACAATAAACAGGACGACACGATGATTATGACGAACCGTGAGCCCTCCCCTAGTGAGATCTATCAGGCAGATGGCCCCGCCACGGCCCCCGCGCGAACCATCTTCTTGTCATGTCCACGCTTCCGGTTATGGTTGCCGCGACTGGCCTTGTTTTTATCCTTCCACGCACGCTCTCGCGCGCTACTATCTCCGCCACCGGACGCCCCACCTGCGCCGCGTCCCCGACCACGACCACGCCCCCCGCGACCCCGTCCACCACCAGACCGGCCGGCGCGCACTTCGAGCCCTTTCTCATTGCCCCGGAACGCGTGCTTGTCCGCGAGTCTCTCGAGTTGCGCGGGCTAGAAGAAATTGTCGTTAGCATCCAAGCTGTGCCTAAGGAGACCGGAATAGACGGACGTTGCGCTCGAGCATGATCCTCCATCCCTCAATTTGTTCATGGCCCCACCCTGAAAGACACAGTTAGTATAATTACAATACACATATGAATATAATTCGCCTGTTTGCGCAATGAGGTCAGCTCTCGCCTTCCCCTTCCTCGTCGCTGCGTCTCGATCAAATAATTTTGGATCCCGGAGGTACGCCAATTCCAGGACAGTCTCGGGCGACTGTGCTGCAGCGGCATCTCCGTTCTCACCGTCCTCCCCGTCATCTTCTCCATCGCTATCTTCGTCCCCACTGTCCTCCCCATCCCCAAGCACCCTGACCACGCCCACCTCATCATCCTCTGGCCCGACATCCGCCACGTTAGTGTCTTTGCCTTTACCTTTGCTTCCTCCAACAGGCGCCTCCCGGGTTGTCGTATCGGCTTCCTCGTCTTCGTCAGCAGCCGCGAGCGCCTCGGCACGCCTGAGAATATCAGCCTTCATCGCTGCCCGTGCCTCCCTGTCCGCGAGCAGCGCGTCCGTGTCAGCGTCAGTCTTCCCAATGCGCAGATTGGACGGGTCGAGCGGGACGGCATCGAACACGTTGTGCCGGTTCGCAATGGAATACTCGGCAGCTGGAGCAGTTGCGCTATATTCGTCCGGAATGTCTTCGAAGTTCTGCCCAAGATCAGCCAGCTCCGCCTCTCCGGGAGCGGTCCCTTCCAGTAGCGCTTCAATTACTTTTGCGGGGTCCCGCGAAAATCGCGGGTGGGCAAGTAGACGCACGGCGTAGGCATGCGGAATCTCAGGGAGAATATCTAGGATTTGTATTGCAAGGATTGTTAATTCTTCGTCATCCTCAGGCGCGGGGAAGGCCGGGGGAACCATGCGTGCTTTGGCCTTGTTATTCGACAGCTGTGGTGTGGATGTACGGGGAGGCAAGGGATTGGAAGATGAAAGCAAGGGTCTCTTCCCGCGATGATCGATTCCGGCCTGCACTCCGCTGGAGCGTAAAAGAATTTTGAGTGCGCCTGGATTTCTCGTGCTGTGATCATTGGATTGCGTGTTTCCACTTTGTGCATTCCAGGCGTTCAGTGCTGCCTCGACCACGTCCACGCGAGCATCCTTCTCCCTCTGGTGTTTCAGGACCTTTGTAAGTGTTGCTGAGAGGTCGTAAGCCTGCTGGTAGTCTGCAAGAAGTGGTTGATCAAGGAACGGCGTTCTCCCGGCTGTATCCCCTCCGCTAGACTCGCCAGCTGATTCAAGGAGTACGAAGACGGCCCCGAATGCGCGTTCGGTTGCACCGGCCAAAGTTACACGGTCTTGCGCATTCGAAGAGCCTGAAGTAGCTGCAAGATCGGACAGGCAACCGCCTAATATTATGTGGAGTGCATCGAGCAAGGAGACCTTAGTCTGGACCCACACCTTCTCCCACTCGTCTACTTCTCTCCCTGGTGACTCCGCTCCGAGACTGAGCCCATGCAAACCACCATATGCATTCGCTAGTGCACCCAATCCTCCCTCGTAAGCGCCCTTTAGTGCTCTGACAAACTCGGCCTCCGCGAATAGACGGAGGATCTCGGGAGTCCCTTTCGCTGCGTGGACAAAGGATAGGACACACGCAGCGACGCGACGCAATCCATATAGACCTTGTGCAGACGGTGTTTGCTGACATAGGAGCGTCGTGAAGCTGGGGATAAGGTCGACTTGCACGGTCACCATGATAGCGGGGTTGGACAACGATACTGATGAGAATATGCGTTGTACGGCTTTCGAAGATGGATAAGCCAGCGCGAGATCTAGCAGCATCGTTGTATCGAGGGCTTCTGCCCCGTCTGGACCTTGCGACTCTGCGATTGCTTCCGCAAGCCGCAGGGCGCGCTTCCTGATCATCCGCTCGTCCGCAGATAGTTCTTGTCTGCTCTCCGCCCCTTCCCATACCAGTCCCTGTAGATATTCATAGGCTCCGTCGTGCACGAAACTCCTGAGGAACGAGATGGTCTGTGGCGTGGTCCGCTTGGCATTTGGTAGTGCTAGAACAGCGCCTAGAGCAGAAGACACTGTCTTGTAGAGAGTTGCACGGTGACTAGGGGGAAGAGTTTTCCGTGTAGCGCTGGACGGATACGGCGCAAGGCGAGGAATATCGGTCGGCATCACACTAGAAGATGGCAGTGTACAAAGTCTGTACTACAGCCCGTCGATGATAGTGATCAGCGAAAGATGATACACATTCTTGCCGGCTAACGCGGACCAGTGCCACAGCTTATGTAAATTTCTGCCTTGGGTCATACCTACTTGCCCGTAACCGCCACTCCAGTCGTACCCAAGTCGTCCTTGTTCTTGATTTCAACTTTAATGCTACTAAGACTGAATTCGTCCTCCAAATAAGTTTTTGTGCAATTTCAACAGCTTCCTTTTGGCTTCCTTCCAACGTCCTGCTGACCTCAAGCTGACCTCGGAGTCAACTCGAACTTCGAAGTTGCCTCGAAGGCTTTATCGAGGCCTTGCGAAGGGCGCTGGTACTTCGCCGACCGTAAGGTCTGTAATGGCCCTCTATTGACTCTCCCAGCCGAACCACTGTAAACTAACTGATTTGTTCAGCGCTGGCACTAGTACGGTTTTAGTACGGTTCATACATTTCCTCAAGTTCGAACTGACCCAGTTTAGCCAAACACATTCTGTTCAATTTAATAATACTATCGAGTTGCTATCGGAAATCTAAAGATTCGGGCGCAGTTGCTGTGAGCTCATTTAGTTTTTTTTTTTTGACAGCACCGCATGGGACTGATAACGCAATCAACAACACGCTTTGTGGGTGCAGTGGCGTGGACGAATTTGGAAACCAACTGGTTCTGGGCAAAAGTAAGCCATGGGCGCTGCAAATTCCGTTTTTTGGCGTCCTCAGAGGGTCAGAACAGTGAAAATCGGCGTCCTCAGAGGGTCGTACAATGGATGAGTGGACAAACTAGCGATATAACCGCGGTGCTGTCATTATGTTCCAATCCGGTTGAAGGGATCAGCCAGATCATCGACTGACACGCTCTCAATTATTCCTTTTCCTACACACGCCCTACTATCTCTTGCTATCACTTCCGGTATTTCTTAATAGAGAGATCTATTCAAGGATCCGGGCCGTCGAGCGTCCTGCGTATAAGTACCTCTCTTTCGCTTTTCAACGGCATCAGCCCTTCTCCCCAGTTACTTACACTTCATTCTTTTCTTGCAGAATCGCTCTCGGCAGACTGACATCCGGTCAAGATACAAGGTACACCACGCATAACAGTCTTGTGGTACGGATATTGATGCCCACATTTCGCCGACTAGCTTCGTCAAGTTCCAACCAAGTAAGGACCACATACGGTATGTTGTCAGATTCAACATCACCGATATATTTGCTGGCTTCTTTTCTTCAGTGCCACCAGTAACCGTAAGAGATGTGTACATGAAGAGCTTGCGTAAGTCCTACTACGCACTCAAGTACGCTGTGAGATAACTGACGACTCTGTATCTCTCTTTGTAGCCTGTGGTATAAGCTCATACGCCATGCATGATGATATCGACAATAGTGTGCCTCAAGGTTGCCTCAAAGTCATCAAAAATGCGTCAAATTTATTAGTGCGTGTCTGAGGATCTTCGGGGGGTTCATCTTACTGTGCGATCTGGCTCTGGTTTTTCCAACAAAAAATTTGTTGTAAGCCCGTCATTCTCCTGCGCCGTACATTCACTGGCATTTACATTTGAATGTACAGTGAAATTTTACGTGAGAAAGAAAGCTTCTAGATAGCTTGGTAAGTTCTGCGTCACTTATAACATGCAACTCGTCTTAAATCACCCTTTATAGTAGTGATAGCATGTCATGTAGCGTCTCCTACATTTGCGTACACTGATGATGCGAGGGACAGGGTATCAATACTGTGAGTACTTTTTTTCCTGGAGAAGGGGAGCAGGTACTCTGCTCTCCTCGTGCGGCCTTGACGCGGCCTCCAGGCTTAAAGCCCACGCATCCGCCTTGGGTGTTAGTGGGCTGACCAACGCACGTTAAAATGCCACCCCTAACTACATCTCGCATAGCGACACAGATGCTGGTACCCACATTGGGTCGACCAGCCTCGCTCACCAAGTGATCAATCAGGTATGTTGTCGTAATCAACGCCGCAGGCATCGTTTCTGACTCCCATTCTACTGTAACAGTGAGACGAGTAACATTTAAGATATGTGTGCATTAAGAGCTCGCGTAAGTGTTCCCTATTCGTGTACGCTTTCAGGTAGCTAACAGGTATCATTCTATAGCCTTTGAGATTCGAGACCGTGACACCATCGAGAATAGTGTGCCTCAAGATCTTCAACAGCTTGATCTCACTCGTGCGTGCTTCAAGACCTATATGACGTGGTTTGACACAATGCGTGATCTTACCTTTCCCTAATTGGCTTATTGCCAGTATGATTGAGCTTCGCCCACCAAGTGACCACAGACGGGTATGCTGTCTGTTTCAACAAAACCGAGATACATGTAGTTGCTGACTTCTTCTTTTCAGTGACACCAGTAACCGTAAGAAATGTGTGCATCAAGAGCTTGCGTAAGTCCTACTACGTATTCAAGTACGCTTTGAGACAACTGACGACTCTGTCTCTCTCTTTGTAGCCTGTCATGATATAAGTTCATACACCATCATCAACAATAGTGGGCTTCAAGAACGTCAAAATGTGTTAGTTTCACTAGTGCGTGCCTGAGGATCTTCGGGGCGTTCATCTTACTGTGTGATCGGGCTCTGGCTATTTCCAAAACATAAATTGTGGTAAGCACCGTCGTTCTCCCGCGCCATACATTTCACAGATATTTACTTTTTAATTTACAGTGAAATTTTACATGAGAAGGAAATCTTTTAGATAACTTGGTAAGTTCCACTCAATTTATAGCATGCATTTCGTTTTGACTGACCCTTTATATTAGTCCTAGCATTCTGTGTAGTGTCTACATTTCCATGCTTGCCTCGGGTTGATGGCTTTGGGACTAGGAATGACCTCGCCCTCATGGGAGGTGGAGAAGGCGACTTTCAACTAACATCATCAAGGTCACCACAGTCAATATACTGACGATGACAGGGACAGGTCATAATCAATGTGAGTGTTTCTTTCCTGGAGAAGGGGAGCGGGTACCCTGCTCTCCTCGTGCGGCCTTGACGCGGCCTCCAGGCTTACAGCCCACATGTCCCTTCAAGTGGTCGTGGGCCAACCAACGCACGTTAAAATGACACCCCATGTGAAATACGCTCGGTGAGTTTCTTCTTATTGAAATCCTCTTAGATTGAGCTCTTTCGCCGCGTACTCGTCCTGGGTATAATCAAAATTCTGTTAACTAGTATACCTTGCTGTACATTCAAGCTTCATGTCGGACGTTCCGTAGGTCTTGAGGCACGCACTACTGAGATTAATACATTATTGAGTTCTTGAGGCACGCCATTGTCGATGGCGTGTCTAATAATGACCGAGCCTTTTCAATTCCCAGATATTATACATGGGATGGCCCAGAAGTGTTGATACAATGCTAGATTATTCATGCTCAATGGAACATCTTGCTGAACCGAGGATCGTGTATGAGCTCCACGGTATCATTCACCAGCTTCATGTCTAGGGTAATCGGTAATCAGGATGGTCTTTATGAGCAGAAAGGGCAACAGCGCACCGAGATCAGATCCTAGGTTGATGCACGCCATCATCTTTATCGTTGTGGAGTCCATTACGCGTCCTACGACTTCGATGTACGTATCTGATACATCGGTGTTCTAGAGTAGATGATTCGACTTGTTAGCTTCGTCATTTCATGCAATCGGCAGATGCAAACTACGCTTGAGGGAGCAGAGAAGGGAAGAAGAGACGCGTGCAACTTACCGCAGATATGGTCACCACCACCTGACCACCATCAGAGGCCTCAACTGTCAGCCGTTCTGCGTCGAGCTAACACACGGTCAGTTCTCATTATGCTCGGTAATGTTGATCGCGCTGAAGATAGACGCGTTGAAGACGCACCTTGAGGACTTTGCAAGGAAGGCGCACGTTCTTATCTTTGTAATTTGCGAGGCGTGCTGCATTTACGCGTGGTGAGAGGTCTTGGTCTTCTGCGGCGCCGGACATGTTGTGAATGTTGATGTGGTGAACGAAGAGAGGAACGAGGCGCGCTTTAGGGCTCTGGGCCAAATAACTGCCAATAACGCGTGCTTTACAGGCCGGCCCGCCAAATCGCATGCCGAGCTCTGCCGAACTGGGCTTGCAAGGAACTTCAAATTGACTTGAAATTCATACAATTCTCAAACAATTCTCCAGCTATTTTTCACAAGTAACTACTGAGAGCGAGCTAATATATTACTAAGAAAGTGTTAAATGTGAGCCAATATGGAACAGTGGTGACATACCCGAGACCTACCTTGACTTTGAACGCCGTTGAAGTTACCGTCGTCCCAGGTCCTCACGCATACACCTTCTATGCATCCGAAAATGACATACTGTCGATTTTCTAACAACCAGAAAACACTGTCATCCGTTGGAAAAAGTGTAGTTCTCAGCTCATTTATAAACATTCTCGATTATAAATCACCTGCAATTGCTTTGTAAGTGTAGATGTCTACGTGAAAAGTGCCGCTGTGTAGCAGCATGTCGAAGGATGTACTAGTACTGGTAGTATTCCGGTCACTTTGATGTAGCGATTCCGTATAAATACGACCTGGCTCAGTATCTTTTTATGTACATTGTTCCAAACAGCAAGAATGTCAAACCTTCAAGGAAAGGTTATACTCATCGTCGGAGGATCATCTGGACTCGGATTTGGCGTCGCACTAGCTGCACTCCAGTCCCAAGCAAGTGTTGTCATCATTGCGTCCAGCAACCCAGAGCGCGTCGCCAATGCAGTTAGAAGACTCAAGTTACACGAGCTTTCTGGCGAGGTTCGAGGAGAAGTCGTTGACGCTCGTAATATGGAGTCTGTCAAGGAGCTTGCAGAAAGAATAAACACTGTAGACCACGTCGTGTGGTCGAGTGGGGATATAACTTATGGATTCTCAGGTACAGGCAGCGAAACTGGCAGTCAGGAGGCAAGGTCAGGTCAGTATCATCCTGATATTTTGGGTAGACGGCTTTATTTTTGTTAATAATTTATCTGCCCACTAGGTGTCTTTGCAGTGCGGTTTTGGGCACCATTCGTCTTAGCGCAACATTTAAAGATTAGGCCGGAGGGATCAATCACACTAACTTCGGGTTCGTACAACGGAAAGCGGAAAGGCGGTACAGGTGTTAACTAAATTCAGGAACTTCCGATGTGAAAGTACTGCCCCAGATGGTCACCGTGACCGCTGTCTGTGCAGCGTTGGAAGGACTTACTAAAGGCTTAGCGGTAGATTTAGCTCCCATTCGCGTCAACCTTGTGGGTCCGGGCATCGTGCGTTCTCAAATTATTATATTTTTGTGGTTGACACTTATACTATGGCCAAATAAGATTGACACAGAGGTCTGTCACCCGATATTACGTATGAATATTTGAATTCCAGTCCTTATTGACTTGTAATTTAGATATGGGACAAGCAAAACGAACACGCAAGGACGAAACTTCAAGACCTTCCCAACCGTGTTTTACTTAACAGAATCGGCCAAGCTAATGAGGTGGGCTCACTGGTGGACCTGACCTTTTAAATACGTTATTCAATCTGTGCCGCAGGTCGCTGAAGCATACATCTTCTTGATGAAGTGAGCCTTCCTTTACTCGGTAGAGATTAGTTCATTATATTCACTGATGATCAACTACTTAGGTGCGGATACATTACAGGACAGAGGATCAACGTCGACGGAGGTATTGCGCTGAAATAGACTACCCTCTACATCTTCAGTGTACTTCTGGCGTTCATTTTCAAATTGACATGTTGCTGTATCATATAAATATTAAATATCGCCTAGATTGCGGCAACGGTTGACGCTACTTGCATGGCACAGATTTCCTTTTTGGTGTCTAATCCTTAGGTAGACTGTGCTTTACTCCACTTTCAAGATGCTATGTCTGTCTTTTTTAGTGAAATTTACTCAAGATTCAACAGCTGACTTGGGCTGTCACGCACCCCTCACTGCGGACAGTGAATCTGAGATTTAACTGACTTTGAAATCGAGTATACTTAAACGTATTTTTAGACTGCCATCTGACGTTGACAGCGGCGAAGTTCCAGTGCTTTTTATTTTCCACCACGTCCGTGCTCCGACTATCCAATCGCCCTGAGGTGATCCATGTCTAACAACGTCTGCAACCTTGAAATGGCTACTCCATGCAATGAGGTAGCAAACTATCGACGACTACTCTGTAAGGCATATCAAGAGTGCATATTATCATGATTCATTTGTGACCTGTCAGGTACATACTACATACATTCCATGGGACATCAACGGCATATGATCTCGCCCAGCTGGCAGAAAGGAACATCAAAATTCATATTCTTAAATTGATGAAGGATCATCTGCGAATACCTGCTATACGCCGCGCTCAGCGTAGACGAAAGACGACACTGAATGCACCCAGACCAACATTACCAACAGTCAAAGTCACTCGTACTGCTTTGATCAGCTGCCTACTATGTCGCGATATCCGACCGCTTGTGCTCGCGGAACAGAAGGCGGCGCTTACCTGGTGTGCCTAGACGCCGCATTTCCTCCATAAGCTGACAGCTATGTAGTGTCAACGAGCTTCACTTCTCAAGTATCAATAGAACCAGGCACAAGAAGAGGCACAGGCTGATACTCATCGCAACCGAACCCTAATTGTAGAGCTATAAAGATGCCGTTCGAGGGGAAAGAAAGAGCCACGAACTTTCCAGCACATAGTCATGCAGATCGTAAAGCAATTTGCGTCAATCATCAGTCTGGTTACTCTCGCATATGGTTCGTTATTTTCACTGCTCGCTGCTCCGCATCTCTTACAAACATTTTTGTATTAACAGCCTCGTCTGGGATTTCGCCAAATGGTATAGCAGCCGGCTCTCCGCATCCCATAACCCCACCCAGGAACAAAACCGACTTCGCCACTATCTTCTCTAGCGTGCGTAGAAAGCATCACTCCTCTCGGTCTACAGGAGAAGTATCGGTGAGGGATGTCGATGCTGCTCCACCCGTACCCACATTCTTCAGCCTGACGTTTGGGCCAATAAACGCCGCTAATAATGCCATCGGGGTACGCTTCCTACTTCTGTACACGTCTTTGCTCCTTCTAATTGACTTTTTATCAGTACATGGGATTTGTAACACTTTCTTCCTATGATACGAACCTCTGCTCTGAGTTTTGCAACTCCCGTGCCTTCGACGCCAGCAGTGGACCTTGTATCTACTTCAACATTTGGACGCCTGTCGTCAATGGTACTGCACAGAGTCCAATTTGTAGTTTGGTGCGTATGAGAGCTCTCTACAATGACGAACTGTTTCGCTGATTACAGCCCAAGTACAACACGGTTACTGATGCCTCTACCGCCACCAACACGGGGCAGGGAGACCTTGCAGTCAGCCAGTCGCGCGGTTTCACGCGCACTAGCCTCATTGAAGACGGCTCCTTCCAAGACTTCACATGTATCCTCACGTCAAACAATGGCTGCCCCTTCGAACCGAGCGCCTTTTGGCTGCGCACTTTTGTAGTCAACTACGATTTCATTTTGGTCAACAACTTCCCTGCGCACAGCGGTACCTCCTCTGCACTATTCTTCGTAAACTCTGCCGCAGTCAGCAGCCCCCCTCCTGACGTGCCGTCGACACTCGCCTACATCCCACCCCTCTCCACAGTCGCAGGGCAGAAGTACGTCCTATCGTTCTTCTACACGCCCAACAGTGAATTTCCTGCCCCGAGCGGAAGCTTGCTCTCTGTCTTCTGGAACGGGGTGAACGTGCTCGACGTGACGCAGCCGCCGAATGTACAGCTGTCCCAGACTTTGAACTTCTTGAATGCCCAGGTGAACGTCGTTGCTACCGGATCGGACACGCTTTTCTTCCAGAACGGTAAGTCGGACCCCCATCAACTCTACCTCGACGACGTCGCACTCTTCCCGGTGTTTTCGTGAGGAGGAGGCATGTGTGATACAATAACTCGCAATTGACAAATGTAATACTCGCAACGAGAATCCCATAGACTTTTGGTATTTTAAATGACTATATGCTATCCTGTGACATTAGAGGTTTAAATATCTCCAGACTATCCTCAACGACGAAATGCGCGGAGTAAGATGACTTACGCTCTAAACAAGTCGAAATCGGAAGAGCCATTTCTCCTTCGCGCTCATGACAGGACTCCCTCCCCATGTAAGGTCTAGACTCTGTCCAAACTTCCACGGCTTTCTCACTGAATGTGTCAGTGAGGATTACAGTAAAACAGTGTACGCGTACCTCCTTCCAACGTGTACCCCACCCCGTTAATGACCACCTTATCAGGAAATGGAGTCAATATATGCGCGAAAACGATGTTCTCTATGGCTTTCTGAGGTTGGGATTTGAACGAGGCCAAGGGGTGAGCTCTACAACCTACGGTAATCTCATACTGTGCCATGTAGAAGGCAGTCACTTCGCTCGCGACGTTGTTCTGACTGGGAATGCCTAAGCACTGAGGCAAGCAAATACCAAAATCGCAGGAGCTTACAGCGCCCCTTTGATCGTGACCATTACGACCTGTCCCTCTGAGAACTCTTCGCCTGATCGCTCGGCTGGTATTGGCTCCTCGAATGGAAAAAAGAGCAACGTAGGCTTGTTCAAAGAGAGGTAGTAGTCGTGAGTAGCGGCCATGGTGGTAGTTGAGAGGGGAGCGGCTTGGCGACCGCCACCTTCATCCCAGAATGGCAAATGACTTGCCAAATGGCTTCTCGGCTAGCCTGGCCTTTTATATATATTAATGTTAATGTTCCAATATCTTGGTAGGAAGTAGGAGGCCTTCGGCGAGCTCATACACGGATTCCACTTTGATTGCATTAGAAGGGCTTCATATCTTTTTTGCGCGAACTTTCGCAGTCACGATATGATTTGCGATGTTAATTCAAACTTTCTACATTCACTTCTTTTACTCTTTCAAGCTCTATGTGAAACGCTCTCTTCAATGCACCCTTCTCAGTCCTTGAGACCAATATCCCCCCAGCCGGTCCACTCGGCGGTGCACACGCGGAAGTGCGCTGTTTTATCTATAGCTTGGAGCTCTTCGATATCCTCCTCCGTGAGGTCGATAAGCTTCGAGTTGTCTAAAAATGACAAGCAGATCAGAATAGTCGGAGATTTATTGGATAGTAAAAATACGCACCGGCGATACGTGAATTAGTCACGGACTTCGGGATAACTGTAAGACGCGACATGTTAGATAAAGGCTATAGTCGGTCGGAGACAGAAGATACGAACCGGTAACGCCGGGCTTGTTCGCCTGGAGAGAAATAAGGATGGTCGTAGGCTGGACTTTGTATTTCTCTGCCAGACTAAGGACGACCGGGTTTTTGTGGAGCGGCGAGTCGTTGGAGCCGAGAGGCGAATACGCAGTAACGGCAATGCCTTTGGACCGGCAGAACTCAACAATGCCTTGCTGAGTGCAAGAACTAGTATCACGATGTTGCAATGAGACGGGGGGACAATATATGCGGTCTCAAGAAGTACGTACGGGTGCAGCTCGATCTGGTTGACCGCCGGTACGACGTCAGAGTTGGCGAGGAGACGCTCTAGGTACTCCACACAGAAATTGGAGACACCTGCAAAGACGATTAACGAACTAGAGGCGTTATGTCCTAGGGTCACTCACCGATAGCCTTGACCTTTCCGGGGTTTTCCTTGTAGACTTTAACCATAGTCTTCCATGTATCGAGCCAGTCAACCTAATCAAGGAAAGGATGAGCGTATGTCAGAATGGACCAGGGCTTTATCACGACTCACAGATTTGGCTGGACCTGAATAGTCTTCGAGCATAGGTGCAGGCCAGTGCATGAGCCCTAGTCAAACCAGTCAGAGGCCACACATCGTCCGTCCAGACAGCGAGACACTCACATAGGTCTAGGTAATCGGTCTTCAGTTGTTTCAGAGAGTTCTCTAACGCTTGCTCAACGCGCAAATGGTCGTTGTTCCCGAGCTTGGTGGTGAGGAAGAAGGACTCGCGCGGCACACCTGACGCGATGATGCCGTCGCCAACTTCTGATTCGTTTGAATAGGCCGCCGCAGTGTCCACAAGCTTGTACCCATGGCGGAGGGCAAACTCCACTGCGTGCTCGACCTCGCCCGGAGCCGACTTCCATGTTCCTGCGCACAGCGAATTCAGATCAAGATAGGGGTTGATCAGGATGATGTCATCTGCGTACCAAGGCCTAGCGTTGGCATCTCCGCGCCTGTGTTCAGCTTGACGCTCTGGTGCACTGGCATTGTATGTTACGATTTCTTGTGATAGTAGTTGTTGAGTGAGGACGTGGCGATCAGACAGGGGTAGGGAAGTGATGCTCGACAGTTGGCGCACTTATATGGCGGGGAAGAAGCCAGGACGGGCCGTGGAGTGCTGGCACATGTAATTCTGGGTAATTTATCTCATGGCTCATTGATTGCGCGAACTTGATTGCCATTTTGGAGGATGCCTTCGTATGTCTGACGAGTATTCCGACTGTGATTGGATCCCGGAGGATACTCGGAAGTGGAGGCGGTCCGAGATCACCAACCCTTCATTTTCCAAGCCTATCGCAAGCGTTATCTTGAAGAGGAGACGAGAATGCTCGAAGGTTCCAGTTTGTCGACTCTTCGTATGTCGGCCTGGGAGCATTGAGCAACGGGGATTGCGTGATCTTTTGGATTTGTTGGATAATACGTGAAGAGAGATTATTGTCGGAGGCATTCTGAACGTTAGAAAGCAGGCCGTAGAAAGTAAAAGGATCCATAAAGATCACGAAGAACGCGTCGATATGTCATACTGCGGCAACCTCAACGTTGTTCGCCAAGTCGGATTGCTGGCGGAGTTATTTTTAGCCTACACAAATGTTCTTTAGTAAGCTGATGGTGCCGGCATGATCCGCGAAGGTTCGGTAAGGTGAACTCCTTTAAATTAGATTCCTAAGTACAACTTGTCTACTACTTACCACCTCCCAGCAATCAATCATACGTGGTGAATCCTTTCATTATCGTGGCTCTACATATAAGTCTCTCAGGGTGTGTTTCGAGGACAATAATATGCTCAACGAACTTCCGTGCTCGTTTCGGACAATGCCGCCGGAAGTTCTCTTCTGAAGCGCACTCTCTCGATTTGAACATGTCATTTCCTCAGAGGGAATTGACCAAAGTTTGATTTACGTATAGGCAAGTTCGCCTTTTTACATGCATTTTCCCTTGCATCGGAGGTTAATACGACACCATGATCAGCACGGACACAGGACGTACAGATAAAGAGCTCCAGCGAGTTTTCGAAGAGGCCGTTTGGGACGCCAGTTGCGCACTAAAAGAAGCGAAGGATCTTGGTTGTGATGGAACTGTTTCTTGCAAGAACAGTCAGCAAGATTGTTTGAAGTGGGTTATAAATGCTTTGGTACGTTGTTTCCAAATTCTGGCTCCCAAGTAAGAGTCGTGCTCTTACTACATAAGTACATTTCCAGACTCTCCTCATCAAGACCGCGGCGGCGGGTAGTGACCAGGGCTATACCTTTCACTGGGTAATGAATCCGATCTTTGAGTGGCAAGCGACAGTCTCGGGCCTCGCCTGGATACCCTCCAATGTACGCGCGCAGATCAAGGCGAATTTTGCGTGGTTCACTACGAATGTCAAAGTCGAGATTAAAAAGACCCGAAATGCTCCACCGGGCTTCATCAATGCCGTAGACCTGTGCGAAACAGAAATTTCAAATACAAGGGAGGATATAACGCCCAAAAAGATAATCAGTGCAACTAAGCGTGCCTTGCCTGCTGCGAAGCAACCCAACACAGACGAGGCTGCCTCTGTAGATCCAAGTTGTGAAGACGTTGTTGAAGTGGTATCGTCTTGGACGGTTCTCACCGCCACGGGGAAAGGTGCTAAGGAAAAAGGTGGTCGGGGGAAGAAACAGCGCGCTGTAGAGACAGCTGAGGGGCCGAAGTCTGTCTCGACGCGCCCACCAGCCGCCCCGGGCACGATTAAGAAACCCATCTTCAAAGATCCCACCCCTGAGGATCCAGAGTCAGATGCCACCACGACCTCTGAAGAGGAAGACGAAGATACTGTCATAGTAGTCCCCAGACTGCCTGCGACGCCCATATACAACGAAAGGCTGCACATACGCAATATCCCTAAGGTACGCGCTGACCTTTCTGTTTCGTATGTGTCTGGGTTTATATGTGATGGCGGTAGTGCTCCCAATGTCTCCCGAAGGACTCCAATTCAATGGGCTACGACTGCTTTCGCAGCAAGGACGAAACCCGCGGGGTCCCGTGCTGCAAGTGCAAGTTGAACAATCTAGCTTGTGCCCGTACCGAGATCCCTTCGTCGAATGCTGCTACAGAGCCTACTGCTGGTCCGAGCACGGATGAAGCCCCAGCTTCCAGAAAGAGGAAACGCACAGGGGCTGTTTCCAGCGATCCTACGCCCAAGAAGAGGGGGAGGCAGTCCGCGAAGGCAACTTCGCCTCAGAAGAGCGCTAAGCAACCTGGACGACCGACTACCCGGTCAAAGAAGAAGGCACCCCCCGAGTCTTCACAGGATGCAGAGTAGCTCAAGATGTGAGCTGGAAATGGTCTCCTGCCGCTTTGCTCTTTGGCATGTCAACTGTATACCTATTTAAATTGATGATACTACTTTACTCAGTGCATTGATGCTGTTGTTTATTGAAAGCCGCGTATTTCGTTGTCGTATTACATGAGCGCTGGCTTCTAGCGATGACTCGGACTCTAGGCTGCATGTATAGAGTACAGCCATTTTAGTAGTAGTAAAGCTATGCATTTGGCTGTGTCTTGACGAAGTTCAACTTTTTTCATTCCCGCATGGTCTGTCAGAATGTCTGAGACTCTCTTAGTACAATTGGCTGACGCTCCTATCGCTAGGAAAAAGAGAAGCGCTTCAACAATACAGCAAGAACATAAACTACGTTTTTTTTTGTCCGCAGTGGTAGGGAGACGAGAGACGAAGCATGCAAGAAGCATACATACGTAAATTTGGACATGACACATACAGTTTACAATCGTCACTTGTTACATAATCAGTCATTGATACAAACTTACAATTCCGGCTTCGATTCTGCATGTTTTCCCCCCGGATTTTTTGCATTCGGTATTAAATAAAAGTAGCTACACAGCAGTATAAAATTTACAGCTATAATATGTGTGTACAGTATTTAATTTCGCTAGAACAGTGTGGCCAATGTCTAAATTTAGGTGGTTCCAAAAAAGTATGCACCTTGGTACTCGGATTAACTGCCTGTACACACCTAAAATCAGCTTCTGTCTACTTTGAGAGACACTATGTTTGAAACAAAGTTATTTCAATCATTTATATCAATTGTAGAATAACCAAAACTCACCTGATACATGTGTATCAGATTATCAGCTTGATAGCAATACAGGGTTTGGTCAGACGGATGCTTGCAATGCAGAAATTCACTTTACCCAGCTCAAAGATAGTCTCTCCTTTTATCTTGGCAATTCTCTGCACTACAATGGTCAATCACACCAAATCGGACAGCCTGAAGCGTCGACTTGCATGCGCAGAGCATGATAAATTGATGTCACGTGCTGTCAAGGCTTATCTGCAAGAGCTCGAGAAACTGGCCACTGAGCGCAAAAGCAATCAAAAACTTGATTGAAAAGAGATAGATCATGAATCAAGAGAAGAGGAGCAGGGCGAGAGCAGCAAGGACAAGGTAGACGACGAAGTCGAGGATGAGCAAGACTTAATTCGGACTTTAATCTAAGCGTGTTGATAGTGCCAACAGCCGAGGTGCCGCGGCGTGCCGCAGCGTGTATCACTGAGTGAGAATCGCTAAAAATGGCACTGTCTGGGAAAACTGTTGCTGAGGCATCGGTTGGCTTCATGGTGCTGTGAAATTTATATATTTGAGTAGACAAAAAGCTACACTAACTGCATAATATGGATATTTAGCCTTTTTATTGCTTAAGTAGTGTAAATTTTACAATCATCAATTCATTGTATCAACTGACGGTTGTTAACTGTAGCGTGCCGAATTAGGCCGGAGTGCAGATTAAGATTCCGAAGACCACACCGCGGCTTTCTCCGGACCTTTCTTGTCTGATCCCACGTCGCCAATACATCGCATTTATCCCAAATTTTAGAGCGTTTCCGCCGCCACACAACCCATACTGCTGCTGGTAATAGGCTTTGAAACGATACTCTAGAGCTGCGGCACGGCCGGTGGACAGATGATAACACCAATATTTCATTGTTCTCCTTTGGCACGCGTTTGGCATAGTAACGACGGTACTCCCAGGTAAGAGTCGATGTCGAGCGCTTAAGCATCTGAGCTATCATGGCAATATCATAACTGATGAGAGTAGGTCATTGAAAGCGATGTATTTCTCGTTGTAAATCTATAAGGACGAGGAAGTTTACTCCGACGGAGTGCCCAGTCTTCATCCCAGAGGAGGCAATACCCTGCGGAGCCTAGTAAGCATGTCTCTGGGGATTCTCAATGCTTTGCGTGTATTCCACCAATAGCAATAATTTGGTCTCCGTCAGTGCTACTGTACTGGCGAGCCGATTAGAGTCGGGAAGCCACTAGTACGTGCGGAACTCCTTCAGACTCCGTCGCGTTATGAACTCGAGGACCAAGTTACCTATAATGAGACAGTCTCTGTATGGGTACGCTGCGTAGCAAGCCTCGCAGCTGGTGCTTTGAACCTCAGAGTAAGTGGTAATCAGACAGAACTTCGCAAACAATGCACATTATTATACAGACTATGATACCTATGTGCATTTTGATGAGTTCGTGCGCTGAATTCAATTAGCTTCTTAGGTTCTGGGAGGCTCTGATGGAATACCAATTACCACGAAGCTTAAATTAAAGCTGGACGGGTATAAAACGGTGTCTCCTCAGACTATCACATCAGCTCTACTATATTTCCTCAATCTACATAATCAATGCTCACCCGCGCCTTCTCTGTAGCTCTCTTACTTGCCACTTCTGCCATCTTTGCGACCGCTAAAGATGCTCTGGATGCCACGGACAAGCCAGATAGGACAGACTCACCGTAAGCTCTTTGCCCCCTTTCGTACTACAATTTGGTGTAACTAATGTCCGTCGTTTCATTCTTCTGCATCAGACATGGAGACAGCGACAGTACCAGTACCATAGCCCAAAGTGGTAGTACAGTCACGGCGGCCAGTATCACCCCGACCGCCAATGCCGCCGGAGTCACAGCTACCGTAGTGTTTTTACCCGTGCGCTACCATAATACGGTTCAATATATTTTTTCTAATTAAGATATACATACAGGCTACGACTGACGCTGTTGCAAGCCCCTCATGGAACGGATGTGCAACCGGAAGTCTCCAATGCTGCAAATATGTTGATTTTGTATGTTTCGTCCAATATTACGCTATCGTATTACTTACTCGTACTCTCTCTATTTACAGGCGAGATCCAGGGAAGCCTCTGAGCACCTCCACGAGTTAGGAATTGCTCTATCCGATCATAACCTCAACGTAAATATGTAGGCCCCCAACTTCTTATGTTCAGTCGACCGTCAGTTTAGTCTAATATGTTTTAATAGTGGCGTCAGCTGCACATCCCTCAGCGTTGCGGGCCTTCACAGTGGGTCATGCACATTTCAGCCGGTGTGCTGTGTCAACAATGGATTCGTGAGTCGACTATTTAAATCACCATGCCAGATATTGTTCATCTCAATAAATCTATTACAAAGGGCGGTGTGGTCGCTATCGAGTGCTCGCCTGTCCGTAGTAGCTCGTAGGTGTTCATATAGAAGAATATCGAACGTTAAACAGTATATCACCCTCCTTTTCTTACTATTTACATCTGTATAACGTTTCGAATGTATGTACAAAATCATTGGGTCAATGGTACAATTATATTTCGGTTTCTGCTCTTGCGTATCAGAGACGTAAACCAAAGTTCGTCGCCTGAGGTCACCAGTCTGAGCGAGGGGCGATTGCAAGACCTCAGCATATTAATTATTGCAGGAATGACCTCCTGTCTGCATTATACCCTTTCTTTCCGATCAGTGGCATGAGTGGTGGGTACATCGCTAAGGCGACTCGCATGCAAAAATTGTCAAGATATAATGCATGCTACAATGTATCTGAATTCGTATCTACAGATACATCAGTGTGCATGTCGCTTTGGAATCATATAATACCTTTGCACCACGGTAACGTGGCGAGCCTCGGCGCTATCGATCTACATTCTACAACGAGTTGAAGCTGTAAAGTTTGAATTTCAAGAGAGGTTGCTATTATTAGAACAAGCGCGAACCTTTGTTCTAACAAAAGACACAACGGCCTTTATTCCATGCTCTTTGTTGTCTAGCTGTCACTTTCAGCTTTAAACCAGATATACATTGAAATCTATATGTGTGTGTTAGCAGACACAGAGTGACCGATTCTTGCGACTACAGAAAAACAACATATAACGGCATGGTATATTTAGAACATGGCAGTACTGACATTTCAAGCTATCGACTCCACTGAGGCGTAAAGCAAAGATATAAGAGACACGTTAGTGAAATGCTGATGATACACAGCATACAAGCCCTTCTGCTCTGCGATTTCTGTACATCTTCTCCCTACCCATCGCATTGCCTATCGTAAATACCCGAACCCTCAGAGCACCAACATCCTGAAACCATCAACTTCAGGCCCATACTCATGTACGTACTGCAGTTCGTCGACAGTGTGACCTCTTTATAAATCATTTTACTATACAGAAACTATGTCCGCCCCGGAGGCATTTGATAGTTCACTCAGTCAAGGTCTACTCAGCGCGCTATTAGATTTTACTAAGCCCTACGTACACGAATGCGTTACATCACCTAGTATGTTAGCCCGACGTAGCAAATCATCTCAGATCTCACAGTCACACCGTTTAGGTTTTATGAATAATGAACTGCAAAATAGTAAGTCGATAAATGGCGTACCAGCAGGTACCAGCTTCATATAATATCAAACTGATAATTTTTTAAGATGCCGGCCATTTGGAATCAGCTGAGCAGCGGTTACTTAATGGTTTGAAGGGAGTCATGGCACTCGAAGTCAGTCGAATCAGCGCGAAACATACGGAACCTTCGAACGATACCAATGCGCTGAGTCCAGTGACTGTGAAAGCTCACACTACTGTAGACGGTATGACATTGTCCTTAACCTTGAAAATATTAGCCGATTGATAATATTATGTCAAGTAGATGATGCCCTCTTGAAGAAACTACTGCTAGACGGTATCCGCTCCCGCGTTCTGAAAATGCCAACACGGCTGTTGGCGTTTGATTCACATGGAGAAAACATCCATCTGATTGAACAACGCGAAGCAATCAAACACCTCGAAGGCGTGGTTTTTGCTGCAGCATGCAAACCTGATTTCCAAGCCGAATGGGGAAAATTACACATGTGGCAACGTGACCAGAAAGCGCATTTGGTGGACTCGTTCCTTGGGAGGCATGCTGGATACACTATATTAAGTCATACTTGGACAAAGGACGTGTCTGGCGAAGTTTTGTTTCATAACTGGGCCACGCGATGGAAGAACACTGCTGGGAATGCAAAGATCAACAACTTCTGCAAGGTCTCCGCTCAAAAGCATGGCTATACCCTCGGCTGGATCGATACCGCCTGCATCAACAAAGAGAGCAGCGCCGAGCTCGATGAAGCCATCCGTTCTATGTATAAGTGGTACCGGAACGCGTCTACCTGCGTCATCTTCCTGGCAGAAACCAGAGACTGTAGTGACCTGAGCTCCGACTCTTGGTTCAGACGAGGATGGACGCTGCAAGAGCTTGTCGCACCGCGCAGCATATCTTGCTACAACGCGGACTGGAATAGCATGGATACAAGTGAAGGCCATTCAATAATCGCAAGAGTCTGCGCAGCTGCTTCAATTACCGAGGCAGAAATGGATCTTTTCAGATGCGGCAAGCCTGACAATATTCCCATATCACGAAAGCTCCAAATGGCCAGTAATAGACAGGTCACTCGAGAAGAAGACAGCGCATATTCGCTCATGGGTCTTCTCGATGTCAGCATATCGATCGCTTACGGGGAAGGCGCCGACCGTGCGTTTTTGCGTTTGATGCGCGAGCTTCTGAACACCAAGAAAAATATTCTGGATGTTTTTAATCACACCTACACCAGCGTTTCCGACACTATTATCCCAAAGAACGTCTACGTGTACTCTTCTCGCTCAACTGTATTCGATATTCAACATAGCGACAAGACCTCAGAACTCCGACACGATGGAATAACCTCCCTTTTAGATAAATGGACTCCTTCCAGACCGCTCCTTCTTACACACATCGGCTTACGTATGGACCTCCTTCTCGTTCCTGGCTTTGCACCGCCCTCTCTTGATATGACTTCCTTACCATTTGAAAATTCCGATATAGATCCGACTCCCAGTTTCTCTCCGCAGGGACATTTCTTTGGACACTTCTTCCATTATCAACTGCTAAATCGAAAGCTCTATTCGATGCCAAAGACAGCGAGCCCATCATATGTATCTCTAGTGGCAATAACTGGCGACGTAAGAATTCCATCTGTCCTAGTGCTTGCCGTGGTCAATTTTGGATCGTTGAACGATGAGGTAGTGCTTCCAGATAGCTGCCTTGCCATTCCACTCGACTGCGGAATGGGAAGACCAGGCCATATTCAACCATCGGATCATGTCAAAGTGTACCCTCTGGACAGCATATCATACAACAAGCCCGTACCTGTTTTTCAGCTTAAATCTAACAAGGGAGCGGAGAACATCATTCCCCATAGTCGGTTGAAGTCTCATGGACTACAGCTTCTCACCCTTTATTTGTGATTTATTCTTATATCATAGTCGACCATGCTCGCCACCACATACTCTGGTGCAGTCATTATACCCTCTCTGTTAGCTATCTGTGTACATCAGGACTAATATAAGTATTATATATGCAATGCACGTGTAGGCTGCTGTATTGAAATTGCTATCAGCTTCCCGGATGTTGATTGTATGCTAAAAGCTGCTTTCCATTCTATCTATCAGTCAAAGACTCATATAGTCGACTTCGAGTCTAAAAGAAGCAAAATGATGAATCATTATGTACCTCTGAATGCATGGCATGCGTACACGTACATTTATTCCCTTTATATTTATATTATAATACACATTACCGGTTCTGAGATATGAGCACTGAACTACATCTACATACTCTTGGGACAGTGTCACTTGGCACGGTTCTCTTTTTCTGAAAGGAATTTGAAAGAAGAATGGCAAAGGTACGTCGGTAGCGACAAGAGGTCTGATCATCAGACCTCTGATGCAAAATGAACTTACTCAGTTGTGGGGGTGGTTAAGAGTAAATATAGAAAAGGGGCGCGGCGCGTCGACTTTTATATCATGTGATGCACTTTGCTCGTCACGCCTTGCTGGAGGGCCGTCGGGCCTTGGCCGCTGGCCTCGCTCCGCTCATAAATAACAGGGGCAGTCGACTGAGAAAAAAAGAAAACGCCGCGCGTGAACGGCGGCCTCGCTGAGCGAAATCAGTGCTCCTGGGTAGATTTTCCGCTGCGCGAGCGGCGGCCCATATTTGAGGGTGTGGGCACTGCGTACGGCGGCCTTGCTGAGTGAAAACACTTCTCCTGAGCAGTTTTTCGCTGCGCGAGCGGCGGGATGGGTTGGGCGCAAGCCATTTGGCGGCCTGTGATTTGGGAGTTCGGGCGCTGCGCGAGCGTCCGTGTTTGGGGTCCGGGCGGTGCGCACGGCGGCCTCGCTGAGCGAAAACACTTTTCCTGGGTAGTTTTGCCGCTGCGCGAGCGGCGGGATGGGTTGGGCGAAGCTACCGGGTAGATTTTCCGCTGCGTGAGCGGCGGGATGGGCTGGGCTTGCGCCCAACCCATCCCGTCTGGCGGCCCGTGATTTGGGGGTTCGATCCGCGGTGTCCCCATATTTTTTCATGTTTTTCCTGCAGAAAGCACTGTTGGCTTTTAACTTTCAAGTTTTAAAGTAAATCTCGAATCTCGATATTAACTTCAGCCTTCTACTAAATAACTAACATATAAGAAACTACAGAACTGGAGACACATCGTTACGGTGGTAATTTTTTTGCTTGTTTTAACTTTTAGTACACGCATACGCTTTGAATACAGAACTGCCACTGGTTTAGGAAGTATGTTTTTTCTAGGGAATTAGTACGTTTCAAGTACATTTCGTTGCGTCCACTCCAAGCAGTTGCAAATAGATTGTTAATAAGACCTAAAGTACTGTAGTACTTTCCAAGTCGGATCGTTAGTCCGATGACATAGTACACTAATAAGCCAGCAGTGCCAGCAATTGCCAGTAGATAATACACTCGGATGATCTGGGAATATGTTCTTGAAGCTAAAACAAGTACTAGTTGATTGGTAGGTGAGTCATGTTAAGAGATACAAGTCGGATACCTGTTCCAGAACAATCTAAATGCTCAGACAGGCATTGGTTCAAGGGATGCATTATACAGTTTTAAGCACTATATATATAAAATATTAGAGAGATAGCCATCTGCTAACAAAGGGATCACGTCCAATTTGTGGGAATAAACAATAATCAACAGGAACGATATCAATTCTTCCGGGGTCTCGGAACTCCAAAATGTCGTCTCCCACTTCCGCATCCCCACGTTGAAACCAAAGTGACAATCGTTTCCACGGTGCAAGATTCGGGGATGGCTCCAGCTTGCGCGTAATGAGAGCGCGCAACGTATCGAAGTTGTGAATTGGGATGCCATATTTGTCCGAGCACAGTTCAAGGTATTGTAACTGGGGACACAGAACGTCGCCAGTGTTATCGGCGTCGACAAACCTGCCCATGAGAGTATCCCATGATCGCGCCCAATCCGAGTCTTCCTGCTTAACCAAGTCAAGATTACCCAGCACCACAAGTTGTGGGAATTGGCGAAGGATGGTGATGGCTACCGCCTTGTCCACTGGCTGATCAATGTTGAGTTCTGTTATATTAGAAGCGCGCCTGAAAAATGAAATATCAATGGCTTTGAAGAAGTGGACGTTTAATGATTCCAGTAATGGGGCGTTGATAGCGACCATTAGTCCATACTTTCTTTCTATGCGCTCCTCAATATGTAGGTCTTGGAGAGCGGGGAGGTCGATCACGGGTAAATCATTGGAGTTTGAGCCGACACAGTTCAAGGATAAATCAAGACTAACAAGAGAGACACATTCGGAAAGGGCAAGGGCGAAGTCAATAAGGGCGGGTTCAGAGGGACCGTACAGTTTGCCTTCGCAAGTAAGGTGGGTAATCCTTGATAATGGCAGCGAGGATTTATGTTGGCTAAAATGACTGATTGATATACCAGAGATGGTCGTCAGCTTCGGGGACGCCATAAAATTGGCCCAAAAATTGTATTTGGAAAAGATGGGCGGTAATGCGATGTCGATGTCGAAAGCACGCAGCTGGGGGACGTCCTCAGGCTTAAGGGCTTGCAGGAATGAAACCGTCCTTTCTTCAAAAGTATCAAGGCGCAATTTAATATACCTCCAGCGAGGATGGCATTCCAACACTATGTCCAAAAGTTCACGATAGAGTTCTTCTGGGTCCACTCCATTTTTCGTCGTCCGTTTAGGATACTGTGGAGTTATACGAATGACGGATATGTTGAGTGGCAGAGTCCCGGAACGGGCCAGCCATTCCTGCATCATTCTCTTCTTCGCCTTCAACATTTTTATGGTCATGCCCGTGAACGATGCGTCGACGCTGACATACATGTGAAGGCCGGTCCATAGCTCGGGTGTTGTCAGAGCAATATGCCTGAGACCACTGGAAATTTGTGTGAGAACGAGGGGTACACCCTGAGTGGTTATCGACGGAAAGTAATTGCAGTCAACATATGTTAGGAAGATTTTGCGAAATATTTCCTCCGGGACACGTCGTATTGGTGCCACAATTCTCTTAACCACACCCAGCGCCTGCGTAACGCGTAATTCGCTATCCCTATGCTCCTTCTCGATGGAGTCGCTACCACAGGCCCAAGAGCGGATATCCCGTAATGTATCTTCAAATAAAGAGATAACGGTCCTAGCTATTTCAGCTTCAGCGTCGCTGGGCTGTCTGTTTGACATGGACAGCTCAGCAGGGAGAAATAGCTTCTGTTCGGATAGTGTTAGAGTATCCATGTTTATGGTTACTGAAGTCGTAGTTGGTAGATGGTTAAAGGGAGACGACAATGTAAACGAAGACGGTGAAGATAGTAGTATCAGCTGAGAATGCAGGTCATGATACTACTAGCATGATATATCACCTGCACGTCAGAGCATCTGGAAATAAAAGACGTAAAAGGCAGCCTCTGACGTTGGTCATCTGGACGAGAAGCATCATAACATGTGAACCTACTGTATACTCAGTCATCAGCTCCCATGCATAGGAAAGTTAATGATTTTGCAGTTCTCACTTTGACACTGTATACTTGGTGGGGCCTATATTTTGCCAGAATGACTCAGAATAAAGCCATATCCTACCAAGTACACCTTGACGTACTATTCAGGCAAATCCTTGTATCCGCAATATCGCTAGCAAGCAGCCGTTTGACAGTATTGATAGAAAAGCTGGGAATATTATTTATTTATAGGGAATCAAATGTGATCATGGAGACCCCATGCGACTCTGGGACACGGCAGTCACAGCATTTTGGTGACCGCCTGCATTCTTATTGCGGGCCGTCACCTGGATTTGTGACCGCGCCTGGGGCACGCAGCGAAGCAACAAGTTCAAAGCGCGGTGGCACGCGTGCGCGCACGTACGCGGCGCGTGCCACTGCAAAGTGCTTTGTGTGCAAGGGCCACCTCTCCATTGTAATTAGATATATGTAGTCGTTCTGGTCAATATACGTTTCCGGTCTTTCGTTTTCCACCACCACCTTGCAACCCACCCTAATTCTGCTTGTAGTTGACGCAGTACAACCTCAATACTGTATCAAATGTCAGAGATTAGCAATAACAGACAGTTTCGAGAGCTGTGTCTGCCACTGAGACATGAAGATGGTGCTGTGGCAGAGAGTGTCGAGTCTTATACACAATATTTGTAAGTGATTTACTCTGCCTTCTTCAAAGTGTTAATCTTGATGTCTGCAACTCCGTAGGTCAACCGTGCGCCGTAAGCAGGACTTACACCAAGCATGTTTGAAACTCGGTCTCTATGCCCCAAAGTCTGCGAGCCTTGCTCGATTGCATACAGTGTTAATTGATTACAGGTATGTATATTACATTTACTATGCAAACATCGAGTACTTACATGTCACAAGCTTTCCAGATCAAGACTCTACGTCCCCGGCTCCGAATTTGGATCAAACTGGAGTCAACCTCGAGTTCAGCGACCTAGGAGATGACGACGACGAAGCCTTAGTGGCTCAGTTTGCTGTTGAAGGTGCTGATGCAGAGGAAATACTGGGTTATGATGATGAAGACGAACTAGAAGAAGAATTGGAGGAACAAGAAAGACTCTTAGATAGTGATGAGGCATTTAATGAATACAAGCGCACCATACGACTTGAAGAAAACTATCGTTTCGAGCAAAACAGGCGCGCAGGAGGGAGAAGCACACAAGCATCGATTATTAGGGATTGGGAGGTAAGTCAACACCACTAAATTAGCATGTATAAGGCCAACATAACTTTCCATTAGGATTTTGTATCTGACGCCCTTTCCAAAGGACAAATACGCGACCGCATAATTGACGAGCATCATCTACTGCTCTATATACGGCACTGCGCAGAGCGGTGCAAGAGAGACCGAAGGCGAATGGATATTGAAGGAACATTTGTTGGTGCAGTAAGTTATACTCTCAACATATACTCAGAAGTTATCCAATGCTTACAGAGCTCGCACACAGCCACAATTAAAGAAGCTATATTTTGGTGCCCTGCGCATTCGCAAAACCCAGGAAGCTGACGACCCCAGTATTACTCTCACTCGTCCAGTCACATCCGTACATGTCTGGGACTCAATTAAGGGCCGCATGAGGGAGGCAATAGATCGTGCACGATGGTATTTACCACAAAAAAGAGTTGTATATAGCCTGTACTAACTGTGGCTCTCATTGCTCAGTGGGTTGGTTCCTGGCGAAGATGCACCAGACATCATTGCAAACACCTTTTTGGCAAGCATCACACCGGAGCAAATAATTGATGTTGGTCAAGGATTCTTGATGCACCGTCAATGTGAGTGTTATTTAAATTTCAAGTTTCCGAAACATAATATTCAATAACTTGTAACTAGTACACTCTGCATTAAATGGACACCTGTCTTGGACAGCACAGAATGCCACTGCAAATCGCGGAGATGACTTCCGAGCACTCAAGCTAGCTGAGCTTCAGCCTTGGACGTTTTTGCATCCAAATGGCCGCAATTCAATTCCATGCATTTTATTTTGTCAAGGAGAAGAAAAAGCGGGCACTGCACGTGGAATGAAGACACGGGTGAATCCCACATATGGTGTAATAATCGCCCATAAGGATGCGCGTCTATGCGCCATTGGTGCGCTTGCTTTCAAGACGCATCACCTGCACGACGTACTTAATATCACGGAGTCTGAAACGATAAATTGGTCCTGGAATAGCTCGTGGCGAGAGGTAAGTATTCATGAGTTTTGGTACCATATTGATACTCATTACTACGGTGATAGATACATGTTTTACACGGGCAGAAGTCGCCGAGAACACCATATAACCAATCCAGTCTATATAACCTATATGTTTCTGGATTTAAAAAAGCAGGTTTTGTGTCCAAGGTTAAAGTTCACCTTCCTCGTCATAGTACGGGCTATCAGCATGAACGGCTTGGGTACAGTGCTAGATGATTGTTATATTGACATTTGCTAACCTTTTCTTTTGTTAGTATTGATGCACAAGAGACGGCCAGGCTGGGATGGAAAGCACACCAGACATTTATGGATCATTATGCTCCATCAATGTCCAAACCGGTAATGTGGTATGTCAATTGAATATAAGCTTGACTAACAGTGCGATACAGGCAGTACTTGGCTGTCATGGATACAAGGAAGACGAAACCTATGATCCTATTTGGAGGCATGTTCACGTACCAGATAAGTTTCTTAACCTGGTATGTCCCATGGCCGAAGATATTCACGCATCAATCGTTGGTCGTGAGAATCTGATTACGCTTCAAATTACTGGTCAATGGTAATTTTTATGAGGCCGTTTCTCTTTCAGGTAAGGACATTATCTCATGATGTATTGATTGATCTAAAACTACATTCCGACAGTGCGGTGCCACTCTCTTCCAAACCTGTCCGCAATCGCCCATTTTCAAACTTCCCGCACTTGCAAATACAGATGTGCGAAACTGGATGCGTGACGAGTTTCCGCGCGCTCTTTCTCTCCTCCAAGCCAGCGCAGGCGACCCAGTTGAGATAGAACGCGTACAGAATGAGCTCTTACGTCGAAATTTAAATCAACTTTACACTCTTCTAGACATTCAGACCACCCAGATTAAAACATTGTCTGAGAACTTCAACCGGCGCACAGCTGTTCTGTCTCCTACAAAAGGCTTTGCTTTAGATACATATCATAGTCGATATGTAAATACAGGTGCACACAGTACTGGTATGTGTTCTGTATCCCCTTCAACCAAACTAGCCTTACTGACTATTCTTAGCTTCGACTTCCCATCATACTATCTTTCCCATATCACAGCAAGCACATTCCGTGCCACACACACCTGTTCAAGCATCTGTGGCCCTTCCTGATCTATCAATCGAGACAGATACAGGAGTATATATCTCTGAGTCTGATGGGATGTTGCGAGGATATGCGAATGAGTCCCCAAAATCAAGAGGTCAGAGCCGTGAAAAAACACAAGTGGACTTAGTATTACCACGGCTTGAGGCATTCACACCACGCGGTATGTTTACACAATTGCGATAGTTGGATGTAGAGATTACTTACAAAATATTATAGGAGATACACAGCTTCTGTGGCATCCTATGCTTGGCCAAAAGTCTGCCACATGGGATCAAGTCTTTAGCCTAATTAAGCGCCCAGAATTACTATGGGAATGTTGGGGTCCACTAAAGTCCCTGGATAAGTATAGCTTAGACGAGATCTGGCAATGCTACGACTCGGGCGAGCATTTATTTTCAGATGGCATGCAGACTGGACTTAAACCACCGCTACGAAAGGTTGAGCTCCACTTTCATGCATCATGGCGACCAGAGAGCAAGGTGATTTTATAATCTATCAACATTCCATCTATACCTCATTACTATATACAGCATAGAAAAGCCTGGGAACGGTTTCGCGAGATTCCTGAGTTTATCGAAGGCGAATGCCAGGCTCGGAGTGTGTCACCTGCTATAGTTATCAACGAGCTTGAAGAAATGCGCATGCAAGATTCTTCGAAGATAAAATTAGGTTTATCTGCGCTTGCGCAACAACTTAAAGCACTCCGTAAAGAAAAGGCCCAATCTATGCCCAAGGAAAGTAATCAGAGCTCCTCTACACCGCTTAATGAGCATGCTGGTCAAGGAGGCACTAAGCGTAGTGCTGTAATTGCCTCGAGGCATAGAGTAAAGAAGAAAAGATTAGATTAGACTAGGACTTTGTAGCTGCACAATAAGTAATGTAATAGTGTCTCAGTAACAATAAGGTGTACTCAAGGGAAATAACGGTCGATGAAATGGAAACATATCTCTTTCCTTTACTTCGACTTTGACATACATTCAAGCCAGTGAAAATGGGAGTTAACGGACTTTGGCCAGTAAGAAGCATGATATAACAGATATATGACAATACACTCAACGTTTTCCAGAGAATTGAGGATGTCGGCAAGCAGAAATCACTCGAATTGTTCTTAGCAGAGGCAGCAATCGCAAAACGCTCAGAAAATGGATTAAATGCAACCTACCGTGTTGCCGTGGATATTAGGTATTACATTCACATTCCTAGCTCGATTTTGTTTGCACTGAAGAGCCGTTCCGAAGTCCCCTTATGGCTGAGTGCACAGCTGGTACATTTGCGGCAGGAGTGAATAAACAATTACCTGGAGGAGCAGTTTATCTCTTTTTCTTGAGACTCTGTGAATTTCTCAAGTGTCCTGCAACATTTATATTCGTATTTGATGGACCTGAACGACCAAAAATTAAACGAGAGCATGAGGTCCAGCATAAAGCCTTAGCTTGGGAGCAGCCGGTGCGCAAAATAATCAGTAGTTTTGGGTACTATGCGCATGATGTATGTTTCTCGCTTCTTAACCACTTGCTCAATATCTGATTGAGTACTCATTAGGCGCCAGGCGAGGCAGAAGCCGAGCTCGCAGAGCTCAATCGACATGGTGTTGTTGACGCTGTTCTTACAAGTGACAGTGATGTATTTGTTTTTGGCGCTAGAACAGTATTGCGCATGTATGTCCAACTATGCACCGGGTTGAGACACTAGATTGACAATAACTTTATCCGACGTAGGCTTCCCAAGGCAGCACGCAAGAAATTTGACGATGAGGTTCAGCTATTCACATCCAATAGTGTGCAGTCTCGCTATTCTAACTGCAACGAGCTTATTATGTTCGCTTTGTTATGCGGTGGTGACTATGACAAAGGCATACCTAATTGTGGTCCAGCAACTGCATATCATCTCCTAGACCGTGGTTTTGGGAGCCAGCTGTGCCATGGATTCGAGTTCTACAAAGATCAGAAGTTGGACGAGTTTCTGGTGAGCTGGCGGAACTCACTATCCGTTGCGCTCAACATGAAAGTACCTGTCGACTTCCCTAGTTCGACAGTACTCCAAGCATACATGAACCCGATTACTTCATGGTCCAAATCTGCTTCTGTCACACTGCCGTCCTGGGTCTCTCGTGAGCCCTGTCTGTCAATGTTAACTCAGATAGGCATGGAACACTTTCTATGGACATCGGAGTCTGTTCTGAAAAAAGAGTTTGCGCGCTTAGTATGGCCCGGGGTTTTTCTACAGATGCTATACTCAGTGAGTATCTCTCCTAGATAAATTATTGCTTGCTTACCGGTTTATAGCCCTTGGCGCTGTACGATCAATCGAAACGGCTCTTGAGGACACCTAATGCATATGTTATTGTTCTCCAGAACTCCAGGCAGGTGCGGCAGGGCCGTCATGGACTGGGCGCTCCTCAACCACGGATGACGGCGTCGACTAGCAACCTCATTTCGCTCATGAACCGTGGATATGTTTCTGATGACAGGGACACTGTCAGTGTTTGGGTGCCAGCAGCAACCTATCTTCCCGAAGAGTTGAAATTGCTGCATGAGCGCTCTGCTCGCAAAGCAGAGCCAGGTACTTCTCAGCCGGAGCGTGCAATTAACTGGCTCGGTGACAGGGCCAATGAGGAAGCGCAACACATCTCGACTCCTCCTCCAGCTCCTCCAGCCGAGCACAACAGACATAGTGGGGCAGACCGCAAGGTAATTGACCTCACTCATTTGGACGACGATGACAACAACCAAGCCCCGAAACACTGGCTTGGATTTATTGACCTCACGGGCAACGACAGCGATGATGATGATAACAAAACCATTGTTGCCAACGAAGTCATTGATTTAACACTTGATTGATCAATGCCTTCGAGCAGCGTACGTGTGCCTGGATTGTTTGAATAGTGTATATTGATTGTATATTGTATGTGATTGTACTTAGCTAGCATTCTCTGTAGCTACTCCAATATGTATTGCCAATGTATTTTATCTTCAAGCCAGTTGCGGATTCCCCAGGGACGCCATCCATCTGTTCCCCGTCCTGTTCCCCGTCCCGTTCACGTCCTGTTCCCCGTGTTGTTCCCCGTGTTTCCCCATCCCGTTCGCGTGCCTTCATCCTCACGAGGGAGCCGGTGTGTAGTGCATCTATCTGTCCGATCCCCAGGGAGACACAACAAGTGCCGACGAGCGCACCTACAAAGGTAAGAGGTAAGTGGTCGGTTACACTTACACTCAAGACCCCAAAAGGGGAACTCACCTATGTCCGAAAATTTGCCATAACGAGCCAGAACTCCCTGTGACTTGGGACGCGGGCACAAGCGCCGCGTCACCGGCCCGCTTATTAATATATTATGTAATCGAGCCACCGTTCGTAGTGGCCCATGGGTTGATTGTAGTCTTTTTGTTACCCTCCTCGTCCCCCGCGCCCCTCGTCTCCATTCTGCTAAGTGTCCACTAGCTCGGCACCTCGTCCGAGGTCACCATCGTTTGGCGGGGAGGGGAGCAACGGCGGTCACAACGTTCTGGCTCGTTATGGCAAATTTTCGGACATAGGTGAGTTCCCCTTTTGGGGTCTTGAGTGTAAGTGTAACCGACCACTTACCTCTTACCTTTGTAGGTGCGCTCGTCGGCACTTGTTGTGTCTCCCTGGGGATCGGACAGATAGATGCACTACACACCGGCTCCCTCGTGAGGATGAAGGCACGCGAACGGGATGGGGAAACACGGGGAACAACACGGGGAACAGGACGTGAACGGGACGGGGAACAGGACGGGGAACAGATGGATGGCGTCCCTGGGGAATCCGCAACTGGCTTGAAGATAAAATACATTGGCAATACATATTGGAGTAGCTACAGAGAATGCTAGCTAAGTACAATCACATACAATATACAATCAATATACACTATTCAAACAATCCAGGCACACGTACGCTGCTCGAAGGCATTGATCAATCAAGTGTTAAATCAATGACTTCGTTGGCAACAATGGTTTTGTTATCATCATCATCGCTGTCGTTGCCCGTGAGGTCAATAAATCCAAGCCAGTGTTTCGGGGCTTGGTTGTTGTCATCGTCGTCCAAATGAGTGAGGTCAATTACCTTGCGGTCTGCCCCACTATGTCTGTTGTGCTCGGCTGGAGGAGCTGGAGGAGGAGTCGAGATGTGTTGCGCTTCCTCATTGGCCCTGTCACCGAGCCAGTTAATTGCACGCTCCGGCTGAGAAGTACCTGGCTCTGCTTTGCGAGCAGAGCGCTCATGCAGCAATTTCAACTCTTCGGGAAGATAGGTTGCTGCTGGCACCCAAACACTGACAGTGTCCCTGTCATCAGAAACATATCCACGGTTCATGAGCGAAATGAGGTTGCTAGTCGACGCCGTCATCCGTGGTTGAGGAGCGCCCAGTCCATGACGGCCCTGCCGCACCTGCCTGGAGTTCTGGAGAACAATAACATATGCATTAGGTGTCCTCAAGAGCCGTTTCGATTGATCGTACAGCGCCAAGGGCTATAAACCGGTAAGCAAGCAATAATTTATCTAGGAGAGATACTCACTGAGTATAGCATCTGTAGAAAAACCCCGGGCCATACTAAGCGCGCAAACTCTTTTTTCAGAACAGACTCCGATGTCCATAGAAAGTGTTCCATGCCTATCTGAGTTAACATTGACAGACAGGGCTCACGAGAGACCCAGGACGGCAGTGTGACAGAAGCAGATTTGGACCATGAAGTAATCGGGTTCATGTATGCTTGGAGTACTGTCGAACTAGGGAAGTCGACAGGTACTTTCATGTTGAGCGCAACGGATAGTGAGTTCCGCCAGCTCACCAGAAACTCGTCCAACTTCTGATCTTTGTAGAACTCGAATCCATGGCACAGCTGGCTCCCAAAACCACGGTCTAGGAGATGATATGCAGTTGCTGGACCACAATTAGGTATGCCTTTGTCATAGTCACCACCGCATAACAAAGCGAACATAATAAGCTCGTTGCAGTTAGAATAGCGAGACTGCACACTATTGGATGTGAATAGCTGAACCTCATCGTCAAATTTCTTGCGTGCTGCCTTGGGAAGCCTACGTCGGATAAAGTTATTGTCAATCTAGTGTCTCAACCCGGGTGCATAGTTGGACATACATGCGCAATACTGTTCTAGCGCCAAAAACAAATACATCACTGTCACTTGTAAGAACAGCGTCAACAACACCATGTCGATTGAGCTCTGCGAGCTCGGCTTCTGCCTCGCCTGGCGCCTAATGAGTACTCAATCAGATATTGAGCAAGTGGTTAAGAAGCGAGAAACATACATCATGCGCATAGTACCCAAAACTACTGATTATTTTGCGCACCGGCTGCTCCCAAGCTAAGGCTTTATGCTGGACCTCATGCTCTCGTTTAATTTTTGGTCGTTCAGGTCCATCAAATACGAATATAAATGTTGCAGGACACTTGAGAAATTCACAGAGTCTCAAGAAAAAGAGATAAACTGCTCCTCCAGGTAATTGTTTATTCACTCCTGCCGCAAATGTACCAGCTGTGCACTCAGCCATAAGGGGACTTCGGAACGGCTCTTCAGTGCAAACAAAATCGAGCTAGGAATGTGAATGTAATACCTAATATCCACGGCAACACGGTAGGTTGCATTTAATCCATTTTCTGAGCGTTTTGCGATTGCTGCCTCTGCTAAGAACAATTCGAGTGATTTCTGCTTGCCGACATCCTCAATTCTCTGGAAAACGTTGAGTGTATTGTCATATATCTGTTATATCATGCTTCTTACTGGCCAAAGTCCGTTAACTCCCATTTTCACTGGCTTGAATGTATGTCAAAGTCGAAGTAAAGGAAAGAGATATGTTTCCATTTCATCGACCGTTATTTCCCTTGAGTACACCTTATTGTTACTGAGACACTATTACATTACTTATTGTGCAGCTACAAAGTCCTAGTCTAATCTAATCTTTTCTTCTTTACTCTATGCCTCGAGGCAATTACAGCACTACGCTTAGTGCCTCCTTGACCAGCATGCTCATTAAGCGGTGTAGAGGAGCTCTGATTACTTTCCTTGGGCATAGATTGGGCCTTTTCTTTACGGAGTGCTTTAAGTTGTTTGCAAGCGCAGATAAACCTAATTTTATCTTCGAAGAATCTTGCATGCGCATTTCTTCAAGCTCGTTGATAACTATAGCAGGTGACACACCCGAGCCTGGCATTCGCCTTCGATAAACTCAGGAATCTCAAACCGTTCCCAGGCTTTTCTATGCTGTATATAGTAATGAGGTATAGATGGAATGTTGATAGATTATAAAATCACCTTGCTCTCTGGTCGCCATGATGCATGAAAGTGGAGCTCAACCTTTCGTAGCGGTGGTTTAAGTCCAGTCTGCATGCCATCTGAAAATAAATGCTCGCCCGAGTCGTAGCATTGCCAGATCTCGTCTAAGCTATACTTATCCAGGGACTTTAGTGGACCCCAACATTCCCATAGTAATTCTGGGCGCTTAATTAGGCTAAAGACTTGATCCCATGTGGCAGACTTTTGGCCAAGCATAGGATGCCACAGAAGCTGTGTATCTCCTATAATATTTTGTAAGTAATCTCTACATCCAACTATCGCAATTGTGTAAACATACCGCGTGGTGTGAATGCCTCAAGCCGTGGTAATACTAAGTCCACTTGTGTTTTTTCACGGCTCTGACCTCTTGATTTTGGGGACTCATTCGCATATCCTCGCAACATCCCATCAGACTCAGAGATATATACTCCTGTATCTGTCTCGATTGATAGATCAGGAAGGGCCACAGATGCTTGAACAGGTGTGTGTGGCACGGAATGTGCTTGCTGTGATATGGGAAAGATAGTATGATGGGAAGTCGAAGCTAAGAATAGTCAGTAAGGCTAGTTTGGTTGAAGGGGATACAGAACACATACCAGTACTGTGTGCACCTGTATTTACATATCGACTATGATATGTATCTAAAGCAAAGCCTTTTGTAGGAGACAGAACAGCTGTGCGCCGGTTGAAGTTCTCAGACAATGTTTTAATCTGGGTGGTCTGAATGTCTAGAAGAGTGTAAAGTTGATTTAAATTTCGACGTAAGAGCTCATTCTGTACGCGTTCTATCTCAACTGGGTCGCCTGCGCTGGCTTGGAGGAGAGAAAGAGCGCGCGGAAACTCGTCACGCATCCAGTTTCGCACATCTGTATTTGCAAGTGCGGGAAGTTTGAAAATGGGCGATTGCGGACAGGTTTGGAAGAGAGTGGCACCGCACTGTCGGAATGTAGTTTTAGATCAATCAATACATCATGAGATAATGTCCTTACCTGAAAGAGAAACGGCCTCATAAAAATTACCATTGACCAGTAATTTGAAGCGCCAATCAGATTCTCACGACCAACGATTGATGCGTGAATATCTTCGGCCATGGGACATACCAGGTTAAGAAACTTATCTGGTACGTGAACATGCCTCCAAATAGGATCATAGGTTTCGTCTTCCTTGTATCCATGACAGCCAAGTACTGCCTGTATCGCACTGTTAGTCAAGCTTATATTCAATTGACATACCACATTACCGGTTTGGACATTGATGGAGCATAATGATCCATAAATGTCTGGTGTGCTTTCCATCCCAGCCTGGCCGTCTCTTGTGCATCAATACTAACAAAAGAAAAGGTTAGCAAATGTCAATATAACAATCATCTAGCACTGTACCCAAGCCGTTCATGCTGATAGCCCGTACTATGACGAGGAAGGTGAACTTTAACCTTGGACACAAAACCTGCTTTTTTAAATCCAGAAACATATAGGTTATATAGACTGGATTGGTTATATGGTGTTCTCGGCGACTTCTGCCCGTGTAAAACATGTATCTATCACCGTAGTAATGAGTATCAATATGGTACCAAAACTCATGAATACTTACCTCTCGCCACGAGCTATTCCAGGACCAATTTATCGTTTCAGACTCCGTGATATTAAGTACGTCGTGCAGGTGATGCGTCTTGAAAGCAAGCGCACCAATGGCGCATAGACGCGCATCCTTATGGGCGATTATTACACCATATGTGGGATTCACCCGTGTCTTCATTCCACGTGCAGTGCCCGCTTTTTCTTCTCCTTGACAAAATAAAATGCATGGAATTGAATTGCGGCCATTTGGATGCAAAAACGTCCAAGGCTGAAGCTCAGCTAGCTTGAGTGCTCGGAAGTCATCTCCGCGATTTGCAGTGGCATTCTGTGCTGTCCAAGACAGGTGTCCATTTAATGCAGAGTGTACTAGTTACAAGTTATTGAATATTATGTTTCGGAAACTTGAAATTTAAATAACACTCACATTGACGGTGCATCAAGAATCCTTGACCAACATCAATTATTTGCTCCGGTGTGATGCTTGCCAAAAAGGTGTTTGCAATGATGTCTGGTGCATCTTCGCCAGGAACCAACCCACTGAGCAATGAGAGCCACAGTTAGTACAGGCTATATACAACTCTTTTTTGTGGTAAATACCATCGTGCACGATCTATTGCCTCCCTCATGCGGCCCTTAATTGAGTCCCAGACATGTACGGATGTGACTGGACGAGTGAGAGTAATACTGGGGTCGTCAGCTTCCTGGGTTTTGCGAATGCGCAGGGCACCAAAATATAGCTTCTTTAATTGTGGCTGTGTGCGAGCTCTGTAAGCATTGGATAACTTCTGAGTATATGTTGAGAGTATAACTTACTGCACCAACAAATGTTCCTTCAATATCCATTCGCCTTCGGTCTCTCTTGCACCGCTCTGCGCAGTGCCGTATATAGAGCAGTAGATGATGCTCGTCAATTATGCGGTCGCGTATTTGTCCTTTGGAAAGGGCGTCAGATACAAAATCCTAATGGAAAGTTATGTTGGCCTTATACATGCTAATTTAGTGGTGTTGACTTACCTCCCAATCCCTAATAATCGATGCTTGTGTGCTTCTCCCTCCTGCGCGCCTGTTTTGCTCGAAACGATAGTTTTCTTCAAGTCGTATGGTGCGCTTGTATTCATTAAATGCCTCATCACTATCTAAGAGTCTTTCTTGTTCCTCCAATTCTTCTTCTAGTTCGTCTTCATCATCATAACCCAGTATTTCCTCTGCATCAGCACCTTCAACAGCAAACTGAGCCACTAAGGCTTCGTCGTCGTCATCTCCTAGGTCGCTGAACTCGAGGTTGACTCCAGTTTGATCCAAATTCGAGCCGGGGACGAGAGTCTTGATCTGGAAAGCTTGTGACATGTAAGTACTCGATGTTTGCATAGTAAATGTAATATACATACCTGTAATCAATTAACACTGTATGCAATCGAGCAAGGCTCGCAGACTTTGGGGCATAGAGACCGAGTTTCAAACATGCTTGGTGTAAGTCCTGCTTACGGCGCACGGTTGACCTACGGAGTTGCAGACATCAAGATTAACACTTTGAAGAAGGCAGAGTAAATCACTTACAAATATTGTGTATAAGACTCGACACTCTCTGCCACAGCACCATCTTCATGTCTCAGTGGCAGACACAGCTCTCGAAACTGTCTGTTATTGCTAATCTCTGACATTTGATACAGTATTGAGGTTGTACTGCGTCAACTACAAGCAGAATTAGGGTGGGTTGCAAGGTGGTGGTGGAAAACGAAAGACCGGAAACGTATATTGACCAGAACGACTACATATATCTAATTACAATGGAGAGGTGGCCCTTGCACACAAAGCACTTTGCAGTGGCACGCGCCGCGTACGTGCGCGCACGCGTGCCACCGCGCTTTGAACTTGTTGCTTCGCTGCGTGCCCCAGGCGCGGTCACAAATCCAGGTGACGGCCCGCAATAAGAATGCAGGCGGTCACCAAAATGCTGTGACTGCCGTGTCCCAGAGTCGCATGGGGTCTCCATGTTCGATGAAAGTTCGATATCCAATGAAGGTGCTGCCACTGCCAGTGACCTTACCGGCATCTTCACGGCATCTGCCGTACCCCTGTCCCAGCTTGGTACGGCTGAAGCCCGCCGATTTTGATTTTCAATTTGTATATCACAGAACTATATATGAGTATGATCATGGGGAGTCCACGGCGAAGTGCAAGCGTTACCTCTACTTCAAAGTGTGATATTATTTCAGGTAAATTTCTCGACCTTCCTACTTATGAGTTTCTGACACGATATACTCAGTATACAATCAATCAACCAGTTAACATGAGCTGCTGCAAGAGTGCTCCGCAATCAGATAGTGCTCTCGCCGCGCAGGGCAATGCATCTCGCAATATCGTAGACGTTGTCAATTCTGCATATAGCAAAGTGGCAAAGACAGGGGTTGGGTCAAACTGTGAGTGATTCGATAGTTTACGCATATCCACATAAATTCAAGTAATATTGGTGTTGGAAAGATGCCCAGGCAGTCGCAACTGCCTTCGGATACACTGAGGAACAGCTTCTATCAGTACCTGAGGGATCTCATATGGGACTTAGCTGTGGAAACCCTGTCGCATCAGCTACTATAAAGAAGGTACAGTGCTAGCTCTGATTGACCTACAGGCCCGCAAATACCTGACATTTGTACTCAGGGCGAAGTTGTCGTTGACTTAGGATCGGGCGGCGGGATAGATGTTTTCCTGGCAGCTAAGTTAGTGGGCGAAACGGGGCAGGTTATTGGATTGGACATGTCGCAGGTGATTATACTTCTAGCTCTACGACAGCCGTTTTATACGAGTAGATACACTAATTATTTCCCAGAACATGATCGAACTGGCACGTAGAAATGCTGCAAAGAAAGGGATGAAACCGCCACACGTCTCTTTCGTCAGGGCATTGTTAACAGAGAGTCTACCCATCGAGTCAAACTCAGTGGATTGCATTCTTTCGAATTGCGTAATCAATCTTCTTCCTGAATCTGGCAAGGCGTCCGTGATGAAAGAGATGTATCGAATCTTGAAACCGGGTGGCAGGGCAGTCTTGGACGATGTACGTACCATACATTATTATTACACCGTAACGAAGATGCTGATGGATCACATAGATTATTGCTAAGAAGCCTCTACCCGACTTTATCAAAGATGATTTGAGCTCTTATGTGGCTTGCATTTCCGGAGCACTGCAGGTTGATGAATACAAAGATTTCCTGCAGAGCGCCGGGTTCAAGGGTAAGTAATGCTCGACTTGGTCGCGAGCGAAAAGCCCGGAATAATGAATAACTTGCAGAAACTCTTTTTGTGGACACAAAAAATGACCTTGATGTGTACTTTCAGGGAGGCGACACGGTGGGCTGTTGTGCAGCAGTACAGATCCCAGGACAGGACGCTAAAAAGCCAGATTATGATGTGAACGAGTGGGCCGGTACGTACCTCACATTCATCGATACGCAGTTTGACCTGCAAAAAACCCCAGCTTCTTATCAGATCTACGTCCTCAAAACTGTAGAAGAAGAAAGTGTACATGTTTCTCACGACGTCTTGTTGCGTTGGTGGGATGCTTACCCGGTCCCAACATCTACTCCTCCTAAGATCCCGCCCAGTGAAGTAGCAGGGCTGATACGCGACCATTGTAATTCAGACATCCAGTTGTATGTGGTTATTGACGTGAGGAGGGACGATCGTGCGGTAAGACTTTCTTTGTGAAATGGTTCAGCCCGAAGGATACTAAAAAGGATTAAAACAGGGCGGTCACGTACGGGGTAGTCATAGCTGGTTTGCACAGAGCTTCTTCGACGACTTGCATGCATTTTACGACAAGTTCAAAACCACACCTAAGGTCATTTTCTATTGTCAGAGTTCGAATGGGCGTGGTCCTCGAGCAGCTGCATGGTATGCGCTTTTCTTTGCATTTCTCCATCGTTTAGATATCTTGACTGTCCCGTTCAAAGGTACCAAGACTATCTCGACTTACATAAGGGAGAACACGCTTCTGCAGCTTTCGTTCTTGAAGGAGGAATAAAGAGCTGGATAGAGGCATTCAAAGGAGAAGATGATCTTGTAGACTTTGCTTAACGGGGCCTCCCTAAGGAAACCATGACTTCATAGCCATAGCTTCGCTGTACCGTATAGTTGATTGTTCATCTGTGTCCGATTTTGCATATCATCACATCGTTGGACCTGGTATTTCATGAGGGAGTCAGTAAGCTGTATTGATTTTTTGCCGCGACGTGGTTTGCGTAAAGCACATTTTGGATTATCCGGAGAAATGATAGTGGTACAAGATACAAAACAAAAACCAGACATACTCCCTGAGCATGTAAGGAAGGCGGTGTCAATATTGTGATCCTCGTTTCTGATTTCGAGTCTGCATCAACATCGAATCAAAGAATGTAGCCGGAAAAGGTCAAAACGATATAACGATGTTTCGAAGTCAGAGTCACCATGAAACATGCTTTGAAGGTCTTCGGGCTCAACAAATAATTTTTTCACGTAGTGGTTGGTGACCTTCTCCTCGACTCAGCACGAAACGGGAGTATCCATAAATGAAAGTCAGCGTTTCTGCATAAACACATGAGTATATGCGCACAAAGACACGCATATATAGAATTTTTACGCACTTCATTCATCCAACGAACAAATTGTCATGCTATTACACCCTCTCCTCCCATCGCTCAAACTTGCCTTCCCGTAGGCTGTCGAGGTATTTGTCCTCTATTGTTTCGCACACCTTATCGAGCTCGCCTAGAGCATTAATGAGAGCATCTAGAGATGATTTGCCGTCTTTCCTCGTGTGTGAGCCAAAACGAAGCCAAGGCGAGGGAAACAAGGTCGTACCATACATCTGGATGCGGACGTTTATGGCGTTCTCTGAAGGGTGAGGAACGCTGGAGAGAAGTTAGCGCTCGGTAGGCAGGTGGACCAGATGGACAATGAAAGGCATGTCATGGTAGGACGCTGGAAACGTTACGCGACTCCGGTCCGTGAAAGATGAGACCACGATTGAAATATATGATATATTCACCTGTAACCACAGAATTCGACTTCAGGGCTTTCATTTTGTCCATCAGCATTCTGAGGAACGTAAGTGATACCGATATCACGTACTTCTTCATGAGCATCCACCGTAGCGAATTCCCAATCGTATGTGATTCGTCGAAGATCTGGTACGTCGCCGTAGATAGATCAGGGGAACTACGGAGCTTAATAACCTGTTAGTTAAACTGCCAGTGCGTCCCCAACTTCAGGCGGTTTGATGCGAATGGGATGAGTGCGCACCAGTTTAATTTTCTCGACTGCTTCTGCCATTTCTGATTATTATTGATAGAACAATAGGGTATACAATAAATCGAAGCGTGCACGAAGGGGGTCAAAGTCTAAAGAGGTCGAATAGAAAGGCGTCTTAATGCTTGCTCAATGCGGAAGGGAAATTTCAGTGATATCACGTGTCTGTTTTGATGACATTATCAACATTGTCCGGAACAGCCACGTGAGTCTATTTGTTCCGGGAATTACGGTGCCGGGTAGACTCGCTAGCCAGTCACGCTCGCAAGCTCTAGTCACAAACGTGTGACAAGAAAAGCATGACATGACACGAGCGAGCTTGCGAGCGGACTGGGCGGTCTCGTCGCCCTTTTGGCGTGCGAGATTTTCCCCCGCCATCCTGAGGTGGGTACTTCGACAAAAAATGGCCACAATGTCAAAAAAAAGTTACAAAATTGAGTATATGTTTTCGTCTCCATTTTTAATTTTAAGGCGAAAAGTATATACAACTTTTTTTCGACATTTTTGAGTTGGACTTCGTCGTCGTCGTTCAGAGGTCCGTGCACAGTGAAGCTTGTTGGTGAAAGCAATTTTTAAGTCTTACAACTGCTCATATGCTAACTTTGCATTGTAGACAGTATTCAGATGTCAATAGCTTTCTGTAGATATGCTGGTTTTCATGATTGACAACCATCTTGGGCTCAAGCTCACTGTTGATCGGTGTGCACAGACCTCTAAACAACGACGGCGAAGTCCAACTGAAACTTTTCAAAAAAAAAGTTGTATATACTTTTCGACTTAAAATTAAAAATGGAGACGAAAACATATACTCAATTTTGTAACTTATTTTTGATATTGTGGCCATTTTTTGTCGAAGTACCCACCTCAGGATGGCGGGGGAAAATCTCGCACGCCAAAAGGGCGACGAGTACGCCCAGCCGGTTCTTCGAACCTGCTTGCAGCGGTCACGCGCTTGCAGACGTTATGTAATACGTGAGAGTTCGAGACCGGCTGGGGACGAGCCTAGGTGCCGGGGTGAACTTGGGGTGAACACTATGCTAAAGTTGATCGACATTTATTCATCAACCTTTGATCGACTTGTCATCAATTAGCATTTGTAGACTGCCTACGGGAGACTAGGTGAACACTTTCCTTCGACGGTTTGTCACTGGTCACCGTCAGCCCGCCACCCAACCGCCACCTTGACCTTTAGTATTGCCATGTAAGTTTGGACATTGAGGACTAATAGTTTCACCCAGTACTTTCCAAAGCTCTAAATTCCGAGATCACTCATCTTGCACTCCGCGTTTGACTCAACTCTCGCCAGTAGATTCAAATACTACAATGGTCCAAAAAACGACCAACACCAAATCAAAATGCAGCTCCGTAATTACCTTTGCATACCAATGCGTATTCAGTTTATCATAATTGTCCCTCAGCTAGCATTCAGTTGTTTTTTCCCTTTTGACTCACGGGTCTTGTCACAATAGGATACTGAGCAGCAACTTAACTCTGTGCTGACAATGGTGAACTTCGTATAGTTAACTATGGGTCCGATCGTGTTTTCCCATGGACACCGGGGTGATGTGGGTCAGTTCTCAGTTGTAATATGCGTGTCGTGCGTCCGATAACATGCACTTCCGAAGTATTGCCTTATAATAATTTTAAAATAGGTATTTGACTTGGTATCTTTTAGCTTGTCGCTGCCATATTTCTTACCTATATTTTATAAAACTTTAATTTTCTTCCTTTAATAGCAACGTCGTCTTATGCATTGTGACATCCACCATAGGTGTGACATACTGTGACTATATTCCAATGAATACCGTAAACACCTACTGTTACTAAACTAGGCAACTCATTGTCTCCTTTCTCCTCGAGCACTTTGCATATATGCTAATTTACCATGAATATAGCCGTTTTAAGGATTTGAGGCAGCAAGCGCATGGGCATTGCAATTGGATAGCATACAAATTCAAAGTCCGTTCACCAAACAAAGCGCCAAACATCGCCGCATACGTTTGCCGTAAACAATTACCAAACAATTACACAACAATTACAATTGAATTACACGACAATTACTTCGTCCACGAAGTTTGCAAGTCCACTGTTCCTTGCTTCTCGTTCGGCTCTCAGGGCGGGCACTCCTGGGTTTTCTCATTGACGCTTGGGGCCTGCATTGACTGTCTATTTCTATAAAGAATGGAGCTCGCAAGGCGGTGCTGCATATCCCTTACTACCCCACCCCAGGCATCCCCGGTTCCGGCTACGTCTTTCTCCACATTATACCCCATACGCTTTCCTCTGCTTTTCTTCTTCATCACGCGGATTCTTATAACTATACATACCGAGGCTGGCCTTTACTTCTGATTCCTGGTGATCAACTTGTTTCTTGACCGACATACACGCATTCCTACCCCACCAAACCATTGCCCAAAATGCCTTCTAAAATTAACGACGCCTACAACTATTCTAACGCTGTCGAGCGCCCGACGTTACCGTCTATTCATGCGCTAGCTCTGCCTATGCCCGGTCCTTTTAAGCGGGATAATGTACAGTATTCGAGTAAAGATAATTTAACGGTGCGTATCTCTGTCAGTCTCGAATCAAGTTTGCATGCTGACTATGGGCTCAGTACGCAAGACACGCTCACGGACGCAATGTGTCGACTTCTTCGTCAGTCACAAGCGCCTCGCGCTCCTCTGTATCACCTCCTCCTCAAGACCTTTCAGTAACATGTCGCGGATCACCATCTTCTTCGCAAATGCCCCGAACGACCTCTACAAAATTCAGGCTCGTGCCCTGCCCAATGGAACAGGCCGACGCCCTCATCTACGTCCCCGCTCCCGGAACATACGTCCGCACCCCGACCAACTTCGCCGCGCGGACAGGAACAGGCCAGGGCATCCTCCTGGTCGGACGCGATGTGCAGCAGCTGCGGCGCTGCCCGCCACGCGCACTGACAAAGGGCGCCAGAGTGCATCCCTACCGTATTTTGAAGGGAGCGGAGAACTGCACCCCGCCGGAGAGGAGGATGTCAGTTGTCTCGTATTCCACGACGACGACGAATGCCGCCTCAGGAAATCTGCCTGGCCATGTATACGAACACTGAACCTTGACGATTGTCTTGTTTCTCATAATACCCTGTATCCATGATATCCCCGCGTTATCTTTTGATTCCGCTGTAGCATACTTACTTGACCTGGGGTGCACTACAATACCCCGGGATACATACGACTTGACATGATGTACTATAACACATTATACATTGACTGACTAAACTGTAAAAATACAGTGCCATTTTGGGAGCATAATGCGCCAGGAATGAATCATCTCGCATTCAACACTTCCGACATTGTTTGCTGTCCATTCGGGGACACGGAGGCATTGCGGACCTACCACTGCTGTAAAATGTCGACGAACAATGTACAGTAGATTTTGGTTCCAGTACTCACACGCTGCCACTATGTAAAAGTAATATGTAATGACTCCAAGTTGATGATGGAGCAGCTCCTGTATCCCTGCTGCATTTGGGGTCATGGGGCTGGACTGATTGAGTGATCTGATCGACACCTTCTCAGTTTTGGCTCCGACACCACTCTCTTTCAAACCACCACCCTCTGCTTCTCGTCGTCGGTTTCTTCTACAAACAATCTGACTACACACCATGCCCATGGACACGACAACGAGGAGCATGAATCAAGTTATTCCCGGACTCTGGATCGGCGACCTCCGGAGCGCACTCAACACGCAGGACCTGAAAGCGAATGGCATATACAGCGTGTTATCTGCGATGCGGGGAAGGTTGACTATACACGAGGTGCATACTTATATTCTACACTAACGACAACGTGCTCAGGGGCAATGTACTAAACACGACAGACATTTATTCGACATCAAATCCTGGTAGACGACACGGACGACACTGACATCCTCACCCACTTCCTACCTGCAATCCATTTCATACAGGCCGAGTTAGATAAGGGACGGGGAGTGCTTGTGCATTGCCAGGCGGGCGTCAGTGCGTCAGTTTTCAGTTACTTCGGTGTAAGCATGCTGACCGATGATTTCGTTTGTGCTTCTACAGGCCGGAGCTCCACAATCGTTGCTGCATACTTGATGTACAGTAGGAACATCGAACCCGAAGCTGCGCTTGATCTGATAAGACGAGCGAGGCCGTATATCGAGTGCGTCATACATTCTTCGGACAATGGGGAGCAGAACTGATGTATATGTACACCAATAGTCCTAACCAGGGCTTCTTGCGGCAGCTCGAACTTTTCCATACATCCAAATACAAGATTTCACGGAAGGAAAAGGCAATACGCATGTTCTACATGGATCGGACGACGGGGGAGGTTATGAGTAAGTGGCATTAAAAGAGATTAGATTAGATCTTGACGACTTCATTTTTAACCACGACCTTACTGGTATACGAATATCGCTCTGCTCCAGACGGCGACGGCTCTCCACCAGAAACAGATATGTTTGCACGGTATCCGCGCTCACCCTCCGATTCGGTTCCTAGTACGCCAGCCCCGATACCCCGCAGACGGATACGGTGCAAAAAGTGCAGGTCAGCATGATTTCTTTGCAATACTATTCAATTTATTCTCATACGTCTTTACCACAGACAAGAGCTTGCGACCCGTGAACATATGCTGGACCACGGTCAGCTTGGACCCGCTACGCCTGCGGTAGGCAACACCCCCGCAAGCTCCCGTCGCCCATCAACATCTACCCCGGCCGGGACACTGTCGCGGTCGCATAGTGGCTCGGCTGCGGACTATGCAGCACGAAGATCAGGGAGGCAGCCTTCACTTAGCACCGTGCTTGGCGAATCCGTCACCATGACGGCCATCGACGAGAACCCGTCAGGTGGCGGGAGCGTACATCCTCCAGCCCCCAAGTCACGTACGTCAAGTACGAGTGCAACATCATCTATCCCCGAAGCAGATGTGCTCAGGACGTTCCGAGGAAGTTCAGCGACGACTACAATGGGCCGACCGGACTCGTTCTCGGCACTGGAAGATGACGATGAGGACTTAAGCTCTGGGCCCCCACGGCATATTGATCTCAGTGGTGTGACGCCGAACGACATTGCGGTCCGCGCAGCCCAGCTTGTAGGACACTCACTGTCAGATGCTGTGCTTTCTACGCCTGTACAGGGAGCCCCGGGGACAGGGACTGGACTAGTCCCTGGCTCTGGGGAGGAGAAGAGGGAGGAGTACTTTGTCGCATCTAGCGACGGAGCAATCAGTTCTTCGAACGTGGCTACACCAAGTGTGGGTACCAGGATAACTGGCAACGCGGGAGGGGAGGCACCGCCTTCGGACGAGCAGGTGACGCAACTGATGAGCGCGGGGGATGTGGCGGGACAATTGCTCGCGAGCACCAAGCTCGCTGCGCTGCGATCCCCCGGCCCAGGTCTGTTTCGTTCTTCGCCAGCGGGAAACGGAGTTGCAGGGAGCGCGCCTATTCTTGTAAACCCGAAATGTTCGGGGTACTTTGTCGAGCCTGTAAGTCCCTTACCTTTCGTCTGTCTGGTCGCGGTAGAATGAAACATAATTTTTACAGATGAAGTGGATGGATCACTTCCTCTCTGATGGAGCGCTGGCGGGGAAGATAATGTGTCCGAATAAAAAATGCGGGGCGAAGCTGGGGAACTATGATTGGGCAGGGCAGTGCTGTGGATGCAAGGAGTGGGTTACGCCCGTAAGTCGGTTGTTGAATTAATGTATTGCATTTTCACCAATTTACGCATAGGGGTTCTGCATAAACCGGTCAAAGGTTGACGAGGTGATTTGAGGATGAGCGTATAACTGGACTTTTGAACACACCTGCTGTTGTACATTTCACTTCACACGACGGGACCGCTTTGCGATAATGATAAGGGCCTATATCAAGTTTTTTGCTTGTCGTTGCCTTCTCGCTGGAGGGATTTCGCTTAGGGCATTTCGAACGTGAACTTTCTTGTGTCTGACGAGCGCACGCCCTTACTCCGGACACTCGCAAATCGAAGACACAACGAGAATATCTCCTCGCCAGTCACTCTTTCGACTATCTCCCACATCAAATCCTTTCTCCCACCCGCCCTCTCCTTCTAGGTTCTTCCAGCTATTTCCAGTAGAGCCGGGGTGAACGTCGTGAGTCACTGGTATTCACCTCGGCTCTGCGCCATGCGTCCGCACAGCGGCGTACGCCCTGCCGTGCATCCCCCAAACTCCACGAAATAGCTATATCATCGTAGATCTGCATTTGCTTCGCCTGCGTTTTTCCCGCCAACTGAAAGGTGAAGAATCCATGCTCGTCCCGTTTGATATCCCACTGGGTGTAGGGATAAGTACCAATCAGCTATGTATAGTTCAACCGAAGAAACTCACAATTGGAGTTGGATTGAGGACAAAAGGAAACGCGGTGACCACATCTATTGGAGTTCCCAAGTATACAGAGAGAAGTGCGTTGTTGATACCTAAATTGATAGATATTTTTGACCTAGAGAACTAGTTACTCTCTGGGGTGTGACCGAATATAGGTGGCTAGTCGCCCATGTACTCGGAAGCGCCAACAATATACCCGTCACAGACACGGCTATTGCATTCTCGGATTTTTTAACGCTGGTGTAATCTAATCCTAACTACTCATTTAAGCCGTAATTTCATCTTCGCTTAGATACTTGAAGGCTGTAGAACAGAGGCCATACATGTTGGACATCCTCATGGTGCTACGGCCACTCAGTTTAATTTCGTGCAAGGTACATATATTGGAACGAACTTTGTCCTTTCTCATTTACGTGCGTAATGTCAAGGCCAAATATTTCGGCTCCTACGTAAATGATGACATTCATGGACAGAGAGAATTATGACGCACCAGCTGACCATAGCAACTGACAATTAATAATGAAGTGTCCAATTAATCATCACCGTTGTTCAGTGTGTAATACAGTCGACTCCCTCATAACCCATACCTCCCATAACCCATAACCTCACATAACCCATAGAAATTTCTGTCGACCGAGTTGGCTTGCGGGGATTTACAACCCATAACCCATAGGGTTTGGCGGTCATGTATGGGTTATGCTACTAGGAAATATTGAGGAAAATGAGGTCCTGGAGGCGATGATGGAAATTTATTTGCCATTCCATATATAGCTAAGGGTGGATGAGACAGCTCCCGATGTTGTCCTTTCTCGTAGTTTCACTGGAAACAGGTTCCAGTGTACTCCCGAGGAGGAAGTTAACTGAGTCGTGACTGGATCCAAGCTATCATGCTGCGCAAGAGATCCCTGCACGAGCTCCAGGGAAAAACGTCCGAATTGACCCCTCCCCACATCAACTGCCGGGTGCTGTACGCTGCATGCAATGTTTATGTACCGAACTGAGAGTCTGAGACAACAGACAAAGATGATCTTGAGGCCTGAGGGCTGCTCCGGCATTAAGGCATGTTCCTGTGCCTGCTGTGGTCATGAAATAGCCCAAATGAGAATGCCAGTTCTGGAGGTCGTCGATGCGCCCAAACCCTTTGACTCCTTTCACGGTAACTACAACCGCATCCGAATGCGAAGCCCTCACCGCCGACTTCCCGTGCCCTCCCGGTACGCCGACGCGCCACCCAAGTCGTAGCCGCACTGAAATACTCACGGATCCCCAATAGTTGGATTCAATGAGAATTGAACTTTGGACGTGCCCGAATCAAAAGGCAGGTGATTCTGTATCGACGAGAGGTGCCTCTCCGCCACGCTGCTCAGAAAAGCTGTGGCACAGGGCATTTGTACCCACATCCCTCGGCCCACCGTCTTTGATGCATTTCTTTATTCATACTAATGTTAAAAATATGAGCACTAGGGCCGAATCGGTTTAAATTCACATACAGGTCTTATGGGAATCAGAAATAAACCCGCAGAGGCTTGTACTGTAAAGTACACCACACAGGGAGTCCACGACCGTGAATCACTTAAATTTTTAAAAGGGTGAGCACGCCTTGTCCGGTAATCAGTTTGACATTGACATCCGCGAATCCACATACAGGTCTAATGGGAATCAGAAATATGCCCGCAGAGACTTGTACTGTAAAGCACACCACACGGGGACAGTCAGACTAAAGAACCGTTTATGCGAAGTCAAGAGACCTGCCTTGAATACGACTTATGGTCATTTATGGAAAGTCCGAAGCGTTTTTCATAGGGTTGCCAGCAGTTTGCATTGGCACGCGAGCCAATGATCTTAGAGCATCAGCCAATGCTAGAGCCAGTACTACTATTTTTGTGCACACAGTAGTGGTAACTAGCACAAAGTACGTGTGCACGCCTTGTGCTTATTAGAACGTGGTAATGTGCACATTGTCTGCTAAGCACTTTCCGTGGGTTTGGGATGTCCCGGCAGAGGCGGCATCATTCAGTTAAAGGACAGATACGGCTCAGTTGCGGCTGGGCTGCGGCATAAATCTGGCAATGAATGATAATGCTGTGCAATATGTTGTGCGTGATTCCCAAAAGCATCATGTAGCGTTTTTGGTCTTGTAAACATTATTATTGACTCTATACATAAACACGCACCAATGATATAATTATACCGTTCATCAGCTTAGTATTGTCTGACTCCGTTCAAATCTGCCAAATCATATTAAACACACTGTTATAGGCCAGTATTTGACGTCTACGCAGACAGTCAAGATTCTTATGCTTACACGTCTTCGTAGGATCTGACTTCTACAAAGGGCTTGCAATTTTAATTTCACTGGCCTGTATGGAGGCACAGAACACCAGCGCATATTGATGGCTTTACTGTACACTATCCAGTGTCTTCCGCACGTATCAGATGTGTAACACTTCGTCCCATGCACAACCCTTTGGCTTGCCGCTCTCGGAAGCGGTCGTGCTTTAGTCAAACACTTCGTCCGCAAGTCATAAGTGTAGAGTGCACACAGTCACGTTCCTGAAATGTGCAGTTGTCAGTTGTAACTTCTCACGATGTGCTTGGATACTCACTATGGTACGTTGTCAAGATGTAATCTGCTACATAACCATTGTCACAATCAAGCAGGGATAGATATTGAATTAGATGCAATAGCGTAATGTTGAACTACACATATAATAGTAGGAACGCAAGGAGAAATGACGCAGTTGAATGGGTTCTAACTAAGAAAAGATACGTAAATATGCCACGAGGCACGGGAAGAGCAATAGCATGTTGAATGCCGTTTGAAACGCGTACTATGTTAAGATGATCTACCATTAAGACACTGGGTATCTGATTTCTCTAAGCTAGCTGCGCTTGGCCCGAGAACGGAGAGTGCGCCAGCAGTAATATCAATGTTAGCTAAAGGTCTCTGCGCCTTTATCGGACCATCATCATTATCAGAGTCATTGACTTCGATGTACTCCCATCCCCTCCCACGCTTCTTGGTGAGGTTAAGTTCCCGTGTCTGCTTGCGCTTTTCAGCAATTGTTAACTCATGTTCAACCACACCCGGCCCGTCGCCTTCGGCAGGTTCTACCACTGTGTTCGATGGGCCAGACGGGGGAGCATTGCTTGGGCTAGGCTGCAGGGTATAGTCGGATATTAATGATGCAAGAAGGGCGGTTGTCTTTGTGAATTGACTGGGCTGAGGCGCAGAAGGGACACGGGTAACGGCGGGTTGCAGCTGGACATCTCGGGAAAGCATAGCCGATCCGGAAGAGCTATTGCCAAAGGGCAATGTAGTCCGTGGTGCAGAGATATCACTGATGGTGTCTTCTTCCATAGCCACTGGAGATGCATGTGGAGTTGGAGCAGCAAGACTGTCGACATCGGCGTTGTCGACACTACCAGTAGCATTGCCAGGTGCAGCACCAGCAGAGGAAGACGGGTGATGATTGGCTTCATACGACATGTTGAGAAGGTGAGGATCAATTTCACAGTCAGCAATAGTGCTTGCCCTACTTCGCTCAGACTCTGTTGAAGGCTTGTCAGCTGGTGTGGGAAAGTCTCGAGGAATGTACACTGGGGTATCACTCTGAATTATATCAATGGTATCAGTGATAACCATGCACATGTTATGAGAAACTTACCGTGATCTGGTGACTAGCAGATGTTGCAGTCGATGACTTGTCACTGTCCAAAGTTCCTGACCGACTAATAATGACATGCTCCAAATTCTTATGCGGCTCATTGCGAGTCTGTACATCGGAGTCCTCGGAAGATTCATCACTAGAGTCACAATGGCTACTGTTCTCATTAACCGAACCTTGGCTGTTCTCTGTTGAGTGCGGCAGAGCCTCGGTGAGTTCCTGGTTCGTCTCTGGTTCATCCAGATCAGAGCTCTCAGAGCCGTCTTCAGAATCTGAGCACATATGCAAAGGTCCATCTGGTAATCTTCTTAATTGGCGGATATGTGCAGCTATAATATATATATCAGCCCATAAACCATGCAGTAGGCTAGTATGACATACGATAACAGTCCATTAAGTGCTTCAGAACGGAGCAGCAACACCGGGCTGAAATGCGGGATACGAGTCTTTGAATGTGTTTCCGGCAATTGATTTCAGGCCAAAGTAATAGCTTGATAGAGGTAAATACACTTCACAGAGCGTGAAAAGGATAATAACACACTTTTGCATATATATGTCACCTTTGGACGACGGATTCGGACCACCAGTGAGTAGATGGAAAGTCCATCCTGTTTTCTTTGACACAAAATCGCCGAATTCCTGCATAATAGCAGGAAGACGTCGAATCCAGCTATTGAAGTCAAGGTTAGATCAGGTCAAACATAGAAGGATTAGTCACTCACTAGTTGAACTCCTCAGGTGTCTTTGACTCTACACGGGAGTTTAATGAGTTATCTGCTCTCGCTCTGACCCTAGCTTCCCGTGTTGTCTTCCAGATACGCAGCTTTTCCGCAATGAGGTTCATTGTCTCAGGAGGCTCCTCTGATAGCATAAGCGAGAGAGTCTGACGTCTAATGCGAAAGCGATCTGCAGGTACAAACTGGTGCTCTGGATTCACGCGCTTGAACTGATTGATAGCTTTCATGATGGCATCAGAAGTCTTGGAGGGGTACAAGCGCTGGTATATATCTATTTTGTGAGGTGCGCGGGTGCCCTTTTCGGTGATACGTAGACCTGATTCAGTTGTGGGCGTAATAAAACTCTTCAAAATGGCATCCGCGAGGCCATCACTTTTGGTAGGGCGATGTGGACGTGAATGCCACTCAAACCAGTGTTGAATTTGCTAGATGATCTAAGTAAACAAAACATAAAGAGTGGATAAAGAACATACCATTTTGCGCTGGTTAATAGCCTCAGCCTTTTGCTGCATGCTCTCAGCATCGACAAGCTCGGTGTCCAAAGGCGACTCAGGAAATTGCGTGAACCACTCATCAAAAATGCTAAGTAGGAAGCGTCGACCAGTCTCTTCGCCACGTAAAGCAGACAAGTAGTCAGGAAGTTTTTGCTCGAGCCAGGCTTTCTGCGTAGTGTCTGTCCACGAGCGTCCCATGATGTGAAATGTGTTGCTGAAATTTACCACAAGTGCGTACTTAAACATTATGCACAGTGCTAGCGTTGTGCACACTATCCCCAATAGTTATGCATGCACATGTATCTGCATGGCAACTCATTCATAAAATCTCGGAAGTTTCACGGTATCAATATGGATGTGGCAAATGCAAGACAAATGCGGAACCAGAGGAAGAAATCGGAGTATATATTCCTGTGTCCCCCCACGAATCAGGGCTCCAAATATACATCCCCAAAACATGTCGTCCATTCCTGGTCCTCCCTATGATATGGAAGGCGCAGTGACTGCTATGCGCGAGATTGTCCATACAATGGAGGGAACCCACAAAGGTATGTCATATACTTGTGTTTGACCGGTGCTGTTTAACTAAAACAACACTACATTAAGCTGTGTGTCAAATGGCATTCGGTATGTGTCGAACTGCCGAGTAACATCGAGTACTGACTGTCAGGCAGCGCCGGCTTAGGGGACCTTGATGCTTTGCTCGATGGCCACTCTGGGACTCGTGATTTCGTTTCACCAAGTGAGCGCTGGTACGTCCAGTTTGCAGGGCCTCAACCCGGATACTATCAGGGCCTGTATGTATATTTCTTTGCACTTGAGATTTTGTCAATAATCTCTTTACACAGGAAGAATGTACCGAACCGTTTAGGGTCGAAAGTCAGCATCATACGCTACAAGTCAAAGAAATCCGCAGTTCAGGCATTCACCAATGCATTGAAATCTGGGAAGGTTCTTCTTATCACTAACGGAACAGAAAGGGTTATGAATGAGAACGAGTTCATGAACTAGCTGTACTCTATATATCTATTTGCTGCTATTACTACTCTACCTTGCCTTGGAATGCCCGCGATGCAGAGTATAAACTAGATCCTCGTTGACAATGTTATTCTCAGTAATAAAGCCTATAACTCCAAGCGCACGTGAAAGTATCTCTCTTAAGGTTGAGAGTCTGTGATAATCGTCGCCACTTGCATCACTGATTGCACTTGACAAGAAAATCTCTAGGTCTTCTCCATTCTCTTCGAGCATTCTCCAGGTATTGGTATTAATTCCCGCCTTGAACATCCCAACTCTGCCTTTTGAGTGTGTGTCGCTTTTGTGCCACTGACTTAGCCATTGATTAACTTGTGATTCCAGCTCGCAGACGTCACTGGATGGTGTAGACGTTCCAGTACAAGGGCAGGCAAGTATTTGCTTCACCGGTGATGTGCTTTCAGTATTTGTCAATGTATCATGATGGTCCTTAGTGCTTTCAAGTCTGTCTTAGAGCAGTTAATCGATGTGTATGCATGTAAGCCTGTAATCATACTTGCCCTTTCTGCTGGCGCTTCAGCTTATTTCGTATTGCATTCTTCTCACTTACAATTTTTCGGTGTCTGAATACCTAGTTTAGATATATATTATGGATGTAAGAAAAGTAACTATAAACTTACTTCTGATAGTATCGTTGATCTTTAGTGAGACCATCGCTGCCAATTTTCGATGAAGACTTGGCAGACATAACAGAAGATAAGTATCACGGTGCAAGTTCAACAAATAGCCTGTCTTTTATACAAAATCCGACTGTCTGATATGCAGAAGTTCATGTATCCGTCTACAACTTGGTACATTAACAATTATATGTCTGGAACACATCTGAAATGTGCTACGCCCATACATGTGCGACCTGTCTGCGACACATGCCCCCTACTCATATGCTCATAGGCACACATCTGACATACATGCCCAATGCATATGCTCTATGCACCAACTTCTATATGTGTGCGATCTGTTTGCGACACATGCGCGTACGGCCCACGCGCATAGCCTTGTACATGCTCCATATGTGTGCGACTTATTTGCAACACACAGTATGCACGTGCAGCCCCTACATTTGCAATCCATATGGAACGGGTATCTGACCTGAAACACACACAATCTATATGTGCGCAGCCCCTTTGCAACGGTCAGTGTATGTGATGATATGCAACTCATACATGTGCATCCAGTATATGCAGATCAAGCATGCAGCTCATCTGAAACTTGGGACATGTGCAAACAATATCCGTACACATCCTGATATTTTTTATGAAACACTAACTGGAATGTTGTCTAGGTAATCATGCTCAAAGAACAATTTATAAGTCTAACAAGCACATACTTGTTCTATAAAGCAGTTCTTCCAACCAACGCCAACCAACTTCTTAGCCATGCATACAAATCGCAAACGCCAGAGGAGGCGCCATTCTTTTAATGGAATGATGATCCCGGTGATGAGTTCTGTTGACTCCTCCTCCTCTGGGACATTTGAAACACCTTTTCTGTCAACAGACTTTAATATTAATGCTGATGGAAATATGCAGTACCACTCAGGGAGGGTTACCGTTCAACATTCGGAAGAAGCGGCCCAAGATATGTATCTCCATGGGTATGACACAAGCGAGCCTGTCGACGTTAATATTGCTCCAATTCTTGACAATGATAACGAAGACGCAATTGATCCAAGCTACCTTGAATTCCTTGACGAGAAATATGTCAGGGCCCCACGCAAGATATATAATGGGGTAAGTACAGAGAATCTCAGTATGAATAAGTAACTAATAGAAAAAGGACTATGCCATGCATCAGTGGCGACAGCAACGTGAACACTTCCTAGCCGAGTTCCTTCGTATGGAAGCACTAGGTTCGAATAGCAGATTCTGTCAGATATGCAAAGCCAAGACAGAATCTGTATACCGGTGTATTGATTGCATTGGAAACATTCCACACTGCACATCATGTCTTTTGAAGGGACATGCTCATAATGGATTGCACAATATTGAAGTAAGCCGCTGTACTTTTGTATGAGTACTTAAGGTGTTAATGTCGCCATTTTTAGGTTTGGAAAGACAATGGGTATTGGGCAAAATCATCATTGCACTCCCTTGGGTTTCGCTTCCAGTTAGGCCATCAGCACGGAGAAACATGCTTTATTCCTATCCCATCTTCTCATCAATCATTCACTGTCATTGACGTAAATGGTGTACACAAGGTTGCACTTGACTACTGTGGATGTGGTACAGTACCTCTGCCGCATTTTGTTCAACTCCTTCGGTTTGGATGGTATCCATCAACAGTCGGCTTTCCCCGGTCTGGTGCTACACTCCGTGTACTCAAGATGTTTCAATTACTTTCTTTTGAGTCAAAGTCGTCAGCATTTGAGTTTTACCAAACATTGTCTCGCCTTTCTGACAATACAGGAACACAACCACCACCTGTAAGCTATACTTTAATTTTACAGTTATAGTACAATATCATGGTTAAAATTATCAGGATCGATACAGGTCATTTATGCGTATGGTGCGCCAATACCGACATCTCAAAATGTTAAAGCGCTCCAAACGGGGAAATTCTCCGTCTGGTGCACATGGAACTTTATCTGGCCAATGTGGTGTGCTTTGTCCAGCGTGCCCACGTCCAGGTGTGAATCTTCCAGATGATTGGCACAGTGCTCCCCAAAATAAACGGTCACCCCAATTTTTGTATGGTTACATATGGAAACTAATACCCAAATAGATATCTATACACATTGTTTCTTTGCATTGATGCCAACTTCCGTCTGAAGCGGAAGCTTATCAGTAGTAGGAGCTCAGATCCTGCATTAGGCAATGGCTTGGCTTATTTTGTTGAGTCAACGGACTATGAACACTTTCTTGATCAATTTGGCAAGCTCATTATACAAGAGGTGTGTTTACACAGTTTCTTCTAAATAAATATAACTAAGTATCTCGCATGTATAGGCGAGCACATGCTCAAACCACAATGCTGTTAATCGTGAAAAGGGGAAAGATGGCTTATCAGCATCGGGTGTTGGTGCTATTGATTGTGCTAGACATGACATGAAACGGCCGATGTCAGTTGGTGATCTGCAAAAAGGCGAAAGGTAAGCACGGCTCTCCGTAAACTAAAAATAAACAAGCTGACATTATCGCTAGATATATCAATATGGATTACCTGTTCTGCTCAAGTGTCTCAAGTGAGACTGTTGTCGAACTCGTGATCTCGTATGATATTGCATGTCAGTGGGGAATCAACTTATGGAAACGCCTAAGTATGTATCCCTCAAGGATGCATGTCAATCATGATGGCCTGGCATCGTACCGGTTTCTTGTACCAAAATTTCATTTGCCTGCACATATCCAAAAATGTCAGACCAGGTTTTCATTTAACTTCAACTCGAAGGTTGGGCGTACTGATGGTGAGGCTATTGAATGAGGATGGGCATTTATAAATCCTATTGCATCAAGCACGCGCGAAATGGGACCTGGTGCCAGACAGGACACTTTAGATGATCATTTTGGCGACTACAACTGGCGTAAAATCTGTTCTATTGGTACGCACTTTCTATTTGGTAAATAAAACCATGTCTAACGTAATATGACCATTGAACACCAGCTATATTACTCTTAAAGCGTCTCACAGTTGCTGTTCCAGAGGCAGCAGATCACAAAGGTCGTCATGACGCTCTTACAAATAGTATGAGCCCAAGTGACGTTGACAAATGGACAAAGGAACTGGAAGCTTGGGAAAAAGATACCACCCTCGCAAATCCTTTTGAAACTCGCACAAAGAGTAAGTTTAATTAACCATCCATGTCGTGCATCTAATGAGGAACACTAGAATTATCGCAGCAGGCAGTGCGAGGCAAACTAGCTGATGAAGAACGCCTTCAGGGACCTACTGCCTTTCTGATGCACGAAGAAGTCTCGGCTAGTCATCTCATCTCAATGGGTATAGATTTGGAGGAAAATCAGTATGTGCTGCATCCTATGATTTTACTGGTACTCATTTAACAATGTGATAGGCGACAGCTGGCTTCATCCCTCTTAACAATTGGGCCCCATTCAACAGAGCGCCAAAAGACTCAGTTAAAGATTCGTTCAAGTATTCTATGTCGCAGAATTACCACATGGATCAATATCCAGCAGCTTTATATGCCGTTTCTTACGCTAATTAGAAACCAAGAAAGCAATTTAGGAAATGTTATAGCTGAGATACCACCTTACTGTATCTCATTGATGCTTCCATCATCCATTTCCTCAAATCTCCCTTGCGACTCTCGGTTAGTTATCATCGAATGGAGGCTCCGCTGTGCACAAGCATGGGACGCACTGGATGATCTTCGTGAAGGGCTACGTTTACGGTCTCACATACTAATCGATAAACAGCTTTCAAAACGGGGACAAATTGCTCATACCAGAGCAAATGAGCGCATAACTCAAGCACATCTCAAAGTCTCATCTATAGCTAACCGATATAGAGCGGCGCGCAGTGCTATCCTGAAGTTAGCATTGCACCCATCGACAACAGGTACCATTGATGTGGATGCATCATTTCCTGATCTGAAAGAGACAGATATCCGTGGACTACCAGCAGGAGAGGATGACTCTGTTAGAGCAAGGAAAAAAAAGCGTCGTGTTCCTGGCCGGCAAGGTGAAACACTTGCATCGGAGGGTCATAATAGACTGTCATGGATTTGGACCCATGTCAGCATTGGTGATCAGATACAGAATGACTCCGCCCTTCATGACGGTAAGTGACTCATTGAATTTCCAGAGTTTTTATTCACATAATGTCAACGGTCGACTAGCTCTACGTATTGAATGGTGTAAGAGCAAGGCACGACAGGACCGATGGGCGGAGGAAGTGCAATTACTACAAGAAGAAATGCGTCGCTTGAAAGCCACATTTGAATACCACTCGCAGCAGTGGCATGAATGCAGCGAAGATCTTGCCACGTGGTCACTCCCAGATGTTCCCTATGATCCAGTATTTGACGAGGGCCGCCGAGCTTCATCAGGTGGCTGGAAAAAATCGTATAATGTAGTATAACCCGTTATAATTGCTGTAATGTGGTAAAATTGATGTCATTTTGCTGAAATATTACTACATGCCTTATAATGACTTTGTCGTAGTACCTGTTGATTTTATAATTGGAGTAAATTGTTTGTAAGACTGATAGGTAGTTATATAACAGTGAATTCCTGTAGTTTAATTACATAATGCAGTCAATTTTATGTCCCCTTTCTTTAGGGATCCTTAAGATACTTGGCTATGAGGCCATTCTTTTTTTCCATGGGTTATATGTCTCTAATATTGTGACTATTGGTTATAGCTTTGCAAGCTATTATGCCCTGTTATGATTTAATCTTTTCTGTATAAAGGTTGTATATTGGACCCATGATGCTCAGAAATATAATGATACTTAGCTTCAATGACATAGTGTAGTTTAAATTGTTTGGACAACAATTTATAGTATTATGTACTTAGTTATCAAGCATGTAACTACTTTAGGTAACAATAAAAAACCATAGGACTAAGTCTAACAGCCACTTGTTTGTATTTGCTGTCAGATTGATTTACATTAGTAGGGTAGGATCACTTATATAGAGTCTTGTAATATTTGTTCTTCAAGCACACAGGTTTTATGTCTTCATATACTAGACAGCATAGCATAGTCTCTATCAGTTGTATTCCAGCTTGCATGTTTTTAAATCACATAGAATCTATGACAAGAACAAGCAGCTGTAATCTTGTAGTAAAAGACTATATAATTATTCACATCAAGTACAGTATAAGAAACTCATATTAGTGAATCACTGAATTATAGCTTATATCATATTCTTGTAGAAAGGATATAATCTCTAGAAAAACAGATATATCATTGTCATTGTCTAACAAATAAGTTGATTTGATAGTAAGCAACTGAAGGCCACATACCCACAGATTTAAACAGGGCTCCTACATGATAATATTAGGGTCCCACCAAGTAACAATATGACCACAAGATAGCTTATAGATTTACTTTACCTGTGTTCCCACAATTTACAATTAATAAAATATGCAAGCCCATATTATTCTCGTAATCCAAAATCAATGAAAATCAGTGTATAAATTATATTAAACTGATGCAAATTTGTTAAAAGTACTAGTAGTCTTCATCCTGATTAAGCAATATTTTCTGTGACTCGGTAGTGTCTGTAGACACAGATACATATTGAGGAAAAATCTTTCTTGAAACATTAAGATTTAGGCATTGCCAAAGTTTCTCAGAAACAAAATATGCTACTCACCTTTTCCACCACTGCAAAAGCTCATGTACACGTCGAGTTGAGGCTGCACTCCGACTTTCTTCAAAGTAGTCAACAATGAAATTATAAAAATCCACAAAACTAAAATTGTTATGATTATGTGTCCACTGAGATGCATCTGTGAGGTTAAACACAAGCTGCAGTAGTTTATTTAGTTTTAAAATTTACCGGACAGGAACACTTTAATAAAACTAACCATAACTGCCGCATATGCAATGGATCGACCTGTAACTATTCCATTCATTCCTAAGAGGGTGGATACTGAAGATTTTGTGGACTTGTTTGACTTTGTGGGACGTCGATTGGACTGATTGCTTGTTTCAAGGTCTACTTCTGCCACATTATCGGCTGATGATGGTGAAGTAAAAATAGCAGCATAGACCTATATTTTTACCATAAGTAAGAGTCTGGGCCTATTAAACAAAAATGACCTAACCTGGACTAGTAAATGGCTTCTAAGGAACCCTTCTTCAATGCGCTTGAGATTTGCAGGTGGCACTGAGTATAAGCATCTCAGATAATAATTGGTATTGATGGTAAACCCTTCTTTACTGGCCCGAATATTGGCTCTCACTCTGTCAATTAAATACATCAGTGTTTGTATATATATAAGTGAGTTTTAAAGTACTCGATATCATTCCAGTTAAAGGTAACAGGGCATAGAAGCCGTCCACATACGTCATGCTGAATTCCTCGGTTTGATCGATCATTTTTGAGAAGAAGAATGTCTGGTTTATACTGATGATTAAGGCGTGATGCAATCTCGGCCTTGATACGATTGACGTCATCACTACGAGCACTATTGGCACCATGTTGCAACTAAATTATAGTATTCTTATTAATAAAAGAACTCTTTCGGACATGGATAAAACAATCAAAGGTACATACTTCATTAATAAAGCAGAGGATGATCTCAACATCTTGCTCATCTTTAAGGATTTGTTTAAGTGACGGAACAAGATTCAGGATAATGGGCCAAGAAGCAGCCAATCGCTGTCGGCTATATGTGGGTTAGGAAGAAAGGTATTAATATGACCAATAATAAGAGTGAATATAAGGACGAATGTACAACCTTCGATCAAGTACAGACTCCTCCAGGCTTTCTGATTTTTGAGCATCAACTTCATCAAGTACGCTAGATATTCCATCAAATAATGTTGCTACACGACGTATCCCGCGTCCCAATGTCATTGTTGTCCTAGTAGCAATATTAATTTCAGACTAAATGAAACATAGAGTGTAAATTTCTGCGCACCGAACCTTCCTCGTGCGTTTGTTGCTAGAGCTTAGCTGCTGTGACATGGCAGCCAGCTGGCGCTTCAACGTCTTTATTTGGTTTGTTGGATCATCAGAGTTCGCTAAATCGCCGTCCGTAATAGTCGATGAGTTTTCAAGGGCATTATTCGGACTGGTTGGCAAAGTTTGTGGGTCAGATGTTTGGGTTGAACAACCAGAAAGTTGTCCGGCGGTGGCAGGATGGGACATTGTACAGTAACAAACGCCAAATGACCTAGGTGGGTTCTTATTACTAGTAGAGGGTGTCCTGGAAGCCCCGAATGCCCTTTATTTAGCAAGACATCGGGGATATCGTGTAGCTGCGGACTGCGACTATTTACTAGAGAATTTAAATGACTCAACTCCGGGTACTAAAAACAAGCTCATATATTCAAGTGTCAGATTACAAACCGCAGTCTGCAGGCGCATCAAGACCTTCTGCTGACCTCGCACTAAGAATGTCTAGTGGGTGTTCACTTTCTCCCGTTCTACGTGAATAACCTAAACTAGTAAGTGACTGCGAGCAAACCGCAACAGCTAGATGGCATACAGGGTCACTTCAGACTATACCATGCAACGTCCGAGCTCGTCAATGCTGCGAGGCTATTTCAACATATAGTATGAAGTGATTACCTTGAATATTGAGAAGGAAGGCCTGACAAATGGGGACGTCTTAGCGCCCTAGGAACCGCCGCTAATGGTTCGAATTCATATTTCAGAATAGGTGCAGGAGATGCTTGCGACGAATCGATAAGTTCATTGGTAGTAGACCAGCGGGGAACCGTACTAAAAGTCAGCTGCAGTCTGCAGGTCATATCCAAGTCGTTCCTGCATTGACATTTGTTGAAGTTAATGCAACTCTCAATATAAAATTGGCAAGCTACACTCCGTAGGTTCTGCACTCGCTTGAAAAGGTGATACTTCACTGTTCAGAGACCAGCTTCTAGATTGGGGACGCTACCAAACAAGGCTGTGATGAGGAACCTTGGGACGCCGAGTCGTTGAAAGATCTTCTTCGACCTGCGGTCATGCATGTAATACCCTGAAACCAGGAGTATTATTTCGAGCAAAAGCGATACTAATTGAAGTTGCAGAGGAATTATCCTGGAACCCAGAGATAATGACTCCATTCAAGTGGCGCTGTATAAGGAACCTGTATTCGGAGACTCGCAGTAATCCCATTTGCTTGAGCACTGAGTAGTCGTGAGTCTGTTCTTGCGTACGTCTAGAGGATATGGAAGAAAGTGCGTGAAGGCTCTGGGGGTCGTTTCTGAAAGGATGAAGGTTGGATGAAGACCTCAGCCGTGTGTAAACAATACATAATAATGCTAGCTCCCAGGGTAGCTACATATAGGGTCAACTGTTTGTTACCTACCTGGAATGGGCAAATCTGGCTTGTTCACCGAACACTGCGAGTTCACGAGCAAGTGCCACTACTTGATACCGTAATTAACATGCCGCAGATGTGGTATTACTCCTACTAAAACTGGAACCACGCAGTGAGTTCGACACTGAGAGATCAAATCAAGATTGAGTCAACGGATATGAGCAAAAACATGTAAATTTCTATGATAGACAAGGTAAGTGCGCTACTATAAGAGAATAATTGGAAGACATCGCAGACCCCAATGAGCGATTGGCAAAATATATATATATACAAGGATAGTACACTATTACTTTCCAACCGATACCAAGAACATACTACCTGCTTTTGTGGTATTTATGATTGAGCGCCGAAGGACAGAGTGCGATCTAATGGTTTTTCGCCATTCAGAAGCAGTTCGCGGCTTTGCAGTGCCTGATTCCAATTCCTTCAATCGGGCCAAATAGAAATTTTCAAGTCGATCGTTCCAGCCAGGAAAAGTTACGACTTCAGCCCATAGATTGGCCGTTGGCCACCATGACAAAACTGCTTGCTGAGTACCAAGCCCTATGTTCAAGTTACTATCCGAGTTTGGAATGAATTAAAGCTACTCACCTGTATATACCTTGTATACGCCGCAGATCATGTCTGTTTCTGACTCCTGCAATTTGTCATCCACCCACCGATTACAATCGCCAGGATTAAAAACTTGATGGTTGTTATCCACAGTTGCAGAAGCTGTAGGTCCCGCCAGGGCTTCGCTAAAGCTTACGTTCAGTTCTACTGATAACCGCCATAGAATCCCGCCTTCTTTGAGAGAGGCGCGACCAACTCTAGGATTGGAGATGAGGTTGGCACGTTCTTGTTTATAGAGTTCATAATCTCCTTTGCTGAATTGACTGGAAGATAGCCTGGTGCGAGGAATATAACACCGCAATGTTTCACTATCTGCCAACATGCGCTCTGACACCAATCTCAAGGTAAAAAATTGCACTCCCCTGTTCAGAAGTTCGAACGCAATTCGATATTCATTCCAATCTTCGTCCAAGCGTACAAGTAGCAATGCCAACATGGCACCTTTTACCGCTAACGACCACGGTGCAGTAGCACGGTTTCCAAGCTTTAAAATAAACAATTCTCCGGGTAACCTCTGAATTAAGTTTAAGCGCCACAACTTCTTGAGGGATCTCTGATTTGAGCATGATATATCGTACAGCTCGTTTCGAGGAGCTGAGTCTGGATCCAGTAAGAACTTAATAAAATCAATGGCAGCCTGACCAGTCGCAGACTGGAAGTAGCTATCAGGGATTGAAGGTGCCCCGCATATAGTTCGCACATTATTGATATCTTCCTTCTTGTCATATATGGGCAGACGCAGAGTAGACCAAGATGTAGGATATGTAAATCCATGCAGAAGATACAAGGTGTTTTCTGGGGAATACGTTTCAGGACCATATGTTTCTTCCTCGGGTAAATACCTTGACGTGTTTTGCATCGGTGGTAAAAGAGTGACAGAAGTATGCGACAATGTCAGTTGCTTGTGGGTGACGGTCTTGTCGACCTGCTGAAAAAGATTGGTAGAATGCGATGATGTTTCGTCATTACCGTAAATCTGATACATTGGTGCGGATGAGGCAGAGTTGGAGGTGCAAAACGGTGCACTAGTCGATCCCAGTTCACTTGGATCAACCCTATTCAAAGAGATTGAGTCGGTAATTGGATCAGGGATAGGTGGCATGGATATAAATTCATCTTCCCCGCTGCTCCAGTCATCCTCCTGTAATTCTTCAGGGGTCTTATACCCCATGGCTTCACAACAGTCCCACTCATTTGTAAGTTTATCGTAGTACTTCTGGGCAGCACCATACGAGTTCAGGATCTCCCAATGATCTCTTTTGTTAACGGCAACCCGCCTCCATACCCCATCCTCCTGTTCCCAGACAAAGACCCTTCTAGGCATTTTGATTGGTTTAGCACCGGATTGTTCCAGCTGTCGAGTCTGTCTCTTTTCTATAAATTCTTTCCAAGCAGGCATAACAACAGAAGATGATACTAAGCGGTTACTAGTGGCCGATGATGGCACTTTCACGAGATACGATTTTGCTGCCTGCAACAAGTGCGCAGGAGGCTTCCAATTATCCCAACGGTTTGAAGCAAGGCGGAGGTGATATTCTTCTCTTTCTCCCCAAGGGTACCAGATAGGAATATTCCATCGCACAAAAAAATCGATTGTGGGATGCTGAAATGTCTCACCCATGATTTTCATAAAAACGCCGGCTCTCGGATAGTACGGGGAAAAGAATGCCAGCTCTTGCCGAATACCAGCAGCAACATGAGGTTCATAAAAGCGAAGCAGGCCGTGAATCCATTGGGGTACCGGTGTGGTATCATTTTCACCGTCGCAAGTTTGAGCGACAGCGATCGCGAACGAGACCAGTCCCATCCATGCAACGAACCATTTTCGACAGCGCTTTTCTGCGGCTATGTATTGGCTTTTATAATTGTATCCGCCAATAAATGCAACAGTAGTCGGAATCACGATCTTCATCTCGGGAATACCGTATGCAGAGACAAAGTAGTTGAAGACATCTTGCATTGTCTTTTCGACTAATGACCAAGTGAGGGAATGAGAGGAATTGGGTTGATACTTCGACTTGCGCGTCTTTCCATTGACTGGATCAGATTGAAGTCGGTCAAATGGAACAATGTTGAAATTCGGCAGTTTGGGCACGAAAGGCAGATAGGCCATCTCTGGAACCCACCAGAGTGGTTGTTGTATCTCAGATGCGTCGTCTTCATTGGCAGTTCGTTGGAAAGGTTTACCCGGGTTGTTAGAAGGTAATTGGGGACTAAGTGAACTATTCGGTGAGTAAAATATGTCGTCTCCCAGGACAATCGCCCTTCCATGGCTAGTGTGAATCTCCTCTGGACGGTCCAGTCTCATTCGGATGGCCTTGTGATATTTGGAGGGAATGAAATCTAATGACATAGAGTCGACAGATGTTGCCATGTTTCTTCTCTATTCGAAGGGTGAAGGAGTCGGTGCTTGATGTACATGAACGATGTTGAATAACAGAAAGGAAAGTGACTTACAATGGGTGTTGGGATGCGCCTGGAACGATGTGGGACAGAGCAAAGTCTCAGTACTTTCGGCCGCTTCAAGGAGTTCGTAGTAGCGCTGCAGACAATACTGAGTTTTGACTATGCCTTGGAAACCCAGGACAACTTTTCAATTGAGCAATTTGTTGCGATATAATCTGGTAACCCAGGATCAATCACTCCACAGAGGTGTTGTGCTACTAAGATAAGTTGACGGGAAGTCGGCGGGAAGTCGGCGAGAAAGTCGGCGAGAACTTGGCGAGAACTTGTTGCTGGGCAAGACTGGGGCCCGATAAGACATATATGTCACGTGGATTGTTTAAATTTGTAACTTACTTAACTTGAATTGAAATCGAACGCCGTTGTAGACCTGGTTGTCTCTTGGTATTAGTGCTCTAGTCGGTCACAGATATGTATAGTATTAAATAAATAAATAAAACCAACAGTGAGATCCAAAACAAAAGGTTGACAAAACTCGAACAACTGAAGATACAAAACACGACATTGTACTGAAGGTAAGAGAACAATGAGAAACAACATACGAAGGGAAACACAAAGTCAGGACGAGCTGGATAGACTACTTTCCTCCACGACCACATCACTCCTCTCAAGGACAAGACGGGCATCAGAGTTTGCCCACGGCCTATATCTCGACTCGCATTCGATTTTTGATTGTTGAGCCTGGTGGGTATACATGAAAGAGGGTGGGAAACGGGTGGAACCAGGAAGGCGATTATCAAGACCAAAAAGGTTGATGCGGCGATCGTCAGACTTCTTGCACTCGGTTTTCAAGCAATCCAGTCTTGTGTCGATATCTTGTAGAGTTACGACATCCTCTTGATACATACGAATAAGTGGGACAACTTTTCGCATCCAGTAGTCAAGATCAAGCATTACAGCAGATTGACGAAGGGCCATTGCGTTTCTGGCATCTGAAATGGTGACAAAAAAGTCTTCCAAGGTTGACAGGGGACATTGAGCAAGATAATCTCGGAACTAGTGTATTGAAATAGTTAGGTTTTATATCACCCGAAAATGAGGACAAAGCTTACAGTCGCTAAATCAGATACATGATGTGCTTGTACAAATGTATAATATGCTGAGATTGCCGCTTTGACGTCGTTCAAGAGTTCTGGGGTAAGACACAGAGGATTATCATCGTCGTCATCTTCCCCACTAAGATGGTTGTGGCCCTCGTCCTGTTCATGATTATGAAGGAAAAGACGTCAGATTAAAGTATCTGAATTGAACTCGGACTCGTACACGTGGCTTAGCTTGTGGCTGTAGTTCACCGCTGTAAGCCGTAGGGGATCCAGAGAGCCAGACACCCTCATCTTCAATATTGCCATTCGAAATACTTGACGACCATGCATAAATACGATCTGTAGCATCAAGCGTCGGGGAGGCAGGTAAAGCAGGATCAAAAGGCAACAACAACTCGCTGAAGTCCTTTGCCAGGACTGAGGATTCCGAAGAAACAAGAGTGAGATTATTAGCATCGAGAGAAGCGCTGAGTTGGTCGGGTTCGCGAACGTTGGGCGTTGAGCCATCAGCCAAAGATTTGCCATAGCCGCAAGCTAGAGAAGCTTGGTTCTCTGAAAAGTAGGGTTCAGACATCTTTGTGAATGGAGTACTGGGAGTTGGAAAGTTGGCTCAGAGGGGCTTCAAAGACTTCCGCACTCCTGAAACAGATACGTAATCATGTGAGCACTGCTTATAAACTATGAGAAAATTTTGGTTCTTTTGTGAATGATGATCTATTTTCTCTTGATTTTCTCTTCTGCTAAAATAGTTCAACCTTGTGATCTTATAGTTCCCGCTCAATGAATGGGGAAATATTCACAGTTTAAGGCAAACTTATCACGTGCTGACTCGCGGACTTTAAGGATAGTACTAGGATAGGAGGATACTCCGAGCAATAAGACTGAGATAACTTGTTGCCTATAAATTCATCTGAATAGATATACCAAAGGTATACTCAGTATGTATCACTCCTTCTAGAATTGCCTCGAGAATATTTCCCCCGTGTGAGAAGCAATCAAGAAAGCATAGATTTCACCGTTATGCCATCCAAATGTCATCAGACGTTGCCAGGTGTCAGCCGGAGCAAAGCCGGAGTGGGTCAGTGGTAGGCTAGTCCAAATTCAACCTCAAGGATCAATCAGAGTTTACTACGTGACTGGACACTCCAAGCCTGGCTTGTTTCTGGCAAGGAACCGTAAAGTCACAGACAGAGTCTCTACACGGATGTTCTTGGAATTCTGTATGATTGCTCCCAGACTGCTCCTGGATAACACTAATAGCCTTTCAATCAAAAGTTTGTCGAAAGACAAATTTATTGTATCGGACTGTCGGGTGCAATCCTTATCTAGAATATTTTGAGCACTATTTGCAAGCTTCACATCGATAGTAGTAATAATAGCGTCGTTACTATTAATGAGTGAATTAGTAGAGACCAAGTTAGAGACTATCTTGAAGCAATGATAGTATGATAGCAGTGGCCGGCATAAATTTGCCGAAATAACTTGTAAATTTCTTCCGGTCGGTCAATGGTCAATGCATGATAAAATACAGCCTCAGATCCAGTTCCTGGTTCGAATCTTGGATGTTAAATGATTCTGACCCCGAGATATCATATCTCCGTGCCCACCTGACAACCTCTGTCCCAATAGCACAATTTACGCCGCAGATCACTACTAAATGCTCTTATGTTCTCATGCCACCGTTGCGCCTGCCTGGCCAACATATGGTTTTCCCTTCAGGTGACCCTGTTGTCAGTGGCCTTGATATTATCATATTCATCCTGACGTTGCGAACTATTCTTCAAGAAGATGCTACCAAATTTACTTGTCTTTTTCTTTTTCAAGACGTTTTTACCCACTGGGAATGCATATAAATCTGGGGATTGGACTCACTGTAAGTATTCAGACTTGCGGCCACTGTGAGTCGACATGTCTTCCAGGTCTAGGAACATGCCGCCCATACGCTTCCTTGTTACCAATCTTGCCAATCATTACCAGCATTATTCTTTGAGGGAACTCGAAGGCACATCTAACCTGTCGTCCGTCATGCCTGATAGTGTAACGAACGATTTGGTATCGCAAGTACCTCTTATTGATCTGGAGGATACCCAGTCCAGCACCTTTGGCAGCGATGTTTCGACTGGAACCTTGGCAGCACTGACTCCGGCTCAGCATCAACAAGGCCAATACAGTAAAACCGAAATCGCGCGCTCAATGACAGCGCATCACCTCAGGCGCTCAAATGACGCGAACCACTCGTTTTTGCACATGTTTTGTACTCAGGTAAGCTTCCTCCCGACTTCCTCTAACGGCAGTACGGTACTTGATCCTATTTTTCTATTAGGCTGAAATCAACTCAATCGCCGCTCAAAACGGCCAACTGCCACGAAGAAAGTCACTTACATACTATCTCGAGAGCGCCAGAAATAATTGGGGCGGATACGCTCAGAATCGATTTGCTCAAGAATCTAAGGACGACCCATTGTGGATACTGCAGGAAAATGATTTCGGAACTGCCCGCCAAGCGTTGTCATTTGGGACTATCTTGCTTTACACTCATTACTTGTTTCGATACCAACTGTTGTTTTTGCTTTGGCAAGGAGATACCCTGTGGGATATATCGGTATTGTTAATTAACAATGGACATCATAGTGTCAACGCTCACTAGTTTATACCGCAGGCTATGGTTGGTGCCATGATTCGCAGCTTACTTGGCTGCGATCCCGGATACGAAAAACTCTGGAAACGAGTAGAATCTTCGTCACTGGCTGCAAACCTTATTCCTGGTCTGCGAAGTAGTCGCCATGCATCGACCTCGACTCTCAAGGATGACGACCCGTTCTTCATATATATCCGAAATGATATCGTTAGCACGGTCAGGATTCTTTCCCAGTGTGAAACTAGTTTGATTCCTTACTATTTGTGGCACACAGTTCAATAGTCTTCAAGATGATTTCATTTCCGTGATGTTAAAAGCCGCAAAGGAGATATTCATGGACAGAGGGGTAAGCTTGCTATTCGGAGCAAAAGTCTACTTGGACCGTGGCGACGATGGGAAAGCTGGATTCTCTCTTTCTGCTGAAGGAATGAGGATGTACACTTTTCTTGGCCTCGACCACCTCCGGAAGTTATATCGCTTACTAGGCTCCACCGCGGCCGCGGCAGCTTCGCTGACTCGGAACAACAATGTCAAGAAGCGCATAACTCGCTTTTATATATCTCCCCTTTCGGAAGCCCTGTTTCGACGTGCGGTCGCATATTGGGGACCCAACACCCTTTTTGATACCAACAACAGCTCTGTAGCGCTGGTAGCACAAGTCCTTGCTATGCCTCTTGCCGTTGTGAGTCATTGTATCAAAGACTGATCAAGGCTTCTGCTGACGCTGGTATCATATAGGCTGACATGGTTTTGGCGAGTATCGCCCAAATTGACGATGGCCTTGCTACTGTTCGCGAGCCTATCACCTTGAGGCATAACCTTGTTCAGGCCTGCCAACTGCATGCACAGGTCCTTGCCTGCCTCGTTGGGGAATCTCGTCCACCCATGCCTGACACAGGGAGAGCACAGCCATCTCCAATATACTATTTCTTAGACACAATCCTGGCAACATTGAGTGTCCCCTCTGTTACAACACTTCCAGCACCCCCTAAATCCAACCTAAATACCTCCGAGCTACTTTTCTATTTCGAGTCCCTGAAGTACTTCGGCAGCGCAGAGATGATTGATCCTGAAAAGCTTGAAGGCGTTTTCGATGATGACGACATCGGCAATGTACAGATGCAGCCATTGATTCCGCTTTGATCTCGACAGTACTAGTTCGAGGGTCGGGTTTTGGTCAGGTTACAGAAGCCATTAGCATTGAGTTTGCATATTCAAGCTTGAGTAGATGACTAAAATATGATTTATTATGACTGTTAAACGAAAATTGCTCTGGTTTCGGAGTAGCAGCACAAATCTCCATCAAGCTTCAAGGCTAGTCGAAGGCTAGTAGGTAGGCAAGTGACTCAATGCAACAGCGCCGCAGGCTTCGATGGTCATAGGTCAGGAAGTGTCGAGCCATCCAATGGCGGCGAGTTGGCAGCGAGTCGCGCCGCAGCTGTTACTAGGACGGTTTCAAGACAGTTCGCAGTTTTCTACCATGCTGATAGAGCTAATCGGAATGCGTAATAGGCACTGCCTTGAAAGCAGCGTGACAGGACTGCGAGGTCAGTCGTAGTCATAAAACCGAACTTTGCTTGAGCAGACCTTGAGGAATATATATATATAAATAAATTGTGGAACGGAGTCAACACCGGACCCATAACTAACTTGCTACTATGCCTATCACTGAATCGTTGCACGAGAAAGATGAATACATATCTGACGGGGAGACAGAGCAGTCGGCAGTCAATATGTTGCCTAGTGACAAGCTGCTTCAGCCTCGGATGAGAAGGAGAACTAGGAGATACTACATGCTCCCATGTTCGCCCTTGTCTCCAGTGGACAAAATTAGGAATAATAATGGCGGAGGGAGCTCAAAACGGTCTCGTAGTAATATCCCATCAACAAAGACTGCAGGTAAGACTCTCATAAGCTTTCGTATCAGCTGCTCCAGCGTTCTTAAATTTCTGGAACTATAGCATCGAAGCTGGCAATCGAGCCTCTCCAATTGAATGAATCGCCATGCATACAGAGAAGGGCCGGTACCATCAATATAACTGTGGCGTCACTGTTCAATCCGTCGCTGGAGTACAAGACAACATTTTCGCAATTGTTGAGCTTGGACTGGCTGCCTGCGTATGGGCTACCCACAGACGAATTTTGGCAACTATTTATGAGGTGTCAAGTCTGCCTTAATTTCATGACAACAAGAACAGTTCCCTATCATAGATGCCCAGGTGAATTGCTCAGTGGCATTTGTGCTCAAGTCTCGTTGATCTAACCGATATGTTTTGGTGATAGGTCTTGTGGATATATTTAACCCGATCAGGAAAACAGGTCAAGTGTCTATGCGGTCGCTCGATGCACACGACCCCAATAATGCCGCGGGTGTTCCTAAAGAGATATTTGAAGAAATATTCTACGTTTGCCAAAAATGCGGACGGTATATGGCCAAAAGAGTTGCCAGAAACCATTGCGATAACGACGCTACTGACGATGACGATAGCGCAGGCAACACCACTCCGAAACTTTGCATTGTGCTACAGCAGGCCGACTTTGACGATCATATGATGAATGGGGAAGAGAAGGGAATCCTGTCGATGCCCTCTGAGGACATCTGAACTTCAGATTATCCGCTTTGCCGCCCGAGGGCCATTTATCAACTTCAAATTGCAGAACGGGTGCATGTATCTTCAGTGCTCATCACCGATGCACTGCGAGTTGTCCGGCCTAACGTGGTGCTGCTGCTATCAACGGATTAGTTACCAATGACTTCGATCTACATGCAACTTTGTATGTACCTGACGTACTAGATACCATCTTTTTTGAAGAAAATATGTTTTGACAGCTACTAGAACATGATTCCCTGTATAATCTCAATTGAGTCAGTAGTATTGGGACACAAATGAGTACTACTACTTGCTCTAAACATCACGGTAGACGTAGAATGCGAGGCAGTGGTACATCCAGAGTTTCGGTGTATGCTGCATGTACCATGGAACCCAAGGACACATAGACGAAGTGGTTCTCTTATTTTGGAGACCCAAAATAAGCCAACGTGGTCGACAAGTTGTTCGCAAGTTATCACTTGGAGTTGGTCAAAGCTCAACTCGGGTCGAGCGCTCGGCGAGCAAGTATCAATCGGAGTTTGAAATGCTTCGTTTCCTTGTAGAACCGGGCACTGTTGATCTTTACAAGTTCGTTGGTGATGTCCATGGGTCTCCGTGGCATTACTCTTGAACGTTTTCGCCAGATATTCTTGGGTTTCTGAGATATTCTGTGTACCTCTCGTTTTCATTTAGCGCTAGCTCGCAGATTGCACTCTCTTCTCAGTCGTCAGTTTCTGCAAAACTGCTGCTAGGCTAGTACTCACGACCCGCTCTTACAAAATGTAATTCAACTATAAAGGACTAAACGATTCCATGTGCCACGACAAGAAATCATCGGATGACGCAGACAAAATACCACCCAGTACAAAGCAATCAGCAAGATGGCCAGTACTTCGAGGCGCACGTTACTGTGTACTGCTCAACGGATTCGCGCTGCAGACAACTTTCCAGACGAGATTGAAGCAGCTGAACCGTATCCTGCTCCAGAAGAATTCTCCCCTTCTCCACTCGTGGGCTATTAAGGAGCATCTGTCATGCGGTGTTATCAAGGAACCCCTATACCTGATTGTTATTTACCTTATCTCCAACACGAATTGATCTGAGGTCGAAGTCATCCGGGAATGGTGTTTGTACGCGTGCATTGACGACGGTAGCTCCATCGGACAGAAAAAAATCTGCGGTATCAATAGCGTCTCCACGTACTTCGTAGGAGACTTGCATAACTTGTACCAAAATGATGACCGGATTCTCAAGACGCTCACAACCCGGGAGTATTGGCCATTCCATGTTGAAACCAGTTCCGCGTACAGTCGATTTGGCGAGGTCGGATGCTATAATTTGCTCATACATCAAGCATTGCAAGCTCCTGCTGAAATGCTCCTCCTCAGCGGACAGCTTCATGTAGTACTGTGCCAGCCATTGCTAGGGAGCTCTATGGCATCAGTATTTCAGTGCTGGAATTAGCAAATTGCCTACCTGATCGATGACGGGACAAGGGAACCGCATTGTCACCCACTGCAACAGCGCGATAGGGAATGTTATGTCCGACGAGATAATTATCTTTCTTTGAGCAAACGCCCGCTCGGCCAAGGCATACATTTCATGCTCTGATAGTCCGGGGGGCTCTCGCTCCCTGTTGGACCAATACATCTAGTTGCGTTGTTCAGCTTCAACTTCTGAATCGGAGTGAGGTCTGGTTTATTGTTACTACGGTTTGTCTCTTCTTTTAATACTAAAACTGGGAATTCTGTAGCTAAACTACCAGCTTGTATGACTGTAGCGGCCACCATTATGACACGTCAGACTGCTGCGACATCACAGCGCTAATTAATGCCGAGAGGTCTGTACAGCCGGCCATGATCACGGTATCTTCATCCCACCATCGAAAGCTCGGGCTGGTATTGCATTGTCAAAAGTGCTTTGAGTACGCATCTAGACATTAAATATCATTTCTGATCGTACTGTCAAACTTATAATGGGATCCTATAGCTGTATGTATCACTGAGAAACCAACTAATCTATGACGCGACGCCCTCTGATGAACTCCAATGTTATTACGGCTATTACTGCGGTCTATCCACTTCTACTTCTACTAGCTTGGTCAGAGCGATAAGATCTTGGCAGTGCGCGGTTCGAGAAGAAATGCCCCGTTTTCGATGGAAGGCCTGAACAAAATCATCTAGCCTCCTGACTCAGCTGACTGGTTCTCCACATGAAACCTCGGACTTACCTTGCCATCTACTTGAAGATGTTCGGCGAGCAAACCAGCTCGAAAGGGAGCACAAACATATGCATCGACAGCTATGCGACCGTCTGAGATGGTTAGTCGGACCAGCTCAGGAACACCTTCGCGATTCGTTTCAATTGACGCCTTCATGATCTGAACCAACAAACTTTTGGAAGCCGCCACACTGTCACAGTCAAGAGGTAGAGACCACCCTTCACTGCCAAAACCGGTTCCATGTACGACAGAATCAGCGAGGTCAGAACTTAAAAACTGCCAGTGCACCGACTGTAGCAGTTTTGTGCAGTCGATAAGTCCTTCTTTGGTCTTGATATTGGCTAGCATATCTTCATCGGTGATGTGCCAGAGATAGCACTCCCAAAGCCATTCCTAGTAGCGGTGTTTCATATACGGCATAAGATATGTGCATTTAGATGCTTACGTTGTCGATGCGCGTTTGCGAAGAGAGGGAGTCTGCCCATTCCCTCACTGATGACCAACCAAAGAGCATTTCTGCCTCTGTTTCGTAGGAAAACAATTTGTCGTTCATTATTCTTTAAGAAGGAACTGGCAGATGAAAACAAGGCTAAGCGAAGAATGGGAGGAATCAACTACTCGCCTTCCGATAGCTTTTGTAGGTCCAAACCAAACTTGCTTACATTATCATAATTTTATTAATGTTTTACTTCTAGTGTAGCGCAGTCGGTGATTGAAGATGTACCAATTGAAGACTTGCGTAATAGTGCGATGTATGATGGATGGCCCTGCAACGCTTCTCTGTCTCGGAGAATCATGGATCCTGCGGAAGCTTGAGCTTATAGAGAGCTGGCGTCAAGATATGATACCGTTATTCCGCCAATTTCCACAGTAAACTGCGGCTTTCAAAGATAAATCGCTACGATGATCGTCCGGTACCGATACAAGCACATGGGGGTTCATGGCTGCGTAGCTGCGTAGTCAGTATCCCCTGGAAGTATTTGCGTCCCTGAGGAACTATACGAGCTCAGCTTTTCACTGAAAACTGTCTTTACAATCTACAACGCACATTTACAAAGCTTATCTCGTTTAACACATCTATACCAATAACCAAATCATCCGAGTTCCTTTCTCCTCGCTGCTGTAATCACTATTTTTCCAATGCCACAGGAATTTTCTTGTGTTCCTACTTGTGGAAAATTCTTTCAGAAGCCCGGGTCATTGTCCAAGCACAAGCACCGTTGCGTCCATGCGCTTGCCGGTCGTAAGAAAACATTACATGATTATCGGACTTCTGGGGGCGGATCTGAGAACTATGGACCTCGGCGGTTTTCCGTATGTTTTCTTCAACTTTGGTCATACCTGGACTTTAGCTAAAACTTATTCATGTTAGTATCTGACATCTCCTGAGAATAGACTGAATATTGAATCGAATACCCCCTCGGCCACTGCACCAGGTGGTGTTGTAGTTGGAAATGCTCTGTCAATCATATCAGACCAATGCAATGTTACCGAAAGAACTCTGATCATCCTACCTACATCATCACCTACACATAGTCGGACATACCCTCGCACACATATTCCTTCCCGATTCGCAGACGTCCCTCCGGAACCGCTCGCACCTGCCACTGAAAACGAGCTTCGGCCTCCTATAGCTACCCCGCGAGCCTCGCTGGCAGGTCACAGTAAACTGGTGACCAAAACGAATCAATTTGGGCTTTACAGAGAGTATGAAGAGAGACCAACTTACGATCCCTCTGGCCAGCTGTCATTGGAAGATTTGGCCAATTCACGCGAATGTACGATTTCTGACAGCAACTACAGCACGGTCAAAAGTAATCCATCGTACTGGCCTTTTGCTAACGTTACCATATGGCGAACCTTGTACTGGATGAACAATAGCTCTAATATGAAGTCAGAATCGGAGGTCACATCATTTGTGAAGAATGTTATACAGCAGCCTGACTTTGACCCACGGCATTTTGATGGCTTTGATGCCCATCGAGAAAATAGTCGTTTTGACAAAGCTATAACGACTACCAACTTGATCAAGAGTCAGTTCATCGAGTCATCAGTGGATATTTTGGTTCCATCAGGCCGCGCTAGTGTTCAACCTCAGCCTTTTACAGTAACTGGCTTTCTTTATCGCAGCCTTACTGCTACCATTGTTGAAGCGTTCCAGGACTCCATGTCTCACATGCTGCACTACTCGCCGTACAAACTCTTTCATCAACATACACTAACGAATCAAGTTCAGCGTGTTTATGGTGAATTGTTCACCTCAGATCGCTTCCTAGCTGAGCACGAAAAACTACAGAAATGCGGAAAACTGGCTCCTGAAGATGTCAACTGTACGCTCGAAAAGGCATTGGCGGCGCTCATGATCTCATCCGATGCAACACATCTGACAAATTTTGGGAATGCCAAAGCGTGGCCCATCTATTTAATGCTTGGAAACCTATCCAAGTATGTGAGATCTAAGCCCAAGTCAGGAGCTATTCACCAATTAGCGTATATCCCATCGGTAAGATACTTTTTCTGACGTTTTGAAGGGACTAATTGCTGTATTATTAGCTTCCTGACTCGTTTTTTGACATGGTGTCGAGCTTCCATGCTAAATGGCGGACCCAAAAGCAAGACATCTTAGGGCACTGCCGACGAGAGTTAATTCATGCAACTTGGAGAAAGATTCTCGACAATGAGTTTAAACATGCTTATCATTACGGAATTGTCATTGAGTGCAGCGATGGGGTCAAGAGAAGGATATACCCGCGGTTTTTTACATATTCGGCTGACTATCCAGAGAAGTGAGTCATTACTGCTCTCCAGCTATACTTGATTTATCATGCTACAGAGCTCTACTAGCGACCATTCGGGCTAAAGGCTTATGTCCTTGTCCCCGATGTATAATCCCAAAGTCCCGTATGGATTGTCTAGGTATGCGGAGAGATATCAAAGCACGTCTGACGCAGTTCCGTCAGTACATGGCATTGAACGTGAAGGCTGCTCGTGATGCCATATATCGCTCGGCTCTCGGAATTCGCAGTCAAGCTGTGGAAAACTTGCTAAAATCGTTTTCTGGGGTTCCGACATTTGTATGTTATATTTTTAAATTCTTAAAACTTGTACTATCTCACGTTTTACAGAATGCTTTTGTAGATTGTCTGGGTCCGGAATATAACCCTTCTGAAATGCTCGTTCCAGATATCCTGCACGAGTTTGAGCTTGGTGTCTGGAAACAATTACTGTTGCACTTAATTCGCTTGCTACATTCATCAAGCAAAGGAAACCGCGACTGTGTTTCTGAGCTAGATAAAAGGTTTAGTACATTTACACATCTGCGGAATCATTTCTTATATAAATCTTAGATATCGTGAGATTGAACCTTTCGGAAAGGATACCATTCGAAGGTTTTCCAATAATGTTTCTGAGATGAAGAAACTCGCTGCTCGGGACTTCGAGGATATTCTGCAGGTTAAGACAATTTCTTGAATAATATACCTACTATAATAACTAATAACTTACTAAACTGTCTAGTGTGCAATTCCTGCTTTTGAAGGGCTTCTTGAAAAACACCACAACGACCGTATCATGAAGCTGCTTTATCGAACCGCCGAGCTCCATGGCTACCTCAAGTTACGTTTACACACTGATGAAACACTGCAACGCACCGAACAATTAATTGTGGAGTATGGTCAACTTATGCGGGCTTTCCGTGATACTACATGTGCGCAGTTCGACACCTTTGAATTACCCAAGGAAAAAGCGGCTCGTTTTCGCAAGCAAACATCAAAAGCTTTGGCAGGCAGAAATTCAACATCTGAAAGAGCAGTAACTAACCGAAAGAAGAAGTTGAACCTCTGTACTCCTAAGTTCCATGCTCTCGGAGACTATGTCTACCATATACGGGAATATGGCACCACTGATTCTTATACAACGCAATTGGTATGTGATTTTTCACTTTATACATCACATTCTTTAAGTATTGATGGTAGAGTCATGTTAGGGTGAAGTTGCACACGCACCCATTAAAAGAGCATACGCTATGTCGAATAAGAGAAATCCCCTGAAACAAATGGGTAATAGGTATTTGCGGCAGCAGGTGGCGAAAAGTCTTGCGGTAGTTGAACAAGAAGAATTCGAAGAAGCTAATAGACCGGAACACCTGTCCAAACGTTATATAATATCTCATACACGAAACAATCCCTTCAATATCTTCGCATTTGTTCAAGACGGCGATCCTGCAAAATTGGTATAACTATCCCTCGCTTTTGGAGAAATGGCTCTGACCTTGCCCACTTGCAGAATTTCATTCCTAAACTTCAAGATCATCTGCTTGGTCGGATGCTTGGGCTTGCCTTTGATGGAGATGATTCTAGTCAGTTTACCGATGAAGACCGCAATACAATAAGACTTCGAAATTCAACCATCTACAGACATCGCACAGCAAGAATAAATTATACAACCTACGATATATGTCGCGCCTTCGATACTGTCAACCCTCAAAGCCGCCCATATGTAATGCTGGCCTCCCCAGATACAACCACCAATGCTGTTGATCCGTTTTGGTATGCCCAAGTCTTGGGTATATTCCACGCTGAGGTGCAATGTAATGCCCCGCAGTCTACCTCTGGGGTTGCATGGAAGCAAATGGATTTCTTATGGGTACGATGGCTTGGTTCTGAACCAGGGGCGTCACATGGGCCCAGAACTGCCAAACTACCCATGGTAGGGTACGTGCCTGAGACAGATGAACTTGCTTTCGGGTTTCTGGATCCAAGTCTCGTCATTAGAGGTTGTCACTTGATACCGGTGTTCAGCAATGGACGTACGAGATCCCTATTAGCCACAGAACACCAAACAGAGGCTCGTCTGAATGGGAGTACGACAGATTGGCTGAATTATTATGTTGGGATGTAAGAATTTAATTTGAATTTGAGCGCATTATAACATGTTTCAACTGATTATTGTTCTCTTCCCTAGTTTCGTTGATCGGGATATGTTTATGCGTTTCTCTGGTGCCGGCATTGGTCATACAGACAAGACATCTATCTCACCAGATAATCCAGGCGATAGCGGCATGGATGCTGATGATGCTGATGACTCCGACAGTTCATACGGAAGTGTTCATACAGAGTCCTTGGATTCAAGCGAAGATGAGGAGGAATCTGGAACTGAGCTTGAGCTTGAGCTTGACCGTGAAGCAAGTGATGTTTCCTCAGACGGAGGGTATGACGAGTTGTAGAAGAATCTAAGAATATTTTATCATTCGCTTCGCGCACTGAGATCCACAACATCTTCACGATGACTAAGGAGGGCGAAGGTTATATTTTGTGTACGATGACACATTTAAGAAATATGATGATCGAATGGCACATTGGGTCGCATCGGCGTCACGTCCCACAAGCAGTATTACCATAACCTGACTTGATCTTCCTTCCTCCCGCCCCTGCTGTTGCAACTCGGGCGCCATTCTGTGATGATCCCGCATCTCGAAGCGCGATTGAGTGCCGAGCGCTGCAGCACTACGCCACCCGCTGGAGTGAGTCACTGAGTCTGAATGTAGCACAGCAAGACAGGCGGCTGCTCCGAGTTCCGAGAAGGTGCTCGTGCTCTTCCGATTGCGCTCAGGTAGCTGCTGGCCTGGCATCCACTATGTTTGGCTATGCAGGCATCTGCACCCGCCTGACACGGGGCGGCGTCAGACGGACGATGCTGCAGCCTGCCACCCAGCCATAATTCCGAGAAATACTGTCCTGCTACGCCGTGCTACACATGATGCTATGTCATTCTAATTCCCCTTTCTCCCTGCCCCGCCCTTGATGCAGTGATATTCACGACGGCATGCAAGCGCCAGCGCGAGCCCAAAAACACATGAATCTGAGTGAGTACTACGATATGTACTATCGGTGGTACAGCGCTATATATGTTGGTAGCCGCCCATGCCACCCACTTTCATCCCTCGCGTCCAAGTTCGAAGAAGAAGAAAAAGGCGGCCAACTGGTGTTCTGCTCGTGTCCCGTGCTCCTCTCTGTATTCGGATCTGGACTTTTCACTGCAAATTGTCCTCCATGCTCGTATCAGGTGCGTGTGGTGACCTACACTTGCACTTGCCCCGAATTGACAACGATTTTAACATAGTCCGGGTGTATTATTTTGAATACAAGCTCCACGGCGCAGCACGATCGGCACGACTTTTTGTTGGCATTGTTATAGAGTCAGTGGAATGTCGAGCTCGGTAGCGGCGCTCGACGCTGCCCGAGTCCATTCTTTTCAATTACCCTCGTCATCATTGACCGCCGTACGACCTCTCCCGCAACTGGTCCGGTCACCGAGTCCGACGTCCACGCCGAAGCCCAAACCTCGCTCAATGTAATGCATTCCTGCTCGCTCTTCGTCACAGGCCCCTCCTGCCGCTGTACCACCGTATCCCACTCCCTGGGCGCTAAATTGCGGAAGATTCCCGAAAGGGCCCAACCTACCTGTTGAACAAGGAAGTGTCAAGCTAGGTCTCATCCGAAGCTCTGACTAACCTTACTTAGACTAGAACTTATTGTTAAATACAATACTAGATAGGTGCTCGTCGGCCACCGAAAACTTGCGCGACAGCGAGTGATGCACATCTACGTATTTAGCCGCTGCTTCTGCCAGCCTCTTGCTACACAACGAGCAGACCTGGACCGACCAGACACTGTCACAATGTCTATAGTATTACTCACACATCAAGATATTGAACTACTAGTAGGTGAAGTGGAAAAAGTTCCTGGAATCCAATAACTGGGACAAAAGGTGCATTCAAGAAGTCACGTTTGGAGGTTGTATACCGCACATGGGTAATGCAAGAGCTGGTTTGTGTGGGAAGGGCAAGGCGCAGGAGACGGGTGTCGCCCACCGCGCGGTACCAGCCAGGGCCCGCCAGTGCGCTGCAATCTCGTGTTCCTCCGACTCTGGGGAGTGCGCCCTGTCATGCACCGGTCTGTCAATTACAGGTGATATGACAGAATGTTGCTCTTTATATGCTTGAGGATGATCACCGGCTCTGACCTAGTACCTACCCAAGGTCTACCGGGGTGCTTCAGCTGACCCAGTGCACACGCAAGCATGGCATTAGCCTTCGACTCAGAAGGAGCTCAGTGCATATGCATTTTGCAAGTACTTCAGATGATGCGGCCCATGGATACCTGATGAAACACATACGTCGTGTGTTGCAAATTACGCCGACAGAGGACATCAGAGGACTTATCGCTGAATTGCTGTCGGCGGGAACGCAACATCGGGGCATCATACACTATCATACATGGGCAAGGTTCAAAGTTCAAACAAAGGGGCGCCTCTGAATCCGTTATCGCAGGCCGTGCTTGGCTGCTCGCAGGCATAATGAACGCCGTGGCCATTTCGCCTATTACTAAGCCTAGTCGTGTTGCGACTATCTGCGCCAACTTATCAAGACGGTCTACGTATCAACGTGTATCTCTGCGTATCTGTCCCTTTCCATCTTCCGTGTCACTTACTGGCGCGGTATTTCCGGGCACGGCGATGATAATAACATATTTACAGCGGCGGCGGCATGGTATAAATACATAAAAGCTCCTGTGGGGAAGGTAGCACCGCTGCCCTAGTTCGGTCTCTGTTTGAACACTTTGCTACCATGCCATTGCCCACGGTCCAGAAGCAGCCCTCAGCGACACCGCCCCCGTCTGTACTCACCTCCATCAAACAGCGCGCCGATCGGGTGCACCGCAAAGTCATGACACGGGACGGGTGGTTTGACGACTACGACTATGAATGGTGCGTGTGTCTACCTTTATCTGCAGTGCTTGGGAACGGAAGGCTACGGGATAAATAATAAAATTTAGGCTATGTGCGCCGCAGCTGCCTTATGAAGAGCGCAACCCGCAAATCGCCGTTCTACGCGCTCGACGAATCTGCCGCTCATACTCGCATCTCGTGCGGGATGTGGCACGCGCTTACCAGGATGGCTGGCCTCATCACGCCTCCTAGAACATATATACAGTACTTATGAGTCTGGTACAAATGTCGAGAAGACATCTCTTCCGTAGTTATTATCTAGGAACGGGTCTATCACCGTAGTTGCTATCCACTTCGAAAGCGGTATGTTTTTATCTTTGTGAATGATATAATATGTTCAAACTCGTCGCGTGCAGATCTTCAACTTTTTTTATGCACAAGGACAGTACAGTGACTGGCCTAGCCTGTCCCGATGCATATGGAATGGTGCCTGGTGAATTGTACATAGTAGTCCAGCCACGAGACATCCTCTCAACTAAATACGCTGCAGGAACGTCCCTCATCTACTCCTTCCTTGAGATCTCTATGTCCTTCTGCTCCCTGCGCGTGCTCAAGCGCATCTTCCTTCCGCTCGTACTCGCTTGATGGATTGGGGCTCTGGTTATATGAGCGCTAAGCGCTTTCTTTCCGACCACTCCCATCCATCGGAGCACTGGGAACAATACGTCATTAATTCCAGTACGACAACGATGAATATCCAGGCAATGTTAGACCAGGGGAAAGCAGTCTCGCAAGGCATACTTTTTCCAGCACTGCTTACCGGACATACAACGTATTGTTCGGAGGCTGGGCGAAATTAGACAAGAGGACAACGACTCTAATACTAATACTAAAACCCTTCAGGGAAAGAATCCACACAGGCTGAAGCATGTCTACGTGCTCACGAATGCTTGGCCATCTTTTCTAAACGATCTTCGACGCGGGCTGATGGCGGAAGGCTTGACTAGTGTTTCTGGAACACCTGACTGGGAGGAGACCTCGCCTAGCAGGACCTGCCGAGAGAACGGAAGTCTGATTGTCGACATGAGCAGGGAAGAAAGGGGAGTGAGCGTAGCAATAGATATGCAAATGATCGCGCAGCGCGCTGAAGTATTTGTCGGCAATGGGGTGCGTGCGCGTTCATGGCCAATACATAATTGGTTGACTTTCTAAGTCGAAGCTAGTTCTCCAGTTTATCAGCGAATGTCGTCCTGTTCCGCCTGGTGAAGGGACACAAAATGAACTCCAATCGCCTGCTTTGACAGTCTGGTGCAACCTCCTTCCCGTGCTATGTATCCATCGAATACAGTAGACTTAACATCATATTTTTCACTACACCATATTTTAAAAGGATGTCCGGCTCAGCGTTTGTCACGGTACTTAAAGAGAGGCTTTGCCTGCCTGGTGAGAAATATGATTTCATAAATGGGGATGTTTGATGTTACTCGCAACACAGCTGACCACCAGCATACGGGGGATAGACGTGGCTGCGCTGAGTCACGTGTTCGGGCTCGGGCTGCCTGAGGGCGGGCGGGTGACGGGGCGTGCGGTGGACGCGTACGTGCACATGGCGGGGCGTGTGGGGCGGTTCGGGCGCGCAGGGCGGGTGGTGAGCGTAGTGATGAGCGCGTCAGAGGCAGAGCGGGCGTGCCGCATGCTGGCGTCGACTGGCGTGCAGCCTGTGCGGTTCGAGCATTTTGATTGACTATAGTAATTCCCGATCCGGATAATCTGCGTCATAAATATCGGCGCGGCTGACCGTCCCCGTCTGCCTTTTCTGTTCTATCCCCGCTCCTCCTCCTCCTCCTCTTCCTCCTCGTCGGCCCCGTCCTCACTCAGAACGCCACAGAGCCCCATGTCGTCCTCACCACTGGCTCAGTCACCGTCACCATCGCCACCTCTCGCCCCGGCGCACCCTCCTCGTCTCTCGTCACCGTCACCCTCCCCGTCGTCTCCAATGTCACCCTGACGCCCTCCCCGACCACCTCGTCGTCGTCGTCCACCACGGCGCCCACCACGAGTACCACAGAGTCGCCCACGCCTACACCCACGCCCACTCAGGACCCCTTTGTCCTCGTATGCACTTTCCCTCTCTTCCTGCATCCCGCTCACACCCCTCCAGGAGACAAAGGTAGACCCCGCCTTCGCCGTCCTTGGTGTCATCCTCATCCTTACCGGCCTCCCGTCCGCCTTCTGGGGCCACAAAAACAGATGATTCGTCCCGTCTGACTGTCTTTTGCCTGCTCGCTAATTTCCCACCAGGACCTCCTTTTTCCTCTCGGGTTTCTACACCCTGTCGCTCACTGTCTTTGTCCTCATCCTCAAGTTCGGCGTCCTCCCGGCAATCAACCCCCCATCCAAGTCTCTTCGCGGTCTCTTTGTCCTTGCCTGCTTCGTCGCTGGCGTTCTCGGTGGCGGCTTCACAATCTTCTTCTGGAAGGTAACCCGCTACACTATAGGAGCGTGGGGCGGCCTTGCCCTCGCTCTGTGGATTCAATGCTTCCATAACGGGGGTCTCATCAATTCCATCGGCCTCAGATAGATCCTCTATATTGGTATCATCAATTTCTCTATCTCCCTCTGTGACTCGTTTCAAATTCTTTTTTCACACAGCGCTTGCCGTCCTTGGTTTCGCCCTCTCCACCATACCAAAGGTACGCCCTCTCTACCTGTCCGTTATGCTTTCTTCCTCACCCCTTTCAAGATCCACTACCATGTTCTCCTTGTTTCTACAGCTTTTGTCGGTGCCAGTGTAAGGGCGACTCTGCGCAGTGTCGAGCTCACACGAGACCTAGCAGAGGGATTCCGAAGTTTATTAAGCTGTAAACTATAAATACAATAGAAGCGCACCTAGCAGAGGGATTCCGAAGACAAAAGCCTAAGGAAACCCGCTGCTGGGCGCCACAGTACATAATAGAAGCGTTGATTGATGCGTGAGAATAAACTATACAGTTGATCCGCCACAAGAAGCCACCACATCACGTCCTCATGTGATGTGCATCATACATCATATGCACAACACATGATGGACGTGTCCCATCAGTACGTCACATGATGTAAACCGCGCGCGCCTGTGCACAGTACACACTGCAGAGCATAGTGTACACTGCACGGGCTGCGCGCGGCGTAAGAAATAAAAATAAAATAAAATAAAAGAAAGTGAAGGAAGACGAAATGAATAAAAATAAAGGGTGACGCACAGCGTCCTTACATCACCCCCTTCAAGACACGGCGTCCCGGCGTGGCAAGGTGATCCACTCGCCACCATTGACTGTTCTATACCGTCCAGGCTCAATTGCCAGGGAGCCAATAACCCGCGGAGCATCAGGATGTTCCGGTAGAACTTGGCCACCAGCTGAGGTGAGAAGACGTCTTCCGCATGCTCCCAGGAGTTCTCCTCATACCCATACCCCTTCCATTTGACGAGGAACTGAAGCCTGTTTCGATGGATGCGGCTGTTGAGGATGGCCTCAACCTCGTACTCCAGCTCGTTATCCACCAGCTCAGGTTCCGGAGGAGGCGCTGCAATGCGGCCCGGAATAGGGTCAGGAGACAGGGCGTGAGCTTGACAACAGGGAAGACAGGGTGGAGACGCTTGAGAGAAACTGGGAGTTTGAGACGGTAGGCATGAGATCCAACAGCAGCCTCGACCGTATACGGGCCCAGGAGACGGTGGGACAACTTCTTGGAGGGACGGGAGGTACGGATGTCTGACGCATCCAGGTAGACCTTGTCACCTGGTTTGTACACCGGGAGAGGGTCACGTCGCCGGTTGTAGAAGCGAGCCATGTCATCTTTGGCCTTAGCCAGCGCTGACTTGGCTTCTTCCAATGTACTAGCCATCCGCTCCTTGAACTCATTCACAGTCTCCAGAGACGATGGAGCTTCATGAGGTTCAAAGCCCATCCGAGGGTGTCGTCCAGTGTCGAGCATGAAAGGTGTATGCTGGGTGGAGGCGTGGACATGGTTGTTGTACTGGAACTCGGCCAGAGGCAAGAGATCCTCCCAGTCGTCTGACGCTCATTCACGAAGGTCCGCAAGTACTGTTCCAACTCCATGTTAACGCGCTCCGTCTGACCATCAGATTGGGGTGGTAGGCAGTGGACGTCGCCAGGCGGATTCCCAACAACCGGTAAAGCTCTCTAGTGAACTCGGCAATGAACTGAGGCCCACGATCCGAGAGGACTATCCGAGGAGACCATGGTGGCGCCAGACATAACGGAGATAGAGCCGGGCGCTCCAAGTGCACTAACAGTGGTAGTCGTTGGGATAAAGTGACCGCGCTTGGAGACTGAGTCTATCACGTTCATGATGGCGTCATGTCCATTGGAGAGAGGAGTTCCACGATGAAGTCCACACTGATAACCGCCCAGCGCTGCTCAGGGATAGGGAGAGGATGAAGCTCACCAACCGGGCGGTGACGCTGGATCTTGGTGCGAATACAGAGGTCACAGGTCTTGCAGTACTGTCCAATGTACCGAGACATCTGGGGCCACCAGTAGTTGCGCGATACTAACTCCAGTGTCTTCCAACGTCCAGCATGACCAGCCACCTTGGTGTCGTGGTGTAAGGAGACAATACGGCGGCGGAGATCAGGGTCGTTGGGGACGTAGATCTTATCCCGGAAGCTGAGGAGACCATCTTGCATCCTCCACTCCGAGGATCGCACAGAACGGGCCCCACTGCTCAACAAACCCTTTGCTGCCTTCGCCACCATCTCCTCATGTTTCCCTGACGGTTTCCCTTCCGGATCTCGTGCAACAAGTCCTTCTCCTCGCCCACCAGCTCCACCGCCTCGAGCGCCCGGATAGCAAAGAAGGCGGGCTTGAGGAGTGTCATCTCAGCATTATCCCCAGCGCCGTCTCCATGATCAGCTCGTCGCGAGAGGGCATCAGGTTTCCCCATGGAACGGCCAGGGCGGTGGCGGAGCGTGAAGTCGACGCGGGAGAGGTAGAGGGACCAGCGGGCCTGTCTGCGGTTAAGCTTTTTGGCCGTCATGAAGTACTCCAGATTCTTGTGGTCTGTCCAGATCTCCACCGGATGAGCTGCACCTTCAAGGAAGTGTCTCCACTCCTCCAGGGCTCGAATGACCGCTAGCATCTCCTTGTCATGGATCTCGTAGTTACGCTGTACGGGACTGAGGCTCTTGGAGTAATAGGCGACAGGGTGCCATTTCCCATCTTCACGCGACTGCTGAGAGAGCACAGCACCAGTAGCAAAGTCCGAGGAGTCTGCCTCAACGCGGTAGGGCAGGTCGTCACGAGGGAAAGCCAGGATGGGAGCCGAAGTCACCGCAGTACGCAACATATCAAAGGCGGCCTGAGCATCAGAGGACCACGACCAGGGAGTATCCTTACGCGTCAGCTCAAAAAGCGGACGGGCATGGTGAGAGAAGTCCTCGATGAAGCGGCGATAGAAGTTGACGAAGCCCAAGAAGCTCTGTACCTCCTTGCGTGACTTGGGAACCGGCCACTCTGCTACACCTGCAATCTTGACCGGGTCCATCTCCACCTGACCTTCCGAGATGATGAGCCCCAGATACTCAATGCGACGCTTCTCAAACTCGCACTTCTCCGGCTTGAGATACAACCGGTGGAGTCGCAGACGCTCCATGACCAGACATGTCACCCGACGATGTTCCTCGAGGGTCTTGGTGTAGATGAGGATATCGTCAAGGTAGACACAGACAATGCCCTCGAAAATGAGGTCGTTGAATATCTCGTTCATCATGGTCTGGAACGTTGCAGGCGAGTTGGTGAGACCAAAGAACATAACCGTAGGCTCGAACAGACCGCGGTTTGTTCGAACGCTGCCTTCCACTCATCTCCCTCCTTGATGCGCACATTGTTGTACCCCACCGCACGTCAAGCTTGGTGAAGTAGCTGGCACCACGGAGTTGTTGGATGAGGTCAGAGACGAGAGGAAGCGGGTAGCGGTTCTTGATGGTCATGGCGTTCAGCACACGGTAGTCCTGGATGAGGCGCAATGACCCGTCCTTCTTCTTGATAAAGAAGACAGGAGACGCCATCGGAGACTTAGAGGGACGAATACGGCCAGTGGCGAGGTTCTCCTGTAAGAACGCATCTAGTTCCTTCTGCTCAGGAAGCGTCATAGGATACACCTTGCAGTTGCTGGGTGTTGCTCCGAGTTCCAGTTCAATGGCGTGATCCCAAGGTCGACATTCTGGCAAGACATCAAAGGACTCCTTTGAGAAGACGTCCTTGAAGTCATGCAAATGGTTAGGAACGTCGTCGCGGAAGTCCTTCTGTCCAGAGTTGGACGCAAAGGCTTCTGCGAGCCGCTGGGACACGGTGGAGGTAGACTGAATGAACTGGGACTCGGGGGGTAACGACGCCGCAAACAGCCGGTTGTCGTCGTCCTCCCAGACAGAGTGGAGGGCCTCTAGTAAGCTGCAAGCGTCCTTAGGAGCAGGCAGCGGTTCAACTTCCTCCAACTCCATCTCGGGGACTTCGTCGTCATCGTCCTCCAGCTCCATAAGGAGGGGCATAGGGCCCTGGGTACAGGTCTCTACCGCTCTGATCTCTGCGCGAAGCTTAGACTTCTCCGCACGGATCTCATCACGGCACGTGGAGCACCGGCGTGGGCACCGTGACATCTTCACCTCTCCAGTGATCCAGTCCACTTCAGGGTTGTGTTCTCGAAGCCAAGTGTGGCCCAGAATCATATCCTGACGTCCGAGGTTGGTGACGGGAAGACGGCGCGTTCAGTGTGGTCCTTGTAGCGAAGGATGAGCTCCACAATGGACGTGATAGAGCCGTCTTCATTGAGTGAACCGTCAACGTTGTGGACTGGAATGGGGACCAAGAGAGGGCGTTCCGTCAGCTTGTGCTGCTGGACGTACTTGCGACTGATGAAGCACTGGTCAGCGCCGCAGTCAACCAGGGGCCTGAGGCGAAAACGCTGGCCCGTGTCCGTGGTCTCGATCTCCACTGGAAGGTGAAGGGAGTTGGGACTCGGAGTAGCGGCAATGGTGTAATGAGAGGGAAGTGCGCGCTCCCAGCGGCGAGCACGGGCCTGGATGCGTAACGCAGCAATGGAGTGAGACTTGGGAGCAGGGGATTTAGGCGTGTCAGGCAGTCGTGAAGGTAGGTCTGGAACAGAAATAGATTCGCAGGGCTCTACCGACAGTACACTATAACGACTGCCACGCGCGAACGAGGGCACGCCGCTCACTCGTCGCGATGCACAAAATCCTCCTCCTCCTGGACATCATCCTCCTTCCTTTCATCCACCGGCGGAATAGCATCCTCCTGGCCCTCCGCAGCGCATGTGCTCGAGTTGCTCCTGAAGCTCCGTGAGAGTCATGTGGCGAATGTCGAAAGCCCGGGGACAATCTCGAGAGATGTGACCAGGTTTACCACAGCGATAGCAGGTAGGGGGTGTCTTCCCAGCACTACGAGCACGATCAATGTCCATGGGAGCGCCCAGAGGAAGAGCAGGGGCAGCAGGCGCGCGAGGGGCAGGAATAATGGGCAGAGAAGCACGTGGAACGGTTGCAGGGAGGCGGATGAACGCGAAGCCGCGGGGGGACCAGAAGGCGTAGGGTGTGCTGCACGGAAGAGCTGGTTGGTCTCGCGGTTGCGAGCAACCTCCACGGCGCGTTCATACCATCCCTGAAGCGAGGCGGGTCGACTCTCCGAGGGCAGGTTGGCGACTTGACTGTCCAGCGAAGGGGATAGACCACGACGGAACTTCATAATCAACGCCTTCGTCAATGTACCCAGACTTGAGGACAAGGTCCTTGAAGGCGTCGACGTATTCTTCAGCAGAGCGGCGGCCTTGATGGTAGGAGGTGCTCTCGAGGGCGAGCTGAGCGTGCTCGGCCTCGTGCTGCTCGCAAAAATCGCGAATGAACACGGCTTCAAAGGCGTCCCAGCTACGCAGATTGAAGTCGGAAAATCCAGACATCATGGCGCGTTTCGAGAACTGGGCGGCGCGGCCCTCGTTCATGAAAGAAAGGGCCCAAAGAACTCGAGAGAATTCGTCAGGAAACTGCGAGCCAGCCAGGGCGAAATAAATGGTGCAAGAATTAAGAAAAGAGCGCCCTTTTTCGCGTGAACCATCAAATGGTTTGGGAGACGCAGGTTTGAGGCGAGAGACAGTGGGAACTGCAGCTGCAGGAGCCGTGTGGGCGTCGAGATGAGGAGGGGATCACGAGGCGCAGGAGGGGCGGGTGCAGGTGCAGAATGCGAGCTGGCAAGTGTAGTCTCGAGGAGGGTGCGGATAGTGTGAAGGGAGCTCGAAACGTCGGCCAATTCCTTCCGAAAAATCGCGTTATTGTGGTCGACGTACTCCAGAAGCGACGTGAGGGTGAGGGCGGGTCTGGACAAGGTATTTCCCGCCTCAGGGCTCGCAGAGGCGTCTGTATCCATCGACATCGAAGCAGGGAGGGTGTTGGAGTCCTAGGCCGTTTCCGAAGGCAGTAGGCGTCCAAAACTGGTCCCAGGCAGAGGCTTTTGTACTGTAAGGGCGACTCTGCGCAGTGTCGAGCTCACACGAGACCTAGCAGAGGGATTCCGAAGTTTATTAAGCTGTAAACTATAAATACAATAGAAGCGCACCTAGCAGAGGGATTCCGAAGACAAAAGCCTAAGGAAACCCGCTGCTGGGCGCCACAGTACATAATAGAAGCGTTGATTGATGCGTGAGAATAAACTATACAGTTGATCCGCCACAAGAAGCCACCACATCACGTCCTCATGTGATGTGCATCATACATCATATGCACAACACATGATGGACGTGTCCCATCAGTACGTCACATGATGTAAACCGCGCGCGCCTGTGCACAGTACACACTGCAGAGCATAGTGTACACTGCACGGGCTGCGCGCGGCGTAAGAAATAAAAATAAAATAAAATAAAAGAAAGTGAAGGAAGACGAAATGAATAAAAATAAAGGGTGACGCACAGCGTCCCCTTACAGCCAGCGCATTCATGCTCGGCGTCGATTGCTTCACCACTGCCGGCCTCAAGGAGGTATGGTCCACCCCAATGACATCAATCTCGCATCTTCTGACCTTGTCCGCAGTTTTACATCTGGAATCTAGGCTTTCGTGACCTGTTCCCCAAGTTTGTCAACAATGGCATCCGCTTCCCTGTCTCACAGACAATGCTAATCGAGCTAGGCCTTACTGCTGCAGTAGCCCTAATGGGCATAGCCGTCCAGTTGCGCATCATAAAGGTTCTCCAGCGCAAGATGCAAGAAATTGTCGAGGAGTCTCGCAGACGCGACGAAGAAGCGGAGCTTCGTGCTGCTGATAGGCCCAATGATATCGAGCGAGAGCGTGATGAATGGGAAAAGGAGCACCCGACTAACATCCTCACCAAGCATAGCAGACAGGACAGCGGACTCGTGCCGCTCATGAAGGACAGCGAGGGATCCAGCTTGCCCATGGGCGACGACCGGTCCTCGTATTTTGGGCGCCCCCCCATACTTCTGGTTTATCCGAATTCAAGGTGGCCCCAACATCGGACGAAGACCTGAAGCGTGCTTCGAGATACAACCAGTCGCCAGGCGTGTTGCCATCCATGGACCTCGGGTCCGGCATACAGTAAGACGTACCATCGAGCTTTATCAGCAACGATATTGGACGTGCCGTGGAGGTGTCGTCCTCGGAACTCGAGGACTATAAGCGGAAACAATCACTCTTGGCTGAGATACAGAACATCCGACGCTCGATCGATATTCCCAAGTCGGAGACACCGGTGCCGTCGTCGTCTGAGCACTCACTGCGATCGTCGTTTGCATTGAAATGGACGCTGAGCATGGACGCGAGCAACGCGCTGCTGCCCCCTTCTGCATCGCATGCGCGACTGCAGACACGAGGTAGACAATCAGCTGTGCCATCGACCCAACTTGGACCCAACACTGACAATTCTTTTAACTGCTACCACCATGCCACCCAAGCAATTTACAGTTCTCGGCGACTTTAAGTTGCGCGTCTAGTCCTGGCACCTCTTACGAACAGGTTTTGGTAGAGAATAATCCTGAAATTATGAACACACTAGCAAGGAACCTCGGACTCTCGACCGACTCTGTCGCCTTTTGCGATGTGTTCTCACTTACCGACCTGGACTTGAGAGCGCTCGTGCCGCGACCAGTGTACGCATTGCTCGTCCCCATGCCGAGGACACAATCATGGAATAATATGCGTCATGAAGAGGATGCCCTGAAGCATGACTATGATGGGGTCGAAGGGGATGAGCCCGTCGTTTGGTTTAAGCAGATCATTGAGTGCGCATGTGGCTCGATCGGACTCATTCATAGCCTCCTCAACTAGCAGGCGGCGGACTATATCGCACCTGATTCAGAGCTTGCCTGGATCCACCGCGAGGCGCTACCGAAAAAGATGATAGAGCGCGCTCGCGTCCTTGAAAAGAGTGAGGTGCTCGAGAAAGCCCACCAAGCAGCGGCTCATCTGGGACAGTCCCAGGAGCCTCCACCAGGGATAAAATGGCAGATCAATCATTTTGTTACGTTTGTCAAAGGGCGTGATGGGCACCTGTGGGACTCGAGGGGTCGAGGAAAGGCCCAATTGATCGGGGCCTCCTTGCAGAGGATGAAGACGCTTTCAGCGATAGAGCCCTTGACCTAGGTTTGAGAAGGGTAATGAACGTTGCGCAAGGGGATAAAGACGGTGGTCACCGATTTTCTTGCATAGCATTGGCTAAAACGTATTGAGTTATCTCACTCCTTGTACCAACGAGTTGAGCAATCTGAGAATTTGAAGGTAGTAGACTTGTACCGACGGGAAGCTTGAAACATTCATTCTAAAAGCAATTTCTAAAAGCAATCCACTTTCTGCAGTTTGATCCTTCGTGGAAGAACCGAAAGTTCATGCACATACCTATACACTCACAAATGCTAAAGGTCTCCGACGCAGACTGATGACAGAAGTCTGGACTGACATATCTGGAGCGCCAAACTGGGAGGAGACTCTAGGAGACCTCGTGTACCGGGATCTATCGAGAGGACTGGAATATGATGAGCAATCGCCCAAGACCGTGCTGTTGCCGTGCTGCACGATGGAGCAGTATCCGGCTCCGCTTGTAAGATTATACAGGATCGTACTAAGAGGTTCCAACAAAGTTCCAATGGAGCACAATAATATATTAGCACCATTGTGCGGAATGTCCTTTATTTTTGATATCTCAGTCGACTCAGATTGCTTCACTTTGACTAGTGTTAGCATGTGACAACCAATACACCTACTACACGGAGACCTTAGGCGACATAGTAAATATGCACGTGCAGCCCACACCGTCCGTACCGTCGCATTGTAATCGATTTATACTGGGTACCGCTTCAGGCCCTGTTGATGACGTTTTCAGCTCATTCTCATCCAATCGACGTACCAGAGTCGTAGAGCGCACAGACGCTGGGAGGGCTGGCATATAATCGCGGATAAAGTGCACGAAGAGCATAGTCAACAAGTGCATGGTATCCTAGGTGCAGCAAGCAGCAAGAATCGGAGAAAAACCACAGGAAGTCGGTATTAGAGAATATAATACAGCCGATCCGCTACATCAGCCTGATGAGGTACGTAGTCGGCCAGTATGATGACAACTGTGCGCCGTTTCCAACGGCGTCGACGCCTGCCCGAGTCCGAAGTCATGCCAAGCAGAGGCCGTTCCTTCACCGGATCTGTGGAAAGGTAGAGGGGTTATCATTGCTCATGATAGTCGCTGACATGGTAGAAATCATTCAAGGTTATATGCTACATTAACAGCAGGCATTTTGCCACCTCCCACCGCACTCGCTTTCGTGATGCTATTCTATCGCGTCGCTCTGTTTTTCTGTCTACTGTATGTGTCGTTTTAAATCTCGCTTCTTTTTGATGTTCTGTGTAGTTGTAGTGATAGCCTTTAATTCTGCTCTTGGGGCATTCCCTCTGACCACTCTTGTTTCTTTTTTGTTGGACTCTCTGTACATTTACCTCCGCCAGTCGGTTCTCCGTATTCTTTTCCCGCCCAATCATGATCAGTCCCATTCATGGGGCCTATATGTAACCGGATGTAGCCTTGTCGATATGCGAAGCGATATTAATTACCGCATTCACCAAGTTGTCCCCAAGAAGAAACTCTGAATCCGGAGACTACCTGGAGGCTGATTGTTACATTATGGCATGTAAATTGGCCGCACCTGATCTTCATTCCAGTTTCATAACTTCACTCCCTGCTCACCACGAAAACTCCACAGAATGCGTCCAACCCTACTGAACATACCGCTGGAGTTACAAGAACAAATGTTTCGACACGTCTATTTTCTGTCGCGAAGAGAACCCGAATATCTAACTGTCGTGTTTCAGGACGCACAAGGCGAGGAGTGCTCAGTCAGAACTGCGGTTGACGTCGATTCCGAGGACTTGGAATGGGAACCACCTACTAGTAACCAATGCAAATCGACGTTATTCCCCTTCAACCTGGCCTCGACGTGTCGTCTCTGGCGCTTGATCCTAATGCGGTCCTCAGAATACTGGACGAGGATTTTGTTCGACGTGGCAGTCGACCCAACCCCGCTGTTGGGGGCATTCTTCTGGTCAAGATCCCAGCAAATTTCGGTCTGCGTAATCAGTAGCTCAAGAAAACAGTCGACCATGGAGGAGCAAGAAAAGATTGCCTTAATCTCTGCGAACTTAACTCTACACCTTTCTCGATGTACTTCCGTTGCGTTTGAAACCGTATACGCCTCTTCGCTCCCCCAGCCGAATCTCTTCTTCTCCAGGGAGATTCCATACCTGGAGACACTCAAACTTGAATGCGCAATCAATGATTTGAACTTCACGAGCACTGTCATCCTCATGATCGGCGCGTCGCTCATAGGGAGCTCGGGGATCGCCGACTGGGGCGGCGCCTCCAATGACTGCAAGACGCGTCCCGAAGCGGGCATCTTCCAACCCTGCCCAACCATCTTCGCGTCTAGACCCCTCCCGTACGTCTCCCTTTCCCCGTCCGTCCATGCAAGCAAAGTACTTATCTGGAATGGAACGTTTTCTTAGGTGGGGCTCTCCTGAATTTATCGGCCTTCGGTTCCTCGCGTTCTCCACGACCATCCTGACCGAGATATTCGGCTCGCCGTTCCTGAAGAACATCAGCATCATCGTCGACTTCGTCATCGTCTGCCTCGTCGCCGGCGCCGCGGGATGCATCGGGGACTCAGGAGGATCATCCGTATCCAGTTTACGGGAGAAGAAACAGTGAGTTACGATGATATTACTATCGATGATGTTAGTACTACGTTAACAACGGCGCTTATATGCATATACCTGTCAAGGGCGTACATTTCGACAGACTACCTCACCAGGCCTAACACCCAAGTGGTATGATACGCGCTGGTGAGCCGTTCTTGGGAAATCCGACAGGAGAAGCATATCTGTGTCGGTGTGCAAAGTTCTCATGGAGTTCTGTGAAACGGACAGCTGGGAATCCCTAGTCTAAGGAAGACTCGTGGTCGCCTCTACGCAGGAAACGATCTGGCCTGAAGATCGTGCGCACTGAAGATGATGTATCTATCATCAGCAACAAATTGGCCAAGTTGGTGCTCAGGCGAATTATTCTACCCTCCGATTGAAATCGATACGTTGTTTTCCGAAGCTGTGTCACTTGTAGGCGGGATTATTGATACAAAGAGGCGGATGGAGAAGGGGTCGCTCATGTGTGGATCTCCTTTCGACGTCATTGTATAGCATCTGCATCACAGGCTGTTGTACAACAAGGACGTTACCTGGACTGGGCAGCCATACTGTCAGTGGCTCCATGAGCGACTGCGCGTAGGCTGTGTCCCTGTGCTTCAGTGTAAAGTCTCTACTATGATCTTCATGGAATACCCACCGCCAGCCGCCATTATGGCGGGGGTGAAATATTTATGTGCAAGAATGGCTCGGAATACGCAGTCTTGTCATGGGCTCGTAGTGCCGCCGCAGCTTGGAGTCTAAAGGCAAGAGTGTGGGCGAGTCTGAATGGTCAGATGGGTGGCGGGGTCAAAGCCTGGTAGTCGACATCAGACTCGCGCTGGAGTCGCCTTCGTGTTCCAGCACCGGGAGGCGCTCCCTGAGCTCTTGGTGTACATCATCAGCGGTATTTAGACATCACATTTTCTGTCGGACCTCGGCGCTGTTGCCAAGTTCTTAGTTTGGCATGTAGATTTATGTGCACTAGTTCAAGCTATTAAAAATGCCGCCCTAACTTAAAGGATGTTGACTAACTGATCTCCATACACTATGCGCGAAATGCGGTCTACACGCCGCTAGACACGGTAATTCTTTCACTGTTGAGTCCGTGATACGTGACTGTCAGGCGATTGAACCCAACCGAGTCGTAACCTTCAAACATAAGGTATCGCTTCAGGCCCCTGGGAGAATATCAGTAGGTGTTTCCGGCGCGAGGTTAATACTGGCTTACATAGGGACTTAAGGTGAGTGTTGATATGTGTCCGCCCAGGCCTTCGTGACGTTATATCATCCTAGTAGGAGTTCTCTCGTGTCCAAGTTGGCATGCGAACATTCGATTGCCAAGGTTTCTTGGGCGCTTAACTTGGTGATGTAGAAATGGTCAAGGTAAATTGTGACGAAACTGCTCTGCGATTCACAAACGAAATACAGCCGGGCATCAACTACTAGCCTAGAGCGCAGGAAAAGTAACCATTCCACTCTAAACACGATTGAGTCACGCCCAAAACTTAAGGTGACCCGAATACAACTTCACATACCAAGGTAACGGAGTAGTATCGTGCTGATCGAAGACCGAATCTCTCCAATTTTGGTGTCGCCCTTCGGATTTTGGAAGGTATGTGTCGTGAATTGCATCCTTGAACGAGTGTATGGAACCAAGATAATGTCCTCCAATGGCATTGCTGGCAAAGACGCGAGTAGTGTAACGTCCATGTCCTTTTGACAGGACATGGCTACCGGTGGGATTGACGAATCATAAAGTAGGTTATCGAATACTTCAAGAGTGACAATTTGAAAGCAAACTTACGCAACGATTAGATGCCCTTCATAACTTTCTACAGGAACCTTCCCCAACCCCTTCAACCTGTCGAAAGAGTTTCGAACGTCGTTTTCGATTGTCTTGCGCAAGCCCGGGGAAGTAACTTCGTTCTTCGGATAGTTTGCAGTTAAAATACTTATAAGAGGGAGCTTTACTCTAAGACTAGGCGGTAGGCGCATAGATGGAGGGGTTTAAGACGAGGAGTGGAAGTTGCCAGTTATGCGTACACTCACGATAAAAGTTAGGAAGCAAAAAGACATTCAACGGCGGATACTAACTTCGCGGAGTCGACGTCGGAGAAGTCGCATTTACTAATCGACCGAGTCGGTGCCACGAGTATTTCTGTACAAACCTGTATTAGTCTTCCGTTATTATAATGTCGATCCAGTAGCCATTATACCTGGCTGGTCTTTGATACAGAGGAGCAAGACATAAATTAATCATGGCAAGTTCTTGTTGGGTTCTTGAAATCGGTTGCCGAAGGAATGTCTAACGTATTATTATAAATAGTACTTACAATGTTACAAAGCTAGTATAGGTTAGCGGTTAAGGTTACACTTAGTATGCTTGAGATTTCCTACTAGCAGCTGTTGGTTCGAATCATGAGCATGTTGTCGCATTTTGATCATCAATTTATTTTATGAGTTAGGACGGGGCAGGACTCCAGAGTCCAGGCACCAGGATTCTGCGGCGCGCGCAGTTGTCAGTGCCGCCGCCCGCGTGCGCAGTGCGAAACAGCGACCGCCTGGGGTCCCCACGGCCGGGCAGGTTACTATACTATTATCATGTATCATGCATAGGCCTCGGAACGGTTGTGGAAAACGTGGGTTGTCGTTAAGTACCATACCATATTAGCTTCTTGTTTTGATACGAAGCCGTTATAACTTACCATAATATATAGCTTAGTTTGACCTTAGATCACAAGCATTAAGCAATCATGTTTGCTGATACTTGATATGTACTATTAAAGACAATATTAACTGAAGACTTGTTGAACACCAAAATATGAACTTTCCTAGTCAATCTCTTACATCTTCATGTAAGTTCGAAATGAGAATATTACTTATACAAAGTACTTGTTGTTAGGGCTAATTGTGTAATGTTCCCGAAATATATGCAAGCATACACCCGTGTTATCACAGTTGTAATTCCCACCTCAATGTTTATTTGCGGTCGGATATAGTAGTTGACTGGTTAAATTACGATTAAATCACGTACTGCGACATTCCTACGACCTCTTGTCAAATTCTGACGTCATGATAATACTATATAATTACGAGACAGGTTTATAACAGCAGCAGTGATGCGTGCCACAATACAAATCTAAAAGACGCATATAGAATTCGGTATTTTAAGCTTCGGACCTAGTCAACTCAATGTGATACTGACATGACTCTTTGATAACGATGCTTCAGTACAATGACCTGCATTTCTCATGTGTCTAAGACATGCATCCAGCAGAGTTCTTACATACATATGTGGCTATGTCGATGCGCTACTATCGTTGTATATCACATTCAATATTAATCAAGCTCACATTGTTTGTAATCATGTGTATTGACGCATCAATCTGCCACCTAAATCGTCGAAGTTGAAAGACCTAAACAAATTTTCAGATTTTTCGCGATGTTATGCCATGGAGCAGAAATGTCAGTATGATGCAATGCTTGCATACTGCGAAAGCCTCTGGGTAAACGTCGACGAATTTGTAAGACAAGGAGGGACAACCGACAGCATCCCAGATATTTTGGAAAGTGCATGGCACACCACTAGCGACAGTGAGGATTAGCTTAACTACTTATGGTTATTACATGTACATAGATTAGTTCAAGTATTTACTTGGGAATCAAAGACAACACAAGCACTGTCCTTTGACTACATAGCGCAAATGTGATATTCTTTCCATATTCTGCTGGCTAATTGACAGACATGTACACAGCTAGTATGTGTACGTGTACCAATTCAGAGACCCCAGTACCAGTAATGTTTATAAGCGTGTGCGCGTACTTTGCGCGTACTTCGAGTACGCAGCCGAAGCTGATCCTCATGTCTCATAGCAATTGGATAAGCGGGGGGTGCTGCCGCCCATGCCGTGAACAGCCATAGAGCGAGGCAGCAGGTATTAAGTAGGCCGGACGTGCCGACAAGCACAGTTGCGCCCGGAAGCAGTGGGCTATGGTAGCAGGATCTGTGCACACTAGCACCTGCTAACAAGAAGCATTCTTGCACACAGGTTTTGTGCTGCTTAGCAGGGTATGTGCACGGAAGTGGTTGCATTAGGTGAATGCTATGCCATCAGAACATAGATGGGAATGTTCTGCACAACCTTCCCGCATTTGATTGCATTTTTTAAGTTACAAACAGTTGTTGGACATGATGAACATCGAGTACTTGAGTGGTATGCTTTACCATGGTAGCGAATTGTCATGTTATACCCTTAACAACATGAAACACCCATCTTTCCTGTTCATGTATAAAAGCATTGGCATTGGCTATTGTAGCAATACTCAACCATTCAACACATAATATGTTGAACGAACCATCCCTTGCTAACTCCTCCTCTTGGGCACCTGTCGGAGAGACAAGGTCTGCCATCCTCAGTGACAGTATCGATCTGATTTCGCTTGTCTTATATGGAGTTGCATATGGCGTTGTCCTTGCGCTTTATTCTATCTGTGCATACGGGCTTTGGATCCAACATAGAAATCCTGAACATTCGAAAAAGATGCCACTACTGCACCTTGGCTACTTTTCAGTCCTCCTTATCTTGTTGATGTATCTTGGTGGAATGACAAGGGAAATACAAATCGCCTATGTAGACGAGCGGAACTATCCACTAGGTCCAGCTGTCTATGCGGATCTTATCTTCAATCTTCCCGGCAGTGTTATGACTCTTTTTACAATGTTTGCAGTTAATTGGATTACCGACGTAATACTGGTAAGTATCTCTAAAACGATAAGAGCTATCCTCCGAAACCCACATTCTAAAAACATTTTTCTAGATTTGGCGTTTGTACACTGTGTACGGAGGCACTAAGGTTGCGAGAGTTGTCGTCATTCTTCCAACTCTCATGATGATAGGCTCTTTTGGTAATTCTCAAGAGTAATCTTATCGATTCAAATGCTCATATTTATTATGAATAAACAGTATTGAGTTTAATCACCTTAGGCGAGTCCGTGGATGGCGGAAGGTTCTTTTGGTCCATACCTTCTGTGAAATTCATCCAAGTTGGCTACTATGCCCTTTCAGTGTCCGCAACAATTTACTCAACTGGTTTTATACTTGTTCGTCTTATTAATGCTAAGCGACAGGCACAAAGAAATAGTACTTAAAATCTTCGATTAATTCCCACACTGGGTAGCTCATTTCGTTTGATTCATTCCAGGTCAATCAAGTTTACAAGCACAATACCTTAGTGCATCTACTATCCTCGTCGAATCTTCGGCTCTCTATACCATCTGGAATATCATCTATCTCGGCCTCTACCTTGTGAATAGCTCCTTCAGATTCGTACTTTTGGACACACTACCAGCTGTCCAGGTGAGCTATTTATCACGCCTGCAGCCTCTGGAATACGGAATAAACAGTCATTTTACCAGATGATTGCACTTCTCCTCATCATATACCGCGTGACTCGTGGCACAGCATGGACCCGTGGCACAACTGGTGCGATTAGTGCAGAAGATATCGGAATCAAATTTGTCAAAGAAGTATCTAATGACTCGCAAGGTACAATATCCATCTCCATGCGGTCACACGACATTGTTAAGTGTCTCGCATAGCGCGGCCATAATTAGTTATACTGTAATGTGGCTCACCTCTCTGGTAAATTGGTGGAGTATGCTACAAGAATTTGCGTTGCTCTTCAACAAGTTGTTGACAATAAGTTTGTACTAATAGTACCAGAAGTACTGTTCTTGCTATATACTATATATCATAACTTATCTCATATCCATATACCATATAAGGGCCAAATATATAGATCTCAATATTCAGGCTCTTCTCGCTTGTAAGCGCGTCGGCGGCGACGTCGGCTATATCACAAGTATACACGAAGAGAATGCGCCCATCCGCTGTCGCTGAAACAAGACGGTCATTATCCCGAGCGCTAAAGAACCCGTTCGTGCTAAAATTCTCTGTTTAATGTGCTCAGTGATGTATTAAACAAGCAAATCAGGTAAAATAATACTCACCATGGAACCATGTAGGCTTTAGGACCTTGGTGTGGTCATCGGCATTGTGGATTTGCGCATGACAGTGCAGTTGAGATACTACTGGAAGGTGATCATAATATTGCTTAAGGGGATAAGCAGCGGTAAGCGCAGCGCCGCTGGCCTTTGTCATTCATCTGCGTCGGATCAGCGCTAACCGAATGTGTCGGAACACCTTCTCTCGACCTTCACTGGCCTGGCCCTCCTCCACTTCGCCTCACCAATGAGGGTGTTCTTCAACTTCTCGACTACCTGCTTCTTCACAGCTACTTCATGACGGGCTGAAGAGTTGGACTATGATTCTCGTAGAACACTATGTCACTTATCTGAAAACATCCGTTCAGAGTGCAGCCATCCACTCCAGTGGAGATCCAGCTGCCATCACATAGCGAAGAGGTAACGACACTGCTTAGTCTGCATAAAAGTGGAAATGGACCTAAAGACACGACTTATGAGCTGGACAATTGTTTGCGAAGTTCTGCGAAGTAGATCTTGAGTTCCGATATTTTTCTCGGAGCAGATTCTGGCCTGTCCTTGGTGCACATGTTATCTATGCATCATGCAACGTTCAAAGATTAGTATACATAGCACCAGCCTGTAAACTGAAATTGGCCGCGCAGGATAAAACGTGGCATATACTCCAATAAAGAATGTAAGGGCATTGTAGCGAAGTGCTAAAGAGAGAAAGAGAAGGGGCGAACGAAAATGCACACATTAAACAGTAAAAAAAATGTTAGAAAAAAGCTGTAATATCAATGCGGAAGGGGTCGTATCGGCTCAGTAACTCTGTAACTGCAACTTTATCTTCTTCCTTGCACGCAACCTTCAACTGGAGCATGCTCCATCGTGCCAGGCTTGAAGACGCCTCTGTCTTGCGTGTAATGAGGGCTTCGAGAATGTTGAAACACCCGAAAAATAAGCAAGTGTAAGTAAGAGACAGGTTCTGAAGATTTGGGCATACAGTATCCCCCATTCCATCAGCATCCACGAATCTGGCAAGCACCTTGCTATGAAGCATACGACCATGACCATTGTCATCCGTGAGCTGAGGGAAACCACGAAGCGTCGTGAGCTGGGGGCAGTTACGCAGGGCTTCAATGAAAAGGTTCACGTCCATTTTACCTCCTATAAGAAGATATTTAATGTTTGGCGATTGTTTCAGGAACGGGATTATCGTTGGCGGCACATGTTGGGACATATAAGAGAGCATTAGAGATTCCAACTTGGGGGCTTGGAGTTGAGTAACAAAAGAAAACCCGCTTGGTAGAGTCTCTGTAGTAGTCAGATGCCGCAGACGCGGCAGTTCAATTGGTGCAATTTGAGGTAGTAACCCGGGATCTAAAAATTGTATTACGAAATATGTGAGTGTCTCGAGAGCAGTGCATCGACCAAGGACGTCAGCAAACTGGATTAGATCCGAGAAGTCAACACTGCAGGACAGCCCGGTGAGATTAGGCCATGGACTACTAGGGCTCTGGCTGTTCATTTGACGAAACGAAAACCCGCTCGACTTCTTCAAGGTTGGCCAAGATAGAATAGGAAGGTTTGTGACCTCCACCGCAGGTTGACGACGTCCCCAGCAAGAGAGATCTAATGTGCGTAGTCGAGGCGTATCACTCGGAGTTAATGCCATAATCCGTCCCAACGTTGTTTCTTCTGCCAAGTCTAGCATTATCCTAAGATGCCTCCAGCGAAGATGGTACGAGAGTATGATGTTCATGGTAGCCTTGTAGAAGTCGCTTAAGCTGTCTGGGACATGAAATTCCATGTAAAGGCGCGGGTCGATGTCGAAATATATGTCTAGTGGCAGGAGGCCTGAACGACAGCCAAACCACTCTTCTATCCCAAGTAATGATTCGTAGTTGACCGACTTGAGGTTTATTTTGATGGTTGACCACAAATTCGGCATTGTTAACGCAAGACAACGCCAGCCATGAGAGACATGAGAGAGAAGAACTGGCGAGTCCCGGTAGGATAGCGTCGGGTAAGGGTCTAGACATTGTTCAAAGATATACCTCATAACATCATCGGGGACCTGGCTTATTGGCGAAACGGACCGTTTGACGGAATGGTGATCGTTCAGAGTACTAATTGCGGTATACTTTGTAGACATTAGGTGGGCAAGACGCCAGGCAGACAATGCCCGCTTCGACTCCTTGCGTTTTGCTATGTTGCCCGTGGTTAGTCGTATCTGATGGAGATCTAATTTGGTATTGAAGTACTCACCTGTAGACATTGGTCAAAGTTGTTACGGTGAAAGGGGTATTGAGTGACTCGGTCTTGACTTGGTGTTGGTGGGCGGGGTTGGGGTTGGGTTGGGTCGGGCAAAACTCGGGTCATCAATGATTGGTTAGCTCATTGACATCAAATAAGTATCAACATCACGTACGCTGGCAAAATTGTGGCAAGAGCTTAGAGCGGCGGCTTCCTCGTCTCCCCAACCCTTGGATGCAAACCTATCAAAAATTCAAACATTTAAACAAATTGGTGCGTAAGGGAAGAGGAAGCATATTGGGGGTAGCAAATCTTACTATTCACCTCAGTATAACCAGCCAGAACAACTACGGCGTAAGTCCGGACATGCATAATCTTCAAAAGAAAAAAAGGCAGAAGTGCAAATTTCGGAAGGATAGGTTTGGCTTGGGGCGGGGTACCAACAGATAAACATGAAATGAGCTTGACTTGACCCAAAATATGAGAAGGTGGCAGGGGAGTGGTGAAGGCCGCCGAGCAGGAGTGACAAGAACCGATGTGAGGCGTTGGATAGACTACCAGAATGGCAGGAACAATCGGGAACTGACCTGAGCAGGAAGCCGGATGCGTGTGTATGTGAACTGGACTCGGACTCCGGAGACAGGGCACCCGGCAACGTCGAGCGCCCCAATTTGCTTGGCCATGCGCTCACTGCAAATATCCGCACATCTCCGGACAGCGCTCATGCTTATGTTCAATAACGCGCAATTTACAAACTGTGTATCTCAATCTATCTCCCCAGTAGATAGTGTTCGCAACCTAATGGTCGGGTGCACCTCTTATCAGATTCAATGAGCTGTATGACAAACATGGTGTGCGAGTTACCCGATTAGTACCGTATTCACCATCATTCATTACAGCTCTTGGTTGTACTATTAGTATTAAACTAGTATGTATACACAAGAAACAATTATTGAATATATATTAAACCATATGTTCATCAGAACCCAAAGCGGGTCTCCACCAAAAGTCCACCGCATCCCTTCGTACTGACTCCTTCTCGGGATTGAGATTAGTACGCCATCCACTCCAATGTCCAGCTCGAGGGTCAACTTTTATTAACAATGGTGCTGACAGTGACATATATTCGGACCTGCAGCGTGCCAATGACTCCTGGGAACTCCGAAGTTCTGCAGTAACATATTGTGTGGTAACTAACATAGCCAAGGAAACCTCGAGACGCAGGCCATTATGGCAGTTTAATACCTGCAGCGCTCCAAAAACATATAAAAGACAGCCTAAAATCTCGAAAACTACAGTCGAACAACAATACTACAGTTCTACCTCGCAAATTCTCAACATGTTCTCCAAAGCTTCTGCTCTCGCCCTCGCCGCCCTCCCGCTCCTTGCAGCCGCCACTGCCATTCCTGATACTGAGATCGTCGAGCTCTCCAAGCGTGACTGCGACACCGGCAACCTGCAGTGCTGCCAGTCAACCCAGACCGTGCGTATCTTTCTACCAGATCTCCCGTGTATGCACTCATGACGGTCCGTGTATTTTTCAGGCCTCTCTCACCTCCCTCGCCCTGCTGAGCAGTGCCCTCGGCCTCTCTCTTCCGCCCATCACTGGGCTCCTTGGACGTATGTACAGCTCCCATCATCTATAAAATTGATCCTCTAATTGAAGTTATACGATGTCTACAGTTACCTGCAGTGGAATTACTGGCGTCGGCGCCAGCGGAACCTCCTGGTACGCATTATCTCATCTTTCTTACGTGTGTTTCAAGAACTAACCACACGCCGTACATAGCTCGGCGCAGCCTGTGTGCTGCACCAACAACTCATTCGTCTGTCTTTCTTCTTTCTCTCGTTGCATCATTGTCCAGCTGACATTATCAAAATTGTGCAGGGCGGCCTCGTCTCTCTCGGCTGCACCCCCGTCAACCTCAACCTCTAAGCCACAACATGGTCTTCTGGTATGACATCAGACTAGCCGTGTATTAGTCAACTTGGCCTGAACATGTAAGAAACCTGCAGACGGGTAGAGCTGTAGTTGAAATAGAAAGCAATAAAATCATACATATGCGTATCAGAATAAATGTGAAAAAATTCCCTGAGTATCTATGTTGACTTGTGTACCAGCCATGCCGTAGGTCTAATCTATCTATTGGTTTGGATAATGTGTATTTGGTTTGAAAGCATTTGCCAAGCACGAGATTAAGTAGTACTCCGGTAATCGATCGTCGCAAGTTGTCCTAGACTGTCCTAGTCAGTTGCGATTCAGTCGATTCAGTATGTTTTCAAGCTTTTTCTAACATCCATTTTAATGATCTTCAGCCTCAGGCTTCATCGGCATCATCAAACTCTTTCAAGGACACATACCTGGAAAAAAGCTCACTCCCAGTGTAAACACGTCAAATGGATGCGTTCAACTCTCTGTCCTCCGATCTCTTCCAGTCAAATAAAGCTCCCGAAGACTCAGAGCTAGCGTCTGCACGGGAAATGCTGTTATACTGCGAGGTCGAGCTCCCCAATCTTTCCTCGCAAATTTCCAATGCAAAAGAATTACTTAGGAGACTTGAAGACAAGAAGCGTACCCTGGACAAGCAGGCCCCAGCGCTAAGGCAACTTGTGTCGCCAATACGTTGCGTCCCTCCTGAAATAATTTGCCGTATATTTGAGTTATGTCTTGATGGTAAATCCTACAGCCCAATCATATCACTGTATGGATCAACCCCGGTGCTTCTTACCCATATTTGTAGAGCTTGGCGTCAAATTGCAATCACGACACCCTCCCTGTGGACGGGAATCTTTATTGACTTCACGATATGCAACACAAGACGCCATTCAAAGGATATATGCTCTTTCGTAAACTCGCAGCTAAATGCAACACGCAAATGGGTTGTTCGCCGTTCAGGGAGTTTGCTTCTCAACATTAGCATTGTTCATGGCGCCTTTCAGGCAGCGTTTTCGGGTACAAATATTCGCAACCTCTATTATGAAACCATGGACGTCTTTTTCACTTGTCACTTGCGGTGGAGAAATATCAATATCTGGTTCCGTGGATTAGACAACAGGACTCTGTCACGGTTTCCGACATTTAACCCGCATGACGTTCCCATGCTTCGTACGTTGAATATCAAGCAAGTAGGCCATGACCCTAGTCGATCCCAATTCCTCAATTATATGCCTATCCTCACTTGCCCTGGACTGAAGAAGTTATCTGGGTTTCGTTTGGATAAATTGAACATACATAAGCATCTGATACCATGCCTTTCGACTCTTGCACATCTTGACGGCTCTTTCCAGACATGTTCTATGTCCGACATCCCTAACATTCTTTGTCAATGCACTGCTCTCGTCAATCTCCGCCTCTATATGCGTGAAATACATGTGGCTCAGGGCGACTTGACACCCATGGAGATGCCAGATCTGCGGTACTTGAACTTGACAGAAGAGGAGTCTAATCATCTTGGCTTTTTACTTGACATAGTAACTGCGCCAAACGTGACTCATCTTAGTCTCAATGGCCCTAGTAGCATGCCAACTACCATAATCAACTTTCTGAAGCGCTCACAGCAGTTAACAACGTTGGAGCTACGATGTACTGCCACAACATCGGATGTCTTAATTACCGCCCTTCGTTGTTGCCCTCAGCTTAAATGCCTCGACGGCCTTCCACTACTGGAGGACGTAGATATAGACATGGCATACAACAATCTATTGACAAGATTGGTGGACGCGGACGAAGCAGGGGATGTGATATGTCCAGGACTGGAGTACCTGGACGCCGGACATCACACAATTCCTGTCTTACATTTGGATACTTTACGCTTGGTTGTTGTGCGAAAGACATCAAGCTCTCACCGTTTAGTACCTTGGGAGAAGCTCAAAGCTGCAATTTCATGCCAGAAGGACGACGAAACCGAGTTACAGGAACTGCTGGCGAAGTGGAACTGCTCCCAGGTTGACCTGTACTTTGTAGGCTACTGTTGTCCTAGAGACGGATAGTTGTAGGCATAGCACACCATATATCGTATTAAGCTTCAAGACCAAGGACAGTCTTGTGTGAAAGCACAAGGCGATGGACAGTCAGATCAGCTCTACATGGGTGACCAGCGGTTTGCAGTCATTAGTGCAGATACTCAGGTAAGCCCGTAAGCCCATAGGGCGCGATACGCGAAAATAGCTGATTTCTTGACTGGTGAGGTGGATATGAGGGTGATCGACCCAGCCGGTGACTCGAGAGTATGACAACAGAGTAGTGTAACAATGGCCCGCGCACAGCCCCTTCGTAAGTCTGAACACGATACCCGGTCACCGATGTGAGCCGTCGCTGTTGTGCTACAGTTCTTGTTTAACATGCGACTAATTCAAGTTATATTCGACTTGTATTAAAGGGTGGAGAGGACTACAAAGAATGTCATTTATATTTGGAGTGTGTTTGCAGAAGCACGGTTAAAATGTGTTTAAGTTCAACTTACTGAACATAGAAATGACGGCCTACAAGATATGCTACTCACAGCACGACCAAAGGACGATGAAAGGGGGGTAAAGGGACAAACTTCGGGGTCCAGACGCAGAGTCCAGCGACAGTGGAGGGAGGTGGGTGCATATACGCTGAGTCCCCAGGCCCCATTGCCCAAGAAAGGGACAATGGGATAGGCAGTCGGACGCGGCCAATGCGCGTTCGGGATGCACGTGATCGCGGTTCTGAGCAGAATTTCACCAAGTCCTCAAACTGGTCCAGTAACTTTTTGTTGGCCGTGCAATTGTGCAATGTCACACCTCACAACCTTCTATGCGTAAAGTCTCTGGTTACATTAAATAGCCATGCTCAGAGTTGCACCGCTAGCCCGCTCATAGTAGTAATTATGTAATATGTTTCCATGGTCACCCTCAATGTAGCCACCAAAGCGAGCCTAAACAAACCTCTTATTGAACTTCGTCTATGCATTTTTGAACCAATGAAGACAATTATTGCCGATGAAACTCTGAACATTGAACTGCCAAAGAGCGAAGTATTCCTGGCAGGAAGGTACGAGACCAACGATGTTAAGCAGCCCAATTAGCAGCCCAATTCCAACTTACGTTGGGCGCCACTCTTCGTTCGCTGTGCACTAGATACTGGAGGACCCTGCTTGAATGCACGGAATGAGTGCGCCGGGGTCAACACTTGAAGATGCGATGGGAATAAGGAAGCTAGACGACAAGAGGCAGTGCAACAGGTACCGGGAAAGAGGACCACGGAGACGTCGTAAGTGCAAAGGGACGACGCGGCCAGACGGCGAGAGGCAGCTCAACAAAATGCGTATGCAGCGCTGCGATATGAGTCGAACGGAGCGAGTGTACAGGTTTCAGGTCGCAGTGCGCGTTCCGGAGCACCCATATTTGACTCTGCGCCTCTGTCGCACAGATCATGCCCTCGCGTTCGATCACCTAGCGCTGGGGACGCGGCTAGACAGCAATGAGGCACCGCCGCAGAATGTGTATTCACCCCTAGCTCTGTGACGATCTGCAGCGCATTTCTGGTGAAATCTTCCTCGTTTGTTTTTGGAGCCTGAGATATGAGGCAGACGGAGTGAGTGTACAGGTTTCGGTTTGCTACAGTGCTCGTGGTATTATGAGCAATGGTGGAATGTCCCACTGGGCAGACAAGGGTTGTTCAATGTCACGAGTATACTAATTTTTACTCAGCGCATAGTTTTACTCGCCTTGTCATGCAGATCATGCACGTGTGGTCGTTTATACAGGGGCTTGCAATATCAATCTTGGGCCGCAGCAGGATAGGAGGGCGCAATGGTATAAGGGCGGAGTGCCGGTCATCGGGGATATACGCCACTGGTCTCCAGCAGGATGTGACGAAGCGGACAGAAAGGACAGCGCAACAAGTACGACCAAGAAAGAATGCCAGCAGGGAAGAGCAGAGCGGGAGGGACAGTGTAGATGAAAAAGTGCAGGAGAATATCTCAGCATGGCGTGGACAAGGGGTGCTTGCAACTTAGTGCCCGTTTCGTTCTTCAGCTGGCGGGATCAATATGGAGAGGCTATGCGGTTGTTGTAATGAGATATGGTGACCATGAGAGCGATAGAAAACATGCGAAAGGCTGAATAATGTAGACATAATGAGGCTGGACTTAAAAATGCAGCAGTATCGCGAACCATGAGGGACTTCGCTAGCGGGTCTACATTGAGCTCTACTTACCACCGAATCTATCTCCCCTAATTCGCCCAACAATTGGCTCTCCAGGTCCTCAGAAGCATAAAGACATATAAATGATATGTTGAGGCCTGGAGGGCGAGAAGGTCCAAGGATGGCGACGGCGGGAATAACAGCGCCCTAAATCGCCAATTACAGGTTTTTGTAAACTCCACAATTCTGTGGGGTCCTGAACGGTGCCAATGGTGTAGTGGGCCGAGCGAGTGTCGTGGTGTGTGAGGCCATGTGAGGCGGCGACAAGGCAGAACAGGTAGGTGTCGGGATGAGTCGGTAAGTTGGCCGGACCGAGACCGGACCGGATAAAGAGTCTGCCGCAGTGAGCGGGCGACAGACTCTTGAATGAGATGGTTGATGCGCGCAACAGGCATCCAATCCTCATGGAGCGGATAAAAACAAATTGCAATAAAGTTAGTAAGAGCACCTATGTCAGGACAGAACATAGAACGACAACGAGGACAATGAGGTTGGTGGACTTAAAGGGAACTTTCACGGACAAAGTTCCTTATCTAGAGTCCGACAGGATCCTGAGGTAAGAAGAAAGAAGTAAAAGGCACCCAAAATTGAGCCAAAGAGCATACTTGGTATGACTTCCTCGACTTCATCAGTCCCTTTTCTCGCGTGTCCATCACTAAACAACTTTCAACAAGGGAAAGTCCAAGCTGGATGATTACAGGGGATTTGAAAATCAAGTCGGAATTCAAGAGTGAGTACCATAAATATCAAATAGCTTATGTCAGATGACGGCAGCTTCAATCCACTAAGTACATCTTACAGGCTGGTCCGATGTTTCAGTGTCCAGGGTACAATATATGCATATTGGAGAGCAGTCGAGTGTTTCATCCAAACGGTTAGATCAAAGTTTATTTCAGTTATTTGTATGTACGAGTACACAACATAGTATGAAGCAGGATCCAAGCAGCGTCCTTAAACAAATTCATGTCGAACTTGGGGACACAGCACATCTCACTTTTGAAATCAGTTGCCAACTTTGACGAACGTGAAGATGGTAGCTTGATTTTCGATGGTAAGCTGTATGAGAGAATTAGACAGAGCACAATTTTTCAATCAAAAGGACACTTACTGGACCAGTTGCTGTGCCGTCAGCTAACTTCCAACCAGATTCGGGAGGTGGAAAGAGTGCAATTTGTGCAGGACTCAAAACACTGTAGGAAAAATATTAAAGTCGGCACATATTCTACCATGATATATATTTATGACTTACATCCATTCGTTCGCACGAGCGGGGCGGTTGAACGGTTTAGTTATTGCCCATGGGCCACTGTTCTTGCCAAGAGGGATAGTACGATCTGTATTTGCTTCACCCGCGCTTTTCCCGCCGACTGACAGGGTGAAAAATCCATGTTCGTTCTGTTTGATATCCCACTGGGTGTCAAGGTAAGTATTGAGAATCTATGTATGATGTAACCGAAGAAACTCACGAATGGAATTGGAATGACGTTAGGAGAGAGTGCGGTGACCACATCATGGGAGTTCCCAAGCACAGAGAGAAGTACATTGTTGACAGCGAAATTGATCTTGTAGATGCCGTCTTCAAATTGAGGACGAGCATCAGAGCCAACATCAGGGGACGTGGTATTGGCTGCAGGTGCGCTGCTGACGGCAGGCGTGGCAGCAGAGAGGACGTTGGCTGCCGTGAGTAGCACAACTACAGAAACGTTGCAGAAGAAAGTGGAGCCGAACATGTTGTTGTTGTTGTTGTTGTTGTTGATGAGGGATCGCTTGAAAAACACCGCTGAGTGCTCTGGTGAACCAACACCTTGAAGGCTGGATTTTATATGCTTTGCTTATGTGATTTTTTTCTTTCTGAGCGTAAAGGGAACCGATGTAGCATTTGTGGGATTGTCATCTTCAGTAGACACAGAGCTTCGATATTGTGACCAACAAAATGGCGCCCCACTATTAACGTTCCTCCTGTTAGAAGAAGTTTGTAAATAGTTTGACTTGGGAAACCGACCAAATTTGGAAGAGTCAGAGTAAAGAAAGACACACTGCAGAGACCATACATTCTTCTCGGCTCGACGGCATGTCATGTATAATAATATTTGCCCTAGACCTGGTCACTCTATTGGCGTGTGATCCGAGTATGGATGGCTAGGGGTCCATGTCAGTAAAAGGCAAGTGCACGGAAGCGGCAACAATACACGCGTGATACAACTATTGCATTCTCGACTTGTCCAACCCTGGCCCGGGGGTGATCTATTCCTAACCACTCTTGTAAGCCGTTTCATCGTCGCTTAGCTACAAGGCTGTTGAATGTGGAACAGTGATGGCATTAATCATTCTCATGAGAGTGCCATAGATGTCTTCGGACACCCTCATGGTGCTACGGCCGCATCGTTTATTTTTGTGCAAGGGAGCGAATGTTCTTTCTCGTTTACGTGCGGAATGTTAAGACCACATATTTTTAGCTCATACGTAAAAGATGACATACAGTACATGGACAGGATGACGCACTTGACTAGTTTCTATGATTAGGCACGCCGTACAATAGGAAAAATGTTCAAGGGGCTGCTCTGGCGCAAGTAATTAATTAATGATGAAGCATGATTGTAAGTGGTACATACTTAGTAAATGACATAATCATCTGAGCGGAGTACAGCCAAATAACTACTACACTTCGGCTCGGCAGAATAGCCGGAGATTGATGATGATTTCTCACCATGCCTTTTTATAGAGTCAGAGAAGCATTACTTCTTCATCGGAACTGCTGTTCTTGGGTCAAACATGGGACCTACATCTTCCGTCTTCTCATCTTCTTAGCCTTCGAGAATGATTCATGGAATAACATCATGAGTGGGAATTGCTATTATATAACATGGGCATTCTTACTGGTGCGTCACATCTTACTCGATAGATGTGATTCGAGTCTTCGACAGGTACTGAGTCCGTTATAGACCTTATTTGTTCCTCAAAAATAGTTAACATAGGACTGCTGCCAGGATAACATCACCTCATGAGATTTAATTAAACAGAACATGTTTGCCTTTAGTGCACACCTGACCATAGCATCTAACAATAATGAAGCGTCCAATTAATCACCGCTGCAGAGAAGTTGTTCAGTATGTAGTAGTTCCTACTATAGCCCTGGCATGTGGTCGGTCGTGCTGAGTTTAGAGCATCAAGAGGATGTAAATTAAGTATAACGTGCTGGAGGCGACAATGAACATTTATTTTCCATCCCACATTTAGTCAAGCGTCGATGAGGTACCTCCCGATGTAGTCCATTCTCGTGTTTTCCATTGGACGCAGGTTACACGATGACTGGCCCCAGGTTATTATGCTGCGCGTTATGATGCAGAGCAAGAGGTTCCCGCATGAACGCCAGGAAAAATGGGCCAAATCAACTCCCTGCCCACAACTGATCACCGTGCATCACTACTAGTCACTCCTGGACGCTGTACGCTGAAACGGGACAGTGACAACAGACAAAGATTAACGTGAGGGAATCATCCGACCTCCAATGTAATCCCCAAGCCTTACAACGATGAAGGATCGGATGCAATCGCAGCATCCCTCATCGCAACGCAGCACCTGTTTGAGTCACAAATTTTGTTGAGATAGCACCACCGCAAGCCTTCATTGTGTAGTTATTTCGGCAATTATTTGTGAGATAAGAGGCGCGAAATACTGCAAGAACTCGAGAAAGCCGTGACGCCCGGGAAGCCTTTTTGCTGCGGGATGGGTATGGAGGGTATGGAAGACGACCACTCTAGTACATGTCAATGGGGCACAAGAAGCGAGCAAAGAGTAAAACTAGCCGTCTGCTGTAGCTTCAATGAGTGTGCGACTGTCTTTGTCACCTGCCGCAGGGTTCGTGAGGTCTAGCCCCACCAAAAAGGGCGTAGAACGCTAGAAGTTAGAACAAGGTCAGGAATAATTGTTTTTCCTCCCTGCTGAGTGAATGCTCCAGGTGAGTGCTATATTTATCATCAACAAAATGTTCTCACTTTTGTGGCTGCAGAAGCTTAGGCTGTGACCAGACGTGTTAACCACCCACTTGGACCCGATCTTCATGGTCTGACATCTATATTCAATCCAATTTCCCTGTGATGTCCATCATCCGTAACGGAAGTGACACGACCTTCGAGTAAGCAAATCTCTGAGTTGCACTAATCAGGAAATGTGGGCGCTCATTGAGGAGAAGATCTTTATGCATGTACAAGTCTTTAGTTAAGTCAATTATTACTCCATTAGATTGTATCACTGCTATATTGCTCTAAAAACCAATAAATCTCGTCACACTGATCTAGTTATCCAAACTGCAGGCAACAAAGCCACAATTTGGGCTATCTCCGGATGGCATGGCAGTTCCCGGCAGCGTGACTTGCGGGTTTCCTACAGCCCCGTGGCCTCCTCGCTCCTCGCGATGCACGTTCAAAAAAATGTAGCTATTCCTGGACGCGAACAGATGGGATATGTATAAGAGACGCGGGACGCGGAACGGTGAACGGCCGCGCCGCAAGTGACCGCGGCGGGAACGGATGGCGCGTGGGAAGCGGTGCGCGCCGCGGACGCGCGTTCACGTTCAAAGCTCGAGAGCTAAGAATAGACCGCCATTGACATGCTTACTGTCCCAGCAATTTTCTTCAATGTCTGCGGCGTAACTCTGTCAATTGTATCATGCATCAAATAATGTAGGTACAGAATTATCTACCAAGACATCATACGTGCCAGAAAGTATCAGGACAAATATGTTCCGGTCACACTTCCTGAGTAGCTTTCGCACCGTCGTCTCATCTTTCTGCATGTATGTGATTTTGGCACGCAGCGTTCTCCATGGAGCCATGTTCGCAGAGGATTCCGTGCCCTTTCGTGTAACAATGGCATAAAGAGTGTTGAGATTTACAATCGGAATGGGATCATATCCTCCATTCATGCGCTCTAACTTTGGGCAAATTATGTCCCCTGCGTCGTCGCCGTCCACCAATCGGATGAGGAACCTGTCATAAGCCACTCCCCGATCCTGGCCACTATGTGTGAGAGTTGGCAAGCCATCCAGAAATGTGATTTGTGGGCAGTACCGAAGTATTTCAATGAAGAGATCGCAAGAAATATTAGTGGCAAGTCCAAGTGTTGTCATGTTGTGGGAGCGCTTGAAAATGTCAGGGAGAATGGAATTATTTGACCATTGTTTTTTATAGTAGAATTTGTTTAACTTCGGAGCGCTGATGCATTTGATAATTTTCATTGAGTATTGTTCACCTTGGGCCACTGATAGGTCGTCGATTACATAGAGTTCCTGCAGACACGGCAGCTCTATCACAAATTCTGGAACAGTAATGTCGTCATCTTCTCCAATAAAAAAGAGGCGAAGTTCAATGAGAGAAGTGCATTGGCGGAGAGCGGTTGCAATGCTGAGAGTGTGGGTCTCAATGCATGCATGCAGGAGAGTTAGGTTGGAGAAGGACGAACGGAGTAAGTCCTTGTGGATGTGTAAATCATCCAGCAAAACACCGGTCAAAGTCTTCAAGCCAGTACAAGAAAACATTGGCATGAACTTGAGATAGTTTCTATCGTATCCGTAGGAGCGAAACCTTAAGGTGCGAAGCGACGGGAGATCCTCTGGAGTAAGAGCCAACAATGCTGACATCATCTTCTCTGGGGGATCTTCATAGAAAGAAAACCTGATATCTCTCCACCGTGTATGACATGACATAAAAATGTCGATCATACCATTGTACAATTCTTGTAAATCTTCATAAGTATCGTACGGGGGATTGGAGAAGTGGACTTCAAGGTTTAGTGGTAAGGATCCGGAACGGCGAAGCCATTCTTTCATGCCAGATATCCGATTCCTTTGAGAGATGCACACATGTTTGTAATGATCGGAGTCACGATGGGCCCATCTCGACAGGCTAGGTGATTCAATCCTGAATTCAGCGATTTTCCATAGCGTAGGCATGGTCAGTACAATTTTCCGAAACCCGCTTGACACATGAGTGAGGCGTAAGGGCAACCTTCTTGCATACGGGGACGGATACAAATCACTTGAACCATGTCGATCGATTATATCAGATGGCAAGAATCTTTCCAGATCATCTTCCATAACACAGCATTCACGTAGACAGTAGTCGAAGATGAGGCATATCACGTCTTGGGGTACACGGCGTATTGGGGCCACAACAGATTTGAGCCTGGCTTCTTTCCTCTGTAACGTTCTCCTTGCGGAGTCAAGCTTGCGAAGTCGCGCCTCCGCCTCCTTAATTTGTGCTGAAATCTCGGAAATTTCATCCTCGAAGTACGGAAGCATTGCCCTCGCAGATGCGAGCTCGGTTTCGTTTGGTGCCCTATTCGTACGAATCAAATCAAGGGGAAAGGAGCTGAGAATGTCCACCGGCATAATATGCAGTTATGTCTTCACCAACTAAGACGACAGAGAGATAACGAAGCGTGATATTGAAAGGACGATGAATTTGAACAGTCCGAATCAACGATGTGGACTGATTTAGGATCAAGCATTGGAAATCAGTGATAAGAGACTCACTATCTCAGGTAGTGCAACAACAGCACTGTATGGACAGAGTAAGAACGACGATGAAGAGGGCAGGCGTAAGGACCAAATGAGACAACTAAGAGGAGAGGGCGAGCGAGCTGCAATGAAGCACACCTTTGCACAGCATTCGCATCACACAGCCGACGGCTTGGGTCGGCTTATACCCCATGTGTAAGCATTGCTATTTATGAAGAATTGGAGTCGCTAGCCGCCTAGCGCAACGGCGATAGGCCTGAATGATTCACGTCTCCGAGTTCAAGCCGTTGTAGGGTCGTAGTAGTAGCATAAAATGGTCTGCTAGAAGAAACGTATACATATTTATTAAGAGATACAACTCATTTACAGTAATTAATCCGCATGCAAATTTGGTAGGGGTCGCGCCCCTTTAATAATAGCTACTGCGCCGCCGCATTATCGGTCAAGCTGATCTACGTGAAATGAAAGCGATCCGAGGTTGTCTGCCGGTTGCGCGGGTGCAAGAAGACCTCCAACGCAGGACTCACTCCGAATCGGGAGAGCCAAGCTACCCTGTTTTCCCGGCCAGCGACTCTCCAATCTGACTGTAAGTGGTACGCGAGATGCACACGACCAAGCATCGTGGGGGACGTTTCGTCTCGAGCAAAGCAAAGCCCAGGTGCGAGCAGGGGAATCCATGTCAGAATGCGCAGGACACGGGGGACGTCGACACCAACAACGCCACAAGCCGGCGCCAGGGCCAGAGATGCCCAGTGTAATAATTTAAATATCAGCAACTGACGCAGGGAGACAGGGCAGATGCAAACAATGAGATATGGACGGGGTGCAACGAGACTCACACCGCGTCGTGGAACATAGGTGGTTATCGACGACATGGTTTGAAATTGGGATTATTGCGCTGATGTGCTGATGGAGGACAGTGCGACTGGGGGGCGTCATGCAGATGCGAGCGGTGGCGCGGGTTCGCGCCCTGCGTTGTGCGTGTGCGTGGGGCCCGTGGGGTGTGGGTCCGCAGTCAGGTGTCCGGCGTGCGATGGGTAGTTCACTAGTGTCCTGGGTCCACGCTGTAGGCCGTCGGAGTACTGATGCAGAAGGACTACTAGGCAAGGGCTGTCAGGGGGGATGCCGCATGTGGGGGCAGCTCTAAACAGAGCTGATTGCAAGATCACTCACAAGAATGTGATGCACGGGAATGTGCCGGGGCTAGTTATGAATGTAAAACAGTGAGCATATAAGTGGGACTTTGGGGGTGCGCACGGCGCAAATTGGGAGATATCGACGGGCGGGCCCAACCTTCATTGTGAGACTGTTGGTTTCTTCCCAAGACACGACCAGACGGGCATACATACGCGAAAAATGAATGAAGGGCCACAACTCCCCGCAACGTCGGTGGTCACTTCCAGCGTTTTAATCGCGTCCTCTCCACGCACGGCCCTCGCAACGCGTGACTCTGCTCCGCTGGCTGGTTCCACGGGCTTAGGCGAGGAAGAGCAACCAAGGACGAGATATGAAATGGTCGGGGCCGGGGCAAAGGTGCAACGGAAAGAAGGATGACACAGGAGAAGTGGCCCTTACTGGATGCAACCAGATGGGATATACTTGTGAGAGATGCGTGCGGTATCCCGGTGTAGTTGAGACTCGTGAAGGGATTTTATGAACGGCCAGGCCTGTCGCCTGCAAATGCGCTTGAGAGGCGTTCACGTCGTCTTGGGTGAACGGGGGATGGACTCGAGCCAGGGCGTGCTGTGTCTGTGTGAAGGCTAACCCTGGTAGTGAAAACAGGCTGGAAGTCGGGCTAGGGCAAGGATGGAGCACAGATTGAATTGGTGAGGGGCTATGTGCGGCAATGCAGAAAGGCGGTGAGTCGGCACTAGATGTTGCCACGGTCACTTGCTCGCCTGGAGCCGCGCCTTGTATTCGCCCCCTTTTGCACTCTTGTTGTACATACTCTACTGATTTGTCCTACATATTCCTGCTTGGGAACGACCCCTTGAAGCAATCTTGAAGCTTGAAGCTTGGGTGGCAAGCCTCGGATGCCGCGATAGACAAAGCCCGGCAACACTTGCCGTCTACTGTTTGCATCTCGGCATAGACATCGGACATCGGACATCGGCAACCTTGATATCAGCCACTTGGACAAGTAACACAATGTAGTAAACTAACTCAAGGTATATTTCTACAATAATGTGATAAAGAACCTCATACTATCTCTTAGCTCACACTGCTCAATAATTTGCATTTCGAGCTACAAATACAAGCAGGCGTGGTAAGTATGGTGAAGCGCTTCCTGGAATCATGAAGACACTGTAGATGACGGAGATGAGGACATGGTGCGTGTTTTGTATGATTTTAAACTCTTTCTAATTTATTTTCAGAGATGGCCACTGTATACGGAGAATTTCCCAGTGCCCAACACAAAGGAGGGTCAACAGACCCTCGTCTTCTTGGGCGCGGCCGTGCTCGGCGCTCGCGCTCGAGGAAAGAAACGTCGTAGTTCCTGATGACGTAGTTAATCTTTGTATACGAGTAAACGCCAACGCCAATGACCATTTATTCTTTCATTTGGAGTATTAATTACCCTCATAGATACTAGATATTAATTTCTCTCATTGACCCTCACTGACTCCTCGCTACTGCATCACTGCCCCTCACTGCCGCCTCACTACCTTTTAACTGTGCCCAGCATAGAGCCGTGCCTTGTACTTGTTGTAGCTACATGTAAGTGTAGACTCGACAAACCGTCCTCATTTGTTCCATTCCTGCTTGACAACGGCTTGGAGCTTTAAGCTTGAGCGCTCGAGCTTGAACATACTTATGCTTGTGCCTGGCATACAAACAAGGTGTACCCATCCGAACCAAGGTCAACTATGGTCCCCCTTTGTATCCTTTCAGGACAGGCCTGCCTTTATGAACCATCGCTTTTTCTCTTCTCACTAACCCACCCCTCGAAAGTACTCAAGTAAACTTTACTCACTCCACCTCGTCTCGATCTACATCAGCCCCCATATCCATTTTGACTCCACCGTCGCGAACACCACCATGGATCTGTTCAACTTCCTCCCTCCTGACCTGTTCAACACAAACAGAGAACCAAACGACTTCGAGCTTACAGCTGCACGGGAGCTTCTACCTCGCATCGGACTCGATATCTTCGCACTTTACGCGCAAATAGCAGCAGTCGACGTACGCCTTAAGGATCTTGAATCGTACAGAGGGACTCTCTTCAACTTTATTTCTCCGGACCTTCTCAGCACGAATACTTCCGAGCTTTCTGCGGCACGGGCGTTTCTCACTAGCGTTGATTATGAGCTCTTTGCAGTCTATAAACAGATTGCAGAGACAGAAGCACGTCTTAATGATCTTATATCACAAAGGACAATTCTGGCGCAGATCGAAGGTACGGTCAGAAGCATCATCTCGCCGATTCGCCGCGTCCCACGAGACATTCTACGCCATATCTTCGAATTCTGCGTGGACATAACCCACACAACATTGTCCGCGAAAAACGCGCCTATACTCCTCACGCATGTTTCACGCGACTTTCGGAGAATCGCACTGGGTATGCCAACGCTGTGGACAATTGCCAAGTTCAAAATTGGTCGCCAGGAAAGGTCTAACTCGGCCTCGGGTAGAGGAGAAGAAGCTAGTAGTACAAACCAGATGTTACGCTCTCTGGCCATGCAATGCTTAGGGATGGAAGTGTACCTCCTCCGTTCTGGGTCCTTGCCGTTGGATGTTGAAATTGACTACACAGAATATCCGACGGATACGAGCGACGAAACACAGGAGCTATATTTCGAAATGGGCGAAGTTGTACTGGCCCATCATGCGTGCTGGCGGGATGTCTGTATACATTACCATGATCCGCTGCCGGACGAAACACTGGCTCAACTGAGTTCGCTTACTCCAGACGACCTCCCTTTGATACGCACATTGGACCTTTTCGATAGGGAGCAATACGACAACATCTCCGATATTGAGTTCATGCCTATCCTTGCATGTCCCACTTTGAAAACGGTGTGCGGTTTCCGGCTGGATAGCCTACACCGTCACACGGATGTACTTCGAGCCTCCTTTGCCAATTTGACTACATTGACATGTACCACTTATGAATGCTCCCTCCAAGACATCGCGACCACTCTCCAAATGTGTCCTTCTCTCGTCAAACTTGAGCTCCCCCAGCTCCTCCAGCCTGATTATGCCAATATCGACGATAACTTTCTGATATCGCTTCCATCCCTGGAAGACCTACGTGTTACAGGGAGTCCCTTCAGCAAGGGCGATTCCATGGTCAACAAGTACTTCTCCGCTCCGAAACTGAAGTGGATCGACTTTGAGGCGGGTTGCATGTACCCCAGCCTGGTAAATTTCTTCAAGCGCTCACCAAGCCTGATAAGTCTGAGAATCGACGCTGATATATCCGCTGAACTCTTTATCGAGGCACTGCGGTGCTGCCCACAACTCCGTGAGATCGAGGAGCTCCCAACGCTTATGGGCGAAGGCATAGAAGAGCAAATGGCTTACGACAGTCTGTTCACGCGATTCGTGGATGCGGACGATGCGGGGGACATTGTATGTCCAAATCTGGAGAGAATCCTCCACCAACATCAGCCTATTCCAATTCTGCGATTCGACACCCTCAAAGCCTTCATTGTGCGCAAGATTAATCCGTCTCCGAGATTGGCCGCGTGGAAGTCACTATATGTGTCCGACGTTCTTGTTAGTAGGCAGGACATGGCAGCGGTGGAGGAGCTCTTGGGGAAGTACAGAGACTCGTTAGAGATTCAGATTGAAATTAAAGGTTGTTATGATGATATGTTAGAATAATAACACTGTACCCTGGTTATCCCTCCCGAACTACCCATTTTAATTATATGTAACAACCCATCATAGCCACTCATAGACATTGTGACCCGTAATGAGAAGGGGACGACGCGGCTAGAAGGCAACGAAGTGACGCAGCAGAATGCATGTGCAGCCCTGCGATGTGAGGCGAATGGAGCGAGTGTATGGGTTTCAACTCATAGTACACATGGAATCGTGAGCAGTGGTGGACCACAGGCCATGAAGCCCAGTGAAAACCGGTTCTGGTATTATCTGGGTGAAACGGAGCATATACGAGTAATTCCGTGTATCTCTGTTAATTTTCCGCTCTTCTCTGATTTGTCACAATTTGTGTCCATATTGTGACAGGAATTGGACTTCTAATACATGTTGGACAGGTCTTTCTTGGCACCTGCCAACGTGTTCGAGCTTAGATTTCTAGCCGTCTACTATGCAACTACTGTGATATACAGAGCCACAGGCTGAAGCAATAGGCAGACGGCCATGTTGTATTTTGTTTGTACCTCATTGACATCATTGAACCATTTTGACAGCCTTCTTTACTAGCTTTACTTCTTACCACCATGACCGAACTCCCCTTTGCTAAATTATACTTATGATCCTGCTGCTTTGCAGTGTATACCGCACGACCTTCGACAACATTGACTTCTGTGAGCAAGCATTAGGTGTAGAATCAAGGAAGAATCCATATACTATGGAAAGCCTATTGTCCCAATTGTGACAAACTTCTGCCGCGTCATCTTCCCCAAATGCAGAATCTATGATCACAAGGTGCATATATGCACCCCTCTTCATCTCACATCACACTCACAGCTTCAGGAAACCTTCCACAGGCCACAACCTTCGAGCATAGTCGAACTCTGTGCCCCGTGATGTGCTGTATGGTATACTGTAGAGTATGTCCACTTGTAAGTGCATACATTCTATGTCTATACTTCTCATTCATTGACTCGCCGATTACTTTACTTGTTACCTGACAGGCCGCCCTTCTTAGCCATCGATGTATCAATGTAGTAATGTCTAAGATAAGTCTATTCTTTGATGTATTCAGTATCGAGGTTAACAGTCAAATTAGAGCATCTAAGTCCTAGCATACAGATATTGCTTAGGTGAGTGATTTGGCAGATATATGCTATTCCACTACGGTAGTGTAGTACTATTACTATTAGTATATAAATGTAGTCGTCTACTGCCAAAAAGGCACCTCAGAAATACACAGATTTACACGTATTGAACCGGATATTGTGTGAAAATCACCAGATATTACCGGAACAGGTTGACACTTTAGTGACATGACGTAACATTCATCTCTCGGAAACGGCCAGAAAGGGGGGAATTTACACGGTCTCTGCTGCTAATTTCTGGTGCGCCGGTTTTGCCCAGATAGAAGCAGAACCGGTTTTCACTGGGCATGAAGCAAGAAGGGGCGCATGACTCCCACACCGTCCGTAGTTACTTCCAAGCCCCTTCTCCACGCACAACCGGGCTCTCTCAACGCGCGAATCGATTCCGCTGGCTGGCTCTAGAGACTTAAGCGAGTAAGATTGATCAGGGACGAGATTTTAAATCGTCGGGGCCAGGGCAAAGGAAAGAGGGGCGGCACAGGAGAAGGGGCCGTTCCTGGACGTGACCAGACGGGATATAAAGTACTTGTGAGAGACGAGGAACGAGGGATGGTGAACAGCCCGGATGACCCTGCGGGGAGCGGTAAGAGGTACGGGGTGGAGCAAAGGCATGTATGTATGTGCGTTTCTGGTCAATAGCATGAACAGAAGCGCGATATTCAGTCGAGGCGGGAACGCAGGCGAGTTGGAGGTGCGTAGGGGAGCGAAGTACGGTGTGGGATGTGTGCGGGTTCAACATTCAACGTTAACTTTCATTATATGCGCACTGGCTCGTCGGATGATTTCCGGGACTGAATAAGTGCCCAGCCCAGTCGTAATGGATGATGGATATACATGCGAGAAATAAACGATGGGCGACAGGGAGCATAGCCAGCGCAAATGACTGCAGTGGAGGAAAGACGGGCTGAAATTGGTCAGTAGGGAGCCGGCGTTGGGAGGATGTAGAGGAAAGGAATGTATGGGGATAACATGGGATGGCTCGACAGTTTGCGGAATAGGGACAATTGGGCGGGCGAGAGTCGGGGCAATGAGACGCGGATGCGGACGCGGTGGGCCATTAAGGGATGCGCTGATACGCGAGGCGCAAAGGCGGCAGAAACAGGACATCCACGCATACAGTGGGGCTTCCATGGCATATATGGGGCGTGCAGTCGCGTGCAAACTGTGTAGACGTTGGGATGGTCGGAGATGCAGACTTCGCGTATAGGAAAGCACGGAGACTGACATCAGGACAGTCCACAGACCATTCGCAGAGAGGTGCAAGCATTCTGCAGCCATTCTTGCAGGGAGTGAAGGGCAGATGCGCCTAAGCCAGTGCTGAACAAGACAAGCGGGTTGACGCATATCATAGGCGCACGAGATGGAAAGCGCATGCCTTTTGTCGATGTCTAGTAGACCGCCCTCGCTTTCCGTTCAGTGATTGGAGTGGGTCGGCAACTAGGTGGGGTGGGGACCGGGCGACGATGCGGCACTACAGGAGAGAAGGATGCAGTCGACATTCGCGGAGATGCAACCAAAAGGGACATACTTACGAGAGGCGGGGGGCAGGAACGAGATACAGGCCATGTAACTGGTCGGCGGAAGAGGTATGGGCTGCAGAGAAGGCATGCACAGAATTACCGGTCGAGAGCGCGGAACGGAAGTGCAGGACATAGTCGAAGCACGGAGCCTAGCAGCAGCAGAGGTCTGGCCAAGGTCGGCAGGCCGTTCCCATCTGCCCACGTGGTTGACCCGTGCATTGTTCCACGTGGGGCCCACACTTATTCGTGGGACTGCCAACACTGATGTGGGCACCGCCCCCACGAGGTAGTGGACAAGAGATGCGACGGAGAGTTAGCGGATCTGATGTACATTTACCGAGGGGGCAGTTAGGTGCCTCTTCAAACTCAGACCCATTGTTCGAGCAATCGCCATCTGCACCGTCCTCTCTTCGTGAGAGATGGCTGTTAAAATCTAAAAAATACAGTCAGCACCAACCAAAGCATTCAAAAAGAAAACCTACCGAACGACTACTTGATATAGGTTTTAAATTATGATTTGTTGAAGTTATATTCTTCATGTTGAGCAGCCTGATAAAATCCCCGGTGCATATTGACCCAAACATTATAGCCCTTAAACGAGGGCATGTGAAAGATGAGCTGGACAATGTTGAGATATGTCGCGTTTCCCCTCATGAAGGCTGATGAAGCGTAGCCAGAACAACTTTGATGTGGGAACAACAGCAAACGATGCAGTAACTGTATCTTGAAACTAACTTTGGATGCCGCAGGACGCCGTACTAACTTAGCTGAGATCAAGCATGGCTGAGCAAGCTGCAAACTTGACCTCCCAAAGCGTATTGAATGAGCAGTGGGGGCCGGGGCACATTAGTAAAATAATTAATGGATATACATATAGAGTAAATCCTAAAGAGACTAGAGTATACCTACCTCCGACCTTGAATAGTTTAGGGCTATTGCCGTCGGGCCGGGCGGCCAGGGAGTCCGGAGCAGTCTGGTTATGTATTTGGCTTGCTGGTGTTTGCCAAACACAAAAGGGTCTACGTGATCTGGGCCAATGATATGACTCAAAGGTGTGGATCTTGCTAGACTCGCTAGCCAGTCACACTCGCAAGCTCTAGTCACACAGAGTGACACAAAAAGCATGACTTTGATCTAGCGAGCTTGCGAGCGGACTGGGCGGTCTCGGGACGTTTTTGGTGATTTCATCGATTCCAACCTCGACACTTAGAAAAAAAAGTGGCAACACCTCAAAAAAAAGTCCAAAATTGAATATATGTTTTATGCTTATTTTTACCAGTTATTTCAGATGACACTAACATGAAAATAAAAATAAAATTTGGGCAAAAAGTGAATACATTCATTTCAACTACGAAGATTTATGAGGGAACTGAGCAAGAAACAAGTCATAACCTGTCGGCTCGAATACCAGAGGCTCGGGAATCTTCTTCCGACGTTTTGAAGAACGTTCTGAGGCAACCACATCAACTGATGACTCCTCTAAAGTAGGTGTTCGAACACGCTTTGTGCTACTAGGCCCATTCTTTGGCTTTGGCCCCGGCAATGCTGGAATATCTAAATCATGAAGATGAAGAAGTGACTCGTCACTTTTTTTTTTTTTTTTTTTTTTTGGGTTAGGTGAAATAACTCGTCACTGAGCCTATCCCACCATGCCCAACTATCTTGTAGAATAATTATGACAGTGATGTCATAGTCAACACCAGTCTTGCTGACTCTCTTCTGCAGTCACCGACGCTGGAGCGAGTTAATGAGGATGACGTGGCGTTGGATATGGATGGGTGGGACCTAGATAGCGAGAACGAAAGGTGGGATGATAGCGACGACAGCGAGGAAGAAGTTGACGGCATCGAATGATGTCCTGGGACTTCGGTATCTCGCGCACAGACCAGTCAACGACGACAAAGCACAAGTTAATTCAAAAAATTTGTCTAAAACATGTATGTACTTTTCTGCATGAAATTTAAAACTGAACAACTTTTATATACACACTTTTGACACTTTTTTTCAGCATATTGAGTGATTTTTTCTAAGTACCGAGGTAAGGGGTGCAGGGAACCTCGAAAACAGGCCCGAGACCGCCCAGCCGGTTCTTCGAACCTGCTTGCAGCGGTCACGCGCTTGCAGACGTTATGTACTCTAATACGTGGGAGTTCGAGACCGGCTGGGGACGAGCCTAGGATCTTGCTGCTGTTTCCTTCTCCTAAAAGTCTTGCAACTCGGTCGAACTACCGGCCCACTCATCAAAATCGCAACCTGTAGTACAACTTCGCTTGACTGCCTGAAAAAGTATGTCATCCCCACATTTCTCTTCGGCCATGCTCAGCTCGATCTACATATGATTCAAGACCATCGTTGATTCGAAATCGCGCCGCAAAAACACTCAATTACCGTATTTCTGCTACGATGACCGCGGATATGCTCAGCGTCTTCCCCCATGATCTGCTTCGTACAAATAGACCACCAGACCACGCCCAGCTGGCTTTGGCACGGGCGATGATCCCTCATTTTGACGATGAAATTTCCAAGCTTTCTGCACAAATTGCGGATGTACAGTCCCAACTTTGGAAGCTCGAATCGAGAAGGAGAACTTTACAGAGGAAGCAAACCAGGCTCAAATGCATCGTGTCCCCAATCCGCCATGTACCACAAGACATCATTCGCCTTATCTTCGAATATTGTTCCGAGAATCCTGTATCGGTATCAGCCACACGCCCTTTATCTCCACCCATAATCCTTAGCCACATATCAAGCGGGCTTCGGAAAATTGCATTGGATATGCACACTCTGTGGAATTCTGTTTCAATCAAGACTGGGTCATTGAGTTTTTTGGGAAGATTTCAGCGAAACAACATTGTCGAAAGGTTAGCCTCCAAGAAATCTTGCCTGCAGGAATGGATTCGCCGTTCAGGCATTCTCCCGTTGGACCTTTTCTTTGACTTCATTTCTACTGAAGGTTCCAGTATATCTCAGATACTTAATATCATCATCCCATACCGTGCACGCTGGAGAAAAATTTCGTTCGTACACGACGGGAAATTGCTCTTGAAGGAAACACTTTCACGATTGAGGTGTATTAGTCCAGGCGACGTTCCATTGCTGCAAGAGGTATCTTTTAAACACTTTCCAGCATCCTACGAGGACAATCCAGGTCATCCTTTCATTCCTATCATGGCCTGCCCTAATTTAAGGACATTGAGCGGTGTTTGCTTTGACGGCCTCCATATCCACAAGGACCTCCTTTGTCGCTCATTCTCAAATCTGATTCACCTTGACGGTATCATAAAGAGGTGCTCTTTGTTCCACCTTGCGATCATCCTCCAGCAATGCCCCTCCCTGGTCAAGCTTGTTCTCCACGTTTCTGAGCTTCAGGATGAAAATTCTGGTTATGAATCCCTCATGTTCCAGGAGCTGCCGCGACTGCTGCAGATTGACATCACCGAGGACGAAGACTTCGGTAATACTCATTCCATTATCACCAAGTACATCAATGCTCCGAATATGAAAATACTCAATTACCATGCACGAGGGTCCATTAATCATATTGTAGACTTTTTCAAGCGTTCACCTTGCATAACAACTTTGGATCTTGGAGGTGAACAGGCTGAAATAACCTCCGACCTGCTTATTGAAGCCCTTCGCTACTGCCCACTGCTTACATGTTTGGAGGGTATCCCAAAGTTTCCTGGCTACACTGATTGGCTGACTCCAGTACAAATTCTTCACAAACATGATTTTGACAGGTTGTTCACCAGACTCGTGGACGCCGATGATGCAGGGGATATAATATGTCCGAGATTGGAGCGGTTGGATCTGACAGGTTATTCAATCGGGATGCCAAACTTCCACACTCTTCACGCTTTTGTTACACGAAAGAGCACCCGGTGTCTGGACGGCTTGGTTCCATGGAAATATCTACATCTTTGGAGCGCGTACGTCAGCGAGAACGATCGGGTGGCGCCAGAGGAGCTATTAAAGGGGTGTGATCCCAGCCAAATCCATATGCAGCTTCTTTACTGTTAACACACTTGTGACTTACTTTAGCTGTTTTTGTGCTCGTATATGCAACGTATATGTAGAGCGAGTGTTCTTACCAATTGATAATGCCGCAGGACGAGCATGAGTGAGCAGGTCGGGTGGGCGAAGAGCGAGCGAGAATGTCGGCTGGGGGACCGCAGGGACTGCTTGTGCAAAGTGATGAATCGACGAGGGAAGATATATGCAACATTCCGAGGCGGGCTGGGGCGGGGGCGGAGTGAGGGGCCGTGTTCAGCGAGCGCGGGGAAACTGCTTGCGGCCGGGGCAGCATTGCGGCACGCCGAGGGAAAGCGTGTTATGGACGCTGCCAGGAGCGAGGGGCGTGTAGTGCTGTGCATCTGGCGAGAGATGATGTGGCTGTACTGGTCGGTGAGGGAGGACGGGCGTACGGAGATGGTGAGGAGCAGGGTGTATGTGTGAAGGGGGGGCCATGGAAACCGATGCACAATGCAATGAGAACGTCGTTCTTCCTATCTAGCTAGCGGCGCAGCGCAGACGCAAGTCCGGGGAGGTGAGCAAGGAGACGCCGTCCGGAAGTACTGTGCAGTGACAACGACTGTCGTACAGAGATAATTCCCGGATTAGAACGTGTTGTGTATGGCTTATGACGAGAGATGCTTCGTCCGGGCGTGAAACGAAAGGGGGATGAGGGTTGTACGAACGTCGGCCGGGACCGCAGAGACTGCGTGCAGGGACATTCCGTGCATCCACTATGTAGAACCAACCATTGTACCTCGAACTTGGTGTTTAGCTACTTCGAAAAGGGACCGAGAAGCAGACGTGGTGATGGTAAGGACTCGGGACGAGGGGATAACTAGCCGCGCAGTGCAGACGCAAGGGTGCGAAACGAACGATACACCATGCATAGGGACTTGGGGGGACGCAGGGTTCATCCAGTATCGAGTGAGCTGCCACCACTGACCAAGAACTATCACGCACGCACTGAGCAATCCATCTCAGAGCTTCAGACAAGAAATGAGGATACACATACCATAAATTACTTTCTAAGTTGGATCATCGGCATGAATGGCCTTGCTGAAAGTAAGGTTCCCCACGTTCTACTTTCGGTCGGTTTGCCCCTGCTTGTCCGTGTTCTTCCCTTGCATACATGACCAAACAATCTCAAGTTTCCCCCGTTCAAATGTTGGTCGGTTTGTCTCTGCTTGTATGCCCTTCTTATCCTCACATGCACATGTCTAAACAATCTCAAGTTTCCCCCCGTTCAAATGTTGGGCGGTTTTGCATTGTTTGTCTCTCCCATCTCTTCCTTATACTAACAAATACTATCAGGCCATTTCGTTTCAATTCTATAGCTGCGCTTGTAGTAACTACATATACTCTTTTTACTCTGCCTATGTCTCCTCTATCGTAACTCTCTTTTGTTTCCTTGTTAAGTTTTTCTAATCTCACCATGTCTTTACGCAGATCTTCAGATGAGTGATATTAGCAGGGAGTGGCGAGCGCGAAGGTAGCGATACTTTCACGGCATGTGTAGAGACAATTTCTATTTTGGCACCAGCCCCCAAGATTTCGACAAGCCCGTACAAGAAGACGATTTTCGATCGCAAGCCGCGACCTATGCCCCAGACACCGACCCGAAAGGAGCAGGTTGCAGCTGCGAAGTCGTTCGGACGGGGTTCACCCTTCCGTCCTATTTGTCAACTCGACTTCGTCCAAGGGAGTTCTGGTACGCGCGCCGTTTCTTCTGCTGCAACAGAGTCTGGTTCTTCGAGTGCGGACGGTGCGGCGGGTTCATTGTCTGTGGTTGCTTCTACCGGGACCACCACCGGCGAAGGGACCTTGACTCGGGGCGATCGGACGGAAACCGGCGGCGAGGCTACAGGACGCACAAGTAAGTCGTATTGAATGATGAACATGTCTATAAGTAAGCTAATGATAATATCAGGGACTGAAAGTGATGACGAAAGCCTTGAAATGACAAACCCCAGCCCTACCAAGCGTGCTCGCACTGGCCGTAAGGCGTAAACTCGTCATGAGTGTAGTAAAGTTTCATCGAGGTGTCAACACGTAGTTTTTCTAGGTTATTATTAGAGTGGATCGTATCTAATATTTAACATTGACAAATACATACTTTACGTAGAAATAACATGACGTTTATATTTTCTCCTCAATTAAATAAAAATTCAGCAAGGCCCTATCGCTGAAAGCGATACTTTATGTCAAGGTGAATCATCATATAGTTCAAACCCCGATGACCGGCGCGGCTCGCGCGTTCCGGAGCCGGGGACGCGCACCTGAAATGGCAGTCTCGCCCCAGGAACGCAGGCAAAACGCAGGCATACCGAATTCCCCATTCCGATTCAGCACCACCTGCCCTCAGGTTCACTTACCAGCTGCTGTCCAGCCACTTTAACAGCCACTTCTAAAACAATCCCCCATTGCCATCCCCCATCGGGCCGCCTCCCCGGCCTCAGACTGATCCACGACCATATACTGATCATCTTCGTCTGGACCTCTGCATCTGTCATATCATTCTTCGGCTTCGGCTTCAACACTACATCACATTCTTGTCGCATGGCATCGCATTTCATATCATCGTATCGCACCACATCTCATCCAATGGCACGTCCTAAAGCTCTGTGCAGACTACACAGCGGTATACGCTGGCGGTACAAGAATGACACGACGCCTATTGTCATCGTCTGCTTCTTCGAATCCCCGTATTCCACTGTCCTCCGCTTGAATGCGTACAACTATATTGTCATTACTTAGAGCGTCTGACTCTGAGATATTTGCAGGTTCGTTGGCCGGCACTGCGGCCACTGTGTCCTCGTGCGAGTCTGGTGCATCACGAGAGTCTTGCTGACTGCTTGAATGATCGACTGTCATGTTAGCTGGTGGCCTCGGATTGGGGCGCTTGTCACCAAGCGGAGGCAGTCTCCGCGTGTTTTGTGCAATCTGCCTGCGCCCTTTGATTTCAATGCCCATCCCTCCAACGAGAATGCCACGAATAGACGTCATCGGAGTCACATAATGAAATGGATGGACGAGATGCCGTAAATGCTTTGCTGCTGTGTTTTTCTTTTGTAGGCGTCTCCACCGTATCCAGATAAGTGAGGTTGCCGCAATTACAGTTAGCAATGCAAAGGATACAGCTAAAATTACTGTATTGCGTTTGGAAGTAGGGCTGTCTTTACCATTTCCTGGTAACTGACTAGTGGGAACGGAAGATGCTGACGATGCTGACGTTGTTGACGAATTGGACGTGATTGACGAGTTGGAAAGCAAAGTCGCATTAGAAATGACAAACGTTTGTATGCCCCAAAGTGGATTACTCCCCGGGATTGTAAGTTGATGTTTCTTTTCCTGGTCGAGATCTGTAGCTTGGAATATTATGTTCCCTGGCTGAGAGACAGTGATAGAGCTAGCATGTATGCCATTACCAGTCGCAGCGCTGATGTTAAAGGGGGAATATGGCTCTGAATCTACGGCATATGTTCCAGAAGCGCCGAAGTTATTCTTTACTATTCCAATTGCCGTAATGCCTGATCCTAACCAAAGGTGAAAGTTAGTTAAAAGATACAGCCACCTGATGTATGTTGCAAACCTTGGAAAGGGAAAGTGATATTAATAAGAGCCTCAGAAATCTGAAAATCGTTGACAATACCAAATCCCAGTGTACCATCGTCAGCTTGAACGGAAACGTTCTGCCCGTTATAAGTGACTGATGCGTCGTCAGCACTAATCCCAATATATGGATACAGAGAGTTGGTGACAGAGCTCGGAAGATATTCGATATAGTCGAAAAGGATGATAGTATCAGCTAATGCCGTCAAAATCATTTGATGTGTTTCGGTGCTTAGATTATCCACCGCGCATATTTTAATTATTGTGGGAGTGAATCTTGCTTGTAATGGAGAGGGAGGTGTTAGAATTCCGTCAACATAACAGCTCCATGTATACGGAATAACGAGTGCAGGACCGGGAGGAAATAAAGCATAGACGCCAACTTTGGTACCTGTGAGCTTGTTAGTCCCGGAATATGAAGTACATAGAATCATAGAAACTACCTGTGAACCTGTAGGTGAATCCTACCATTGTGGAGCCCGAGATATTATGCAAAGTATTTCCAATAGCATTTTCGAGTAACGTAGAATTATTGACAGCAGGCGCTGGTATGCTACCTGCTTGCCCAAGGGCGCTCAGGCTATAATACTGTATATCAGGGTCGGCGTCATCAACAATAACGGTCATAGTCATTGTGAGCGCTATCAAGGAAATCGAAAAGGAAGAGAGGACTTTCGTCTGCTCATTAATGACTGGAATACAATTTATATCTTACTCGCCATATCGAAGATGCAATCCCATATTCTGCCATAGTAACAATTAGGAAAACTGATTTTGTTCTGGAAGGTTGGGATAGAGACTGGAATCTGCACCCTCGTATGAAACATGATCATATACTAGTTCATCTCAAGAGTCATTGCAGTTGTTTTTTTTTTGCCATCGCAACAACCTAGCAACATGCAATCTGTGAATGTTAGTCGATATTGAGTGAGTAGGCCACCATGGTAGGGACTCAGGACCGTGGACATAACATAGGAGGACCATGCGAAATGCGATGACAGATGAAACTTGCACGCAACTGCATCAAATCATGCACATCAGGATAGCCTGTCAGGTCAGTATCCATACAACAAGCCATAGATACAGGCCGGGTGCAAGTGCAGAGTATCCAAATAACAGGGCTTACAGTACGTACCGGCGTGAAAACAGTGACTGACAGTGCCCACACCGTAAAACGCTCCAGTCATTGCATGGGGATCCATGCGTGGTTCAATGATGACATCGTTCTGCCTATGCTATCCTATCTACACTGCCGCGCAGCGCAGACGCACGCAAGACTGCTGTGAAATAGTTGTGCCTTGTGGTAACTATTCCTGCTACCTTTCAAGGTATTCCCGCTACCCTTTAAGGTAGTGAGTATTAGGGGGAGAGCTTTTGTGAAAATTGGCAGAAGATCACAAAATTTCTATATATGTCTTGTCTGTTCCCATAATCATTCTTAGTCCATTAGCTTTCAAACGTAGCTCATGTCGTATCTCACTACGTTCCGTGTCAGAGTCACATACAGTCAGAAAAGGCTGTCATTAACATGTCATACATAACCTCAGATTCTCGTACCGGCAACTTGCTACTGAGTATACATTTATACTTAACCACCGTTTTCGACTCCTAGTCTATAGTGTTAGCAAGCGAGCTACTACATATCTCACCAAACGAAAGCAAGCACCAATGTCGTCCATGATCACCATCCCCTGCCCTGACGCGTAGCCCACCTCTTCACCTGGGGCGTAGTGTACTCAGTAGGCACATGGGGCACGGGGCAGCGCGTTGTTAGAGGCGGACAGACTCGGTGGGTGTGGCGGTGGGGCGAGAGCGCAGGGTGCATAGGACATTCCCATACACGACGGACTGGAGGAATTATGGACGGATCGTTCAATACTCCCTTGTGTACATGCATGAGCGAGCGCGCAGGTCGGTGGGGTGCAAGAGCGAGCAGGTTGGGTGAGTGCAAAAGCGAGCGAGGATGCAGGGCAGGGGGACTGCAGGGACTGCAAGGCATGTGCATGAGGGGGGAATTAATGAGGGGTCAAGCATGATATTGTGACATTCCGAGACGGGTCCAGTGCTAACCCAACCAGCTCCAATCAGCGTAGCGCCAGCAGGTGCGGCGGGGCGTGAGTAGAACCGGAGGAGTGTGGTTAGGCGTGGACGAGGGACGTACTTGCACGACAGACCAGTGGAGTTACGGGGGGACTGCTCCATGGCGTCGATACGCACTACGGTACGCTGCCGCTTCTGAATGAGGGCGTAAGCTGATGGGTACGGGCGTGAGCTGGTGGGGGGACGGGCGAGGGAGACAGGTAGCCACCGGCGACACCAAGGGAGAGGGGAAGGAAGTGACGGTAGGTGAGAGGTTTTCAGCCAGCGGGGCGACTTGTCGCAGGGGCGGGACGGCGGGACTGAGGGGCAGGCGGGATGATTGCAGGGATTCGGGACCGGGGGATGAAAGACTGCGTGGGGAGGTGGGCGAAAAGACAGTGGGTAAACAACGGGGCGGACGAAAACTGTCATACAGGGATAGTCAATGGATCAGAACGTGTTGTGTACATATAACTCGGGGGTGGGGTCGCTTCACCATGCGTGGAAATAAACGGGCCGCAGGGGCCGAGGATCTGACTAGCTGAGCCGCTTTGTATGGGGCGGGGAAGGGTGGGGCGTACGCAGTAGGCCTGGGGCGTGGGGTGGGGCGAGGAACGTACCCATGCGTGCGCGAGTCGACTGTAGTGCATGACATTTATGACCGGTGAGCCTAAATATGCGCTACGGTATTCCGCCGCTTCTAAATCGGGCGTGAGTTGATGGGGAGACGCGCGTGAGCTGAGGAGGGAAAGGGGATGGAGACAGACGCCGGCCGGCGACACCGAAGGAGAGGGGAAGAGGGTAGAGGTGTTCAACCAGTGCGGGGCAACTGCTTGCCCCAGGGACAGGACCGTGGGCCCAAGGAGCAGGCGGTGTGCTTGTTTTGCTTTACAGGGAGCTTGGTAACACGGTGAGGGGGGACGGGCGTGAGCGGATGGTACTGGCATGGAGAGAGCAGCAGGGTGTATCAGGGACAAGGGGCCCGTCGAATGAGCTGCATGTGGTGGAGTGAGTTGCAGTCATAGCGGGTCATCTAAATCGAGACGTTTTCAAGCTCGAAAATCGTTCTGTCTATCTAGCTAGTCGCGCAGCACAGACCCAAGGGTGCGGAGGGCGGCTGGGAAACGGCGCAGTGGACAGTGAACGGATCTAGCTCGGGAGCAAGTTGCTTCATACAGGCGTGGAAACAAACAGCAGAAGGACACAGGGGGGTCGAGACCGAGGGAAGAAAGGGGACAAAGGGGAGTGGACGGGCTCAGTGGAGAGACTGAGGAGGGCAAACACGCAGGACTCACTCTACAATGATGACAACTTGAAGCAACCGGCCTCGGGACAGTGCTGCGTCGTCCGGGAGCGTCCGGGAGCGGATTTAGCAGATCGTGAATGGGCGAGGGAGGTCGAGCTGTGTCCGTTTAGTCAAAGTGGTGGCTGAGTAAAAAGGGGGACACCAGGATGGGGTGGGTACACCATGCGTAGGGACTTCGCGGCTGCAGGGTTCAACCAGTATAGACTGAGTTGCTGCCACTCACCGAGAAGCATCGCGTCCATGCACTGAGCAATCCAAGATCACAAGACCGAGGACACACACACCATTATTGCCAACCTAACACTACTCAGAACGGCTTAGTAATAGTAATAAGTAGGGTCATCGACTCATCATCGACGCCACAGTCAGCACCCCCGTGCCGAGGCCGAGCGGTGGTCAAAGCAGAATCGAAGACGGGTAGTGCATACGGAAGACAGAACACGGACAAGTCCGCCTGGACAGCTGCAGCGCAATCAAGAAGTTAACGCACCAGCTGAATTTGCGAGTACTCAACAGGTCCTTCATGGTGCCGAAGACATAACCACGGTGCAGGCAGGGAGAGTGGGCAACGTTTCGGATGCTAGCAGTGACGTTGTACTACGTGTGCAAGCAGAGGGCAGCGGTATTCGTTTTTTCTTCTATTGCCGGCTTGGTTACCATGTAGTCAGTCTCCTAGTGTAGCGACGTTGATCGGACACTTCACTGGAAACGCATGTACGCAGAGATGAGTCGCACATGCAAGCTGTGCAGGTTTTCAAATTTACTCGTTTAAGCGCTTACATGTGCAGAGTACTGTGTTTGCTTTTCACTGGAAGCCTGCCAGTGTGGGAGAAAAACGTGATTGGTCTCATTACGGGGTCTATTATTGGCCCTTGTAAAACCTTTTCTCATCACGGTTTCGATAGAAAGCCTAATTTAGAGAATACACGCTCCGTATCTTCCTTCTTCTCCACGCATGCATAGTTCCAGTTGCCAGCGAGCTCAGCAGCATGGTTGAAAATCTTTCCTCTCATCTTCACACCAACTATGGCGCAACAGAGCAAGAGATACAGCAGATACATGCCTTCCTCGATCAACTCTCACCCGAAATGCAAGCTCTTCAAGAGAAGGCCAACGCATCCCATGCCAGGTATCTTGCACTACAGGAGCAATACGCAGCGCTTCATCAAAAGGTTAAAGAGCACAATGCGCTGATAGCGCCCATTCGACGCCTACCCGTGTTTGTGATCCAAGAAATCTTCCTGTACTGTCTTCCTCGATGCCACGGCGCTCCCATCGACGACAGGGAGTGCCCAATCCTACTCACACATGTATGTAGTCTCTGGCGCGCCATCGCTCTAAAAACACCCCTCCTGTGGTCGTCAATCCATATATCCATCCCCGTCTATAACCATTACTATGAATCGCGCTCCTGGAGGACGCTGCGGACTGAAGAAACGGTGGTCAGAGTCATGCAGCGTAGGCTGGAGGCTGTGACTGAGTGGCTGCGGCGGTCGGGAAACAGTACGTTGGACATCACCATCTTCATGCAGAACTTCAATATGAGCCTCGGAAACGATCAACTCCAACAGGTTCTTGATCTGATTGTTCCCATTTCACATCGCTGGGGTGCCATACATCTGCACATGGATGACGTCAAGGCTGGACTCAGTCGTATTCAAGCTCTAGGGGAAAGCGATGTTCCGCGTCTGCATACCATCAGCCTCCCCGCCCGAAGCACAAACTTTTCAGAGCTAGATTGGACCGTAGGTGGTCTCCTCCGTGCGCAGTACTTAAGATCTGTCGCTATTTACGGGACGAGACAGGTCGATGAACTCAACAGCGTATCATCACGGGCCTTCTCTGGGCTGACATCGCTGTATTTGCACGAGATGAACGGGTCTGCCTTGCGCAACCTCGCACGTGTTCTTCTCAAGTGCCCTCTCCTTGAGCATCTTGCTTTTGATATAACGTACATCCTACATCAAACTCCTTCAATGCACGATGCTGGTGCACATTCCGTGCCTGCCACTATACCCCTCCTTCACCTTACAGATTTGAGCGTAACCATCACTAGGACAAGCAATGACGTATCCGGTCTCCTCGAAGCGCTGGACATGCCAGCCCTTATTGCGACAAAGGTCATCTCATTCGAGGCAGCGCCAATACTCCCCTTCCTCCGGCGGATCATCCCATCATTGAACATTCTGGTTCTTGATCCAACAGTTCTCACCCGCGCACAGTTCATCGAGTGTGTATGCTCCGGAGGGGAGCTCAGGACGATTATACTCACAGCGGACGGTCTAAGGACACCTCGACTGTTGCAAGACGACCAATCTATGCAACTAAACGATGACTTTCTGTCCTTGTTTATTCTGGGAGGCGAAAGCCGATCCTTAGCACCCTATTTATCATCATTCCGATGTGCACTTCCGACCGACTTCTCTGACGAACAAATACGCAGCTTTGTGGAGAGCCGTCGTGGCCGGCTGAAGTCTGTTCATATACAGAGAGTGTCAAAGGAAGACAACCTGGTCAATGCTAACCGCCCTGATTCTCTTGTATTTGAAGGGATAGTCATCCAGCTCGAGTACATCACTAGTACGGCTCCACGTCTCCGCGAATATGTTTTCCCAGTAAGGGAAGGGATCCCGCATCCAAACTAGCATTACTAGGTAACTAGAACCAACTTCAGTATTTGCAGTATCTATTTTTTCATGAAACTGAATGATGCTTACCGAAAGAACGAGTTAATTGTCAGCACGTGTCCTAGTAGGCAAGGTAGGACGCAGGGGGCTTTGAAAGCAAGAGACAGCATTACTAAACCTCACCAGGGCAAAAACACTGTAAGAGGTGGCCAGGTCTAATGGTCCGACGCGCGATAATCTGCGAAATGCTGCATGTAATAGAAAGACAGTCACCAAAGGACGGCGGAATGGGACCACAGTTCTGCCTGACCTTAGCGTGGGCAATGACATGTCCGATAATTGACGGATCGGAACACGCTGTGTACAGGTTGGGCCCGGAAACAAGACTGCATGGTACAAGAGCTTCCGGAGCAGATGTAGCAGACGGGTAACGGGCGAGGAATTCCCAGCCGCTTCGAGGCAGTCCAAGGTGATGTACGCGAGAAAAGGGGGGACGAGGTCGATACACAGTGCGTAGGTACTCGCGTACTCGCGTACTGGCATACTCACTGAATGAAAAGCGCTGTTGGAATTGACTGCGACGGGACTGCGATTTGTTAAGGGCGCGTACCGCATTCATCCTCGAGCTCTAGCTGGTTTATTCAATAGCAGTACAACGAGCTGGTTGTCGTCGTCGTCTAAGTACCATCACCCCCACGCACAGCATAACCCAAGGTTCATATGCACCTGCCTAGTGCATCCTCAGAGTTACAGAGAAGAAACTGGAACACACACCATTGTTCACCAATATAAAGTATTGCTCAAAGCGGCTCAGTGAGTCGACGGTGGTCATCACAAACCTCGATACGAAGCCTACCGCGTGCCGGTGACGACAATGCCGCGGCCGGCCCATTTCATCCACGATACGAGTATGGGACATGCCACCTCCCTACTGCTAGTAGATAATGTGCCTTTTCATGTTCGTACTGCCAGAATGATTTCCCCCTTAGGGGCAACTCAATGACTGCCTGAGCGGCCTTTACAGCCTCTCAGAGCTCACAGTATAAGATCTATCACATTACAACAGTTTATCTGAATGACGTGAACTAAACATAGAACAAAGCTTTATTAGATCACGGTACTCAGCTGGGTCTTGAATGAGATTATTGTCAACCGGCTCGCATGTTATCTTTTGATGATCGAGCCCATAAATCCTGGTCTCTTGGTGTATTGGCACGCGCTTGAGACGGGCACCAAGAAAAGTCCGTGGCAAGGTCCGTGGCACGTCCGTGCATCCGTGCAAGGTCCGTGCAAACAGGTGTAGGTCCGTGCAAACAGGTGTAGGTCCGTGCAAAGTCTGTGCACACATCCGTGATGCGTCCGTGCAAGACAAGAATTCGTGTATGCAGCTAGGATTAATAAAAATATAAGAACAGATATATGTATCTACTACTTCCAAAAATTATTGCAAAGGCCTCGCTTACAATTATACTTCATGACTAGGTATTTGGTAGTTTCTTATACCAACATATGTCGTTTATCTATTTGGGCGTAGTTTAGGGCGTAATTTCACTTCCACTGATGCTCGAAGAGTGCGCGAAATAGTGGAAATGAATGATATGGCAGATTACAATGTCCAGGTAAGGTACTTACCCCCTTGTCACCGTAATCTCAATGTTTTAGTGTGACATTGTATGGACCTTTTCCAGTCTCCAGTACTCGTAGTGACAGCCAAGTGTCTCGAAGGTTTGTAGTAGCTCTGAACTCTCAATGACTGCAATTACCTTTCACTTCAGGCAAACATGCTACAATTCTGCCATCTTAAACTCATAAGTGAAATACTAGATAAAATATCTACTTGTTATCCGGTACATAACCAAAACTATCATTGCAATAAATGACTATGTGGCGATTTTCTTAAAATACGACTGCCCTCCTTAAGTCAATTAAAGACTTAAGAGCATGTATTTGTTTATTAACCATTCTAATATGTTGAATTACCACCCCGTACTTAGTTTCAGAACCTCATAGAGTCCGTGTGTGTCTGTACAATATCCGTGCAAGTTTATGTGCATCTGTGCAACATCCGTGTGCATCCGTGCAGTGTCCGTGCATGTCCGTGTATGTCCGTGCAGCGTCCGTGTACGTCCGTGCAATGTCCCTCCGGATGGCACGGCTGCTCTATGGTGCTGTTCCCGGCAGCCTGGCTTGCAGGTTCCACATGCTTTTCCACAGCCCTGTGGCCTCCTCGCTCCTCGCGAAACACCTTCAAGAAGACGTGGCCTTTCCTTAAAGCGAGCAGACAGGATATACATATGAGAGATGAGAGACGCGGAACGGTGAACGGCCGCGAGTGACCGCGGCGGGCGGAAGAAGGGTTGCTGGTGGGGAGCGCTGCGCGCTGCGGACGCACGTTCAATCTTTCAAGCTCAAGAGCTAAAAATACAATAGGTACGGAGTTATCTATCTCTACAGATCATCATACACTCCAGAAAATATCAGGACAAATACGTTCCGGTTGCACTTCCCCAACAGCTTTCGCACCGTCGTCTCATCTTTCAGCATGCATGTGATTTTGGCACGTAGCATTCTCCATGGAGCCATGTTCGCAGAGGAGTCCATGCTCTTTCGTGAAACAATGGCATAAAGAGTGTTGACATTTACGATCGGAATGGGATGATGTCCTCCATTCATGTGCTCTAACTTTGGGCAAATTATGTCCCCTGCGTCGTCGGCGTCCACCAATCGGATGAGGAGCCTGTCATATACCACTGCCCAATCCAGGCCACTATGTGTGAGATTTGGCAAGCCATCCAGACATGTGATTTGTGGGCAGTACCGAAGGATTTCAATGAAGAGATCACAAGATATATCACCGGCAAGGCCAAGTGTTGTCAGGTTGTGGGAGCGCTTGAAAATGTCAGGGAGCATGGTAATTTTTGACCATTGTTTTTTATAGTAGAATTTGTTTAACTTCGGAGCGCTGATGTATTTGATAGTTTTCATTGAGTATTGTTCACCTTCGGGCACTGATAGGTCATCGATTACATAGAGTTCCTGCAGACACGGCAGCTCTATCACAAATTGTGGAACAGTAATGTCGTCATCGTTTCCAGTAATAAAGAGGCGAAGTTCAATGAGTGAAGTGCATTGGCGGAGTGTGGTTGCAATGGTGAGAGTGTGTGTCTCAATGCATGCATCCAGGAGAGTTAGGTTGGAGAAGGACGAACGGAGTAAGTCCTTGTGGATGTGTGAATCATCGAGCAAAACACCGGTCAAAGTCTTCAAGCCAGGACAGGCAAACATTGGCATGAACTTGAGATAATTGCTATCGTATCCGTAGGAGTGAAACCTTAAGGTGCGAAGCAACGGGAGGTCCTCTGAAGTAAGAGCCAACAATGCTGACATCATCTTCTCTGGGGGATCTTGATAGAAAGAAAACCTGATATCTCTCCACCGCGTATGGCATGAAATCACAATGTTGATCATATCATCGTACAATTCTTGTAATTCTTCATAAGTATCGTGCGGGGAAAAAGCGAAGTGGACTTCAAGGTTTAGTGGTAAGGATCCGGAACGGCGAAGCCATTCTTTCATGCCAGATATCCGTTTCGTTTGAGATATGCATACATGTTTGTAATGATCGGAGTCATGATGGGTCCACGTCTGCAGGCTAGGTGAATGAATCTTGAATTCGGCGATTTTCCATAGCGCAGGCATGGCCAGTACAATCTTCCGAAACCCGCTTGACACATGAGTGAGGCGTAAGGGCAACCTTCTTGCATACGGGGACGGATACAAATCACTTGAACCATGTCGATCGATTATATCAGATGGCAAGAAACCTTCCAGATCATCTTCCAGAACACAACATTCACGAAGACAGTAGTCGAAGATGAGGCATATCACGTCTTGGGGTACACGGCGTATTGGGGCCACAATACATTTGAGCCTGGCTTCTTTCCTCTGTAACGTTCTCCTTGCTGATTCAAGCTTGCGAATTCGCGCCTCCGCCTCCTCAATTTGTGCAGAAATCTCGGAAATTTCCTCCTCGAAATACGGAAGAATTGCCCTCGCAGATGCGAGCTCGGTTTCGTTTGGTGCCCTATTCGTACGAATCAAATCACGGGGGAGGGAGCTGAGAATGTCCAGCGGCATAATATGCAGTTATGTCTTCACCAACTAAGACGACAGAGAGATAATGAAGCGTGATGTTTGGACTGTCTTATTCAACAATGGAGACTGATTTAGGATCAAGCATGGGAAATCAGTGGCAAGAGACTCACTATCTCAGGTAGTGCAACAGCAGCACTGTATGGACAGAGTAAGAACGACGATGAAGAGGGCAGGCGTAAGGACCAAATGAGACAACTAAGAGGAGAGGGAGAGGGAGCTGCAACGAAACACACCTTTGCACAGCACTCGCATCACGCAGCCGACGGCTTGGGTCGGCTTATACCCCATGTGTGAGCATTGCTATTTATAAGTACTGAACAACCTGAGGAGTCGCTAGCCGTCTAGCCCGACGGCGATAGACCTGAATGATTCATGTCTCCGGGTTCAATCTGGTGTGGGCTTATAGCAGCATACAATGGTCTGCCAGAAGAAATGCATATATATTTATTAAGAGATAAAGTTCATTTATCTGCCGGTTGCGCGGTGACAACAAGCCCTGCAACGCAGGACTCGTTCCGAATCGAGAGGACGAAGCTCCCCTATTTTCCTGGCCAGCGGGTATCCGATCTGACTGCAAGTCATCGCGCTGCGGATGAAGTCGCAACACAAAGGCTGTTATGACGAGCGCATTGCGAATTAGAGGTGGTTGGATTTGGCTAATAAAAAGACGACGGGACTGACACAAGCACACGACCAATCATCGTGGGGAACACTGCAGCAGGACAAGGAGAGATGGCGTAGTTCCGACTCGAGCAAAGCAAAGGGCAGGTGCGAGCAGATGAATCGACACGAGAATGCGGAAGACACGGAAGACGTCGACACCAATCACGCCACTCACGAGCCGAAGCCGGCGCCGCCCAGTGTAGATCAGCAGCGGGTGACGCAGGGTGACGGGGCAGACGCAGACAAGGAGATGCCAACAGGGCCGCGTTGTGGGAAATATATGGTCATCGGTGAAATGGTTCGAACTTGGGATTATTGCTGAAGCCCTGATGGAGGGCAGTGCGACTAGGGTGCCTCATGCAGATGCGGGAGGTGTGCGTGTGCGTGTGCGTGCGTGTGGGGAACGTGCATCTGGGGAACGTGCGGTGTGGGTACCCAGTCGGGTGTGCGTGCAAAGAAGGGTGCCGCTACACATGTAGATGCGAGTGCGAGTGCGGGTAAAGAGGCGGATAGTGTCCCAGGTGCACACAGTAGGCCGTCGTAGTACGAGTACTGATACAAGGATCGATGTATGAAGGTTTCTGCACAGAATGTTTTGTGGAACGAGACGAAAAGACAGTCGGGCACGCGGAAAGGCGGTGCGATGATACGCGGAGGGTCATTAAAGGGAGCGTGATGCGCAAAGACGGCAGAAATGGGACGTGTGCATATATAGTGGGGTTCCATGGCGTATACAGGACGGGGAGTCGCGTGCGATTCATGCATGGTGGCCGTTGGGATGACCTAATGTTCAGACATCTAAATCTTGAGCACGCGTTCGTCAGCGAGAACAATTAGGTGGCGACGGAGGAGCTATTAAAGTCGTGTAACTCCAGCAGAATCGATATATGTGTTGGGTATTGTTAATATACTTTATTTGTCGTTGAATTTGTATATTTAGCGCGAGTATTATTGCCAATTGAGAATGACGCAGGACGAGGACAGGACATGCACAAGAGGAATACAGGCTATTTATAGCCCGCCCGTTTTGTAACCCAAGCCCGCCACCTTCCAAGTCCCGATACCGTACTACAGAATACGAGGTGTCGCATAGCTATTACCAATTATGCTTTGCACGGAGCCTCCAGTACATGCACACCGAGCTGGACAAACATCAGTGCGCACTTGAAACTGTGGTTCGGACGCTGCGCAGTGCACGATGCACAATTGGTGATCGAGAGCGGAACAGCGCAGACCGGTTACGCGCTGTTAGTAGGCAGCACTACGGAACGGAGGGGTGACCAGTGGGCGGGTGGGTTGAAGTGGAAGAGCGACGAGGTGCCCAACTGATTGCGTATGCAGCACTAACAAAAAGTTCTTCGCGTTGGCGCGACATAAAATAAAGGGGGTGAGGAGCGTAAGGGAAGGTCACGGCACAACGCAGATTATGGGAGTTCAACGGACCGACTGAGCATGATTACATCAAGGGCTTAGAGCTGAGTTACGCATGTCGCTCAGACACTGGCACGCCAAGACAATATTATCTCTCACAGGCACCCTTCAATACGGCGAGAATAGCTGTATGGTAAACGGGAGAGAGATAACTGTTTCATGACATGGGGCCGCTGCTTCTATCCTGATGCATGATGTCACAGTTGGCTCTTATTTAAGGTAAAACAACGATGGAAAGGTTCTGAAAGATTGTAGTCCCTATAAAAAGCACTCCGGAATCCCTGCCGAAAGCAAGGGCTGATATTAGTTCTGCTACTGTCTTAATGTAGTATTGCATTCTCAGAATGTATTCTTGGCAAGGTTGATTTTCTCACACACGGGGCTTCAGTATACCCCACGACCCGTATCTATAGACCATGATTATAATTATAATCCTTGATATTAGACAATTCATTGACCGGCCATATATCGTATTCTGGACATCCTACCCTAGCCATGCAGTTAACAAGGCTACAAGTCGAATGGGGAGCACATAATCTTATGTACAAGCCTTGATTTTACATATTCTCTGATATCTACCAAAAATAAAAATACACTGATGATCAATTGATATGTAAGTTATTTCTCCCACGTGCGTATGAGACTGATATAATACAGAACAAAGCACTAAATCAACCGCTGAATGTTCGTCCTTGTCCAACTAATCTATGATGGATCAAATGTAGGCCTTAAATATTCTGCCCAGACAAGCAAGCTGACGTTAGTTGATTGTAGCACGGGACCTCCGGTGAGGCCTGAGGCTTGATCATATACCAAACAAATGGCGCATCTCTAAGCAGTTTGTACAGTTTATTGCGATGATTATTCTGTGTGGTCTTTTTGGAGTTCTTGGCACTCTTTTAGTCTGTATATTACTCAAAGCTGACTCTCATAATTAAAAGTCACGTATTATCAAGCGTTCCCGAATGATAAAAGAATACTGAAGTTTCTCGTATACACGATCTACCTAATTGACATGGTTCAGATTCTAATGATCACGCGTACTTGCTGGACCTGGTATGTCTCGGGATACGGTCACATTGAATTGTTCAACGAAGTCGGGTCCAATTGGCTTGCTGTTGTGTTTCCTGATGGTTTGGGTGCGTAGAGCTACTCATACACTATATGTGGTACACGCGCTTATAATGTGAAGTTGCTATTATGGTTCAAGCATTTTATGCGCACAGAATTCGAGTCCTATCAAGAAGCAATGTATTTCCATGTATTATCATGCTGGTACGCAATATATATTTGAGTGTTCACGAACTTATGCCCGTATTTAGCTGGCATTTGTATCTTTTGCGGGAGCATTAGCAACGTCAATTGATTTAGAAATAGTCAAGTTTCTCGATGTCATGTATCAAGAGAAATCCAGGTTTTTCCCTGTTATTGGTGTAAGATATCTCACTAGAACGAGCAGCCGTTGACTTACTCTTGAGTAGCTTTGGCAGGGATGCGGGTCCGTGTGCGACATTTTAATTGCCATATGCATGACCTATCAAGTAAGTAGGTATATGTCCATACTGTCAAGGACAACTTAATGCGCCCTGCATGGCAGTGTATCCACACCCTGCATCTCTCGTAACTTACACCCCGCAAGGCATATGCATACTTAGATCAACCAAATATCGGAGTTTAAGATAATGCTACAGTAAAATACAACGGTAATGACTGAGTTCAACCAGGGGCGGAACATGTACTGTATCATTTTCACACTACTCGCATTGTTAATCATTGCGTATAGGCTGTCCCTCTTCCGATTCCTAGATAGATGTACGGTACAGAAGCCTTATATACGTCATATTCAGGTCCGGGAAGACGGTGATTTTCATTGTGAGCAATGTTCGCTTGCCACACTTTACAGACGCAGAGCACCGCATACGGGCTGTGATAATTATAGCGCGATACCCCACTGTAAACACTAAGTCCTGCATTTACAGGCCCAGTTCACCGCAAAGTAACTGATGAATGATGCTCCATATTACAGTTACTACTCACAGTAGTAGATGCGGTTAAGCACTGACTTCGCGCACTGCCGTCACCATATAGACCAGACTCGCCTTCATTATACTCGACGCCAAACCTCCGGGCGGTTGAAAATGCCGCAGCTGCAGCCTCAGGTATGAGATGAGTTAAAGATACGGATAATGCGTACCACATGCGTGATCTGGTTTTTTGGGGTTATAAGTGTCTGTAAAGGAGACATTTGATAACAGATCTGCCTGCCGTTACATTTAACTGTAAGCCTCCCAGGATTTGCGGATCAGACTCACTGCAGTGGAGCAGTGTTAATAACAGGAGGTGCGCGCTTTATGAAGTTTACAGGCAATGCATACCGTATACGCGATCCGATCTCTATGCGCGTCCGGCTGCTGTCACATCTCACTGTAAGCGAGTCTCCCAGGATTTACAGACCATGCTCACTGCAAAGAAAAGACATACAGCCCCACCAATTCGGGAGAAATACCCTGAAATGACTTCGCGGCATCTCGCCACTACGAGGGTTGTCTTAATTATATACATATTTACTCCAAAGACTCCATAAGACGACGTCTACGCGGCGCATTCTTAATATCAGGAGGGGCGCTCTGTGCGAAGTCTACAGGTCATGCGTACCGCATACGTGATCCGATCTCTATGCGGTCGTCAGCTTCTGTAAAAGACAGATTTGATAATGGATCTGGCTGCTGTTACACTTCACGGTAGGCGAGCCTCCCAGAATTTACAGATCGAGCATACTGCAAACTAAAGGTTGACTGAAGGACACACAATCCCTCCACTGTGTACCGCAAGATCTTCCAGCAGAAAATTTGTTATGTGCTGCAGTCGTAATCTGAGGCGGTTTTAGTTGTGCAAGTTCTACACACACTACGCAGCGCATAGGAGAACATATGTGGTCATATATAACTGCAGAAGAGACAATTGATATCACATCCGCCTGCAGTTACAGGTCACTATAACCGCACAACCCATTATTTACATACTGTGCTTACTGCAAATGAAAGGACATACGGCCCGACTCATCTTTAGATACAGCTTACAGCAAACGGTGGGTCTCAAAATCTATTTTTGGTCACCCCTTTCCGAATCAATTCCCACATCTAGTTAATGCGTAGCCATCGCCTGATTGGTATGTCACCATGCGAAAAAACTTAGTCATACTCCCACGGCCTTCCCTCCGGGAGCTCTCAACACCGTCTATCAGCGCTTGTTAGTGTCAATATTAGAAAATGGAATATTTCAACCTTCCTGTAGAATCTCTGAGAAAATGCCATGTGACATTTGGATCCATATAACCAATGTAGAATAATAATTGTGGCATATCCGTACATTTGTGCATACGCGTGAGGACGAAGAGAGGTCTGTCCAAGGTTCGTGAAGTGTACACATATACACTGCCAGGAATATGTGCAGGCCCTTTGGATGCGTAGTTCAGACGAAGTACTTGCGGTATTCGAGGTCGAGGAAGATTCTGGGGGCCGGGATCGTCGAGGTCAATGCAGAAGTCGGGGGCCGGGGCAGTGGTGGAAGTCGGAAGCATCGTTGTCGGATGCCGGATAGACAATAGGGGAGATCCAAATGTGGGTCTCGCTGTCGGGGGACGATAGAGGGCCCGCAGTGGAGGCCTAGGTGATGGAGTCGGGGGAGGGGTGGTGGACATGGGAAAGGAGGTTGCGCGGCTTCATAAACGTGCATATACTTGCAAGGACTTTTCTGTAGGCCCGGTACCTACTATGCCTATTGGAATATATCAAAAATATCTTTCATCATGGATGGCACAAGATATCTGAACGGGTACTGCTAACTAACTTGTCAATCAGACGAGTAATGTGTCCTGGGCTTGCAACCGCCATGTGGGCCAAATAGGGTCTGTGCATTACAATGTACACTCCGCAAGCATAATAAAGCTACAGATATAGAGTAGCAGGAGGAGTGCCGTCCTGCATCACAATATCATTGTTCAAGTTTGTGTGACGTCCGTGAAAACTTGTGCAACATATATACATGCGAGAAAAGCCCCCAGGAGTGAGCTTGAAGCATATTGTACATATTTACTGCAGTGCAAACCATTGACCTTTTACGGTACATATTTACAGTAGAGAAAATGGGGTTCTATGCGGTACTATTATACGACACAGGGATCCATCATTACATGCTGTGTATAAATACAGCATATCAATGTGGTTGGTTATACAGTAAATATGTACAGCTAACCATCTCATTGAAATTTACTGTCTCATATATCGGTATATAATCCCGCTGCACTGCCGTAGCCTTTACCTATAGCTCAATGTAGGGTAATCATAACAAACGATAACACTGTTTCGGGGGCAACACAGGATGTTCATTGTGTCTTTTCGTGTCACGTATCCAAGCATCCTCCCTTACTCCGCCAACTTCATCCCCTCTGCCATGGTATCCATGCGCGAATTCATGACAATATTGAGCCAACTACCTCTAACAAGGCAAACGAAATACTGGAGTCTTTTGCCATCGGAGCATCGTGTTAGATGCATGCTACATCTCCTTTACCGCCCCTCATACAGTAAACATGACTTAAGGCAACTCCTCTGGAGCTATATGCATTCATACGAGCGAATTTCAGTCGTCAACACCTTAATGCTTGATGATAGCGCAGGATTAGCGAGTCTTGAAGTCGCGTCCTTCATCTTTACAACATTGGATGACAGATATCTCATTGCTTCCCCTGAGTCGGAACCCGACCCAGATGTCCTAGAAGAGCTTTTTGAAGAGCAGACATACCCGGAGGTTCTCGACGTGATGATATACCCTTCATTTACTGTAAGTCTCTATTCCGTCGATTCTCCAATGTAAAATGTATGCTCACAATCCGACTTCAGAAGGGGAAATGTTTTCCAAAATTTGTGCAGCTTATCTGCTGGGAAAACTACTTTAGATTCATAGATTGGACGGAGCTTACTGTGGTGGTGGATCCGTTACTCTTTCCGGTCCAGTACTATCATCCCTGGGGTTTCTGGTCCAAACTAGATGTCGCAAAGAAGATCAATCTCAAATTCTGCGGCCCTATACTTGTCCTCAGATGCGGCGATCATCCCTCGGGCAACAACTACCAGGCAACTATGGGAATGCTCGAGCTGTCATACAGGCTTTACACAGACGATACGCAACAGGTTTACACTGTTCTCCCGGCACATCTTTTCCCAGCCGATCCGGCGAATACACTTGCCAAGTTTGGATGGGGTTTGAAAACGCCTGTGACGGAGGAGGAGCATAGCAAAGCCGAGCATGAATCGCGTCTTCTAGCTGAAGCAGTATGCACCGACGACAACGACATATATAGCAGGGAGTTGGGCGGGAAACATTTTATTCCATACGACTACAAACACGAACCAACAACATTTAGCACTCCAAATGAAGACTGGTGACAAAGGAGTAACAGCTCGTAGTTGAAAGAGCACTCTAGTAGTATGTAGTCTAGTATGTAGCCTATGTTTCCAAGTTTAACAGTGCGTTACTACTGATGTCCATCCATTTATCGAGCTCTGGTTGGTCGTCAAACTCTACATTTACCTCGATACCGTAATCTTTCCTGATCCAAGCCATCTTTTTCCCAATGATCTTGATCGCAACTGCAGCGTCGTAGTCTTCCTCCGTGGGGTCCATTCCGTATAAGTCGATCAATGTCAGCCCAGTTATACGTCTGAATTGACTGACCCAGAATGAGCGGATGGCACATGGCGTAGGATCCATTGCCTGCATGTACTGAACCTTATGACCGTAATTTTCGTTGGTCGAGTATGCTTGACATGTCTTGAAGAAGAAAAACTCCATCAAGACATCATCGATCGAGCAGCCGCAGTGCATATGTCCCCGGGGCGGTATATCAGTCTTGTACTTCTTTGGATACGCAACGCCGTAGAACTTGTTTTCGCTGTTGACTCGCTTGTAGGTGCGTATGATCTGGTGATATCGGCAGATAAAGTTCTTGTTGCGTGTATAGAATATCAAAAGAGCGACATTCCGTGACATGTAGGCGGCTTCAGTAACAAAGCTTTGTACTTCGCGTATAGCGCCTCGATATCGCAGCTTGCAATGCGCTGCGAGCTTCTTCCGTTCTTTAGCGGGAAGGGAAGCAAAGTCCACATATTGAGTGAGCTCATGGAAATGACGCAAACTGGCCATTGCTTCCTCTATATACAAAAGAAATCATATAAGTGATTGATCGCAGAATGAGTTTTGAAGCACAGTAATCGTGCGTACCACGAAAGACCTCCAAAGCGGCGTCATCCATGCGTAGAACCTTTTGCGCCCACTTCGACTCCGGTTCTCGAGACTCCTGATGTTTGACCTTCCTCTTGCGGCGTCGTCCACTACTGACAGTGAACTTGGTGGCGGTTTTTCCCTTCGGCTTTGCAGTGACTTCCTCCGAGGAATCCAGTTCGGAGGCAGAATCGTCCATTCCCATGTCCTGCATATCAGACAGGTTATCATCATCCGACGCCTGCAGGCCGGTCGCATTAAGATTTTCATCCTGCTCCTGTAGGCGTTCACTGATGGCTTCAGCAGTCTTTTTCATGGTGTTAATGCTGTTTTGAAGGTCCACTAAGTTGTCACGATCAACTGATAGAAGACCCTTGGTGGCTTTCACGATGTCCAGTTTGAGTCTCCTTAACCGCTTCTCATCCACACTGCGACTGAAATACTGGGCGTAAGACTTTTCGGCGTAAGTGACGTCGTTGGTGGCCACAGAAATGGAATCTTCCGCAAATTTCTTGTCGTCATTTGCTTTGGTCAATGCGCTCAGGTACTGGGAGATAACTGCCGAATCATATATACCCCTATTGGCTACAACTAGGCGCTCGAGTGAGTTGGATGCATATTGAAGACAAGATGTCCAGATGGAGAGGGTAGCCCGCCCCCTAAACAGCCTCTTACGAGCCACTAATTCGCTGGCCGACTCTGCGGGGACTCGATATAGGTCTGGGACTCTGAGATCGTTGAATATCTCTCGGGAGAAGAAGTCGCGGTCTACTTCCTTGTATAACAGTTCGCTGTCCCATTTCGAGATGATTTTGAGTCTATGAGAGCGGTTAGTGGATATTGTTAGATCATAGGTGAATTAGCGCATTTACCTCTCCTCAGAGATAACTTTCAAAGCCGACATGTAAGCCGCCTCGTCATTGTCAAGGCTCCTGATAGGTTTTAACTGTCAACAACATGCTACGCATGACTAAAATAAAAATATTACAAGTTGATTTTCGCCATTGCCATATGACTTCTAAGCCCTTCACTATGTTCCGCGGCTACAAATACAGTAGGATTCGCCTCCGGCTCACTCATAGAATTAGAGTTAGGCTCCAAGGCTTCGACTGCTACCAATGATTCATTAGCTGTGACTACGCGGTCGGAGTCACTTTAAGATGTAGACTTAGATATTGTTTCAATATGAATATCACTAACGTTTACTCACCTGAGTACAAGTTCCATGACCATCGTGTTACGTCCGCCTCCCAGGGCGCTGTCTGCGTCCTCGCGGCCGCTTGTGGCAGCCGCGATATCATCAAACTCATTTCTGAGAAATGTCAGACATCTTTATACATTGAACTGGAACTGACAAGTACTTACTGTCGCAATACGCCTTCCATGTCGATAAAGACTTCATCGCGAGTTTCACGGCCACTTAGATCAGCGGTTTCGTGATCTTTTCCCTTAACTTCATCGTTTGCACCACTACAAGTTAAAAGTCAATGAACTGAGAACTTTTGCGGTGAAATCTTATAGCGGTAAACGTACGAAAGCACACCTGAACGCTGTGTAGATATACCATCCAGAGCGCCGTTTTGATCAGTGGCCTCAAAGTGATCAAGGATATCCCTGCGAGACAGTAGATCAGAACCGCCTCTGTCGAAAAAAAAATTACGTACTGCTGCAGTATATCTTCCATTTCAATGGAAATACCATCCAGAGCTCCATCTATATGAGCTTCACCGAAATCCTTGCTCCTTTCATCATTTTTGAGATCACTGCCGGCCATTACAATAATGAGCTAAGGTAATTCGCTGCGAGTTATCATTAATATCTACGCACCGAAGTACACCTTCCATCTCAGTATTTTCGCCTCCCTGAGCCTCATTTGGATCTGCTGCTTCGCCCCTGTAACATGCCGAATCCAGTTAGATAACGGTACATCAGCTACAGTACCGCTGTGTACTCACTTCTCTATACCTTCCATAACGGTTTCCTCCAAAGCAGTTGAAAAGATGTCAAAGGCTACTACATCTTCTCGTGTTCCATCCAGAGGTCTATCATCTTGAAATTCGCTGTACATGCCCAGTTCAAGTTAAATATATGTATATTTGCTTATAGTGGCCGGCGGCTACTCACGGTGACAATATACCTTCCATTTCAGCAGAGGTGACCTCCGAAGTGGTCACAAAAGTGTCGATGACTATGTTTGCTTGGGTGCCATCCACAGCGCTATTACAATCGGAACTACTGTACATGCCCAGCTTATTTTAGATAGCTCTACAGTAGCCCATAGTGGTAAATACTTACGTCTGTATACCATCCATATCAGTAGAGACCCCCAAACTGGTCATAGAAACGTCAATCCCCCCAGGGTTAGTCGTTATTTCGGGTATGTTAAGTACACATTCTCTGGGAGCGTTAAGTTGAATGGATGTAAGTTTAAAATATGTGGGTACAGTTTTCCAAAAACATACGTAGCAGCTTCAGGGAGCTTATTACGCTCTTGTTCAACATTTGGACTTGGTACACGGTCTATTTGCAAGATATCGTCACTGCTGTTGAAAGTCAGCAACATAATATTTACCAGTAATACAAAAAAAGTGTACCGCGCATTTCTACCGACTACATCATCGATGGCGGGCTCAGCCGATGTTCCCGCAACTGGATCCATAAAATCTGAGACCTTTAAAGCTTCGACCAGCTCTACCTTGACGGCGAGAGAGGTCTTATTCTTCTTGTGATAGGCTTTCCAGGCGGCCATAGCCTTGTCGCGACGGACTCGAGCCTCCTCCTTTTTGTCCACTAGATATGTTGTCGCGTTAAATAGGTTACATATGAGTGAGCTTTTACTTACAGTCGCGCGTCCGTTTGTGTCTGAATTGCGTCCAGTTTTCATTTGAGTTAACGACGTCAGCCCAAAGCTGTGTCTCTTCCTCCGAGACTTGTTTAGGTAAGCCAGTCTCGCTCTGGGAGCTTGCAGTGGAATGAGACGCCATAGTGTTAGTGCTAAGTGCTTAAGCACCACAGAGAATCTGCAAAACACGCAGAATGCAGAATCAGCTCACTGACTGCAGTGTAGAGCTAGCGTAAGTGGACAAAACAATCACAAACGGTATCAGAGTCTGTAGCCCTTGATATCGCACCAGCAAAATGCCGTGGCATCAAGGATCTAGATTGCTGTTGCATATGTATCAGATTACATACTCCAGTTCGTTTCCCACCTTATCATATAAGTGCCTTTACCAACCCCATCCAACCCCATCCTCCTTGCGTACATGAACACAGATGAACACTGAGCAGCGCATGTGCCCATAGGTAACCATGTTTCCTAAAAGGGAATGAATACATTCCTAAAGGGGAATCAACACATCTGCAATATACAGATCTCGGTCTTTGTGGCCGCGCATTTATAAATATGGGCAGCTTCTCATTATGTGCGCTGTTAGTCTCTCTTGTGTGTAAACCCCCCATAAACCACGAATAAGAGAGCTGCACAGTCTGTCAATACTTCAGTATCCACAGACTGTACAATGTCTGATCCTCATGGTATGTCACCGTTCTGACCTCCACTATTTGATTCACATTTTACACTCATCTAGAAACTCAAGCTCAAGAGTACCACCATGCAGTGTTTGTGGGATGGGAGCCTGGTATCTATCGCAGCAGGTATGTAATCTATTTGATCGTTTTCTCATAGCTATATTTGTTCTGACAAATGAACTAGCAACGACATTTCGTCTAAGGTCAGCCATATACCTGGGAGCGCAGTCGTTAAGTTTATTACTGAAGAAGACGCACGCTCCCACTACTCTTTAGCCGCCAGGAACAACTGCGTGTACTAGTTTAACTTTACATAGAATTGCACCACACTGAGCGAGTCTATGATTGACAGTATCCCCGGTTTGCTCCCATCTGGTACGCATTCTTGTATATGTCATAGCAATGTTTAGTAATTAAACAAGCCTGCAGGATTGAATGTCGTCTCATCATTGCACCGCTGGTACGGTGTCACTGTGGGGCGTGAAACCGGCGTCTTTAACGGGCCGTAAGTTCGCATTTTCTATCTGCACATTCAATGACCTTATTACTCACCCAAATACATTATCAGGAACACTGTCTCCCTCAATGTCATGAACATACAAGGTGCTCGTAGCCCCAAGTTCTCGATGCAGGAAGCTGCTGTTGCTGACTTTAAAGCTGCTCTCTTAGCTAAACAAATAGTTCAAGTAGAGTACACTCATGAGCGCTTCATGGTAACAGACTATATAGTTACGGCTTGATTGTGTACCATTTATATTATAATTATATTAAATTTTCACTTTTGTTTTGCGATCTTTAATTGTTAACAGTGTCTCTTCTTATAATCTGGGTAAAAATGAGTCTATATGGCCCCTACACGACTCCTGCCAAATGGGTTATCATATATAATTATGTCACATTCTGCAAAATTGTACTGAACTTCCTATTCTCTACGACCATCGACAATGGGCGGAAACAATCTTGAGAAGCCAAAGTACCCGATAGGTCCCGATGGTCTTAACAGAAACCAGTGGTACTACCGTAACAAGAAGAAGAAGGAGATGAAAAGACAGGCAAGTTGTTTTTCCATCCAAGCATGTAATTTTAGCTGGTGCTTACATTTGATTCACGTATGTAGACCTCTACGACACAGACCCGTGTCATGGAAGAGCAAAGCTCAAACTATATTTCTCGCCAGTCTCAGGTAACATTTCGCCATTTTAAAATCTCCACATTTGCTAAGTACAACCCCAATGTAAAGGGGGCCAACGACGAGTACAAATTGAAAGCAGTACTTTCTGACGCAGATTGGACAGAATTCCAGTTACAGAGTATGGTCTCTCCCTCGCCAGGACACAGCCGAAAGACCTTCTCTTCCCAAAATGTAAATGGGATCACATCAAAGTCTACAGCTACCCATTACAGTCCTGACAGTCAGGGACACTTTTCCTTGACCAGCGCTTGCGATGTAGCGAACGACGTAAGTGTCCAATTTTAACTAACAATTAGACAAATTAAAATATGCTTTCATACAGATTAACCACTCCCACCGGCCTCATGAAGACGTCGTTGGTGAGACTCCAATGAAGATAGTTGACGATGGGTTTAGCATACCGAGGCTACCCAAAGTAATTGAAGCTCAAAGAAAGATCAGCCCAGAGTCAACGCAACTTCTCCGCAAAGAGTTCAATCTTTATGAAGAATACCTCGAGATGAGGGAGCACATCAGGACATGGACTATCTCCATGGGCGGCATAGAGAACTGGCCTGACTCTATAGAAAAACGCTTTAAAGATGCAAAGGTCAAAGGTCTTCCATCTCTCATATGTTTCTACAACCGCATCTTCGATCTGGAGACAAGAGGCCGTAGGTTCATGGCAACTTTATTACTCGCTGGAGGTTCCCTACCACAGAGCACGGAGGCAGTGGAACGCCTCTGGTACTTGCAGCAAGAGCAGGTTCAAGTTCTCTCCAGGGGACTTACTATTCTCGAGCTTTCGGCGTCCATCACAAAGCGCAGCATATTCTCCCTTGGACACGGAGAATACTTCAATGCGGCACCGCACGCACTTGTTCAAGTTGGCACAGAGGAAGTTACGAGATCAGATACTATTGACCTGCCGCTGGAAAGTCATGGTGAGGCAGACAAGGGGGATGAAAATGAAGTCGAAGAGTATTTACAGTCCTACGAGTTTTACTAGACTTACTGTTGTATCGTTGCAGAATGAACCAGATATCAGACTGATTTAAATGGGTTGCTAGTATTACTGGTCGTGCGCTAGACCAATGTGTCATAATAGAACTTGAGGTTGTTATAGTAAAGGAATATGGAACAGAACAGATTAGAAAAGTGTTGGTGGAACCCGACATGGAATGTGTTCTTAATGATGATAATGACGGTCCGACGGTCATATTCTGATGACTATGACTCTCTCTCGTGTAATCATTATTAATCATTATGATGATTATGATGGTGTTCCCATAAATATGTGATGATTATGACTGTCATTAGATGATTTATGAGCCTCAGACTGAGCTCAAGCATACTTGATTTTCTGGTGTCTACTGAACGGATTACTAAAGGGCATAGAGCTGCCCGCAGCACCTTTATTCGCATTCATTCTCCTCGTGCTACACAGACTTGTATGCTGATTCTCTTCCTGATACAAGGCTGCGTAGCTTATTTGGGGAATGTGAGACTAGAGGGTCTGCACGGGTAGTGTATCAGCAGTTCTGGAGGCTGGTGCAGGGACTCTAATTGGAGATTCCTTGGAGTGGTTTATGATGCGCTGTGTCGTTCATAAACTACTTATCTTTACTTTGTTGCTGTCCTCGAGACCCACTACATATTGAGTTCTAGTATCCTGACTAGCACCGAAAAAGATAGGTAGACGGGATGTGGTACATGTAGAAGTTAGAAGGTGCTGTACATTCATGCATGCTCGCTCACAACTTAACTACAAAGGCAGAATCATGCAGACCCATAATGAAAATGTTCATTGTATATATCACGTATTACATAGAGTTGATGTAACTATTAGAAGACACATGGTCAAGACAAATCTGGATAGTCAGAGGCGGACATCGTCTCAATAATTTGCACTACAGACACCCGGTATACCCTGCCAGTAAATAGTGCTCTAAGAAAGTATCGCATCGCATCTGCGCGATTTCGAAAGGTTGCAGTGGCCCCTCCATCTATGTGGAATACATTTGCATCTATGTTGGGGGTGCACCTAGGTGAATATATTCTTCTTAGAAACTATTATCCCGCTATGAAATGGATGTTACCCTGTGCGATATACTCCTGGACAGCGGCCCACAACTACTGCACTCCACCATTCAGGCCCCCCGGCTCCATAATCTGTTGAACAGTCAACAAAGGCATTCATAGTCATACTGGGAACATACCTCTTGATGCCCCAATGAGTTTATCATATTCATTTACCTTCTCGCGCCGAACATGTGTACGCTTACACTTTACGAGCCCATCTTCAAGTGCTCGAGCAAACGCCAACTTGGCTTCGGTGAAACTTTCATAGACTATAGGGTCTCCCTCAATAAGATCTTCTGGCATGTTGTCGTTATCATCTCTGAAGTTAAAGAGCTTGTTATTTCAAACAGCTCAAGTGTGATCCACTACTTACATTACGTCGTACACTCCTGGGTTTTTTCCCACCAGAATAATCTGAAATTCACAATCGATGTCATATGTGGGTCCATCAGTGAAGTTCCAGGGTACACGAGGCATGGTAGGGAGTCCATAGTCAATTGTGGTCTCCCTGGAAGCGCCGGGCAGGCAAAAACGAAGTATGATATCTGTGAATAATAAACCATAAATGTCAGAACGGTTATACTAAATATAATTTATAGTAGGTTCTACGTTTATTGGAGTAGAATTTATGCCTTCGACCAACATCAAGTAGGTGTAAAATTTCGTGTTTCTCCAAAGGTCCTGTCGAGCTGGGTTATATTTTGGGACTTGGAATAAATTCAGTAGATTACCTGTATTTGACCGTCTAACCAGAGCTTGAGCGTTAGCGTAGAAAGGATCTATGACACACGATGTCTCTCCTGTAGGGCTGATATGAACCTTCGAGGCGCAGGCGGTCATGAAAGCAGTAAACGGTAGACAGAGTAGTGGGAAAATAGTGTAGTTCTCTACTCACATGGGATCAATTCACACTCTCCATTCCTTGCGCAATCAATACTCGGTTAGGTTACTAGCAGATTCGCGTCAGAAATTCTGATAGAAACTGGTTTTATCACCACTATCGAACACGACATATGGACCTGGTCAGGGCAGGTCAGGGCCTGTATCATGCACAGTGCTATGGGGACAGATAAATTTGTGATCTACATCTAACACCAAGGGTCTATATGTCCCATGGTGCTATGTTTCTGTTTGAGATAGCCTTACATGTGGTGCATTTTGCAGTGTCTGTAACATCTCATTGACTGTACGTTACCGTTACATACTATGCATCCCAGTTGGGCTCCAGCTTCACGAGCTATTAGGGAATGTAGGTATGTGTCACAGTACCATTGTCATGATGATCCAAAGATGATCTCATATTCATTTGGCTAGTCAATGTTCCAGGTTGTTTCACCCTGGTTTCGCCGTGTGCATCCATGTGCCGCATCTGGGAGATAGTAGATACGCTTACAACATCAGCGTGGTCTCCGGACAATGAAACGACGGCAGTCAAGCTGGCCGAGATTAAGTAAAGCACATGAAAACATATGTGTGGGGCAGGTCCATGCCCGGTGCAGGACTCGAGTATTATTCATTGCAGCTAGCGAGCAGTACTGCGTGCATGCGTGGCCTGATAGTCGCTGGGAACACTTGTGACAGTGGTAAGGTTTTGGTTGCTAATGAATTTCGGCAATGAAGTCCAGTATGTTGGTATGTAGCTACAGAAATAACAGTAAGGTTGTATAGATACTAGGCTGGCCAATTCGTCAATGAGCTCCAGAAGCTAGCATGCTATCAAAACATGCTTGCTCTTCAAGTCGTGCGATACGTTCCTTTGCATCTGCAAGCCGTGCTTCGAGTAAACGACTTCTCTCCTGTTCGATTTTGAGCTTCTCTGCCTGTTTTACTGCATCTATGCGCCTGGACTTTAGCATCTCTGTTATTTGATGGTTGAATTCGTTAACATTCTTCTTAGACCAATCTTTGGCTTCGAGGTGGAGACGAGGCGATGTATAATGAAGGGTAGGATGTCTTGCAGAAACATGTTGGGCACCGATGAACAGCCAACACGATGTTGCCGCACTTATATCCTCGCACTTACTCTTCCGTGAGATTGAATTAGAGATTGAATGAGTATTTCATGCTTACCTTCTCAAGAAGAGAATTCATCATCTTCAAAAAACGTCCACTAGCTACTGTTAAGTCATCTATTGGCTCTGGCTTACGATGTCGGCGAACAACCTCTACTCCACTTCTTGAGTATAGAAACTTGAAAGGCAAAACGTTCCACGCACTGTGTAATTTCCCGCCTCGCATTGCCCCATCAACGTATCCATAAAGAGGATTTTGCTCGTTTGCTCGTACTCGAGTTCTCGCGCCAGAGGATTTACGAAATTGCTCTGACAATTGAGGAGACGAAGATTGATCGGAGTGCATGCTAATACCGGTGCTAGGAGAACTTCCTAGAGGGCTCGAAGAGAGTGCGGTGTCAGTCAGAGAATCGAGTCCGAGTTCAGGGTCATTGTCGTTGGAGCCACTTGTACCTTTCTTATGTGTTAATGAAGACAATTAAATAGGATAGACGAGATACCTGTGGGTGAGCTATCCATACTCCTCAAAAGAGGATCTATCTGATCAAAACTGTGAGCTGGGACATAGGTTGTTGCTTGCTTCGGCGTCGAGAATACATCTGATACGCTCGGCTTAAACGGGAGAACAGGAGTTGTCGATGGCGGGGGGTCATTTGGAGACATGCTACCGCTGATAATGGGATGTTGATGTTGAGTGAATTGGAATCCCGGTAGGCTTCGAATGTCCTATCAATAATATATAACTAAGGGCTCTGGATAGAGAAAACAGCGACAACGCACATTCATCACAGACATCTCCCTCATAAAGGATTTTCCTTTCTTCGAGTGTGCACACTCAGTCATAAGAGGTTGGCCCTCACACTTCCTGCACCTCTTAGGAGATCGTTTGCGCCCCGGAGACCCATTAATCTTTTGAGTGTAAGTTATGGATGGTTCATGGTTAGAATGGCTGGTATATACCTTGTTATTAAGTATTGCTGCATTAACGGCAGCAGTGCGTTTCTGAGATGGTAGTATGGTGCAATATATCAGTCATAAAGGTATTAGAAGTAAGGTATAAGCTACGAACCTTGCGGGCTAACGGCGTCTGAGACTGGACGGTCTGCGGCTTAGTGACAGCGACGGGAACAGGCAGGACTTTGTCCCGCTTAGCACCGTGAATTGGACAAGTTGCCCTGAGAGGTTTATCCGGGCATTTCTGACAGCGCTGAGGTGCCCTGATTCGCTGCTTTGAAGGAGTAGGCATTCCAGAAAAATGTTGCGACGTAGTCAAGGAGAAAGAGGTATCAATAGACGTAGAGCTCACGCTCAGTCATTTTATTAGCATAATGTGCAGTGAGATAACACAGCTTATCAAAACTATGTAGATGCTGTAAGTAGCGACTGTATATTACAAGGAATCAAGAACAGTTATATATTACAGCATGCTGAAGATGTGCCAATCTACAGTTAAATATAGCCGCATCCAATGGATCAAGTGCTCTACAGTCAACATTTACTGTAGTACTGGTACAGTAATATCAAACACTGTACACGATCAAAGTCACTGGTCCCAAGCAACGTCCACCATGGAGTATTCGAACACCATTATTTCCCTGCCAGATCGTGTTTTGGATACTACATCAGAAGAAATCTCACTGGACATGGCATATACACAGGCCACAAGCTTGGTTACGCCATTGCGAAAACGACGTAGACCAAACAAGGCTACAAGTCAGAATGCTGGAGTAGTACCCAAACGGACCAAAGATCATCCTAAGTCGACAGCCCAGCCAGAAGTTCATCTTCCTACACTTGGCCTCACAACTACACCAGAGCCTTCCTTAGAAAACGTAGACAAGGTCCAAGAAATGGTTCTTCCACAGGTGGTAAGTATATCCTAAGCAACAGTTCTTTACGCTGATTCATCCACCCATTCACAGCCCCAATTAGCCAATATGGACTATTTTGCCTCACAAGAAGACCCCCCAGACGATTTCCCTCATGCCCACACGACCCACATGGACGAAAATTCTAGTTACAATGGCGATGGCAACTCATATGACTGGTTCTTCGATGCCGTTATAAGCGGGAGTCTGTCGTTCTACCAACTGTCTAAGAAGACTTATGTGGCCAATGGATGGAATCACGAGAAAGCCGAAGCTGCAACAGTACGTTCTGATGTGTCTAGCAGGTCAGTACTAATTGGACTTATCTTTGTATGCAGAAGTTCTGGTACCATATACACGCCAGCAAAATAAATAATGTTACAACTGTCGTCTGCCTTTGTCCAGATTCGAAGAGATCAGCAAATTGCTTTCACTCACGGTTCATTCAAGAGCATGGGAGTACATTCTTTCCTGATAATCCATCGATCCCATGTAAGTGAGACAAGCTCTGTCCCGTCTACCATGACATATATTTTGTTAGTAAATCACCAAGACCCTAAAATTATCTTGCGATATCCGTGGGGCAATAGCCGCGATGAATATGTCAACTATGTCTCGGTTCCACCCCCTATCGATGCCACCATTAAAAATACCACAGTCGTTGAGTATACCGGGAAAGATGATGGGTCAGGCCAGTGGAAATGCACCTTAGACTCGGCAAAATTATGTCCTCATATCACCGTGGCTAAACGGATGCTGATGCACGGAGGAGTAAACGACGGGTCGGACACGTTCAAGCTCCTTCCTCACATAGAGGGTAAGAGCAAAGTTTTTAAATCTCTCGGAATGTGGGACTCACTCTTGGACTCGATTATAGCTAGAAAAATCCAGAGATCATCAAGCAGTGATATCGATCTCAGCGAATCGGCAATTTCATACATGCCTGTACCCCCTCCTCTGTGGGCTTGTATTCCCTCCGATGCGCCACGGAAAGAATTAAACACCATTGAATACACCTCAGATACCATCATAAAAATCACAGAGCAGTCATCCTGCAACTGTCAACAGCCCCGCACGATGTACCGGGCTGACACACCTGTTGAAAAACGATCCTGTACAGTATATGGTCTGCTTGGACCATCGAAAATTACAATCGAAGTTCAACGATGCCCAGTCTGTAGGCTCGCGCGCATCGGACCTGACTGTGGAGAATATGGCCTATTCAACTATAATAACAGTGTATTAGTCCACCACGACGTCCTAAACGACTATATAAGTGCGTTTACCTCATCCGAGACGCCCTTCACCGCCTGGGTCACTGTAATTTCAAGACGATACTCTACACTTTCCCCACCGCAGCGCTTTCTGGGCCAGAAAAAGTTCAGAGACGTTTGGTTCTCCTACGCACGGCTTCTGGATCTCGGACAGGACATGACATGTACCAAATGCGGTCCTACGCCATCGGCAGTGATATGGGATGGAGTATCCATTTCATTCAATAGAAAGCATATCTTACCGTCATTACAGCCGCCTACTACAATCAAGCCTCAATCCCCTACGTATGCGGACACAGTTCGCGTTAAACGTGCCCAAATAATACCAGATAGGGACTTACGGAAACGTCTGCGGGACTTTTTAACAAGTGCGGCACTTACAGATGGTCTGCCTGCGACGCCAGAGAAACAGGCCTCATCCGACACGGACTCTGATACAGAGGATATATCCGAAGCTTTAAAGCGCGAAGTCTTCGAAAACCAAAAGTCCTCTATGATGCGCCGATTTCAACTACTTCCCAAGCTTATATCCGACCTTAAATTGGTACATAACTCCCTGGGACAAATATTCGAAACCTACTTTGGCACCCAGGCAGTACTCGATCGTCGGACTGCACCGATACAATACAAACAACTTCTCCTACAGGTGACGTCATCACACTCATGATCATCTCAGTATGTACTCATTTCCTTAGATTGCAGCGGAGGAGAATGCAGTTCAAATGATAAACGGGACATCGCTTCCTTTGCTGTTGGATTTCCTGCAATTGCCATCCTATCAGACCGCCTCAAGACTGACTCACGTACCGAGTATTCTGAATGTATTGGAGTACGAGCTAAGTACACGTCAGTCTTTCAATCCAGAAACTCTGAATCTTTGTCTGTGGCTCTACATACGAGCCGAGTCTGTACGCCGGGAATATTTAACTCACAAGACAGTGGACCCATTGCCTAGTACAGTTGATGTGAACAGCTCTGACTGGCGAAAGGTATGAAATAAATCTTATGAGTGGTATTGAGTAGTCCTGACGTCCGCAAACAGACAGGTTGTCATTACGCCATGCCCCAGATTCGGTACAGACCCTCCTATCCACGGCTCAAGGAAGAAACCAAAGACACAACATCAGAAAGGGCAAACGGCTGTCGAAAGTTCTACTCGACATATAGTCCCAAGAAGCTCACCGGTGGAATCATGGTATGTTGGTGCACCCACAGTGTTGCATACGGCTTCCATTGCATTCCACTTGGAGAAGGACGTGACGACGTTTTCTCCGCAATGTATACAAGGTGGACCAAAGCCCCTGATGTCGTTGTTTATGATTTCGCCTGCGCACTACAGCCTTATTGCGTCCTGAGAGAGCCTGAATTCTTTCAAAATACGCTCTTTGCAATCGATGACTTTCACGCTGCCGATCACACCAAGTGCGCATCTGCGTGTTTTCTTAAAACTTACAAAACCTGCGACCCAGAGCTACTGCGATTGAACACTAGCGCAGGAGAGTGTGGAAACCAAGGGCTATCTCGAATTCGCAAGACAATTGGGTACATGGGTCAAGAGCGGGCAATGGCTTTGACGAAGGTATTTTTGTCCATATGGAATAGACTACGTATCAGCAAGCTTTTTTCTTGTACATGAATACCATTGGTTCGGTCAAATATATTGCACTAATCGCAGCTCACACCTGCGATCTATACCTATCACACTTAGACAGCCCCAAAACCCAGATCAAATACTGTATGAACTATCTGTATATCTCAGTATTTTGGCTGGGACATTTTACGGATCTGAAATACTGCAAATTGTGTACAAATACTGTATTAATTATCCGCATATGAGATACATCAAATCAGCAGTCATAGATCACAGTAGTTTCTCTCGGACTAATATGCTGATGCATATTACTGCAAATCTTATGGGCTACACGATGTCACATCTGCTTACAGTATTCCATCCCGCACTATTTTGCTGATTCATACTACTGCAGATTTTAGCGGTCTCCCAAAGGTCGCATTTTCCCCAGTGAATCATCATTTGCACACGATGTATGTTCTCGAAACATTCAATGCGGCAATGCACGCGCCTTATTAGCCGAGTTTCTGGTGGTTGATGAGCAAACATGTGAACGCCCACTCTTATTAGCCAGAGTCATGAAATGACAGTTCGGAGCATAGGGAGTCTTTCCTTTCTTCTGTGTGTGGACTTGTTGACTACGTACATCAAGGCAATCAAAACAGGGCTCATAACAGGTGTGAATTAACTGACAAAGTTATTCGCGCCACGTGTGAATAAGCTGACATAGACATATGTGGTGCTTGCGTGTGCATGCAAACTTGTTGAAACACTACTATTAAGATTCGCAATACATTTGTAATCAACGATGGTTAAGTTTGAAGTTTGAAGCTTGAAGCTCGCAGCTGGCTAACTAGCTCTATGGATGCAATTTTCCAGCCCTTCGATACATGGTTATCAACTACAGTCTGTACTTGCTTCATTCATTCTGGATTGTTTGCAAAAAAATTGACCTTTATATGGCGTGCACGAGAGGCGTACGAGCTAGCAACGACATGAACGCATGCAGGACTAAATAACTGTAATTACTACGTCTACCGCACACAGGCGCCTACCACGTCCTCATTTACTTTACGTACATACAGTAGTGAGTTTCACATAATATTTACAGGTCTATTTATCTGCATATGATACGCCGAATACAATGCTGTGTGTACTCACAGCAACGGGTATGCGCGCTTGCAGGACCAGGTGACTGCAAATACGTCTACAGCACACCGGTGCCTACCATGTCCCTGCCTCATCCCCCGTCCCTCATGTACTCCTGGCACCTACCACGTCCCAGTCACTCCCCCCTCCTCCAGCACACCGTGTGTGTGACGGGAGCTCACCTCCCAATATGTATTGGCAGGTCGCTATGTTGTACTCCAGGTATGCTCTCATTTACTGTACGTACATACAGCAGTCAATCTCGCATAATATTTACAGGTTTATTTACCTGTATATGATACGCCGAATACAATGCCGCGTGCACTCACAGCAACGGGCGTGCATGCTTGCAGAACCAGGTGACTGTAAATTAAATATGTCAATGGCATGTCTACGGCACAATAATGTCTACCATGTCCCCGTCCCCGTCCCTCATGTACTCCCGGTGCCTACCACGTCCCGGTCCCTCCCCCCTCCTCCAGCGCACCGTGTGTGGCGGGAGCTCACCTCCCAATATGTATTTGCAGGTTGCTATGTAGGACTCTAGGTATGTTCTCATTTACTGTACGTACATACAGTAGTGAGTCTCACATAGTATTTACAGGTTTATTTACCTGTATATGATATGCCGAATACAATGCTGCGTGTACTCACAGCAACAGGCATGCGTGCTTGCAGGACCAGGTAACTGCAAATACGTCTACAGTACATCGGTGCCTACCACGTCCCCGTCTCATCCCCGTCCCTCATGTACTCCCGGCGCCTACCACGTCCCAGTCTGTCCTCCCTCCTCTAGCGCACCGTGTGTGGCGGGAGCTCACCTCGCGATATGTATCGGCAAGTCGCCATGTAGTGCTGCAGGTATGTTCTCATTTACTGTACGTACATACAGCAGTCAATCTGACAAGATATTTACGGGTACATTTACCTGTATGTGATACCGCGTGCACTTAAAGCCACAACATCCGCGCTTGCAGGACTAGGTGACTGAAACTATTACATCTACCTCACACCGGCGCCTACCACGTCCACATCTCGTCCCCATTCCTCCCCTACCCTTGTGTGTAGGGAGCTAAGATTGTGATATGTATCGATAAGTCGCTATGTGAGGATGTCAGTCCGGAGTAGTACAGGCAAAGGGGGTGAAATGCGGCTAAATACAGTCTATTTTCACTTACAGTGCGTAAATACAGCAGTTTTTCGCCCAAAATGTTTGCAGGTAAATATACCTGCACATGAAGGCTCCAGATACTGCTGTGTTGTTTCATGGCACCAATGATAATGTTTGCAGGTTTAGATTACTGTGCTTCAAAAGGGTGTTCAACCACATAAACTGCAGTCCATCTGCATTGTGGTGGACCAGATCTGGGCAGTAACCGCTCCGTTAGAAAGTGGGAGCGTTCCCCGGTTGGTACAGTATTAGTCTCCCTATACAGTGTCGTGAGATCCTGCAAATAGACGTTACACCACTTTAGAACGTCGCTGCAGATGTATAGTACTGTACTTTAGTTACTAAACTATTGTATGTTAAACCAGTAATATGCGCATTGCAATGCGGGGTCCGAATCTTGCGCAATGCAGGGTGTATGTTATGCGTGATGCGGGGTGTAATAAGTCAGCATGTTAGGTCGCCCCTACCCTAGTAAGTAGTACACTCTAAGGTTAAAATTCGGCAGATATAGACATATTTCTACAGATAAGACAGGCTTCAAAAAATGCACGTCCATTAGTGCAGGCGCACCTGCTGAAGGTTATGCGGCTGACTGTTGAGACAGGAACACTAACAGGTATGTCGCCCAGTGAATTGGTTATATATCCCCATTTAACAATACTGGCGCAATCTAACAGCAGCCGTGGCGGTTGTATCTCTGATTCTTGTGTATGTGACAGAGCCGCGGCCGTACTGGCAAACGTCCATGTCATGCCTGTCGGAGATTTACAGCACTGCGATGATGGCTGTTATTAACAGTCGCGTCCACTTCAAGGTCTGCCATGAATCAACCACGTGGAATGAGCATCACCACATACATGAAAGCCGGATTACAGACGACACATCTATAGCATTTGCGACCGGAAGTGTAGAGTCTGTTTAGAAGTGATCGTGTTATTTATTTTAGCATGATGTAAAGGAGCTTGCTCAGTAATTGAACTAGTTTATATGTACGCGGGATTGAGGACTGAGCTGGATGGACGGCTGGGCCTGTCGTATTTGAATGTGTACGTCTTTATTGAGCACGTATGCGTTAAATCGGGTGAACTGGGAACGAGGGCGCACTGCGTCATTGGAAAAGGACTTTCAACACAGATGTGCTTCCCTCTGAGTGACTTGGGAGCTGCGCGCTTCTTGTTTTCCCTTTATCTTCCCTTACAGGTATTTGACTTTGACCTTGAGCGTGTTTGAGCGTGACAATACAGCTGTAAAATCTGAATACAAGGATAACAATGAATTGGAAACCGGACGAACCTTTTGACAAAGCCGCTTAGTGCAGGGTCACGAGACAAGTGACCTTGAGAAAACACGGCGCTCTCGCTCTTGACCGGTGACCGGCTGTACTCTCCTAAACTTCTCCGCGGCGTACCGCTTCTCTCTCAAGTAATGTGCGTGCGCTCCACATCCCTTATCCTTCCTTCGAAACTCGTGCATTAATAAACACATGCGCATTTAAAAACGACAGGTATCCGTGAGTCTTGACTGCACTCGTCTCCTCGTCACCCTGTCCCGCCCCCATCGCATTCACCACCCTTCTCAGAGGTCCTACATCCCGTTAACTATGCCCTATCTGCCACAACATTTCGGGCATGCCAAACTTTGGATCAAGAAATTGAAACTGCCACACCCATTCGTAACGCCTCCCCCTCTGCCTCAATGATGCGCGTGCCTTTTTGAAAATAGGCAGTCCTGGCGAACCTGTACATCTGTTCATGTCAATCCCCGAGTCTTCATATCTGCGACATCCGACTGTCTGACGGTTCCAATGGCCACCATGTGCAGGTTTCACGCGAAAAGTCCACGCCCCGTGTATGCTATCCGGTCGAAGATTCCTGAAAGGCGCACTGTATGGATGTATCGCTACCTCCATCTCATCATATCCCAGCACCGTCGACTCCCGCTTCCGCAGGCGTTTCGCATGATGCATCGCGCGGCCCGCCCTTTCCTCTGCGTACCAAAACTGGCTTCCGTCCCATTTCAGTGCGAGTCAGGGATGTATGCCTTTGCTCCGTCCCATACCTCTGTCCGCTCCCCATGGGCCGCTCCTCTTCCGGCCACCATTCATACGTCCTCTACTTCGTCCCCCGTCCCCTTCTCTCATATGTATACCTCGTCTGGTCGCGTCCCGGGAAGGATCCTATCACCCACTGCACACAAAATGGTTCAATGAAAGTTGCACCCGCCTCCCAACTCTATCTCACATCCATCATTAACCCGGACCAACTTCAAGTACTCATTCTTGCGACTGTTTCTCTAGTACCGACACCATCCCTGAGCTGCCTTAGCATCGGTCTCGTGCCTAGCAGTACTTCCGCACCAGTGCCCCGACCCCGTACCACATGCACCCAGCGCATTACCCTCCTCATCACCCGCACCCACACGCTCAGGGTTACCCGCCATAGCCACCCTCACCCTCACCATCCGCATTCGCATGCCGGCCACCCGATGATACGCTGAAGCTCTCTATGAGCGCGTATGCGTGCGAGGCTGTTTCACACGGCTTCTAACCAACCCAAAACCATGCAGGACGAAGACGAAGATGAGACACAAAATAAGACAAAACTACGAGGGAGTGTAAGCTGCAACGACAGCTTCGAACCACTCCTGGACGCGGGACGCAACGGGGACGCAAACTAGAACGCAAACGGATGCGCTAAAACGACGCAAAACGAGGGGGAAACTATTCCATTTTTCTACTACCTACATCATAAGTATTTAAATATGTACATTAGTAATACAGCTAAATGGAACAAGAAAAGTCTAGAAAATGAAAGGAACTGTAAGAGAGTATTGTAAAAGGAAAGCCAAGATGATAAGAATGGAGGGGAGGTGGAGTGGCGTACAGTTACTCCGAATGTGCATACGAGGCGCGTTGTGGCACGTGGCTGTGCGTCGTGAGAATCGGACTTGATGCGTGCGGTTTCCGTGAGCGTAGATGGGCACGGCTCATCACCGACTGCGTACCCGCACCGCAAGCGCCCCACCCACACGCACCCGCAGACAGAGAGGAGGCAGGGCGCAAGCTAGCGCCGTCGCCCATATGAGCATCATCATGACGCACCCAAGTCGTGACACCACCCTGTTTGAGCAACCACAATCAGGTCTCTTCGACTACCTGTCTACGATCCCAGGTGCTTGCTTGTCTGCATCTTTTATTAATCTGCCAGGCTGCTGATGTACATCTTGTGTGCTTTTGTCCCACCCTCCCGCCCGCCCCATTCTTGCATCCCCAGTCCCCATTCCCTCGCCCGCATAGTCAGTGCCACAGTATTCTGACCCGCCGTGCAGTTTTCACCGCTCTGTGCCTCTAGACCAAAGTTTGTAGCCCACCGCGACCAAAGTCTGAAGCCCGCCACAGGAAGCGGCAAGTGCCCACCAGCCGCACCGTCTGACATCCATGCTTTTGTGGAATCCTTGATCCTTTACGCCTGCTTCCACTCTGTCCGTTCCTTCCCGCTTGCCTAGAGCTCACTGTAGACTGGGACGTTACGGTAAATTAAGTGCCCCCCGTTTTTAGTTGCATACGGTGGCGTTGCATAGCGTCCGGTCCCCGCCCTCCCAAATTGAATATATATATGGGTCACTTGTAGATGAACCGCAGTGGAGCCAGTACGAGCAAGTGCGGGAGTGGACGCTAGATAGACGGACAGGTTCGCATGTTATGTGCGACGGAAGGTGCAGGGCGTACAAAAGGAATAGTCCCATCGCGCTGCCCTTCATGTGCCCAACTTACCTCCTGTCCCATGTCGGCGACAGGCACGCCATCCCTGGTCCCGTCGCATGCGTCAGAGCGTCGAACATGTAACGCAATTCCGTCCATCGAGCAGGCACCCTCTTTCATCTCTTTGTTCCGCCCTGTCCTCTTACTGCAGTCTGTTAGAGTCTGTGGGAATCTAGTGTTGGTGTATTCGCGTGAATACACGGGGTAACAGGTAGTTAGAAAAAGTAGTAGATAGATCTGAATGAACTTAGTAATAACTCTTCAGCGTGACGCAGTGAAGTGAGATTACTCGAGGATATAAGTAGCGCAAGGCCGTACTTATGTCTTCGTTATGCTGGGCTGATGGGATCAGGCAGACAAAGATGGGGGTAAATCAGATTGATTCTTCTATCTACAAAGTACAGGATTTTTATACTACTACTGAGGGAATTTTAGGAAATAGTTGAGCATCTACAAGAATTATCAGTAATCTTGGAGAAAGAATGAGAATGTTCTTGATGCTTCTTGATGCTCCCTGAAGTTCCTGTTACTCACTGGTAAGTTCCTTGTAGATATTCTTAGCGAGACATTGATCAGCCGGGGATAGGCTATATTCTATCTAGGCTGATACATGTGTTTTTGGTATTTTACGTCGAGCGTAGTCGCTCGTTATGTTGTTCTTGAAGGGTTTTTGAACGCGTAAGTGTCTGCGCGTGACTAAGGTTGAGCCGAGAGATCACATACCATAACATAGCCCCCCCAGCGTTCATAACTCTTCAAGTACGTTGTTCTTCGTTACTGCAAATTTGTTTTTCGATATAGCCGTTGTCGACCAGGGTTTTCCCACCGTAAACATCGTGTTCCGGTAACGAAGGCAATATGCCGATGCTGTTGGGTGGAGTATTACCTTTCGGTCTGTAGAGAGAGAAGGGTTAATGTTGGATTCGGAGGTGGAGTAATAGCCCTCGTCATCGGTATCCATGTCGTCGGGACAGTAAGACGAGCCTCCGTCGCTTCCAGAATCGCTCTGGAAATCCATGTCGTCAGCGTGATTAAGATCAGTCCAGCCGATGACACTAGCGTGAGCGTTTAAGGCAGTAGTTGTGTGGTGGTGCCTATCGTCGGACTGACTCTCGTCTCTCTGCGTCGCTTTAAAAGTATTCTTAGAATCTTTAAATAGTTTTGATTAAAATAGAACTCATACCGAAATTGGGCGCTTGTTCCTCAAGAACGTAATGACGATAGCCATCGAGGTATGTGCGCGCAGTGTTGAATGGTTTGTCCCAAACCCAGCCTGTTCTTGCTTCAGTAGTCAAGGCATTACGGGCTCGAGCTATAGCAATCCATTCGACGGCTTCTTGACCGATTTTCTGGAAGTCATGCCACAATGCCTGGATGGCGCTGTGAGGTGCGAAGTTGGGTAGGACGGGTCTAAAAAGCCTGTCTCTATAGTTCACAATGTGCGAAGGCAACGTGTGTACAACGATAGCACGTTGAAAAGGTTTTACTTGTTTTTAAAACAAGGAGCTTCCAGTGTACGAGGTTTAAACAACGGTTTCCGATGCGAGATGATATGATGTGTGTAGGTAGAATTTAACCCTGAAGGAAGCTAGAGAAGTACAGAGAAATTCTACTCCTTAAATACCTGTCTGGTTGCCATGCCCAGATCGTACCATATACATCCACGAAGATCCGACCGCCCGTGCTGACTTTATCTCGTCGGAAACCATGCTGCACTACAGCATGCTTCATATCTTGGCCACAAATTTCCTTATCTTCGGAAACCAAGCCCAAGCACAAGAAATCTTCCTGTGGCCAGATCAACTCCATGTTCACCCCTAAACACACATCTCCTCCGACCCTCTTTCCACACCTATGTCCCTTGTGTTTGTGTCGAGATTCTTCTGCTTTCTGCTACCACATGCCTGCATGTTGTCGGAAACCCTTGCATATCGTCGGAATCCGTCACCATTTTTGTCCCAGGTCGTATGTATGAGTATTACCATGTGATTGACTTCCTTGTGAGTCCATAGTTACATCAGATTGTTAATATTGATCTGATGTTTTCGGCATCAGAAGTCCAATATTGCTCTGATGCTGTTGTCATTCTTGATCTGCCATTGAGTTGTAATAACATCTTGAGTCTTCCTTGTGCTTGTCTTCTTGTTTCATCATGTACATATTTCATATCTTCGAATAAACTTGCATCTTCATATCTCAGTCTTCATATTTCGTGCTTCTTCTTATTCTTTCAGTTTCCGATAGTAGTTTCCGATCGTTATGGCGGATATGTCGCTTCTTGTGTATCTATGTTGTAAATCTTATGGTTATTCTTGTTTTCACGAGGGGCCAGCCCCAGCCCCTCACAGCGCGTTTAGGAGCGTAAGCCTGGAGAATCCCGAAGGCACGGGGGTCTACGGCAACTAGAACACGAGGTCGGCTGAGCCCAAGTTGGCTGAATCGTTGATCTGGAATGTAGAGGCGCAGGGGAGGTGGAATAGACTCGTCATGCATCGTATGGTAAGCTCCAGCGAGTGTAATAGTTTTCGCGAGTTGTTTGAGCATATTGAACATTCCCATGCCGAGGCTTGGATCGATGCAGTAAAGAGGTGCGCTTCCAGGGAGGTTAAGAATGAGGTAGTCGTCGTCACGGAGGTCGTGGAATAGAGGGGAGTTCTCGTTATGTACATCCTGCAGAGCGTCGGCTAAGGTGGAGAGAAAATGTCGGCTGACATTGGAGTGCGTCTCATAGGGATAAGTGAATGACATGATGATGCGAAGGGAGCGTGGTTTGTGTTTTTTGGATTTTAGAATGAAGACAGTGGGTTGATTTTTTCTTAATCATAAGACGCTCCTTTTTATATCTTATTGTATGTGTGCGCTTTTGAATTTTCCTCCCACTAGATTTTTACTATTCTGCCATTCCTGCAGTAATTCTGGCGCATTCTTCAATCCCTTTTTCGTGAGCCATTCGTCATCCTCAGGGCCATATCCTCTGTACCTCACACGATATCGTGCTGTCCGTCGACCACGAGGACCTTTGTGCCACTTTTCAGAGACAATCTTCTCTACTTCGACTTCGTGATGTTTATCTGATTCAAATCCCATTCACTGGAGAGGTATATTTTCTCGCGCACCAAATTCTGGTGGGGAAATAGAGTATCTTTCGAGGTGAGATATGTTCAGCACCGGGTGAATACCGTAGGAATGTGGCATTCGAAGTCTATACGCGACTGGGCTGACCTTCTTTATGATTTCAAAAGGTCCGTCGTACTTAGGTAATAGCTTGAGCCCCTTCCCTTTATCTGACCATGTTAAGCCAAGGCTTTGTCGATTAATAACCACCAATTCTCCTTCATTAAACTCAGTGGTTAATCTTCCTTTATTATAGTATTTTTGTTGAGCTATTTGGCCTAGTAGAAGTGCATCTTTTGCTTGACGTCGCTCTGCTTCGAAGCGTTCAATCATTAAGTGTGCATCTACGTCGGGAATGTCAAGATTGTCATTTTTATTTTGGCCATTCTTGTTATCAGATGTTCGGGAATGATCTAGCATAGTAGCGGTTAAGGGTTGATATCCTCTCAGTAAGTAAGCTGGGGAATATCCTGTCGAAGTGTGAGCAGAGGTATTGTAAGACAATGCCAGCTGATCTAACATACTCTCCCAATTATCTCTATCATTATTAAGGTACGCCCTAATAGAAATTTCCAATGTTTGATTGAGAATTTCTGTTTGACCGTCTGCTTGAGGATGATACGCAGTGGTCAACGAACGTTTGGTACCCATAAGCCAACAGATTTCCTTCCAGAATTCCCCGCTCCATCTGGTATCTCTATCTGATATGAATTGTCTCGGTAATCCAAATTTACTGATTACATGTTTGAATATGAGTTCGGCCGTTTGATATTTTGTAACGTTGGTATTAGTAGGTATAAATACTCTGTACTTGGTGAATTTATCAACCACTACTAAAATACTATCGTAACCGTTTGATTCAGGTAATTCTGTTATAAAATCCATACTGATTACCTCGAATGGTTGAGATGGTATAGGAATAGATTGTAATAGTCCAACTGATCCGTGTCTTCATGGTTTAATCTTTTGACAAACATCACAAGAATTGACGAACTTCTTGATATCTCTAGACATTCAGGGCCAATAATAGATAGTGCTGATCCGATTGTAGGTCTTATAATATCCCCCGTGGGCTGATTCAGTGATCACATCATGTTTTTCTTGTAATATATCTTTGCGTAGGCTCTCCGGGACACATAGTCGTGTGTTCCCTTCCGAATCTTCAAAGTAAATTAGCCCATTATCACCGTGGTGGTATTGTGGGAAAACATCGGAGCTAGAGTTATTTTTAACACCTTCAAGTATTCTTGAGAAGTGCCTGTCCGCTTGATAAGCCTTTGTCCAATTGTTGATTTCTTCCGTGGCGAGATTTACAAGAGTATGATAGTTGCGTGCTGTACTATATGACATATGCATACTTTGCTCATTATCATCATAGGAACCTATGAGGATATCCAGAGTTCTACATGACTCTGAGTCATCCTCGAGCATTTCTGAGAGTACGAAGTTATTTGCTATAGTTAAAAGTCGTTCTTCGAATTGGGGAGTTAGTTCGTCATACATAGCTCATAACGGATCATTGAATCCTTTGAATGAAAGCTCTCGCTCAATTCCTTGTGGATCGTGTGTCTTGTCAGGACCTTCTTGATGTGGTATGCGGCGTCGCAAACGAGATATAGGATCAACATTAGAATGTACCCGTCCAGCCCGATGTATTATTCTCATGTTAGGGAAGGCAGCGTATACTAAACCCCAGGTAAGAAGTCGCCTATTCACATTCTGGAAGGTTCTGCTCCAGGTGAGAGCGGCATGGTCAGTTATAGCATATATTTGCTCACCCTCTAGCAGTGATTGAAATTTAATTAATCCTTCTTTGAGAGCTAAAGCCTCGCGTTCTGTAGGGGAGTAATTCCGTTCGGCCGTCTGCAGTACACGAGACCAGTAGGCTATTACTCGTTCCACAAGTACTGTAGTTTCTTCAAATTCTTCATCCCATTCCTGAGTTTCAGAGGCGTCATCAGTTCCGTTAGCTAGGCGGATTACTAAATTAGGTACAGGCTCTTTGTTTTTAAAGGCTCGTTCTAATTTTTCATAAGTTTTAGTTCCTTTCAGATCTCGGATTTTGATGGGTTGAACTTGTTGAAGTATTGCTGCGAGGGCGAAATCACAAGCATCAGTGTATAAACGATAAGGTCTTCCGGGCATAGCGTGTGCGCGAACGGGGGCTTGTGTTAATACCTCTTTACACAACGAGAATGCTCGTTCTTCATTTATTCCCCAATTCCATCGGTTCTCCTTCTTGAGTAGTTGAAATAACGGATGAACTATCCAAGCATAGAACGGGATGTACGCAGAGAAATAAACCATCATACCTAAAAATATTTGTAAGTCATGTATATTTTTAGGTGATTCTAATTCTAGAATGGCGTCGATTTTTTCCTTATGCGTAGATAGCCCTAATCTGGATACTCTTTGACCTAATAATAGAATGGATTGGTAACCGAAGTGACATTTGGAGGGCGACAAGGTAATTTTTGCCTGTTCAATAGCTTCTAATACGAGATTGACATGTGTTAAATGTTCCTCGAACGTTTTGGAAAAAATAACTATGTCATCGATGTATACGAGCGTAAAGGTCCATAAATATGGAGCCAGCACTTCTTGCATTACTCTCTGGAATACAGCGGGGCCGTTACGGTAGCCAAATGGCATGTGCGCGAACTGGTATAACCCTTTATGTGTGCGAAACGCAAGTTTATCTCTATCTTCTGGTCTAATGGTCAATTGAGTGAATCCTGATAAGGCATCTAGACTAGATAGATATTGACAACCTTCCAGTGATTGCAAAATATCCTCTTGTCGTGGTAAAGGGAATTCATCTGGTATAACACGTTCGTTGAGCCTTCTTAAGTCAATCACCATTCGAGGTTTATTATTTCGTTGAACAATGAATACGGGAGCGGCCCAAGGACTCCTGGATTCCTCTATTACTCCTAGTTTTAACCATGTGTCCATTTGTTTATTTATAATATCTCTTTTCTCAGGTGAAGCGTTGAATGGTGGAATGGATATAGGTTTAGTGCCGGGCATTAGAGGTATGTCAATTTCAGCCGGATAGTTTCCAAGTCGCCCGCTCAGACTGAATGCATTTTGTCTCTTCCATAATATTTGTTTAAGGGCCTCTCGTTTGACCGTTGGTAATTTTAAATTGATGTCTACTTGCTCCTGGAATTCGGTCTCAGATATTTCCTCTTCTGGTACATAAGAAGTCTTAGGACCTCCTTCTACTGCTGGATCTCCAGGTCGGTCGTTTTCCATTGCTCGTTTGTTCATGTTTGTTAGTTTATCAACTTGTGAGGAATGAAATGCGCTGTTAACAGTACGCTGATTTTCCAAAAGTTGTTTGATAAGTAGTCCTCGTTGTTCTATTCTTAGCCTTTCTTCTAATTGAGTATCCTTTAGGCGTTTAAATGCTTTCTCTGGATCGTAGGCATAGGACACGATTTGGTCCTTGTTTATAGATATAGGTGTTTTTGAGAAATTGGTTATGTATAACCGTGGGTCTTTGTGGTTGATGATGATATCTGGGCAGCCATATGGTACTTGTAGAGACTTTTGATACGTGATATTTCGTTCTACGTACATATCTGGATTAACAAATTCCAAGTTTACAGGAATTATTCGAGAGGTAAGCGGAGGGATTATTACTGAGAAACCTGCGGTTACACGGGTGTCTTTGTGTTTCTTACGCAATCGTTGCTTGTAACTTTGTTTTCTTCGATGTATCTTGGCTTTGGAGATTTTAACTTCGTAATCCGGTCGTTTAGATATTCTGAACGCATGCCCATCTTGAGCCATAAGGGAAGAACCCGACAGAGAGTTGTATACCTCTGCTAATCTTCCGGATTCGCCAAATTTGACGTAGCTATGATTGTTTTCTCGTAGAATAGATACTGAGTACTGATCCATGAAATCATTGCCAAGTATAAATGGGGTAGTCATTCCTTTGACTACATATGCCTCTACATTCATTTTAACTGGCCCCTGAGGAGTGTCAAAGTAAAGGTCAATTATGATTAACCCATTTATTGTAGCCTTTCCTGTGACTTGTAATAAATTGATCTTTTGACCGGTCTTCACCTTGGGTTTATTTAACAGCTTATCTAACGCATCTTGCGAGATTAGTGTTATGTCTGATCCTGAATCTATAATTACTGAGATTTGGTTAGTTATTAGAGAGTTAACATGTCCTTGAATTTCGGTAGCTTTTGATCCCAAAAACACGCATCCAGCTGGGCAAGCCATGATTCTTTCAAGTTCAACTAATTCTCCTAGATCTGTCTTGGTCGCAGCTCTATATGCATATTTCATAATTTCTTTAGCTAGTTTCCGTCTGGTTTTTCGATTTTCTTGAGTGACAGGAGGAGCGATGCCTTGTTTGTTGATGGTTTTGACTACCTTTACATTGAGCGTAGTAGAGTTGAGGCCCAATTCAGTGCTCAATGCTGGACTGATTGGGCGTTCTGAAAATCCTCTTCATCGTCCGTGATTAGTCCATAGTACAAGTCGTCGTATTCATTTTGAGCAGTTTCTTCGTCTGAAGAAGTCATAGCCAGGTTAACACGTGCTCTCTTTTCACCTTTGCGAGCGTATTTGCATTCAGGATCCCAATGATTATCGCTACCACAATGATGGCATGGGCGTCCTCCTTTAGAAACTGGTGTCCCTTTAGGAGATACATTAGAGTCATCTTTGGGAAAGGGAGGATTGGCCGTCTTTGTACTCCATCCTACCAAATTAACACGAGCTTCTCGAGGAATATTGAAGGGGTTTTTGCTTCTGTCACGGTTAGAGTATCGATAGGGATTATTACTTGAATAGATGGGATTTCCCTGTAACAAGTTTTCCTCGTGGAATTTGACAGCAAGTTGAAATTCTTCAAGAGTGTGATAAAGGTGTGGTGTTAAAATACTAACCCAGTATGTTGGAGCTCCACTCATTATTTCGTTAATGAGTTCAGCATCGTTGTAGTTGTATACGAGCTCCAGCAGATTAAGTTTCCTAATATAATATTCACTTGGAGTTTCTTTGGAATGTTCGTAATCCCTATATGAAGCTTTATTGGCTCAACTTTTCTGTTTGTTAATGTACGCTCTGTTCATGAAGTAATTGGTTATGCCATCTCTTAGCGTTCCCCAATTAGATTCCATTCGTACACGAGAAACAAGTGGTAAGCTATAATACCACGTATCCGCTATGCTCTGTAGCCAAGTGGGTACTATAGTACACCTAATTGCTTGTATACCATTGGGGATCATTCAGATAGTCGATTAATCTTTAAAATCCAATGCCCTAATTCGTCAACGTTGCCATCCCAAGTAGGAATAATATCTATTTTAAGCTTATTATCAAACTCAGGTAAACGAGCAGTATGATTGTCGTCATTTCTGGGTATGTTCCTAGGCTTAGCAGGGTCTGTAATTCTTCGATGTCGCTTATCAGCCCTATTTCGTCGGTCGTCTCCTGATCCGTCGGAATCATCAGGGTCTGATCCGGGTGGTGATCTGTTATGTCTTGACCGAGGATTTCGGTCTTCTCAAGAACCTTGACTGGTTCTTCGTCATTCGTTTGACGCTTTTCTATCTTCATCTCTGGGAGTCCTGGATCCCGAAGACTCATCATTTCCTTCCTTTGAAGAGCCTAAATGAGGAGCAGTTTCTCTCTGAAAACTACTAGAGCTGCTTGGTGCATCCATAGGTGTATTGAAGATGTCAGAAAAACGTCGCCCGGTACTTAATCCTTGGCTTCCGAGCCCAAACATTCGCCTGCGACGTTCAGTGAATCTTTTAGTTTCCTTTCGTTCCTTGGCAGTGGATATGCTCTCGGTACTGGCATTTTCACTTTCTTCAGGAATAGTTTCTAAAAATGGGTTGGAGGGGGAGTGAAAGTTATGAGCCTTCGCGAGTTCTTGAAGAAACATCTCTATTTCTGCTCGGTAGATAGCGGCCAAAATTTCGAAATCATTAAGATTCCAATACAGTTTGAGATGACCATTGGCTCCCCAGTAAGGTAATCCTGGTATTCCGTTGCCTCTAACTATAAGGTCATCCTGTGCTTCCAGTCTCTTAGCAATAAGCATTTGATTGAAAGTTTCATACACGTCCTTCCTGAGAGAGTATCCTACGGTTCCATCCTTGTCGTCGTATTTAATGATATGGGTAAGTAAAGTATTTAAAACTTCCATCTCGTTCTTGAATATTCGTCTCTCTTGATTCCGGGAGAGATGAGGATATCCTTCGATTAAGGCGCTTTTTCCTAGTGAAGCGGCACCTAGAGTGATGGCAGTAGAAATACGATCTAGATAAGATTGTTTACTTATCTCGTTGAACTTGTGATACGCGTTTCGAGAAGCTGCACTGGGTATGTGAACCACATGGGGGGCGTAATATTCCTCGGAAGAGAAAATAGTTGCGATACTGATTCCTAATGGTTCTAGAGGAGGGAACCCGGTAATATCGGTACAAGGGGGAGGGGGAATGTTCTCATTTCCCGCAGTGTTAAGAGCGGTTGCCATATCTGGGATATCAGTGGCTGAGAAAAACGAGATTTCGGGGGAGTTTGGGGTGATAGATGATTCTGGGGCAAAGGAGAATGTTTCTCTGTCAGTGCTCCAAACAACAGTCCTTTTCATTCACGAACTAGAGTACTACAAATTTGCGTAACTAGTTCCAAATGCATCCACCAATGTTAGAGTCCGTGGGAATCTAGCGTTGGTGTATTCGCGTGAATACACGGGGTAACGGGTAGTTAGAAAAAGTAGTAGATAGATCTGAATGAACTTAGTAATAACTCTTCAGCGTGACGCAGTGAAGTGAGATTACTCGAGGATATAAGTAGCGCAAGGCCGTACTTATGTCTTCGTTATGCTGGGCTGATGGGATCAGGCAGACAAAGATGGGGGTAAATCAGATTGATTCTTCTATCTACAAAGTACAGGATTTTTATACTACTACTGAGGGAATTTTAGGAAATAGTTGAGCATCTACAAGAATTATCAGTAATCTTGGAGAAAGAATGAGAATGTTCTTGATGCTTCTTGATGCTCCCTGAAGTTCCTGTTACTCACTGGTAAGTTCCTTGTAGATATTCTTAGCGAGACATTGATCAGCCGGGGATAGGCTATATTCTATCTAGGCTGATACATGTGTTTTTGGTATTTTACGTCGAGCGTAGTCGCTCGTTATGTTGTTCTTGAAGGGTTTTTGAACGCGTAAGTGTCTGCGCGTGACTAAGGTTGAGCCGAGAGATCACATACCATAACACAGTCACTTGCATTCGCCATCCCTGGCTCCCCTTTGCCCGTCACTGACATTCATACCCCGTCTCGTTGCCCACCACTGCACCTGATCACTCATTGCGTCCCGGCAGGGATCCAATCACCCGAGAAGTCCAAATATAATTTGCACTTTCCTGGCCATGCACCTTCGCCCTCGCGCCAGGCAATTCAAATTTCATCTATCCTTTCTCTTTATGCATGTCTCCCCACATCCAATCTGTACACAGAACCCAGGTGCTGTGCCAACCAACGGAACCAGGCCTTTTTAGCCGGGAACGTACTTCGATGTGGGACCCTTACAATACATCCATTCGCAATCCAGTGCTTCTACAGACAGCACGAGAAAAAACATTTTATAATTCAAGCTTGGTGAGAACTCAAATGTAGTCGTTACTTTGCGTCGTAAGTTGCATACGTTCCGTCTTCCCATAGGACATAGTGAATATCAATGTAGAAGCCGTCAGAAAGTACGTCTAGCAGCTCCTCAACCGCCATCACATCCTCCGCCTTGACAGTAATGGCAAGCCTCAGGAACTTCCACGCTGCCAACTTGCCGGGGACGGCGCGCTTCTGCATAAGAAAGGCATGGAAAGTGCTGAAACAGAGGATGGGAAACACCTCTCGTATGTCCAAGTACTCTAGCTTCAGACATATTATATTGCCTGCGTTATCTGCATCAACCAGTCTTGTCATCAACTTGTCATAAGCCACGTCCCAATGTGATCTGTCCTCCGTAAATGATGGAATGTTAGTCGCACGGATGAGATGCGGTGACAGGGCTGCTTTTTGGCTACGGGTGTAAACAGCCAGGAGTTCCGTTAATGGGATAGCTGCGCGCAGGAAACACAGAGGGACTAGAGTGGCGCCTGACTCGTAGTCTGCAGCTATCAGCGCGCCTTATGACGATAAGCGCCTGCGCGCACCGTATTGCGAGAGAGATCGGTCAGCGAGCTGCACAGCCTAAAGTGCATAGTCTGGTCATCCGTGCGAGCGATCGGAGAGGCGTAGAACGGTTAAGCACCAGCAAAGTGCGGTGTGAGTACAGCTGAGCGAGTACCAAGGGCGGTGTGAAGGGCTGTGCGCGCATCTCATGTGCGCGCATCGCAAAAGGCAGAATTTGCCTAAGTCCACACATCATGTGACCGTGGCGGCGCGCATCAAAAGAGACGCGCAAAAGCCCGAGGGAACAAACGACATGCGCGCAGCGAATGCCAAGGGATCAGGACACTCGAAGGGAAGCCCGGATGCGATGCGCGGACCTTTGGCCGCGCGTTGCTAGTATTTACTTCACCTTATTATTAGTACACATGCGCGCATCGCATATAAACCTGTATCCTTGTCTATAGTAATTTAAGCAATTGTCTACCCACTAGATCTGTGTGCTGGGTTCTGTCCCAGGCCGTCGGCGGGCTGTGTTTAGCTTTTGTTAGGGTTTTAACTGTGAAGTAATTGTGAATCATAGGAGTTTTGGATAGCTTCTGGCCACCGGGTCATTTGGAGAGCTCAGTGAGGAGTCAGTACAACCGTGTACGGAAACTCGCACTGTAGTGTTTAGACTGTGAGACTGCACCGCCAGGTGAAAGACTTTGGAGAGTCTTGGATTGTTGGACTTTGGAGAGTCCGCGCATCGCACGAGGTCACCGGACCCGGAAGTGCGCGCAGCGGCCTTTCGCTAAAAACAACTTATTTCATTTATCATTTTGCCTAGCGCACGCCACTAGCAACCGGGCTCTATTCGAGATTTACTAGAATTAAACCCCTCCTTACAAACGAATTTGCAGGCACTACTTGCTATTACAAAGACTAGAGGACACGAGGTGCGCGCATCGCACTCCCAGAACGGGAACCAGAGCAGAGCATAGATTATACTAGCCGTTTAGTTGAGGGCGTTCGCTCGATCTAAGGGATAGGATCTCGCTCCGCTGGGTGTGCGTGTGTGTTGTGTTTCGCGATTTCGAGTCTAGCTACGCAGTAGACCTCTCATCTGGAGCCCACCGCGAGGGGAAGGTTCAGAAATCTCACTTAGTGTTTCGGGAACTACGGCTTGCGCCTATTACAATAAATTACAAAAATTTCAAATAAAACGGGGACGAGTAACAAGCGAGGCAAATTTCCTGCGCCTTCATCGCTCGCCGAGCCAGAAGAAGCCAGACCATCCTTTGGAACGGTGCCTTCACGCGAGAGAACCACGAGGAGCAAGAAAGACGCTGAGCTGGTAGAGCCGTTGGTAATTACACCGACGCGAGACAGAAAAGCAAAGAAAAGAGCGAGGGAGGAAGCGCAGTTGCATATCGAGACTCAGGGATTAGCGCAGCGCATCCCAGGTGCGCTCACCGAAAGCGACTCGGAGTTAAGAGTAGGGACTAGTGGATTTTGGGGACCACCATCGGGCATCGAAACAGAAGACCAATTAGTGGACGGTGATATTACACTCGAAACCGCACCATTCGGTACTTCTGATAGCCAAGCTACCCAAGACACCCCTCCTCCATTCTCGGAAGTATTTGGAACTGCTAAGACATCCGCGCAGCGCACGGCGGAAAATAGCGAAAGCGAGGCAGAGCGCGTAGCGAGAGATATATTTGGAGGAGACTTGTCAGATCTCTCAGAAAGCGAACGAAATTCACCCCCACGAGAACCAGAAACTATGCCTAAGGACATGTCCATGCCAGTACGCGGTGCGCGCGGCGCGCCGAGCTTCGATCCTGCTGCAGAGCGCGATGAGCTGCCGCGGTACTTCGAGGATCTGGAGGATTGGTTTAAGCGCGCGGAGGTGACGGAGGACGATGAGAAAAGAGGATATGTAATCAAATATGTACCCATGCAGACGGCGGAGGAGTGGAAGAATTTACCAGGTTATGATACCAAGGGGTACGCGGAGCTCAAGAAAATGATTCTCAACGAGTACCCGGAGGTGATCAGCATTCAGACAGGGTCCATTGCGCGGCTCAAGAAGCTCTGCAAGGAGAATCAGCGCATCTCGGAGGAAGACCTCCAGGTGTTGCTGGACTTCAAGCGCGCGTTCTTGGCCGAGGCCGCTAAGCTCACGAAGGCGCCTACCCTGCTCGCGAATCATACCTTGGTGACTTACTTCACCAATAGTCTCACTGCGGGGTTCAGGGATCGATTATTTAATAAACTGGACATTGATTACACGACGCGCGCATCGTTCGACAAGTTCTTAACTGAGCGCAATATACAGTTCACCGCACCTACTGGGGTGACGGTAGAAGCGCGCACTGAGGACATGTACCCTCTCAAACAAGTAGCCGAGATGGCGGAACAAATGGCCCGTACTAGGAACCCGAGCACGACGCTGAGCCTAGGGCGCGAGAGCACTGATGGACTTATGCCGGTGCCCGCCATCAAGACTGAGGCCGCGGATGTTGGTTCGCTGCGCGGAGAGATTGAGGACCTGAAAGGGTTCGTCGCCTCCTTCAAGGATACCTTGTCGTTAGTGGAGAAGACAGTGGCGAAGTCAAAGGAGTCGAGTAAGAAAGAGTTGGAGGACATTATCCGCAATGTCATGGCTGCGCGCGCCGCACCGATGTCGGTGCCTGTGCAACCAGTAGCCCCCATGATGCCCATGAGCGCACCGAGTTTTGGTGGACCGCCACCTAGGCCCTTCCAATACCAACAACGCCCGGAGCCTCGCTGCTTCTACTGCAAGCAGACGGGACATGTGGTTGCTGAGTGCATCGTACGGCAGCAAGACTTGTCAGCTGGAAGGATTGTCATCACGGAGGCGGGGCGCTTACAGTTACCTGATGGGTCGTCGATACCTTGGGACCCTTCGCGCGCGATCAAAGAGCGCGTCGACGAATGGCATAAGAAGAACGGGCCGCCCGCGCAGCAAGCGTATATGGCACCCGCCCATCCCTCGTACATGGGTATGCCTCCGAGCATGGTATATTCGCAGATGTACCAGCCAGCCAGTTCCTTGGACGAGACCTACGAAGAACAGATACGCGCACTTCAGCAAGAGCTGGAGAGTAAGAAGGCGTTCTTGAAGGAGCGCGCATCGGCGAAGACGCCTGAGGAGGTGATAGAGGAACAGCGTCAGCTAATAGCGACTATGAAAGCCGAACGCGACGCTGCGCTCAGTCAGGGTTTCGATTGAGTCTGATGAAGGGAAACGCGGGCAGAGTTATGCGTAGCGGCTCTGATAAACCCAAGAACCCGGAGGGCGCAAACAAGAAGTTACCAATCAAGAATATACCTAGAGCATCAGTTGAGGACGCGAGTGACGATGAGGAAGATGAGTTGCGAGAGGTAGGGGAGGAGCAAGGTGCGCGCAGCGCACCAGTGAAGAAGAAAGTAGTGTTCGAGGTTCCTGCAAAAGCTGGGCCTAGTGCACGACCAGCAGCAGTGCCATATGTAATGGTACCTCCGCTGCGCGTTCCGGAGAAAGTAAAACCTAAGGTTAGGGAAGAACCCATACCTGTAGTAGAGAAGAGGAAACCTGCTTATAAGCTGCGCGCACCTATCGAAGATGAAGCGCAGGCTGACGCAGTCCTCAAACACTTAGAAAATCAGAAGATTGAGATCACGCAGGGCCAGTTGTTAGGCATATCGACTGCAGGTTTCAGAAGAAAGTTCGTTGAGCGCATAGTACCAAGAAAGGTACCATTGGATTTGAACACGATGCGCGTACTACAATTAGACTACGATGAAGAAGAGCGCGAAGTAGATGAGGCGATTGCGCAGTTAGCAGAAGAAGAGGAAGAAGAGGAGTTTATGCAGATGGATGAGCTACCAGTGGCCACTTTCCTTACTTGCTCAGATGAGCGCAGCGGACTGCAACCGGTACCATCATCATGGAAGACCCGTACGAGCAGTACGTCTCGACTCTGCAGCCGGGCGAAAAGCCTAAGGGACTTATTGTGGCGCGCGAATCGCACCATCTGAAGGCGGTATTTCCGCTCATCAACGGCAAGGGACACGCGGAGACGTTGCTCGACAGTGGGTCGCAGATTGTGTCAATGGCACAGGACACCGCTGAGCGCTTAGGACTTAGTTGGGACCCGGACTTCACTATACGAATGCAGAGCGCGAATAAGCAGGTGGAATCCACCAAGGGCTTAGCGCGCAACGTACCATTTGTGTTTAACGGGCTGACAGTGTACTTACAAGTGCATGTCATTAGCGCAGCGGCTTACGAGGTGCTCTTGGGCAGGCCGTTCGAGATCCTCACGGAGAGCAATGTGAAGACGCGCGGCGATGGAACGGTTGAGCTTACGCTCACCGATCCCAACACGCAGCGCAAACTGGTTGTACCCACCTATAACCGAGGGTGCGGTCCCAAGATTGTGCAGCGCGAACCTAAGTTGCAGGACCCTGGCACAACGGAAAACCCTAACGCAGATCAGGATTTTCAATCCTCGATGATTTGATGCGTCAAGGAGAGGTCGCGTTGATGTTTGACAGAGATGATCGCACGGGGAAAATAGAGATAGCGGGGTACGCGCTACCAAAGAATAAGAAGCGATTTGGGAGCGCTGAGCTCAGGGATGTATACATGGCTCAAGCAGTACATGAAGCTAAGATGGAGGATGATGAAAAAGAAAGGATATACAAATATTTTCAGCAGCGCGAATGGCGCAAAGAGGAAGTAGTCAAGGGAGAGCCTAGAGGGCAGTTCCGCGCCTCGCACGAGGAACAGGTCCCTAGTAAGAGACAAGGAGTAACGCGTAAGCGTTTGACTGGCAAGAATGCCACAACAGTTACGGTGCTCGCAGGAAAGAAGTATAAGCCAGTGGCTGAGAAAGTCAGGCCCGTTTATCAAGATTTACCAGAGAAGTTTAGAATAGTAAGGGAGATTAAAGGAGACCCACTAAAGGACATGCCGCAATTGTCACCACATCCGCCAGACTTCGTACCCACAGGTCGGTACACCGCTGAGCGCATGGAAGGGATTGACAAGGCGCATGAAGGGGATTTCCTGTGGGCCGAGGAGCGCAAGTTGGTGCATCAAGTTTTCATGCAGCAGAACGAGGCGTTCGCGTGGGATGACACAGAAAAGGGTAGATTCCGTACGGACTTCTTCCCTCCAGTAGATATTCCCACTGTAGAACACACGCCTTGGGTATTGAAGAACATTCCAATACCACCTGGGATGTATGAGCGCGTCTGTGAATTCATCGCCACCAAGATCCGCGCAGGCACGTATGAGCCCTCGAGCTCATCGTACCGGTCGCGCTGGTTTACAGTGACTAAGAAAGACGGGGTCTCATTCAGAATTGTGCACAGTCTTGAACCGTTAAATGCGGTAACCATTGCACATTCAGGACTACCTCCAGCAGCGGAGAGTCTAGCGGAACACTTTGCGGGGCGCGCATGTGGCGGCATCCTGGACTTGTATGTTGGGTACGATGAGCGGCTGCTAGCTGAGTCCTCTAGAGACCTGACTACATTCCAAACGCCGTTCGGTGCGCTGCGCCTAGTAACCCTACCTATGGGATGGACGAACTCCGTGCCCATCTTTCATGAGGATGTCGCCTATATATTACGCGATGAGATACCTGAAGTTACAGAACCCTACATAGATGATGTACCTATTAGGGGACCTAAAACGCGCTATGAGTTAGAAGGAGGAGGATACGAGACGATACCAGAGAATAAGGGAATAAGGAGATTTGTGTGGGAGCATATGTTGAATGTCAACAGGATCGTGCAGCGCATGAAGTACTCAGGAGGAACATTTAGTGGAAAGAAGTCCATACTGTGCGCGGCTGAGATAGTAGTGGTGGGGCACTTGTGCACATACGAAGGGCGAAAGCCAGCACCTGATAAAGTGCATGCGATCCTCAATTGGGGACCATGCAAGAATATCAGTGATGTGCGCGCATTCATGGGCACAATGGGTCTACTACGGATTTACATCTCGGATTACGCGAAGCGCAGAGCACATACAACGGCTATTGCGTGGGAAAGAGCCCTTTGAGTGGGGGCCCGCTCAGCAAGCTAGCATGGACTCGCTGAAAGACGGTGCGCGCAATGCACATTGCGTGAAACCACTGGACTACACACTACCAGGGCCGATTACTTTGGCTGTAGACACATCATGGCGAGCAGTAGGATTCTATATTTACCAGCAGGACCCACAAGATTCGAAAAAGAGGGTATATGCGCGCGGATCAATACTGTTAACGGAACGCGAGCAGCGCTTCTCACAGCCCAAGCGGGAGCTGTACGGACTCTTACGTGCGCTACAAGCCTGTTATTACTGGCTCATCGGTGCGCGCACGCTGGTGGTGGAAACGGATGCCAAATACCTGAAGGGCATGTTGGATAATCCGGGCATGGGTCCTAATGCGACTATTAATCGCTGGATAGATAAAATACTTATGTATCACTTCCAGTTGAAACATGTTGCGGGAAAGACTTTTGGTGCAGATGGTTTATCACGCAGAGAAGGGCAACCGGGAGATGAGGCGTACGCGCACTCCGAAGAAGATGATGATCAGGAGGTGGGACCGCTCGAATACGAGAAAGTCTATGAAGATGACCCGGATCCCCTGGACTTTGCGGAGTTCAAAGAACAGATCGATGATCGCGGTGGGTATCTATACACAGGACTCCTCAACGAGTTGTTTGAAGGTCCCACTGCGCGCAAGTTACCAGAAGCGCGCTCTATAGGCTGTTTCCAGCAAGAGCTCGAGCGCGCACGGAAAGAGACGGAAGCGGAAAAGCGGGCCGTGCGGGACTTCATACAGAAAGAGAGTGTGCCGCTCGCGCAGCGCGAGTATTTAGAGAAATTTATACTAGCGCATGCGATACCCGACTCCCGAATAGAGGATCTGGAGGATGAAGAGTACGATGAGCGCAACAGGACGTCTGCAGGAAAAGATATGGATGAGAAATTGCCGATGATACGCTACTGGTTGCAGAATCCGACCACTAGGCCTAAAGGCATGACGGAGCGAGAATATCAGAACTTTACGAGGAATGCTCGTAACTTCTTCTTAGACAAGGATGGGCGGATGTACAGGAGATCCATAGATGACGCGCATAAGTTGGTGATAGATCAGGCGCAGCGGACACGCATGCTGCGCTCAGCGCATGACAGCTTGGGGCACAGAGGAGCGTACGCTACGCGCAAACTGCTAGCTGAGCGCTTCTGGTGGCCTGAGTTGGAAAGGGATGTCTACTGGTATGTGAAAACATGTCATGTCTGTCAGTTAAGGCAGAAGACGATCATCCAGATCCCGCGCACCGAGACACACACGCCGTCTATCTTCCAGCAATTGCACGCGGACACTATGCACATGTCCCCGGCCTCCAATGGGTATAATTATATAGTGCACGGAAGATGTGCGCTGAGCTCATGGGCGGAAGGACGGCCATTAAAGAAAGAGAATGCCCGCGCGATAGCGCAGTGGATATTCGAGGACATTATCTGCCGTTGGGGTTGTCTGCAAGAAATCATCACAGACAATGGGGGACCGTTCCGCGCAGCGCTTAAGTATTTAGAAAAGAAGTATGGGATTACAGGGATTACCATCTCAGCGTACAACTCGCAAGCGAATGGCAAGATAGAGCGTCCTCATTGGGACATAAGACAGATGTTGTGGAAAGCGTGTGGGGGGACAGAAGGCGCGCACAAGCGTTGGAGTAGATTCTTCTACCATGTGTTATGGGCTGATCGTATCACTGTGCGACGAGGATTCGGGTGTTCCCCATTCTTCATGGTAACGGGCGCGCACCCCATACTACCCTTTGACATAGCGGAAGCGACTTGGTTGGTGAAACTGCCAGATCGCGTACTGACTACGGAGGAGTTAGTAGGGTATCGAGCGCGCGCACTAGCCAAACATCGCGACACAGTAGAAGAGATGCGCGCACGAGTGTCAAAGACGAAAAGAGATGCGATCAGGACATTTGAAAAGAAGCACTCGGCTAAAATCCGTGACTATGTGTTTAAGCCAGGAGATGTAGTACTAATGAGGAACTCGGGCATAGAATCCAGTCTGAACCGTAAGATGCTCGCACGATGGAACGGGCCTTACATCATTATCGCACGAAAAGATGGTGGAGCATACTTAGTGGCAGAGATGGATGGCTCTGTGTTGAAGGATAAGGTGGCGGCGTTCCGCCTCATTCCTTACTTTGCACGAAGGCAGCTGCGCTTACCGGACGGCTTGGATGATATAATTGATCAGACCAAGGAGAACCTCGCTAAAATGTTAGAGGCACCGGATTACGAGCCAGCTATTCCCAAAGATTATATCTTTGATGAGCCCGGTGTACCCTCGGGTAGCGGTGCGCTTACAGTGGAAGAAGATGAAGAAGACGAGGATGACTGGAGCGAAGAAGACACTTAGATGTGCGAGCACCGTAGGAAGAAAAGTGACCACAATATAATATATTGGGTAAAGAAGATGGGGAATACAAAGAAAGCTAGCTACAGACGCCCCTTTAAGGCGCGCAGCGCACATTGAGCCAGGCTATCTACTGGGCAGGTTTGTCCTCAGTGGCGGCAACACCAGTAACGTCGAGGCTGCGCTGCAAGATGACAAGCTGCTCGACAAGGAGCGCGCGGCGCTTGAGAATGAAGTCGACCTTGTGGAGATCACAAATGATCTCAGCCTGTAAATCGCCAATGAGGCGGCGCGTCACCAACTCGGAAGGGTTACCCGTGTTGAGGGGTTCCTTCAGGAGGTTAGCGGCGGCATCAAGACAAGCATTGACCTTGTCGTTGTCCAAAACGAGAGAAGTACCTGAGGGAGAATAGTTAGAAGAGATCAGTAAGAAAATGGTGCGGTGCGCGCACCTTGCATAATAAAAGGAGAGTCGGGGAACGTGGGAACGCCCTCTGAGCCCAGCCTGGCTTTCTTAGGAGAAGCCTCACCTGCGGCGGCGTCACGGAATGAGCGACGAAGCTCGGTCTGGCGATAAGTCATGCCTCGACCAAGGGGACGAGAGCGGTAACCAGGAGTGTCTCCGCGCTCGCGCTGGTATTTCTATAAGAATCTAAGTGCGCGCAGCGGAGACAAGTCAAACACACACCTGCTTGGGAGTATCAGGTGGCGCGGCGCGCTTCTTGTTAGGACTCGGCTCGGGTGTATGCTGCCTGCTGGGAGGACCTCCCTCAGTCGCGGCTTCAACCTTATCATCAAGGGCCATCTTTTTGAGGAGCATGTAAAGTTGCATGTTAGTGATGTCTGGTAAAGAAGCTAAGGTTAGCCACACCTTGTCATCGTCAGAATCAGGGGATGTAGTACCTCCAGGCGCGGAGGCGGTCTCAAGGTCCGCAGTTGCGGAACGCGTCAGAACGCGAACGTTGCGCTGCGCGCACCAAAAGGGGGATTAAGTATAGAAAGGGTTAAGAGAGGAAGATGAGCGCACAGGTCCAGTAGGGGTATGGGTGTGCTGACGAGAAGCGGCAGCCTTGGCCTTGAGGACTTGTTCATGCAAGTTGATAAATGCGTTGGCGGCAGGGGAGAAGGAGCGAATGTGGTGATCAGCCTCGAGTGACGTATATATGGCGCGAGTCTCATTGAGGATCTCGATAGCTTCATTGTTATTTATAACGCGAGTGATACCGCCGTGCGCGTCGCGCCAGCGGTTCTGCAATCGTGCCAGACGAAGTCAGTAACATACAACAAAGGAACCGCGCGATGCGCGCACCAGATCGGCAGCAAGCAGCTCCAAGCTGCCAGTATAATTCGCAGGAGTGGCAGAGGCCAACCCACGAATGTCCTGGATCAGCGAGAGCTGATGCTTGACATTGGTGAAGTTAAAAAGAGGAGCATGAGTAGTAGCCATAGTGGTGGTTGAGAACAGTAGGAATAAAGTGCGATGCGCTCATACAGAGACGGTGAGCGCTTATATAGCATTCGCTGGGATGATCAGCGCTGCGCGCAGCTGGTGACCGACCGAACAGCAGGCCCAAGGAGTAAGGAAGGAGGGACTTTACAAAAGGTCCAGATGGGTCATAGCACAGGGCTGCACCTGTCTGACGTTACATTCACGGAGATTGAGTGGGATGGAGGGGACCTGAATACAAGAGCCCATATAGCAACAAGAGGTGGGAGGATTGTGCGCGCATCGCAGCAAAAAGGTGCGCGCATCAAGGGAGATGCAGGTCTTTCCCCGTTTGGCAAAATGATGTCCGCTTTGGGAATTGATGCCGAAAATGCATAACAATGTTACCCGACAGTCTTATTTCAAATACAGGGTCATGACACATGTACCAAGAAATAGATGCTAGCTATGAGTATAGATAGTTATCAATGAAAAGACAGCAGAGTGTCAGTTCGGGAATTAAACATCCTAAGAAGTGATTGTCAGGGTCAGCGCAGCGCATGGGAAGAAGAGGCTTACAGGAAAGAATTCCTCCTGATAAAAGACCTGGGCGGCATAATGAAGTTGTTGGAAGTGTTCAGAGTGAGGGAGGGTGCCGTAGCGTTCAGCATCGGTAGTGCCGCACAAGCGCAGGACGAGCTCGCTATAGTGAAGCTGAGCGCACAAGTGCGAGATGCGGGGCGAGTGGCAGGTAGCTTCGGTCAGCGCCAAAGCCCGCTGCAAAGGATGTCAGAACGGTGCATAAGAACGGTAGCGAAGGGGACATGCGCGCACCGCATGGTCTTGAACATGACGCATCATGTCTAGGCAGATGGTCATGGAAGCAGCAGCGGTTCAGTCGCAGACTCGAGAACAAAGTGAAGGGCGCCTATGTAGATGCGGCAGACGCGCTCATGGTCATCGAGCGGAATATCAGCTAGCGCCCGCTTGGTAGAGCAGCTAAGCGTGAAAGGCAGGATCAGACCTCGCGCTGAAGGAGATTACTTTCGGTATTAAGGGAGGGCATGATGATGAAAGACAGGGTCATGGCTGGACCATATATATTACAAGACCATCCATCAGAAATGGTGCGCGGACTCAATCGTAGCTGATATCATCTACTACAAGAGCGGCGTCAGGATCTACGTCTAGAACGGTGGTGCCTGTTGGTTCAGAAGGTGGGAGGTTGTGAAAAGGCATGCCAAGATGGCTGTACCGATCGAGAAGGTGAAGGGCGGCGTTACTGAGCATGCGCGCATCGAAATGATCATCGCTGAATCTGCGCTGAGCGGCCTTCGTAAAACACGATGGTCATGACTAAAGGCAGGAATTGGCGGTTGAAGTCGATAAAACGCAAGGGCAGTGTGATACGATCCTAGAGGAACGTTTAGCAGAAGGAGCGCTTGCATGAACCTAAGAAGTTTACCAGTGCGCGCACGAGGACTGAGCAGACTGTAGGGGAAAGTGAAAAGGCCCGTTGTTACAGTCCTCTCTGCGAGCTCCGCATGAAGGGTGAGTTGTCTCAATAGCATGGTAAATTGGCGAGCAACAGCGGTGCGCTGATATCGGAGAGCCATAACGGAGAATACAAGAAACTGTCAACTGGGGACAGTTGAATTTATAGTGGGGGGGAGAAAGGGCCTAGCCAAGGAGAGATAGATCTAGGAGCTTAAGGAGATAAGGAGATAATACAAAAAGGTCAGAAGGGCAGGGCAGAAGTAGCAGTTGGCTAGCGTATACGCATAGGCACATCTTTCATATGCGCGCATCGCACTTATACTCGCCCACAGTAGAAAGACAGGAGCAAAGTGGACATTGGTCATATGCGCACATGGCACTTGTAACTGCTCAAGAGGAACCAGGCTATTAGACATCTTAAAAAGACAGAAAGAACTTAGGTTCACACAAGAAAGAGAAAAGAAAAGCATATATAAAAGCATATCTTAATACATAATGTAGGCCTATTTTACATATGCTAGATAAAATAGGGACAAGACAAGGAAGAAAAGAGAGGGCAAGAAAAGAAAAGAAAAGGAAGTCCAAAAGGAGGGGCGTTCAATGCGCGCATCGCGAAACACCTAAGCCTCCGTTGCGTGCCCGTCCTCATCACAGGAAGCCTCAGGGCTCGACTCGGGAACAACGGACGCGGACTTATAGGGACGAGAGGGAGCTTTCCCCTTGCCCTTCGAAGAACTCGCCTTGGAGGCGGCGGGACTGGAAGCGCGCTGCGCGCGCGGGACTGCTTTGGTGGTAGTGGACGATGGGCCGGCGGACTCCGAGTTAGAAGGGTCGAAACGGGGATGCGCGGGATCATAGAAAGAAGTGAGGGGAACGAAGTCAATGGGACGCTCGGGATCCAGGGGTTGGCAAAGCGCATCATACGAGGCGCAGAGGGCAGTAAGATCCATGGACCTGAGAGCGTCAAAAGTCTCACAATCGGCAAAACGGGATCCAATGATAACATTAGTAGGCATGGTCGCTGCCATTGCCTGAGTCAATTGCACGAGCTGGATGAGCTCAGCAAAGTGTAGACGCTCGAGGCCTCGACGGGCCTCCTCCGCAGCGCGCGCCTGTTGGCGGTAGGCCTCGAGACGAGCGAACGATGCGCGCAGCTCTAAAAAAGAACGAGTCAGCAAAGGATAAAGTAAGAAAGAAGAATGCGCGCACCGGCGGGGGACGTACGATGCCAACCGGCAGACCCCTCCAAGGCGCGGTCGAGCTCAGGACCAGTCATCGCCTGAAAACAAGGACCGCGGCTATCGAGGCGGCATTTGGCGCACTTTTTACCAGGGCCGCGCAGCAAGCAGAAGATGCGATGTGGTGCCAACTTGCCGGAACTATTGGAAGAGCGGTCACATAGAGAGCAGGAAAGCCCAGGCTAGATAAAACACAAGTTAAAACAACAGGAAGTAACCCAAAAGAAAAGGAAAAGCTTACCACAACTGCAGCCTCTAATTGGTTTTGAGAAGGGAGCTGAGCCATGGAGATGGCATCAGGGAGGGTTTGCCAGCTAAGGCCAGAGAAGCTGAGTAAACTCCGGGAGCAGATTGTACACGGGATATGTGGATTCATAGGTAGCCTTAGAGGAATCGACTCCCTCGAGACGGGAGAGCTCGGACACGCCGCTTGAAGAAGGGACCAGGGGGACGACCTTGGTGCGCGCACCTTTTGAAGAAGTAGGGGCCGACGCGCGCTTCTTAGAAGGCCCAGCCACAGCCTGTGGGGTAGCTAGAGAGGTATTAAGTACGAGACAAAAGTTGAGGAAAAGATCACATACCGGTTTGGGCAGCGTCTCTGCGCGCGCGCTTGGCCTTGGGAACGGGAGGCACGGGCAAAGACGAGATGGGGACAAGGGCAGTGGCTTACGCTGACGGAAGCGGCGATAGGAGCATCAACCACTTCCGGTGAGGCGCGCGCAGAAGGTGGTGGAGGGGCGGCAGGAGAAGAGCGCCTACGTTTGGTAGGCGCAGCAGGGGTCGGATCGACGACTATGGGGGAAAGGGGTCTAGAAGGGGGATCAGGGGAAGGGGGCGGAGGCGTAGACGAGGCGCGCGTCTGCTCGGGTGGAGGCGTGCCTATTGCTCCGGCAGGGCCTCTCATCTCCGCCTCTGGCCCCAGCATCTCCACGTCGCGTTCGGGCGGCTCGAGGGGCAGGTACTGAAGTCGGGGCTCTGGCTGAGCCCCAGGCGACCAAGAAAGAGGGAAGGCGCTAGCGAAAGCGACCTTGTAAGAAGTCAGCTGTAGAGGAACCGTTAGCGCACATTATAAAGAAAATGGAACAGGGGACTTACGGGTTTCAACTCGGGCCCGGGCTCGAAGAACCATAATGCGCGCTGAGTTATGTCCTCAGAACTCCATCCGAAAATGGGGTCGTCATCACCAATGGCCAGGAGGGACAACAAGAGGACCAATTCGCGCGTTCCCGCGTGGTGAGTGGCGTCGATAGGGAATGCGCGCACATGGTTTTCGACGGCGAGGCCGAACTGTTCGCGGAGGGACACGAACTGGTCGACGTCCTCGGGGCTCAGTTTGTCACGACCGCCCAAGTCCTCGAAAGTGTCGTACTGGGCTAGCACGGGGCGGAGCCTATGGAAATGGTCTGCGCGGTCCAAAGAGCGCTCGGCCTTTTGCGTCTTGAGAAACTTGTCGACACCGCGGAAAGCCATGACGCTTTTGTGATCCAGAGTAGAAGAAGTAAGAGAGGAAAGCAGTTAGGACTGGTGAGCAAGGAGAGAGGAAAGCGAAAGAAAGGAAGAACAGGAGGGCCGTTGGAACCCGTTATATACAGCAGGGGAGAATAGAGAAAGAAAATTCTGGAGCATGAGAGAAGTGGGGCGGCGATGAGCGCATGTCGAATAAACTAGCCGGTGACCTACTAGAACAGCGTACAGTAAGAAAGAAGGCCTGGCATGACACAGAAAGGAAGAGGAAAGGCCCAACTAGGAATGTGACTCAGGAAGAAATTAAAGGCTGACCAGAAACGGCAATGGCATGCCCATTATAAGCAGCGGATCAAATTGTAGCGAAGTGTGCGGTGCGCGTATGAGTGCGGTGGCGGTTGTCTGAGAACGGTTTAGTTCAGGAGAAGTCCGGTAGGAAATACCTAAAGAGGGAAACGAGAGGATTGGATAAGGAAAGTGGCGCAGAAGGGGGGCTCCGTATTGACCTCATAAGGCAGTAGCTGAGCCATAGTACGGGAGGAAGGAAGAATGGTGAACTACGATCAAGGGTGCGATGCGCGCGTCTGGCATTGACTGAGGACAGTCAAGATTTTTAGTGGGGGGGAGATGACAGGGCTGCTTTTTGGCTACGGGTGTAAACAGCCAGGAGTTCCGTTAATGGGATAGCTGCGCGCAGGAAACACAGAGGGACTAGAGTGGCGCCTGACTCGTAGTCTGCAGCTATCAGCGCGCCTTATGACGATAAGCGCCTGCGCGCACCGTATTGCGAGAGAGATCGGTCAGCGAGCTGCACAGCCTAAAGTGCATAGTCTGGTCATCCGTGCGAGCGATCGGAGAGGCGTAGAACGGTTAAGCACCAGCAAAGTGCGGTGTGAGTACAGCTGAGCGAGTACCAAGGGCGGTGTGAAGGGCTGTGCGCGCATCTCATGTGCGCGCATCGCAAAAGGCAGAATTTGCCTAAGTCCACACATCATGTGACCGTGGCGGCGCGCATCAAAAGAGACGCGCAAAAGCCCGAGGGAACAAACGACATGCGCGCAGCGAATGCCAAGGGATCAGGACACTCGAAGGGAAGCCCGGATGCGATCGCGGACCTTTGGCGCGCGTTGCTAGTATTTACTTCACCTTATTATTAGTACACATGCGCGCATTGCATATAAACCTGTATCCTTGTCTATAGTAATTTAAGCAATTGTCTACCCACTAGATCTGTGTGCTGGGTTCTGTCCCAGGCCGTCGGCGGGCTGTGTTTAGCTTTTGTTAGGGTTTTAACTGTGAAGTAATTGTGAATCATAGGAGTTTTGGATAGCTTCTGGCCACCGGGTCATTTGGAGAGCTCAGTGAGGAGTCAGTACAACCGTGTACGGAAACTCGCACTGTAGTGTTTAGACTGTGAGACTGCACCGCCGGGTGAAAGACTTTGGAGAGTCTTGGATTGTTGGACTTTGGAGAGTCCGCGCATCGCACGAGGTCACCGGACCCGGAAGTGCGCGCAGCGAAGCCGTTCGCTAAAAACAACTTATTTCATTTATCATTTTGCCTAGCGCACGCCACTAGCAACCGGGCTCTATTCGAGATTTACTAGAATTAAACCCCTCCTTACAAACGAATTTGCAGGCACTACTTGCTATTACAAAGACTAGAGGACACGAGGTGCGCGCATCGCACTCCCAGAACGGGAACCAGAGCAGAGCATAGATTATACTAGCCGTTTAGTTGAGGGCGTTCGCTCGATCTAAGGGATAGGATCTCGCTCCGCTGGGTGTGCGTGTGTGTTGTGTTTCGCGATTTCGAGTCTAGCTACGCAGTAGACCTCTCAGCGGGCAATAACGAAGTGCTTCAATGACGAGATCCGAGGCTGCCTCTGAGCGGATGTCCAGGGTTGTTATGTTTTGCCCGCACCGAAGAAAATCTGTGATGCTAGGATGAAGGAACTCCCTATAGTATTCAAGATGTTGCATGCTAGGCGCACGGATATATTCGGTAACAAGTGAGTTTGGATTAAAACCGTCCATTTCAATAGCATCCAAGAACTGCAGAGCTGGAAGCTCTATGCGAAGTTCTGTACTAGGACTGTCATCCGTCAGGCAGTATAAGCAGAGGCGAAGCTCAATGAGTGAAATACATTGGCATAGGGTGGTTACAATGTTGGATATAGAGCAACTCCATACATTAGCGGTGAGGTGAGTGAGATTCAGTGACATCAAGTGGCGTAATGAATCTGTGAACCTGTCCAAACAGAGCCCGGATATTGTCGTTAATGTAGGGCAAGTAAGGATTGGAATGAAATGAAATGGGATCACGTCGTGATCTCCTCCACCGGATGGTTTCAAGATCAGTGAACGAAGTACAGGGAGGTTATCCGGAGGCAATGGCTGCAGGTGTGATATCACCCTATCAAAGACTTGTTTCGAAAATGAAATAGTGATATCCCTCCACCGTGCATGACATGAAATCACGACTCCCATTAGAGAAGCGTCTTCTGTTTCGCGAGATGAGCCGCAGTATATTGTAAGGTTCAAGGGCAATACCCCAGAACGTCGAAGAAGCCATTCCTCCACGCCATACTGTTGAACAGCCAAGGTGTCCACTGCATTACTGTCAATGCAGCTCAGCTTTGAAGGAACCTTAACGTTCACGGCAAGATCTGTCCACAATGTAGGCATATGTAACGCAATGTCCCGCAAGCCGCTGGAAATGCGAGTAAGAAGAACGGGGAATGTTCTGCGGGACAATGTTGGCGGGTGGTGTGGATCACGACAGTTTTCAAAAATACGGCATATGATGTCTTGCGGAACACGGCGTAATGGTGATAGAATAAAATTGAGGCTGGCTTTTGTCTCCTCGAGAATGATCATCTGTGTATCAATCATTCTGCGCTGTACGTCCGAGTCTGTAGTAGTTTGTGCACCAAGCTCGACGATTTCGGTTTCGACGTGGGATAGAATGGCCTTTGCAGAAGCAATCTCGCAGTCATTTGGTGCTCTGTTTGTGCTGAGTAGGTCCGGGGAGAGAGAGCTGAGCATGTCCACAGGAAAGACGTACAACCCGTGAAAGCAGATACAAGACAGTTGCAAACCAACTTGCAAGACAGATAACAAACAGATATTGGCTCTATTTGGCAGATACACGACAACCAAACAATCCTGTATTTGGTTTGAATGGAGATACCACACAAGACGACTAAGAAACAATGGTCTGCTGCGGACTGCTTCCTGCCTGCCTTATCTCCTTGCCACACAACAGCCTCACCTTGCCTGATCTCTATATCAATAGTGTACGCCTACTGTGACAAAAAGCCTGCTCTACCAGTGTGCATAGCAAATCAAGTCCTCCTGTATTTCCAGTGAGTTGGACCGAATCCCAATTCCGTCACGACTCACCATTGACTCTAACAATCGGATATCAGGATCAATTCAATAATACGCTCCTGAAAGTTATATAGATCGACAATTGATATGCTCAGCCCCCTCCCCCTTGATCTACTCCTCTCAAACAGAGCGCCAACTGACACCGAGTTGACCACTGCGAGGGCGATGTCTCTTCGCCTTGAGGATGAAATCTCAAAGCTTCATGCACAAATTGCAGAAGCGGAGTCCCGACTTAGGAAGCTTAAATCTTCAAGGAAGGATCTTAAATGTATTTTGGCCCCAATCCGCCGTGTACCCCACGACATCATATGCCTTATCTTTGAACACTGTATCGATGAAGATTCTTTGCCCACTATGTCTACTAAAATGGTGTTAGAAACAGCTCGTCACTGTTGCTGAGATAGGGGCCTGGAAAGGGGGTGTACGGCACACTGCTGGTGTTGCAGGTGCAAGGGGTCGTCCAAACAGATCGACTAACCGGCCATCCTGGTGTGGGAATGGACACAAAGCGCCTGGGCTCGGGCGTGCGAGGGAAGAATGTGTGTATTCTGGTCGAGGTCTAATTTAGGATACATCGTGATGGTAAGCTTTGTATGTACGTGTTAGCACCGGAAGTCCATGAACACGTGATATTCAACAAATGGCGCCTTTACTTCTTACCCGCATATCTAGTGGCTTTCAGAGAACTGCATTGGCTTTGCCTACTGTGTGGGCGGCAGTGAAATTTGAAATTGGAACATATGATGATTATAACGATCAATATCTGAAAGCTCTCGTCATTCAGAAATCTGCAATGGAAGAATGGCTTCTCCGATCTGCTCCTTGTTCACTGCAAATTTCCATTGAATACATGTATTTCGAGGGCAAAACACACGACAAAGCGATATCACTATATCTTGAATTGACAAATATCGTGATTTCATCTCACAGTTGTTGGAGAGACATCAGCATTACGTTCTGCGACAAGTTGCTTGATAACTTGCTATATCAACTAAATTCGCTTGATCCAGACGATAGATCCTGCGGTGTGTAGAGCTCAATATAGACCCGCCAGCGAAGTCCCTCATGGTTCGCAATACTGCTGCATTTCATTACAACAACCACATAACCTCTCGATGTTGATCCCGCAAACTGAAGAACGGAACTAGACAGATGGCCGGCCCCTCTATGAACCTCGATAGAGGGACCGGACTTTCTCGCAGAGATTTGAGGCACTGTCCGGTTTCCCACGCTTTCTGCCCCGGATTTGACTCGCCCTACAGTTCTAGGTCATGTTCTTGCTTATGTCATGTGAGCATCCTCTGTCTTCCTTGCTCCCTGAGGTGGTCGTAACACTCTGTAGCATGTTTGAGGTCACAAAAAATTTCTTTAGCATATATATTTCATCTAAGAGCACTATTAGCTTTTTAAAATGAAATTAAGCGCTATCATGCCCCAGAATGAGTTACTTAGAGTGTTTAGAAAGGTTCTGATCATTATAAAATGTTCTGGGAGCATATAAGCATAATAGAACTTTTAAGTATAATATATTTCATTCTCAACAGACTTAAAAGAAAGGAAAGCAACCAATTTTAGTTGATTTATGTCCTGGAACGCGAGGATGCAGGCGCGTTGTTCTCAGTAACGTGACCTGATTTGCTTCAGGGCAGCCTTCAATCCGTCTCAAAGTGTGGGAAACCGGACGGCACGTCAAATCTCTGCGAGAAATGCTGGCCCAGTGAATGCTATTGACCCAGCAGTTTTGTCGCATCACGTGCGAACGGAACCTGCCGTGATGTGATCATGGCATAGAGTATATGAGCATCAAGGACTTAGCGCAACTGGCGCAAACCACCGCTAGTGCGAGGTCCTTGCTGGCAACGAAAATTTTCTGTAGTTACCTCCGAAATTTAGCAGTAGAAATGAAACATATGCCTATATACCTTAGCTTTCTATTCCATCTCGCAAAATGGACTCCGAGCAAAAGAATAAGAAATGTTCTGCATGCAAGTGCCAAAAAGAACTAAATGCAGACAATTTCAAGAAGACTCGCGACGGCTGTGCAAAAGTCTGCACAGAATGCTCGAGGATTCAGACGAGAGCAGTGATGAAATATTGCGAGGAGAACTTGGTACCGTCAAGTTCAGTGATTTTATCAGGGCAGTTTCAAGTGAAGACGATGTTCATACCTTTTTGAGGGAGTTAATGTTTCGTTATCAGACACCTCAGTATTTGATTATGGGAGTGAAGATGAGCAACAGGTAAGTACCAGCTTCATAATTCACAATATGTATGTACTTCCAAACATTTACCAACAGGTTGATGAACTCTGTAAAGATATCTTGGGGACTGTGCAAAAAATGGAGCAAGCAGCATACATACTTTGCCAACAAGTTGGTAACTGCAATCTCATGTGGTTAAAGACAGCCAAGGAGACGTTGGGGGACCATGTTTCTACATTTATGGAAGACATCAATCATATCTCGAAGACAGGGAAGAAAAGAGGGACAACATGGGCTGAGGGTAAATCTCAGGACGAAAAGCGAAGGGCAAAACTGGCAATGGGGCTTATGCACACCTCATGAGTCTGCCACTTCCGCGTTGGCGGATCCTTCGTAGAATCCCGTGGCAAGTCCAGTTCAGGGTATTATGATACTATAGGGAAATAAAACTGGTTTTTATTTTCTACGGCATGTACATGATTAAGTAAACAGATATACTGAGACCTAGTTATTACTTTAGTGCCGCAGGAGCTTCAGTAACCTGATGCAAACATAAATGTTTTTAGAAAATTGAGCTGGAAGCTTGCGAGAAGCTTGACGACGTGAATATCACCAAGTCAATCTGGCGGAGCTCGAAACACGGCAGGTTCCGTTCGCACGTGATGCGACAAAAGTGCTGGGTCAATAGCATTCACTTGCTGGCCCGTCGCTATGTCCGTCCATAGACAGGCCGGTCTTCAGCCTAGAACGAAATGACCACAAAGTTGCAACACCCCTTGTTCACGCCATTCCGAGATATTGTCCTGTGCTGTCTCATCTACATCGTCCCTCCCGCTTTGCTCTTCCCGTGCCTGTCATTCTTTCTTGGTCGTACTCGGCGCGCTGTCCTTCCTGTCTGCTCCGTCACACCCTGCTGGAGACCAGAGGCAATATATCCCTGATGACCGGCACCCTGCCCTTTTACATTGCGCCCTCCTATCCTGCTGCGGCTCAAGATTGATATGCAAGCCCCTGGATGAATGAACACGTGCACATGATCTGCATGACAAGGCGAGTAAAACTATGCGCTGAGTAGAAATCAGTATACTCGTGGCATTGAGTAACCTTTGTCTACCCAGTGGGACACTCCACCACTGCTCACTATACCATGAGCACTGCAAACTGAAACCCGTACACTCGCTCCGTCTGCCTCATCTCGGGTGTCGAAAACAAACGAGGAAGATTTCACCAGAAATACGCTGCGGATTGTCACGGAGACAGGGGTGAATACACATTCTGCGGCAGTGCCTCATTGCTGTCTGGTCGCGTCCCCAGCGCCGGGTGATCGAACGCGAGGGCATGATCTGCGCGACAGCGGCGCAGAGCTAAGTATGGGCTCGAGTGATATCAGGCGCAGTATACGCCCAGTATTGAGATCTCATTTCTTGTCTGACACTCTGAGACCTTGGATTTCTCAGTTTGTGGACGCGATGGTTCTCGGCCAGTGGCAACAGCTCACTCAATACGGGATAAACCCTGCGACCCCCTCCAGTCTCAGCCCCCACGCATGCTGTAACCACCCCGTCCTGGCGTCCCACTTGAGCTTCCCCTTCAATTCACCGTCTGCTAAATTCGCTCCCGGTGTGAGGTCTGCCGCGGGGCTAGACTCGAATCACAAGAAACACAACACACACAACCCCAGCGGAGCGAGATCCTATCCCTTAGATCGAGCGACGCTCTTCAGCTAAGCGGATTATAGATGTCTACGCTTCTCCTGGTCCTCTCCGCTGAGCGGACTGTGATGTTTAAGAGTCTCATAAGTTCAGTCCAGATGTCCGCTGTACAGTGCCTGCAAGTTCGTTTTTAAGGAGGGGTTTAATTCTAGAAGTCTCAGATTAATGTCTGGGTGACCTCCGCTGAGCGCCGGGTATCAATAGTAATGTATAGTTTTGATGGTGGCTCCGCGGGGCTTATTCCGCTGAGTGGGTTTGAGGTCCGGTGACCGATGCAGATGCTCACACAAGCTGGTATTCCAATTGTGCCTCGCTCCGCTGACTATCCAAAGTCGTTCCGCTGGGACTGTCCAAAGTCCTATTCCGCTGAGGCTATCCAGAACCTCGTTCACCCGGTGGTGCAGTCTCAATTCACAAAACACTACAGCGCGAGTTTTCGTACACGGTTGCACTGACTCCCCGCTGAGCTCTCCAAATGACCCGGTGGCCAGAAGCTATCCAAAACTTCTATGATTCACAATACACTTCACAGTAAAGACCCTAACAAAAGCTAAACACAGCCCGCTGACGGTCTGGGACAGAGCCCAACACACAGATCTAGTGGGTAGACAATTGCCTGATTTCCGTAGTTACAATTACAAGTTTATATAGACGTGTGCTGTGTACTAATTTAGGTGGAGAGTAAATACTAGCAACGCCGGACCAAAGGTCCGCTGAGCGCATGTGCCTCCGCTGGGCGTTTTGATGACTACTCCGCTGAGCGCGACCTGATCCCGTTGCGCCGCCAGCCTCCGCCGAGAGACGCCGTTAAACTCCGCTGGGCGGTTCCTTCTTGGTCATCGAGGCCTGGTTACTGCTGCCAAAGTTCCCCAGCGGAGTCCGTGCCGTGTGCATTGTTCATTCCCTCGGGCATCACACGCTCCAGCGCGCGCACCACGGTCACCTGACGAGTGGACTTAGGCAAATTTCGCCTTCGTGATGTGTTCCGCTGAGCCCCTTGAGACGCCGTCTACACACAGTCCTGCTCGTCACCTTTGATATTTTCCACTCAGCTGTACTCCTGCCTTCCGCTGAGAAGACTGTTGGGAAGTACGAGTGAATACTAACTCAGACGTTGACTAGAAGGTAAACGACTGATATACCTGTTGGGAAGTACGAGTGAATACTCAGACGTTGACTAGAAGGTAAACGACTGATATACCTGTTGGGAAGTACGAGTGAATACTAACTACAGGTATGTAAGTAAATAGAGATAAAATATATATGTAGGATGTACACACCTCAGACGTTGACTAGAAGGTAAACGACTGAGGTGTGTATGTTTGGTCGTCGAGAAAATAAAACCTACGTGCCATAACATAGGCAAAGAACGGAAGCAAAAGGTAAGTAAATATGGTAAGTATGTTGTATGGAGGTCGAGGGTTCAATTCTCGACACTCCCCCTGAACCCTTGACCTCTTTTGTACGTAGGAGAAATAAAATAGAAATAAAAAAACTTTCAGATATCCAGTGGCCCCATACCAATCATCTCGGTGAACTTCTCGTGCTTCGGTCATCCAAGTGCTTTCGTGAAAATATCTGCTGGGTTATCCTCGGATGCGACATCCACCACCTCGATATCCTTCGACTCCACTGCCTCCCGGATCCAGTGCGTCCTCATTGCGACATGTTTGATTTTCGAGTGACCGTTTGCAGTTTTAGCGAGAGATTTTGCGGCGTTGTTATCGCAGTACACGGTCACTGGAAGGTCGTAATACTGGTCCACCTCTTTATACCACGATGTCATCCACATAGCTTGTTTTCCTCCTTCGAACAGGCCAACATACTCTGCTTCCCCTGTAGACGCAGCAACCTTCTTCTGTGTCTTTGATTTCCAGCTAACTGCCCCTCCTGCTGACGTGAATATATATCCTGCTGATGATCGCCTAGTTTCGAGTTCATCCGCATATGACGAGTCTGTGTATCCAGTGGGTTTAATTGTTACGCCTCGCTTGTAGGTGATGCCATAGTTCATGGTCGCCTTGAGGTATGCTAGCACATGTTGAGCGAGTTTCCAGTGCACTGGTCGAGGGGCAGTGGCATAGCGCATAAGTAATCCGACTGCAAAGCTTATGTCGGGCCTTGTCCCATTCGCTAAGTGGTTGAGTGTTCCACAAACGCCCCTGTACGGCTTATCCTTCATGTAGAGCTCGTCGGCGGGAGTAGCTGGCTCTAGTGATTCTGCAAGAGATAATGCGTTCAGAGGGAGGGGTGTATACTTTGGGTTACATTCCGCCATGCCAAACTCGCTAAGCGACTTCAGGATTAGCGCTTTCTGGTGCATTGAGATATCGCCATTCTTTTGGTACACGATGCCCATGCCAAGGACAATCTTGGGTTCTCCATGATTGGTGATATCAAATTTGCCCCCGATTTCGCCTATCGTTTGGTTCCCCGCATTGGTAGAGGAGCATACCATGGTAACGTCGTCAGTGTAGGTTCCTGATATAGTTGAGCCGCCGTCGCTGGTGTACTGAATACGGACGCATGAGTCTGCTCGAGACTTTCGGTGACCAAACTCCTTGTAAGTCTTGTCGAGCAGTCTCGCCCAGTTATTAGCTCCGTCCATGGTCCCGTAAATGTTCAGCTCCATCTTGAGTACGGTGTCAACACCTGGAATCTTGTAATGAGTTTCAAATCCTTCTGGAATTTCCAAGTAATTTTCTCCCTGCGGTTTGGCGTTTAGGAAGGCACCAACGACGTCGATAAGGCGTAATTCGTGACCTAGTGATGCTGCTAGGGCGACAAGCATCCTAATAGACTCATATCTGACAACTGCTGCAAAAGATTCAAAGTAGTGTTCGCCTAGTTTTTGTGTAAACCCTTTTACAACACACCTGCCCCTTCTCTTGATTAGATTCCCTACTGCGTCGGTCTTCTCGTCATATACCCATCTAGTCTTGATCGTTTTTATGCCTTCAGGTCTTGCAACAGGTGTAACAACCCCTCGTTCATCCCATCTGTCGATCTCCTTTATCATGGCTGGCATCCAGAGGTGGCGTCGGGATAGGTCGAACGCTTCTGTAAAGTTCTGTGGGATGTATCTGTTAAGTGGTTCAGCAACAGGGATAATGTCTGCTGTAAAGGCACCAATCATTTTGGGTGTTATGGTGTCCTCCTCCTCTGATTCTGGTTCGTCCTGGACTAGGGCTATCTCAACCTCGCGTTGTTCCTCATCCTGACTATCACTTGCATTTGGCAGGGTGTTTTGTATGACATTTGTATTGGCCAGGCGAGCGGACGAGCGAGAGGCAGGAGGGTAGACAATACGCGGTCTGCTGATTTTTGGTTTTGGGTTAGGTTGGGCCGTTTCAGTGGTTTGGACTTGATTTGTGGCCGTGCTGTTCGGGGTTTGAGCGGTGCTAATTTTAGGTTTGGGTTGGTCTTCTTCAGCATTGTTCGTTGGCGGCTGGCAGTCGAGTAAGAAGTCATAGTTGTATTCCTCTTCTTCACCTACGAAATACTCCCCCTCAGCCGTCAAGGTACGGTGCCCAAGTCCCTCTTCAAATACAACATGTCGCGACCTGATGACTTGTCCAGTTTCCGGAATCAGCACCCGATAGATATCACGCGTTTCCATCCCCACGAGGCGGCCTTTCTGGCCACGGTTCCCTAACTTTCCTTCACCACGCTCCTTCGGTACATGGACATACGCAACACACCCCCACACACGAATATGCCCAACATCTTGCCGCTTTCCAGTCCATCGTTCGTCAGGTATCTGACCAGGGTGTCGTGCTGATGGCAATAAATTTTCAACCTTCTCAGAAAACGCCCATGCTTCAGCCCACCATTTCGGCGGCATTCCTGAGTCCTGCATCATCGCCCGTACAGATGCTGTTGTCACGCCAATTGATCGTTCCGCTGTGCCGTTGGAGCTGGAGGATTGAGGAGCTGTAGGGACGAATATAAGCCCGTTTTCTTCGAAGAATTGACGCCATATTTCGCTCAGGAACTCCTTAGCATTATCTGTGCGTACATACACCATTTTCCTCCCGGTTACTGATTCCGCTTGACTTTTGTATATGGTTAGTGCTCGAAGGGTCGTATCGGCTTCTCTGTTCGCGAGAAAGAATGACTGCCTGCGAGAAGTCGCACTATCGTGAAACTTCATGGCATAAATGGCTCCTCCTGCGGATGTAACACGAGCAGGGCCCCAAACGTCAATATTGGTGAGTCGCAAAGGATCTGATTCTGGGATTACCACCTCATCATATGGTCGTTGTTTCTGGTTCGCAATGATACAGTCCTCACATCGACCAGGTGCAACATCATCTGTGATGACTAGTCCGTCAACAAGGCCAGAAGCTTGAGTGATTCGCGATACGCCAAAATGTGCATAGCGTCGGTGCCAGAGGGCAAGATTTGCTGGAGCATTTAAGGATCGTGCAGTTAAGGCAGTGGGTACGCAGGTCATTATCGATCCTGAGATTAGGTATAGTCCATTTCGTAGTGCTCCAGTGAAGATTTCGGTTTTGTCTTTGAAAAATCTGACCCGTTTGTTTCCAAAGACGACATCCCACCCAGCAAGGTCCATTCGGCTAATGGAGATCAAGTTAGCGGTTACGTCTGGAGCATGTAGCGCATTCACAAAGGTCAGAGTGTGTTCCTTTCCATCATGGACGACCTTGATCTCGACATTTCCAATTCCAAGGACTGTGAAGCTCGCGCCTTTCTTCGAGGACTGGCCTTGAAGATTGATCGTCTTATATGTCACAAATACAGACTTGTCCTTGAAGAAGTGAGTTGAGCAGCCGGAATCTGCTACGCAAGCTGACGAGATTGATTCAGTGTTTTCGCTCGCGATAAGCGCTCGTATTTTGTTGATGAATGGTTCATTTTCGACTATTAGGCGCCATATTTCATCTTCATTGTCGATCAGGTCCTGTGCCTCAGTATCGTCTTGATTTGGTAGAGGAGTTTCCAAAGCAATCAAGAAATTGATTTCGTTAATGTCAGGTACGATCGCCGATAATGCATAATGGACTCCAGCACTGATTGTTCCGTTATGGTCATTTGATGACAGTGCATCCATGGTTGCCATGTTAGCTGTTACTGGCGTTCCTGTCCGGCGCCCTTTCCACCAATCGGGGTATTGCCCAGCTTTACCACCACCCGGCTTGAAACAATCTGCGATAAGATGCCCGCTTTTCCCGCAAGCTGTATTGGCACATTTGAGGTTCGGGTTTTTAGGGCCTTTACTTCGTAGGTTGCTAACTTCTGCCTTGAGGGCCAAGACGGTTGCTTCGAGGGCCCGTACAGCGTCATCAGGTTTTGTGGGTGCCTTGGATCTCGCTTCCCTTATTGCTAATCTCTCGGCATGAGTTGTTAGGTTCATGATGACTTTATTGAGGTCGATTTCCCCGTACATCGGAGTGATGATTGGGTCCCACGAGTCCGGGAATGAATCGAGGAGTTTTGTTATGAATCTTGTGTCCGAGATCTTTGCGCCAGCTTCATTGGCACGTTGGCGTAGTAAGCGCATCTTTTCTATATGGCCATCCTCCCCTGCTACCTTCCCGCCTTCGGTAAGTTTGCACGAAGCCAGTTCCTCCTCTCTGAGATTTCTAGCTCGGTCACTTGTTCTTCCGTACAGGTTTTGCAGGTGGTTCCACGCATAGTACGCCGATTTGCTTGGATCAATGCCCGATCCATGAATATCAACGACATTAATGAGAATCGAAGATAATGCTACATTCTCGCGTAGTTCGTACTCGAGGGCGCTTGGCGATGTGGAGTGGAGTGGTGTAGGTCCTATGACAGTGGGTACATTGGGTCTTTTGGACGTTCCTTTTGGGGTAGTAGTGGGCTCCTTTTCGGACGGTTTTGGATCATCATCGGTATCGCTGTCAATGTCTTCCGAACTCTCAATACATTCCGGTGGGATATTGATCTTTCCACACCAGTACTTGTGTAGTCCCTTGGGTTTCCCATGTGCTTCCATAAGAAGCTTCCAGTGAGTATAGTTCTCATAGCCTCGAAGACGGTCTTTCTCGGCTAGAGTGATGGGTGAGAGAATCGATGAAGACGACATGCTCGTTTAGGTTTAATTTTGGTTCGGGTTCGGTATTTCGGGTTCAGTGAGTCAATAACTAGTCGTGTATGTCTGTTTTGAGTTAACACTTGCACACAGGGCTCATAACCTGTTGGGAAGTACGAGTGAATACTAACTCAGACGTTGACTAGAAGGTAAACGACTGATATACCTGTTGGGAAGTACGAGTGAATACTAACTACAGGTATGTAAGTAAATAGAGATAAAATATATATGTAGGATGTACACACCTCAGACGTTGACTAGAAGGTAAACGACTGAGGTGTGTATGTTTGGTCGTCGAGAAAATAAAACCTCCGTGCCATAACATAGGCAAAGAACGGAAGCAAAAGGTAAGTAAATATGGTAAGTATGTTGTATGGAGGTCGAGGGTTCAATTCTCGACAAAGACAGTAACCGTTATGTGCTCCGCTGACAGCTATTCCGGGTACTTCAACTGTGTACTCATGGCCTGTACAGTCCGCTGAACCCCACACAACCGCCCGCTGAACACACGCGTGATGATTTGTGATGCACGCGCTGAGCGCTGAGACGGCTGACCAGGCTAGTCACCGCTCCGCTGTACCCCTGCACTTCAGCCCAATGCGCCCGCTATAGCCACTTACAGCCTTGGTGTAGACGCAGGCCTGTCACCAGACGCTCCTGGACCACGCAGTACTGTCCCCGGGCCTGTTGATTCAAGTTGTCATCATCGCATAGTCGGAAGTCCAGCCTCTTCACTCTCTGCACTCAACCTGTCCACTCTCCTTGGTTCCCATTCTCGTTCTTCCTTCGGTCTCGTCCCCCCTGTGTCCCTCCCCATTTGTTCCCACTCCTGATTTGCTCCCAAGCTATGTGAGTCGTGACTCTGATCTGTTCACTGTCTGCCTCGCCGTTTCCCAGCCGCCCTGAATTATATGGTCATAGACAACTCATAAGGGACATAGGGGCAATAAATTCTGATGTAATAACCCCCCTTCCTTCTCTTGTTCAATTTCATAGAGAAACTCTGATATATTGTTCTCTGACTTTAGGTGATTCAGCAGCATTGATGTTATCTCGTCATCTTCTTCATGACATTTCACAAGACTCCTTGTAATGAGTCGGAGCTGATGGCGTTAAATATACCCATTATCGTTAAAGTCCTATATCATACTTCATCGTTCGAACCAGCAATTGAAGAATTTGATGGAACTCACCAATTTTTTTATGCAATCCATGTATGACACACGAGAAACACGACTCAAACGTGAGGCGGGATCAAATGAGAAGATACACGCTTTTAGCTCAGGAGTAAGCGCAGCATACTCAAGCAAGAAGATGACTGTCATAATTTTATGTTGTGTTGGCCTCATGCATGTTACTACCTGCCCAATTTTTGCCTGAAAGCGGTACCACAGCACAGCCGCACAAGTACTCCAGATTGGGTCCCTCACAGAGTACTCTAGTGAACGAGTACAATCCATCAAGAAGTCAGGAAGTGATGCATGCAGGAATTGTAAACCTTCATTGCAAGAGATTATGGAAGTAAGGTCGACCAGGGCTACGGAAATATCGGCTTGCGACAGACCAGTAAAATCACTTATTTCATGGACTTTTTCTATATGGCCAATAATTGCCAGTGTTAAAATGATTTTCGCAGTATGTAGATCCTCAACATGGGAGAATATCTGGCGATATAGAGCATCCACCTGAGCGAAAGGAGTTGCAGTCTTCATAGGTTGCATCCCACGAACAATTTCAAGTTGCAAAACTGGGTTAGACCGCGGCAAGGATACAAAGTGCATGACAACCGACGCGTAGATGAATTGACTGGAGGACCTATGGACGATCTCTTCAATCAAATCCGATCCTGGCCAATTCTTGTCCAGATAAACATTGAAAGGGTGTGTCTCATGGATACCACGGAAACCGTCAGTCAGAAAACAGCGAATATCGTCGTCAGGGCGGTAGTGTGCATCTAGTGGCATTCGGCGAAGGATATTGGAAACTGCAGGGGAGTTAAAGGTCGCTTGCAGTTGTACTTCATTCCGGCTAGCGAAGAGTGCAATGATTGGAATACTCTTGGATCCGAGAACTCTGGCCATTTCTTTAACTATTGTCGTCTGATTGTCATGGTCGTCACATTCATCTACTCCATCGATAAGCAGGAGCAACTGGAAACTCGGTCTGTCACTCAACAGAGCTTGAAGAGGGCGAACAATGAGTTGATCGAGTTGGGATGCAAAAGTTTGTTTGAAAATCAGGGGGTTATTCTCGATGGTTTGAACCATTGCAGATTTTATTTCGGGGACAAGACGAATGATCTGATATGCTAGCGTAGGGATAAGGGAGCTTATGGTATTCCTCGTGGAGTCCGTTCGGAAGAAGAAAAAACTTGCGACCAGAACACCCTTTCGGATGGAAACTTCTGCTATTGTTTGCCCTATGGCCGACTTTCCTGCTCCCGCGGCGCCGTTCAACCACACAATCCATGTAGTTCTGACAGCTTTCTCTTCTGCTATCCAACTGAGCAAGTCTTGCAGTACCGCTTCGCGTGTGTTCTCGTGACAGCATGGTGGGTCTACGCGCTGTGCTGAATCATGGAACGCAGCGCTTGCCACGTGTTTCTGCAACCACTGGAACCCATCTGGTAAACAGTGACAAATCAGGTTCTTTTACATTCAGAATCGTCAGAGGCGCACCAATTGACTTCTTTTGCTTGCTTTTGATGACATTCGTAAAATGTCCTCCAGTAATTACAGTATTGCTTGCGTTTGGTAAGAATAGTAGCTGAGCGCGCTGATCAGAAGCACACGCCAATGAACTTGTCGAGCTCATGTGAAATGAAACGGTGGTGGTCAGGTAGGATTATCGTTGTAGCGGATTGGATGTATGCAATGCTCAGAGAGGAGCCAATATAGTCATAGCTCAAGCGGAGCAAATGGTGGGGGTGAGACCAGACAAAATCGTGATGGTTTGCTCTAAGTAATGGCAAGCACTGCATTGGCACCGCATGCATGCTGCATGCTGCACCTAAAAATAACTTATCTCTTGTCTTATGTACTTTGAGAATACTTGGCCAGCCCTATCAGCCTAAAATATTCAGATTCCCCTGCAGGTAGATTGATGGTAAACATGCAAAACAATAGGAGCTGTAGACACGACGTGTCATAATAATAAGAGCCAGGTATATGTATTGTTTGTGTAAATAAGATAAGTGCCAATTCTAATCTCCTCTTAAAAGTAGGCCCGGATAAATTTGTCAACTGCCGGTGCCTACTTTCTACTCTAGAGCGCGAACGGTGCCGCTTCCTCTTGGTCCCACCGCTGTACACTATCCCCACACGTGCATGAAACAGCTCTGCTCCTGAGCTACGTGTAGTTTTTCATACCAACATTGACAGCATCGCACTGTCTGTGCATCTGGTCCCGAGCACTTGCCATCACCACGTCCCGCAGTCCCACGCCTATTCGCCCCGCGCTGGATGAACATCTTCCTTTAGTCCCTTCCCCTGTCCCTCTGTGGCTCCGGCTGCTGCATATCGTCACCCATCAGCACACGCCCCGACTCAAAAGGGGCAGCGTACGGTAGTGCTTATTATGAGCTGCTGGTCACTCACCCCCAGTCCGCCCCGCAAGGACCCTGCCCCCGCCCACCGCGCCTCTCCGCACTACACTTCCTCTAAAAAGCCTCCCTCATCCCCTCACTAGTAGCTTGTTCCGATCCGTCAATTGCCCTTGCTCGAACCTGTTGTCAGACGGTCAGCCCGTTCACAAGCGTGAACAGTTATTGCTCATCCTACCTTGTTACTCCCCTTCACATGGTCACCTTTCCTCTGCGCCCGTTTGTATCTACGCCCTGATGAAGCAGCCCCGCCCACCAGATATACATAACACGTCGTAACCTACTAAGATCCCTGTACCAATATCTACAGCATTGCACAGAGTCCGCTCCGCCGAGCCGTGCATGTCGCCCCGGGCCGGCTAAATACCCCTTTTTCCTCTTCCACTCTCCCTCGGTCTCGCCGCCGGCCGCTTGTCCCCATTGCCCGTCGCCCTGAGCTCACGCATCACACACGTCCCCCCATCAGACTACGCCCGTCCCCATCAAATCATGCCCGGAACAGAAGCAGCAGCATACCGTAGAGCATATCGACGCCATCTGTAATTCCATCCGTCCCTCTAGACCAATGACCGTTCTCGCCCGTCCCTGTACCCACGCCCCAAGCCCCATGTCCCACGTGCCTACCGCATGCGCCACGCCCTGCACGAGCTTCGAAGTAGCTCAGAGGTATAACCGGTCAGTCCTATTTAGACCACGCTACGCTGATCCGCGCTGGGCGGATTAGCACCCGCCCCCGACCCGCCACATATTGGAATGTTGCGTATATCATGCATCATCCTAATCCCCTGTAGTCCCTGCGGTCCCTGGCCGACGAGCTCGATCATGCACGCACACCCTGGACGGCCTGACTCAGCGCTCAAGCGCTCAACACTTAACACGCGCCCCGTGGGCCATACACAATCCCATTCTGAAGGCCCATCGCCCATGCATGAGCACGTATGTCCCTCACCCTCACCCTCACCCTCGCCCTCGCCCCCGCCCACTGTGCTCCACGTCCGGCCGCGACTGTCCGCACTCCTCTGCCTCTATCCGCGCCGCACGCCACACGCACCACGCGCCTACTGAGTCTGAGTACTCCCTGCCCCGCCTCGCCCCGAACCAACTCATTGCGCGCACATCAGCAAATCTGGGACTTACTATATAGTACCTACTAGCATTATATAATACCATAGCACCATAGTAAGGGTTCTTATCTATTTAGCACGGCATAGCATAGGCTCATATCTACATAGTAACTCGGCTACATTATGTAGTATTATATAACACTCTGTAGAATTACATAGTACAGTACCAGTACTTAAATTCGAGCAGCATTTAGGTAGATCAAGGGCTATAATATTGTTTATTACTTATTCACACTTTACGTCTATTACAAACAACATAATATTAAACTTATATATATATATATGTAAGTACATTAAGAGCACGGGCTAGACAGGGGCTGTTTCGTGATGCAGTGGGGTCGTATATGGCATGGCATGGGTCTTGTGGTAGTCGTTTTTCAATATGGCAGGGTCATGGGGTGGTTGGGACATACGAGGCAGTGGGACCTGCATGGACAGATTGGGGGATTCGGTTACTCACCTATGCTTCACCCCTTTTCGTGCCTGTTCCCTGCTCCCTGCAGCTTCATTGTCATCTTGTCATTGGCGTCATTGGCGTCATCAACATTGTTAGGGTGGTTGCACTATGGGGGAGAGGGAAGGGGAATTCGGCATGGTGGTGGTAGTGGATGAAGAGGGAACGGCTGCGACGTGGCAAGAAATATCCATAACACAGCCTTGACACAGCCTTCGGAAATAGCCGAGAAAAAGCGGTATATGTATTCTTTAGTTCAATCAAAATAAATGGTGGTATGGCCTAGGTGGTTTATTACGGCCTTCTACTACATAAGTCCCTTGAGGCTTGGGGTTCAATTCTTGCTGGTCGCATTTTTTAATAAGTTAGCATACATGAAATTTGGCTTACTGCTGGTTGTAACTTGTACGATATGTCGATATCATTATATCTACACACAGTATACTTTATTTAACTTAGTATATAGCGGTTCGAAAGCCTGGAAAGATATAAAAATGAGCCAAAGACATAACAAGATCTACGAACTTTGAAAACTGCTGAAGCTATAACTATAGTCGTTATTAGATTAGTATTTATGGCATGACTTGCAGAGCTTATTATAGAGTACTACAACATGCTATATAACGATTATAATTATACTATATAGTGCTACGTGACTATGGGCCATTATAAGCCTAGTCTAATTACTATAACATGCTATGAGATTGTACGGTATTACTATGCCATTCTATGAGATCATGTGGTATTATTATGACATGCTATGAGAAAATGGTTGGATTTGCTGATGCAGTCCCTGCGGCACTCAGCACAGCGCTGTGAGTTCCGAGTCCCTGCCATGACCGAGTTCCTGCCACCCGCCCCTGCGACAAGGTGTCTCCTTCTCGCTAGTTAAAAACCTCTCACGTCCCCTCAGTAACTAGTAGCTTGCTCCCATCTGTCAATTACACGTTGCTCGAAGCTGGTCTCTCCGGCGGCCGCCTGTCTCATCCCTCGTCTCCCCGTTATCTCATACCCGTCCCCATCACATTATGCCCATCACATTATGCCCATAACAGAAGCGGCAGCGTACTGTAGGGTGTATCGAATTCCATTCGTCTGTTGCACATGCATGGGCACGTACTTCCCTCGCCCTCGCCATCGCCCTTCCGCACTCCTCAGCACTCCTCTGTCTCTACCCGCGCCCGTCCGCCTCCACTTACGCCCAACCACTGCGCGCCTACTGCGTATGTACGCCCGAGCCCTGAGGTATAACGATACTACGCTGATTGGCGGTGGGCGGATTAGCACCCACCCCCGTCCCTCCCGCTTCGGAATATTGCGTATATCATGCATCATTCTCGTCACCTGCAGTCCAGGCTGTGGTCCCGGCCGACGTTCACACTCGCTCTCGCACCCGACCTGCTCGCTCTTACTCCCTACTGAACTGCTCACTTATGCATATATGTACACAACTGATGTTCGCACCCAGCAGTGACCATGCGCCCCGTGAATCGCTGGGCACAGCGTTCCGGGACGCGGATGGAGGGCACGACTCTGCTGACGCGTCGTTAGTCGCTCACCCACTGTTAGGACTTCGAAGACAGAGTCTATAAGTCCTGAACAGACGACCTGGTCCGACGTTATCTAATCAAAGGTTCAAGGTAATCTCTTGACGAATGTCTTTGCAAGATGCGAAGACAGAGTCGTGAAGAGAGAGCTAGCTGACTTATGAGCCCTAAGTCAGAGAAAGGTAGAAGAGGTATGATTCTCAAAGAACTAACTGGAGAGTTAGCTCGGTATCTACTACATCTTATATACCTATCGATGTATGGTATAAATAGTGGCGCGCGCACACGTAGTCCAAAGGGGAAAGGGGGCGCAGTAAGAAGTAAGTAATATTCGGGTTCCTCTGCCACGGGTGTGGGACGAGGTTCCACGAGTGCGAGAGAGAGAAGTAACTATTGTTCTCTCTCCAACGAGAAGGTTCGTAAGTAGAAATACAATTGCGAGATCGTTCGCTTAAGTAAACGGGGAATAGCGCGACGTGATAAGATAAGAAGGATTGATAAGAAGGGATTGTATCACGATAAGATAAGAGGGGAAAAAGAATAGTACAGGTTTTGTAACATTACCCCCGTATTAGCATCGATGCTCTGCATTGATCAGAGGTTGTCGGTCCATTCCGCGAGTATGTCATAGAGGGTCGGGGCGTTGTTGTTAGCGATTTCTTCGCGATTGGTTTGTAGTTCGGAAGGGGTCGGGGGGCGGTCAAACTGTGCAATAAGTTCACTTATGTCTTGCGCGGGGGTGAAGAAAGGCGAGGACTCTCTCGAGGGTATTTCGATTGGTCTGAGGGTCGGAGGGGAACGTTGGTGGACTCGTTCTTGTGGGAGTAGAAGTCGAGGGGGAAGTTTCCAATCTTCTGGGAGTAGGTTGCAGGTAAGGACGAGATGGCCGATCTGGTTACAGCTTCCGCAGGGGTGTCTGCAGAGCCGAGTCATGTGACCGTACGACCCACAATTGATACACATGGTCTGCCCAGGCTCGGGCGATGACCTTGGGTTGCGTGGCGGGAGTGAGTGTCTTCGGGCGATTCGTCGGTATTGGCCGGGGAGCATTACGCGCTCTACCTGTTCTCTTAGTAGACTTTCGACTGTTTCGGTGTAGGGTGTTGGTTCTAAGCCAACCGGTAGGGTTGGCGCGTGCGTGGGTGGTATCTGAGTCAGGATTTCGTATGGGAATTGGTTTTCTATTTCTTCCGGGCATGGTGAAAGTCGAATCAACCGGGGTTCAGGGGAAGGGATTGGTGAGTCCTCCAGCGGGTTTTCTTCAGCTGCCTCCAGTGCTCGGATTCGGCGTCGTGGGTATGGGGAGAAGCGATGTCTGGGTGTGGGTAAGTGGTGCCTCGTTACGATTCCTATGGGCGCGTCTTCTTCTCCTGACGATTCTTCCGTGTTTGCGAAGTCGGGATATGGGTGATGGAGGAATCGCCGCGAGTATCGTACTACGGGTTTCGTCTTTCTGGGGCGGTAGTAAGGATAGCGTGTCGTTCGGTTAACACGCGGGTTTGGAAGTCGGGGTTTCGGTTTAGCTCCTGCCAGAGCTGCTCCCTTGTTCGAGTGAGGATAGATGTCTCCACTTGGTGTCTTTCAATTGTTCTGTTGACGTCGTCCAGATGGTTCATGGTGGGAATTAATGTGCCCGGGATTCGGGCGGTAATCCTTTGAAAGCTTATTCTGGGGTCGATCATTTCGATGAACTCGTCAAGGGAGACGTATGGGTCGGGAGATTCGATGGGAACGGACATGGGAGACGGGGTGTCGATTTCGGTTTGGTCATCGTCATCGATGGTGAGCTGGTTTTGATTTGCTCGGATGTACAAGCGGACTCCAGTGAGGGTGGCGCGGAGATTTAGCCTGTGTGCGAGATTTCTTTCTGACTCGGGTTCGAATGCCTGGTTGACCAGAGAGGAGGTACTCAATCTCGTTTAGTTTTTCCCGGTAGCTCGCTTGTTGGAATTGCGAGCACGTCTGTCCAATCTGGGGCGGGTCTAGTGCGATGGGGGTGCCGTATACGGCCGCGATTTCTGGCATGGGATAGGGCCATTCGTTCAGGTTTGGATGGGTTATTTCGTCTGTGCCTAGAGCCAGAAGGTATCGCGTAATCCTTCCTAGTATGATATAGCGGGCTCGTTCTCCAGCGCAGTAGCTCCCGTTGGTACGGGGATTAAGCTGGTTGGCGAAGCGGGTAAGGGTATCCTCGAAGCTAGTAAGGTGCGAAGCTGGAGCAGAGGAGGTCATCTTTTATCGCTTTGGTGGGGTGTTTGGGGAGTGAGCGTCCGTTCCGGGTCGTTTTAAGCCTTTCTGTTGTCTTTTTATTTTTAGGTTATCAGCACGCCTCTTTCTCCTCTCGCTTCTTTTTCCCTCAGGTCTTCTTCGACTCCCACGAGGTCCGCCACGATGTCTTTATAAATTTCTTTTAGCGGGTCCGCCGACTCGCTAGTTTGGCTGTGTTCTTTAAATATCTTGACTAATTCCAGCGCCTGCTGTAAGTATTGGGTTCGCAATGGCCATGGGACGTCTTCTGGTGAGAGCGGAGGGGTCCTCATGCCGCGCATTATGGGAGTATGGGGTATTATGGTGGGAGTTTTATTAAACCATTTGCATATCGTTCTCTTGCAGAAGCGGTAGACTTCGGTGAAGGACATTTTTAACTTATAGCCGGTGTTGGGTTCGATACTTGTTAAGTATGTCTGAGGCGTTCTTCAGGTTTGCGGGTGGTTCCCAAGAGTCCTCGTTGGCGTCGTAGCCCTTCCATCTGACCAGGTATTCGGTTCTTTTGCCCTTCCTTCTATGGTGCATAATTTGTTCCACTTCATACTCAGCCTCCCCGTCGATTAATTCAGGGGGTGGTCGTGCGTAGTTAGGTCCGTGGGCCTCGGTTTCCTTATACGGTTTGAGTAGTACGATGTGAAACACGTCGTGGATTTTCCAGTGGGCTGGTAGTTTTAATTTATACGTAACAGGGGAGAGCACCTCCGTGATCGCAAACGGGCCGACGTTTTTCGGGGATATCTTTTTCGATGCGTAGTTCATCTTAAGGTTACGCGCGTCGAGCCAGACCATATCTCCTTTCTTGTAGGTCGGTGAGTCGTGCTTGGTCCGTTTGATCATTCTTTGTCGTGCTAGTTCGTGAGCAGCCAAGGCTTCTTCTCTGTCTTTCTGAAGCGTCTTGAATCTTTCTTCCGCTTCTGGGAATTTCGTGTATTTGTACGCGGTTGGGATAGCGATGGGGTTCACTCCCATCTGTAGCTCGAATGGGGTTTTCTGGCGGTCAGCGTGTCTTCGGCTGTTGTGGGTAAAATCCAACGTTCCTAGTTTTCGGCTCCATGTGGTCGGGTTGTTTATGCAGAATATGGAGATGTAGGCTTCAATTTCTTGGTTGAAGCGTTCCACCGTTCCGTCGGTCTGTGGGTGGTATGCGGTGGACAGTTTCTGCATGATGCCGAGTAGTTTCATGAATTCCCTGAAGACCCTTGCGGTAAACCTAGGGTCTCGATCACTGGTAATCGCGTCTGGTAGGCCGTATCTTCTGAATAAGTTGTCGATCAAAAGTTGCGCGATCTCCTCCTCATTTGCCGTTTTGTTGGTTTTTACGGTAATTAGCCCCTTAGTAGATCCATGGTCCACTATGGATAGAATGGCGTCATACCCGTCGCTGTTCGGGAGGTCGGTTATTAAATCCCAAGCGCAATTTGCGAACGGTCGGTTGGAGGTGGGCGCTTTGATTGGGTTTAGGGTTGGTTTATTCGGGCGCCTGTTTATTTTAAATTCTTGGCAGGTGCCGCAGCCTTTACAGTAATTTTTGACGAATACCGCCATTCCTGGCCACCAGTATGCTTCCCTCACGTTGTTGAGTGTTTCAATTTCTCCCGGGTGGCCCGCGGTTAGGTTGTCGTGGTAGCGTTGAGTGATTTTCCTTCTGAGCAGCAGGTTATCGGGTATGTACTGCTTTTCTTGGTAAAATAGTCCTTTTTCGCTACCACTTTGTTCGAGCATCCATTCTGGGACTTCTTTTGCTCCTTTCCCGGTGGGATCGTTTATTAAATCGATAATCCTGTGGGCGAAGTCGTTGGTTGTCAACGCCTGGGAGATTTCGTCTTGGAGTTCCAGATCTATGTAGTTGATTTCGATCTCCTTGTCGAGGTTAAGTTGCCGTATGGATAATTTTGATAGGGCCTCGTTTTGGTATTCAATCAACCTTGTGAATAGATCTCCCGGCAGCATAGTAACCTTTTCGTCGTTCTCGTCGTTCTTCGGGATGTGATCCGGCCTTCTGGATAGCGCGTCGGACTGTATCATCTGGGTTCCTGGGGTATGTTTCATCTCGAAGTCGTATTGCGATAGAAGGAGTAGCCATCGTGCCTGTCGTCCGTTTAGTTTCTGAGGGGTTCGATAGTACGTGAGATTTTTGTGGTCTGAGAGGATTAATAGTTTGTGAGGTCCTCCCATCATGTAGTGTCTCCATTCTGATAGCGCACGGATGATGGCCAGTAATTCTCTGTCGTATATCTCGTATTTCCTTTCCGTTGGAGAGAAGGTTTTTGAGATGAACGCGCATGGATGTTTTTGTCCGTTGGTATCCAGTTGCATGAGGACGGCGCCGCTGGCGTATTTTGATGTGTCTGATTCGATGATGAACGGCCTGGTTTGATCTGGCATGGTAAGCACCGGTTGTTCCGTAAAGTGCTTTTTGAGTTCCATGAATGCTTGTTCCGTTTCTTCCATCCATTCGAATTTCTTGTCCTTTTTGAGAAGTTCGTTGAGCGGTCGTGCTATCTCGGAGTAATGATGGATGAATTTCCTGTAGAAGTTTCCAAATCCTAGGAAGGATCGTACTTGTTTTACTGTTGTCGGGGTTGGCCATTCGAGTAAACCAGCGACTTTCTTAGGGTCCATGGCTATCTGTCCTTCTGAAATGATCATCCCGAGATACTCAAGTCGCGTCACTTCGAACTCGCATTTCTCTGGTTTGAGATAGAGATTGTTTTCCTTCAGGATTTCTAGTACCATTCGCGTATATCGTTCGAGGTCTTCCTTTGTTTGGGCGAAGATTAGAATATCGTCCATGTAGATGATGACGTAATTCTTTCTGAGGGGTTCTCTGAATAGGTTGTCCATCATGGCCTGGAAGGTCGTGGGTGAGTTGCACATTCCAAAGAACATGACCTCCAGTTCAAATAGGCCAAATTTTGTGGTAAAGGCCCCTTTCCATTGGTCCCCGTCGTGTATCCGTATGTTGTTGTACCCGGAGCGGAGATCCAGTTTCGTAAAGCATTTGGCGCCTTTCAGTTTGTCCAGCAAGTCCGAGATCAGTGGAAGCAGGTACGCGTTTTTAACCGTGTGGTTGTTTAGATACCTGTAATCCTGGCAGGGTCGCAGTTTTCCGTCTTTCTTCCCGACGAAGAAAAAGGGTGATCCCATAGGTGAGTTGGACGGTTTGATGTATCCTTTAGCCAGGTTCTCGTCGATGAATTTACGAGTTTCTTCCTCCTCTCGAGGATTCAACAGGTAGATTTTGAATGACTAGGGTTCGAAGGTGTCCTTTAGCTCAATCTTATGATCCCAGGGTTTCCTCTCCGGTAGTCGATCAGCCGTTTGTTTTCTGAAGATGTCCAGAAAATCGTGGTATTCTTCTGGTATCATGTCCTCAAGCAGTTTAGCCAGTTTGTCATCTTTTTCCAGTTCATGGGAGATGGTAGTCTTAGCGCGTATCCATGTTTCTGCTTCTGAGTGGTCGAGCGCCGTGGTTTGGATGACTGTTTCCAGTAGCTCCCATTTGTTGTCAGTTTGTCCGTTGTCCGTTGCCGTAGTTGTCTTATCCTGTCTCCAGGAAATTTCTCCCGTAACCCAATTGATGTCTGGGTTGTATTTGTTAAGCCATGGGTGTCCTAGAATTATGTCCTGTCGGCCGAGTCCCGTAACGAAGAATTCCTCCGTGAATGTCCATCCTAGCGCTGTAAATGTTAGTACCGCTCTATGTCTGATAGTCCCTCGTTTGTTTGGCGTTCCGTCCACGTTCCGTACTTTGAGGGGTTGGTCCAGCATGGTCGTCTCGATTTCATTCTTTCGCACGTAATTTTGATCGATAAACGATCCTTCCGCTCCGCAGTCAATGAGGGCGTTGTTTTCAATGATTTTATCACTCATACTTTCGATAGGGAATTTTATGGGTAAAGTCGTGTATTTTCATTCCCTATCTACTTGTACATTGTGAATCAAAAAATCTGGAGAAACATACATTGAACTATTTCTCCTTTTCAAAAATCCTGCTCGTCGTCGGAGTCTGGTGCGGCAGTAGCTATCCTGGCACATTCTTTGAAGAATGCAGTGGCGTCCTTTTCGTTCTCCCATTCCATTTGTCTGACGAACTTCTTAGCAGAGTTGAAGTTGAACTTCTGCGATTGTTCGGTTTTCTTCGGGGTTTCTTTCTTGTCGTTGTTCCACCATGGTTTGGTGGTTCGGTTCGTGTTGGAGGAAGAGGCTTTCTTCGGGCAGTCTTTCGCAAGATGCCCAGTTTGCTTGCAGTTGAAGCATGCCCCCTTGCGGAGAAGTTCTCCCCGTTCTGCGAAGGAGAGGGCAGCGACGGCCTTCTCTTTGTTCTGTTCTCTGGTCTTCTTGACCTCGATGGCGTCGACGTCCATCGCAAAAGGATCTCTAGTGGCCTTATATCCGCCGTTGTTGGTTCATTTATAGGTCATATGCTTGACCTCGTTCATTCATTCGCGCGCTTGCTTGTAGTTGCGTTCCTGTTTGATGGAACGTTCCTTCCAATCGAGGTAGGATTCTGGTGGGGATTCGTGGAAGAGGAGTTTCCTCCAAGCGGCGGGGTTAAGCGCTTTGCAAAAGAGATCGACCTTTCTTCCGTTGTCAGTGATCCTGGCTTGGTCAGTCAGGATTTCAAATTTCGTGATGAACTCCTGGATTGGCATGGATCCTTGTCTGAGTTCTCTCAATTTCTGCTCAGCGTCTAGCTCGAGCTTGGTTCCTGCGAATGCCGCCTCGATTTTGTCTTTGAAATGCGCGTACGAGTCACTGATGATGAAGTTGTCGAGTAGGGTCGTGTTCTGGGTAATGTAATTATTTTTCCAGGGGCCCACGGTTCCGTCCTGCATGTGTCTGAGGGCGAAAAGAATCTTCTGGGTGTCATCGGTATATTTCACGGGGTTCGACGCGAAGTGGAGTTTCAAGTTGATGAGGAACTGGCGGCATTTTTCTGGGGTTCCGTTGAACAAGGGAATCTTCACCTTGTCCTCCCTTTCGGGGCGGGTGGCTTCCGCCTGGGTTCTGGCTATCGTTGCCTCTGTGAACCTTCGTTCTCTCTCTTCCAGATCGCGCTGCATAATTTCGAACTGCTCGCGAGTCTGGCGCCAGTATTCTTCGTATTCCGCTGCGGTCGGTTGTGGTGCCGGTGGTGCTCGCGGTCCGGTGGGTTGTTCGAACATGGGTTGTTCTCCTTCCATGTCTGGTCTGAATCTTTCTGGTTCTGGCGATTCCGAGGTTCTGGTTAACTCGGTCGGGGTTGTCGTTCCACTGGGCCAAAATCTGGTTGTCGTGGTGTCGTTGTGTCGGGGTGTTACGAGGTGAGACTCGTAACGATAAGGGAGTTAGTTCTTTTGTTAGGACTTCGAAGACAGAGTCTATAAGTCCTGAACAGACGACCTGGTCCGACGTTATCTAATCAAAGGTTCAAGGTAATCTCTTGACGAATGTCTTTGCAAGATGCGAAGACAGAGTCGTGAAGAGAGAGCTAGCTGACTTATGAGCCCTAAGTCAGAGAAAGGTAGAAGAGGTATGATTCTCAAAGAACTAACTGGAGAGTTAGCTTGGTATCTACTACATCTTCATCACGAAAAAGACTTTTGATCGGAGGGCACTTTAGGAAAGTGCAATCAGATCATCAATTGATGGGGCCTTTAACTACTTTAGGATGTCATGAGATGCCTTGGCATGTCCTGGCATGCCCTGGCATGCTTTGAATTTCCATGCAACGTGGGGAAATAAAGCCAGCTTGAACGACTTTTCCCACCTTCATTGTTGATTTTCAAACATTAAAATTATACACATTATGTGGGTGACATGCCCATTTATGTACTTCAAATAGTGCGATAATTTGATTATGTAAGCCTATCCAATATCGCACTAAGTCGACTAAGTCCTCTAAGTTCACTTGCACTTCACTCTTGTCTTCCCCACCCCCCTCACCCAACTTTACTTGTATGCTTGGGCTTCACTCTACTCAGGCAGTTTTGATGGCTGCTACCTTGTTGGATCCTGACCTGGGCTTAGGGCAGACAAGGATGGATCATGGAATGGGCCTGTTCCAATAGAGATTGCTGTATATCGTCGGAACGGTGAACCGCATTATAAAGCGGTTTTTTGGTACGTTTTTAGCTCGTCTATACGTTTCTAACGCACCCAAGAACACTCCAAACGAACCAGTATTCGACGTGCAAACTTAACACCATCTGGAGACCCCTATTGGTACAGTTCACCATTTCCCTTCTCATCCGTTTATTCCGAGCCTTCGGTCGCCCCAGATTCAGAATGTGGGCAATTATGCGATTCTAACGAGCTCAATACCAATGGATTTGGTCGCCTGGAAGGCGAGAACCGGCTATGTTACCCTCCTTCCCCCAATTTCCGATGTTTTATCGATTTTAAAGCTATGTGTTGGGTTTATTGCGTCGTTCTTTTCACATATGAGCTCCTGAAGATTAGGGGATTCCATAGAGTGCTTGAACGTTCGATTCCGACGCCTGGAAGCCATACAACTGTGATGTGCTCCTCCTGCCCCTGGACTGCCTCTGCTTGTAAGTGCCATAACTCCGGATCCTGTCCACCTTTACTCTCAATTCTTTTTGAACCTTCAAGAGCATTTTAGTTCCCTGCCAACCGTCTCCAAGATCATGCCAATTCATCCTGTACTTGCCAAGTATCATCTTATAGGTGTCAAGTCCCCTTTCACCACTTTCTATCTTGTCCATTTCCTCCGATCCCTCGGTCACCACATATTCATATTGTGGGCAATTATGTGATTCTAACGAGCTCAAGACCGATGGATTTAGTTGCCTGGAAGGCGAGAACCAGCTATGTCTCTCTCCTTCCCCCAATTTCCGATGTTTTATCGATTTTAAAGGTATGTGTTGGGTTTATTGCGTCGTTCTTTTCACATATGAGCTCCTGAAGATTAGGGGATTCCATAGAGTGCTTGAACGTTCGATTCCGACGCCTGGAAGCCATACAACTGTGATGTGCTCCTCCTGCCCCTGGACTGCCTCTGCTTGTAAGTGCCATAACTCCAGATCCTGTCCACCTTCACTCCTAATTCCTTTTGCACCTTCAAGACCATCTTAGTCCTCTGCCAAACGTCTCCAAGATCATGCCAATTCATCCAGTACTTGCCAAGTATCATCTTATAGGTGTCAAGTCCCCCTAGGACGCATTTTCCCTCATATATCTGTCAATACCCGGCCAAACAGTATGATCTTTGCATTTCCTGGTTCGTCTCATTAATACCTATCGAACAGTACCATTAATTGCGCGATTTGACAAGCTTGAGGGCGATCTCAATCTTTGTGTCCTCCTTCCCCTGGATGGGACAATTTAATTCATAGGTGCGCTTCTGGATATCCTGAGTGTCTCAAATTTTGGGAAAACTTACTCAACTACATAAGGTACCCTCTCCTGTGACGGATTAATTTTTGGGGCCACCAAGCGTCCTTCATCTCAAGTTGCTAGTCAACTTCGGAGTTTTGGAGTATTTCTTTGATTCTGACATAGGTTCGTCTCCAATCTCCTTAATTCTTTCTATGATGAACTCACCTTGATTGTAGCTTTCTAACGAGCCCTCAAACGCTATATATTGTCGCTTGGAATCCAAAAATCCGCCATGTGCTCCTCCTCCCCCTCCCTCCTCCAGGTAAAGTACTTCATATCTTGGGTTCCAGTTCGTATTTTTGGCTAATTCTTTTTGGAGTCTTTTACTATAGATATGTATCGACTAATCGACCAGTTTACGGCGTCCGATACGCCCTCAATATCCGATGTCCCTATTGACCATATGACTACTATTGCAGAGTTGAATATCATCTCCTTCCTTCAATTTTCAACAAAGGCTTTCGCAACTTGGCACGTTTATTCACCATTTATGTGGGGTTTGAACACGTTCCTTACACAAATTTTGAGACTCCTGGATGCCTGTGAGTAGCCATGTCCTCCTCCATCTCCCTGTCTTGGACTAATTTTGCTCTAAGTCAAGAACAACTTCTTCAATTGCGTTGCGGTTTTTTTGAACCTCTTCGCGTTAAATCAGGCTTTCTAACGAGCCCCTGAACGCGTTATTCCGTGCAGAATTACCATCTTCATAAGTGCCCTATCACTGTGTTGTATTATATGTATCTACATGAATACTGTATTATCTAGTGTAGTTAGAGTCAATATATAACTTGTTTTTTATAAGAAGTTTGAATAGTACTTGTTAAATGGCATTATATATAAACATATTTGAATGATACAAGGCCCATCTGGTGGATCCTAGGATGCCTTGAGCTGCCCTGGATTGCCTTGGGAAAGTTGTACCTGGTAGTTTGCAGAGGGACCTTGCCCTGAGTGCACCTAAGGGCCCTGGCTGCTTTGCATGCCCTGGCTGCCTTAGGATCTCTAAGGCTGTGCCAGGGAGATACAAAGCCCCTGGGGACAAAAGTCATTTTCCTGATGTTATATACCTATCGATGTATGGTATAAATAGTGGCGCGCGCACACGTAGTCCAAAGGGGAAAGGGGGCGCAGTAAGAAGTAAGTAATATTCGGGTTCCTCTGCCACGGGTGTGGGACGAGGTTCCACGAGTGCGAGAGAGAGAAGTAACTATTGTTCTCTCTCCAACGAGAAGGTTCGTAAGTAGAAATACAATTGCGAGATCGTTCGCTTAAGTAAACGGGGAATAGCGCGACGTGATAAGATAAGAAGGATTGATAAGAAGGGATTGTATCACGATAAGATAAGAGGGGAAAAAGAATAGTACGGGTTTTGTAACACCCACTCCAATCACTGGCCGGCAAGCGAGGGCAGTCTAGGCATCGACAATTTCATGCACTTTCCCTCTCGTGGGCCTACGATACACGTCAATCCGCTTGTCTTGTTCAGCACTGGCTTGGGCGAATCTGCCCTTCAAAGCTTCACTCCCTGCGAGAATGTCTGCGCAATACTTGCGCCGCTCTGTGAATGGTCGGCTAATCGTCCTAATATTGGTCCCCGTGCCTATGCATACCTATCCCAAATGGTTGAATGTCTGAATATCCCAACGTCCACCAGCCCGGCTCGCACACGACGCCCTACCACGTATATGCCATGGAAGCCTCACTATATGCGTGGATGTCCCGTTTCTGCCCCCTTCGCGCCTCGCATATCAAATGTATCCCTCAATGGCTCACCGCGTCTGCATCCGTGTCTCATTTCCCCGCCTCTCCGCCTGCCCAACTGTCCTATTCCACGAACTGTCGGGCCATCCCATTTTATCCCCATACATTCCTTTCCTCTACATCTTCACAATCCCGGCTCCCTACTGACCAATTCCAGCCCTTCTTTCCTCTACTGCAGTCATTCGCCCTGGCTATGCTCCCTGTCGCCCATCGGTCGTTTCTCGCATGTATATCCATCATCCATCATGGCTGGGCTGGGCACTTATTCAGTCCCGGAAATCATCCGAGGAGCCAGTGCGCATATTATGAATGTTAGTTGTTAAACGTGAACCCGCGCACATCCCACACCGGATTTCGCGCCCCTACACACCTCCAACTCGCCTGCGTTCCCGGCTCGACTGAATATCGCGCTCCCGTTCACGCTATTCACCAGAAATGCACATACAGTGGCGATCAAAAGTATTGCACAGCCACTACACGACTCCGATATGTCCTTCTCGCAATGTAGATTACTATTTAATGTCGGGTCGAACAACTGTTTTACATAGGTGTGGATGTAATGAATATGTTGCAAACATGTTTTGTATATATTAATGGCTTTCACATTAAAAATGCACAATTTATTGTAAAAACACGTGTGCAATTCTTTTGCTCACATGTTTCAGCAAGAAAGGCAGGGCTTTTTAAAAAGATTGAGAGCGCTGCTGGACGAAAAAATTAACAGCTAGCTTCCTACGAATATGGTCTACACTTCCCCCACAAAAGTTGCCCGAGTTGCTCATCTCCACAACCTCTCACTCAATGACAATGAGATTGCTGCCGAAATTGGTATTCATCGCACTACTGTTGGCCGTATACTCAAGCGCTTTGAGAAAACAGCTGATCCTTACCATGTAAATCCAAAAACTGGCCGCCCTCGTAAATTGGATGACTGCGATGTCCGCGTTGCAGCCCGAATGCTTGCGAGAACCGAAGCCGCAAATGCTACTGAATTGGTCAAGAAGGCGTTCCCACAAGTGTCTCGCCACACGCTTGCACGCAATTTAAAGGCATATGGACTTGTGTGCCGTGTTCGAAGGTCTCGGCCCTACATTTCTCCAGCCAATCGAGAGAAGCGCCGGCTCTGGGCACTTGCACATGCAAGCTGGACGGTTGAGGACTGGAAAAGGGTTGGATTTACGGATGAGTCCAAATTCTTGCTCTTTAAGTCTGATGGCCGCCAGTATGCTTGGTTCCAGCCCGGACAGGCCCTGGATGATCGATTCCTAAAGAAAACCATTAAACATGGCGCTGGAAGCCTCATGGTGTGGGGGATGATCACATCACAGGGCATGGGAAGGCTTCATCGCATCGACGGCATCATGTGCGGCCCAGATTATGTCGAAATCCTGGAAAAACAATTTCTCGGGACTCTGAAGGATCTTAAAATTCGGCGTACGGACAAAGAAGGCCTCATTTTTCAGCAGGATAATGATCCAAAACATAAATCCAAGGTTGCTCAGGAATGGTTCACACGCAAAAATGTCAAGATGTTGCCCTGGCCGCCTTCTAGCCCGGATATGAATATTATTGAGCACGTGTGGGATCAATTGGATGCACTTGTGCGTGCACGCAACCCTCTGCCGCGCAACAAGGAGGAGCTGTGGGAGGCACTGCAGGAGGAATGGGAGAACTTCCCGCGCAAGGCCCTCGACACTCTGTATGAGAGTATGCCTCGCCGCGTAGCTGCGTTGGTGAAGGCCCAAGGTGGGGCTACAAAGTACTGAAACCCAGTAGGCAATTGCTTTAACCGTTCTTCCAGAATATGCTCATTCCCACATCTGACAGGACGTGAGCAAAAGAATTGCACAGTACCTTTTTTACTATGCTTCGTATTTTTATATCATGAACAATCAGACAGTATGTGATGTATTTATTTTCTGTTCCATACACATCTAGCTACACATTGTATGTCTTTTTATCTGAATTGCATATATTTTACGAAGAGTAGATCTATTTTAAGTGATGCGGGGGTGGCTGTGCGATACTTTTGATCGCCACTGTACATGCCTTTGCTCCACTCCATGCCTCTCATTGCTCCCCGTGGTGTCATCCGCGCTGTTCACTATCCCTCGTTCCCCGTCTCTCACAGGCATTATATATCCCGTCTGGTCACGTCCAGGAACGGCCCCTTTTCCTGTTCCGCCCCTCTTTCCTTTGCCGTGGCCCCGACGATTTAAAATCTCGTTCCTGATTAATCTTGCTCGCCTAAGCACCTGGAGCCAGCCAGCAGAATCGATTCGCGCGTTGAGAGAGCCCGGTTGTGCGTGAAGAAGAGGCCTGGAAGTAACCACGGTCCACGGACGTTGTGGGAGTCATGCGTCCCTTCTTGCTTCATGGCCTGTCGTCCACCACTGCTCACGATTCCACGTGCACTGAGTTGAAACCCGTACACTCGCTCCGTTCGCCTCACATCGCAGGGCTGCATATGCATTCTGCTGCGGCACTTCGTCGCCTTCTAGCCGCGTCGTCCCCTTCTCATTTATGGGTCACTATGCCCCCGTGGTCCTCTTTACCACCGCCTATTGTGTTACCTCTTGCCGTCTAGCGTCCCTATCCCCACTTCATCTTCAATCATCGACCCGGGTCCCTCAGTCCGTGCATTTTCGACAGAGTCTTCTGGTACGCAGTGCGCAGCGACCGAAGCGCAGTGCCCAACGCAAGTTGGAATTGAGATGCCTGATGTCGTTGCTCAGACATTCCTTACTACGGGCATGCTTCGTTCTGGTCTTGGTGTGCAAGCTGCTGGTGAGCGGAATGAAGGCAGACGCCGTGGTACCTCAGTTATTGGGTATGGCTGAGGCGCGATGTGCAGTATGTATTGAGGACTGGGTGGTGGGTGCGGGTCGATGAGAGTTAAGTGTACGAATGGCGGGCCGCGGTCGGGCACGGAGGTCCTTCATGTCTATAAATGGCTGTGATGGGTTGTTACATATAATTAAAATAGGTAGTGCAGGAGGGATATTACCTCAATGTTCCTGAAACTGACTTAGATAAACAATATCCCTGCCCGCATGCGGGCCCCATTGCGCAGGCTAAGGGAACCTCTAGCACTGTTCTCAGCGTCATTATTTTATGTCCTCGAAGACTGACCTCATAAATCTATGTATGCACACATCTATTCAGTGCGCATGTGTCATCGTCCAAACATATGTATGTCAGCTGCATCTACATTGGTGAAATGTAGTTCTGTGCCTAGTTAACCTCTTCTCTGGTACCGAGATCTTCTGATACCTCTACTCCACTATCATCTGTTAAATTTCCTTCCTCTAAGTTTGGTTCATCGTCCTCTGTGTCAGCTTGTGTAGTCTCCTTGCACGGTGTAATAATCGCTATAGAAGTATCAAGGTACTCATATGGGTTGGGATTGTACATGTATCACTTGAAAAGACTACGGCCCTGTTTATTCTCCTCGTTCGTAAGCTCCAAACTCTATGTCCCGGCGCTGAATTCACTCGGACATGTCCACGAAGCCAACTTATAGTTTAAATTTAGAAGCTGGAACTCTATTTGGTCTGTGTGACTTTGGGGTATAAGCCGACCCAAGCCGTCGGCTGCGTGATGCGAGTGCTGTGCAAAGGTGTGCTTCGTTGCAGCTCACTCCCCCTCTCCTCTTAGTTGTCTCATTTGGTCCTTACGCCTGCCCTCATCATCGTCATTCTTACTCTGTCCATACAGTGCTGTTGTTGCACTACCTGAGATAGTGAGTCTCTTGCCACTGATTTCCAATGCTTGATCCGAAATCAGTCTACATCGTTGATTCGGACAGTCCAAATTCATCGTCCTTTCAATATAACGCTTCGTTATCTCTCTGTCGTCTTAGTTGGTGAAGACATAACTGCACATTATGCCGCTGGACATTCTCAGCTCCCTCCCCCGTGATTTGATTCGTACGAATAGGGCACCAAACGAAACTGAGCTCGCATCTGCGAGGGCGATGCTGCCGTACTTCGAGGATGAAATTTCCGGGATTTCTGCACAAATTGAGGAGGCGGAGGCGCGACTTCGCAAGCTCAACTCGGCGAGGAGAACGTTACAGAGGAAAGAAGCCAGGCTCAAATCTGTTGTGGCCCCAATACGCCGTGTACCACAAGATGTGATATGCCTCATCTTCGACTACTGTCTATGTGAATGTTGTGTTCTGGAAGATAATCTAGAAGGATTCTGGTCATCTGACATATTCCGTCGACATGGTTTTAAGAACTTTTTGCCATCCCTGTCTGCAAGAAGGTTGCCCTTACTCCTCACTCATGTGTCAAGCGGGTTTCGGAAAATTGTACTGGTGATGCCTACGCTATGGAAAATCGCTGAATTCCATATTCAATCACCTAGCAAGACATGGACCCATCATGACTCCGATCATTACAAACATGTGTGCATCTCTCAAAGGAATCGGATATCTGGCATGAAAGAATGGCTTCGCCATTCCGGATCCTTACCACTAAACCTGGAAGTCCACTTCTATAATTCCCCGCACTATACTTATGAAGAATTACAAGAATTATACAATGGTATGATCGACATTGTGATTTCATGCCATACACGGTGGAGAGATATCAGGTTTTCTTTCGATCAAGATCTCCCAGAGAAGATGATGTCAGCATTGTTGGCTCTTACTTCAGAGGACCTACCGTTGCTTCGCACCTTAAGGTTCCACTCATACGAATACACAGGGAGCTCTCAATATTTCAAGTTCATGCCAATGTTTGCTTGTCCTAGCTTGAAGACTCTGACCGGTGTTTTGCTCGATGATTCACACATCCACAAGGACTTACTCCGTTCGTCCTTCTCCAACCTAACTCTCCTCGATGCATGCATTGAGATTCGCTCTCTCACCATTGCAACCACACTCCGCCAATGCACTTCCCTCATCCAACTTCGCCTCTTTATTACTGGAGACAATGATGACATTACCTTTCCACAATTTGTGATAGAGCTGCCGTGTTTGCAGGAACTCTATGTAATCGACGACCTACCAGTGCCCGAAGGTGAACAATACTCAATGAAAACTATCAAATACATCAGCGCTCCCAATTTAAACAAATTCTACTATAAAAAACAATGGTCAGAAATTACCATGCTTCCTGATGTTTTCAAGTGCTCCCACAACGTGACAACACTTGGACTTGCCGGTGATATATCTTGTGATATCTTCATTGAAATCCTTCGGTACTGCCCACAAATCACATGTCTGGATGGCTTGCCAAATCTCACACATAGTGGCCTGGGTCTCGCAGTGGCTTATGACAGGTTCCTCATCCGATTGGTGGACGCCGACGACGCAGGGGACACAATTTGCCCAAAATTAGAGCGCATGTATGGAGGATATGATCCCATTCCGATCATAAATGTCAACACTCTGGATGCCATTGTTACACGAAAGAGCATGGACTCTTCTGCGAACATGGCTCCATGGAGAATGCTGCGTGCCAAGATCACATGCATGCAGAAAGATGAGACGACGGTGCAAAAGCTACTGAGGAAGTGTAACCGGAACATATTTTTCCTGATACTTTGTGGCACTTATGACACAATAGATGACTATGTACCTATACCATTTCCTGCATGACACAATAGACAGAGTTACGCCGCAGAAATTGAAGAAAATTGCTGGGACAGCAAGCATATCAATGGTGATCTATTCTTAGCTCTTGGGCTTGAAAGACTGAACTCGCAGAGTGCACCGCTTCCCACGGGCCACCTGTTCACGCCGCGTTCACTCGCGGCCGTTCACCGTTCCGTGTCTCACGTCTCTCGTATGTATATCCCGTCTGCTCGCGTTCAGGAGTAGCCACATCTTCTTGAACGTGCACCGCGAGGAGCGAGGAGGTCACGGGGCTGTATGGAACCCGCAAGTCACGCTGCCAGGTACTGCCATGCCATCCGGAGATAGCCCAAATTGGGCTTCGTTGCCTGCAGTTTGGATAATTAGATCAGTGTGATGAGATTTATTAGTTTTTTAGACCACTATGGCAGTGATACAATTTAATGGAGTAATCATTGACTTAACTGAAGCCCTGTACATGCATAAAGATCTTCTCCTCAATGAGCACCCACATTTGCTGATTAGTGCAACTCAGAGATTTGCTTAATGGCTTTCTCGAGCTCTTGCAGTCTTTCGCACCTCTCATCTCACAGATAATTGCCAAAATAACTACACAATGGAGCCTTCCAGTGGTTATCCGCAATTTAAGTCTGCATGAACGTCTTATCTCGACAAAATTTGTGACTCAAACACGTGCTGCATTGTGGTGGGGGATGCTGCAATCGCATCCGATCCTGCATCGTTGCAAGGCTTGGGAACCACATTGGAGGTCGCATGATTCCCTCAAGTTAATCTTCGTCTGTTGTCGCTGTCCCATTTCAGCGTACAGCGGGCAGGACTGATTCAAGGTGATCAGCTGTGAGCAGGGACTTGTTGATTTGGCTTGTTTTTCCTGGCGCTCATGCGAAAACCTCAGTCTCTGTATCATAACGCGAAGCATAATCACCTGGGCCCATTCATCATGGACCCTGCGTCCGATGGAAAACACGAGAATGAACTACATCGGGGGGTGCCTCATCCACGCTTGACTAAATGTGGGATGGAAAATAAATTTTCATTGTCGCCTTCAGCATGTTATATTTAATTTACATTCTCTTGATGCTCCAAACTCAGCACGACCGACCACATCCCGAGATTATAGTAGGAATTACTGCATACTGAACATCCCGGGGTAATAGTAGGAACCACTGCATAATAAGTGACTTCTCTCCAGCGGTAATTAATTGGACGCTTCATTATTGTCAGCTGCTATGGTCAGGTGTGCACTAAATGCACACATGTTCTGTTTAATTAAATCTCATGAGATGATGCTATCCTGGCAGCAGTCCTATATTAACTATTCTTGAGGAACAAATACGGTCCATAACGGACTCAGTACCTGTCGAACTCGAATCACATCTATCGAGTAACATGTGACGCACCAGCAAGAATGCCCGTGTTATATAATAGCAATTCCCACTCATGATGTACTAATTGACCAGGTTCCTATGACAAATATTGTTACACATGTCATGCCGCCGAACCGAAAAGAATGTACTATGGTCTCCACAGTGTATCTTTCTTTACTCTGACTCCGCCAAATTTGATCAGTTTCTCAAGTCCAACTATTTAGAAACTTCTTCTAATAGGGGGGACATTAATTTTGGGGCGCCATTTTGTCGGACACGACATCGAAGCTCTGTGGTCCACTGAAGATGACAAACTGACATATGCTACAATGGTTTCCTTTATGCGCAGAAAAAATGAATCGCATAGGCAAAGCATATAAATCTAGCCTTAAAGGTGTTGGTTCACCAGAGCACTCAGCAGTGTTTTTCAAGCGATCCCTCAACAACAACAATAACACGTTCGGCTCCACTTTCTTCTGCAACGTTTCTGTGGTTGTGCTGCTCACGGCAGCCAACGTCCTCTCTACTGCCACACCTGCCGTCAGCAGCGCACCTGCAGCCAATACCACGTCGCCTGATGTTGGCTCTGATGCTCGCCCTCAATTTGAAGACGGCACCTACAAGATCAATTTCGCTGTCAACAACGTACTTCGCTCTGTGCTTGGGAACTCCCATGATGTGGTCACCGCACTCTCTCCTAACGTCATTCCAATTCCATTCGTGAGTTTCTTCGGTTACATCATACATAGATTTTTAATACTTACCTTGACACCCAGTGGGATATCAAACAGAACGAACATGGATTTTTCAGCCTGTCAGTCAGTGGGAAGAGCGCAGGTGAAGCAACTACAGATCGTACTATCCCTCTTGGCAAGGACAGTGGCCCATGGGCAATAACTAAACCGTTCAACCGCCCCGCTGGTCCGAACGAATGGATGTAAGTCATACATATATATCATGGTAAAATATGTGCCAGCTTTAATATTTTTCCTACAGCATTTTGAGTCCTGCACAAATTGCAATCTTTCCACCTCCTGAATCTGGTTGGAAGTTGGCTGACGGCACAGCAACTGGTCCAGTATGTGCCATTTTTATCAAAAAATTGAGCTCTGTCTAAATCAGTCGTACAGCTTACCATCGAAAATGAGGCTACGATCTTCACGTTCGTCAGAGTTGGCAACTGATTTCATGAGTGAGAAGCTCTGTGTCCCCAAGTTCGACATGAATTTGTTTAAGGACACTGCTTGGATCCTGCTTCATATTCTGTTGTGTAAATACAAATAACTGAAATAACTATGATGTAACCGTCTTGATGAAACACTTGACGGCTCTGGCTGGCTGAAATAAGTACAATATTACCTTCAATAGCTTCGTACAGACCCTTCCCTTGACGAGTTCTCCGAGTTTTCCTGGCACTTGGCCACCCCCCGTAGATATACCAGGAAGTGACCGGCAGTACATCTGGTGGTTTGCGAGGTGTTGGATCATTGGATGCAGGTCGTACGCGTAAATGTGCGGGAACTCCCGGGCGGCTGCCATTTTTTCACACAGCCACCGCCTTGACTAAACGGAAACAGCTCGACCTTCCTCGCCCGTTCAATGTCTGCTAGATCCGCTCCCAGACGCTCCCGGACGACGCAGCACTGTCCTGGGATCGGTTCTTCACTCTCTACGCTCAGCTAGTCCACTTCCCTTGGCCTCTCGGTCTCGACCCCTGTTTCCACGCCTGCATGAAGCAGCTCTGCTCCCGAGCGCTGTGGGACTCTGCATCATATAGTCCGCCCCGCCGTTTCCCAGTCGCTCTCCGCACCCTTGAGTCTGCGCTGCGCGGCTAGCTAAATAGACAGAACGAATTTCACACTTGAAAACTTCTCGATTCACATGCTCAGCTATGACTGCAGCTCACTCCACCACACGCGGCTCATTCGACGGCCCCCCTTGTCCCTGATACACCCTGCTCCTCTCGCCATCCCGGTACCATCCGCTCACGCCCGTCCCCACTCACCGTGTTACCAAGCTTCCTGTATAGCCACAAAACATGCACCCCGCCTGCGCCTCGGTCCCGCGGTCCGCCCTGGCGGCAAGCAGTCGCACCTCGCACCTCCCGTCACTCTCTTCCCCTCTCATTCGGTCTCACTGGCGGGCGCCTGTCTCCCCCCTCCGCTCATGCCCTTCCCCCATCAGCTGACGCCTGTCCCCCCATCAGCTCATTCCCGGATTTAGAAGCAGCGGAATACTGTAGTGCGTATCTGGGCTCACCGGTCATATATGTCATGGAGCGGCCATGCACCACAGTCAACTCGCGCACGCATGGGCACGTACGCGCCTCGCCCTCACCCACGCCCACCGCGCCCACGCCCCGCCCAGGATTCAGAATGTCTCGATATCTTGCATCATCCTCATCCCCTGCAGTCCCTGTGGTCCCCAGCCGACGTGCTCGATCATGCATTCACACATCGGACGGTCTCACTCAGCACTTAGCACGCGCCCTGTGGGCTGTACATAATTCCATTCTGCAGGTCCATTGCGCATACGTGGGCACGTCCATCCCTCGCCCTCGCCCTCACCCTTACCCTTGCCCACCGCGCCCTACGTCCGTCCGCGACCGTCCGCACTCCTCTGCCTCTACTCAGGTCCCACGCCCCAGACCCGCACGTCTGCTGAGTTTGAGTACGCCCCGCCCCACCCCGCCCCGAACCAACTTCGAAGCAGTTCTCTCCCGAGCCCGTGGTCTGTATAACCGTCACTCCTACCTACATAGTCCATGCTACCAGGCGGATTATCCCCCGCTTTCGCCAGGCCACGCACCGGAATGTCGCGACCATCCTTCAGCCCGCAGTCATCATTGCACGCAGTACCTGCGGTCACCTGGTCGACGATCGCGCTCAGCACAGCAACGTGGGTCCCGAGTCCGCCCCGCCGAGCCGTTTATGTCCCCTGCGCTGGTTAGACACCCACTTACTCCTCCTCCCTCGGCCTTGCCAGCAGCCGCCTGTCTCCCTCGGCGCCCTTTCCCCTGAGCTCACGCATCACGCACGTCCCCCCATCAGCTCACGCCCGTCCCCGTCGGCTCAGGCCCGGAACAGAAGTGTCAGCGTACCATAGGGCGTATCGACGCCATCTGTAATTACATTTGTCCGTCGAGTATGCATGGGCACGTACTTCCCTGGCCCTGGCCCTCGATTGTCCGCACTCCTCAGCACTCACCCACGCCTGTCCGCCTCCACCCACGCCTCACCATCGCGCGCTTACTGCGTACGCCCCGGGCCCGAGGTATAACGACGCTACGCTGATCTGCGCCGGGCAGATTAGCCTCCGCCCCCCCGGAATGTCGCGATTATCCTTGGATGTCGGACCCTCAGGCCTCATCCCTTATTGCACGGAGTCCATACGGTCCCTGGCCGACGTTCTTGCTCGATCTTAGTGTACGGGACAGCAGGGGGAGGCTTATTATTATGGCACTATGTCAGTTGTCTTCAAGTGTCTGCGTATGTGAAGCGCATAACCACAGCTTGGAGGTAAAATGAGCATACATAATTACCTTGGCAATAGACACACCTTGGGGGCAGGGCCGTACGTAGCGGGAGAAAGGATACAGTTGAGGGCGGAGCAGGTCCAAAATGGCCGCTCTGTCAGATATTTCCACAGTCACTTATATATACCGCGACCCTCTCGCTCCAAGCTTTTGTTTAACCTGTCATTCGACACTGCCAATGTGCTCCCTCATCGGTATGTCTTGTTGTTTGTGACAGACATGTGCTCATTAGCATCATTGGTTCCTTTCTCTCCTTTTCCTGCCTGTCTTTATCGCCCCTTGGACGGTTGGCCAACAACATTAGGGTGTGTATTCGAGCGCGAACTGTCTTACGCTTTGTAACTGCCGACTTTACTTTTGACCCGTTAAAATTGAAGCAGAGTATTTTTTAAATGAATGATGGAGCTCGCTCTACTAAACTAAAAAGCTCGCGTCCGATGAATTACAGTACTATTACTCTGACATATCATCATAACAGCCTTGAATATGAATGGAGATTTGCTTCTTGCTGTACCTTCCCAATAGCTCCTCCACCGCCGCCTTGTCCTGCATACTGACATAAACGCGGATCATATATAGTGAATCCCACGCAGCCAATCCCGGAGATGGAGTGATCTTGCGCACAATGAGGGCTTGGAGGGTGTCTAACCGCAGAATTGGAATCGGCTGATTTTCGTGGCTGAGTATCTCCAGGTTCGGACATACTAGGTCCCCCGCATCGTCCGCATCCACGAGTCGCGTGAACAGCCTGTTGTATGCCAATAGCTCTTCTATGTCCTCCCCCATGAGCGTCGGGAGCTCCTCAATTTCCCGAAGCTGTGGACAGTTCCGCAGCGCTTCGATAAAGAGCTCAGCGGATATTTGAACGTCCATTCGCAGAACTGTTAGGCTTATTGGGCCGAGCGCTTGAAGAAACCAACCAGGCTGGGGTACATGCAGCCCCCCTCATATTCGACCCGCTTAAATTTGGGAGGGGAGAAGTAATTGGTGACTATGGAATCACCGTTGTTGAAGCTGGGGGACTCTGAAATACGCAGTTCTTCCAGGTATAGAAATGATATGAGCAAGTTCTTGTCGATATTGATCCTGCCGTGATCAGGCTTGCGCAGCTGGCGGAGATCAAGTTTAACGAGAGAGGGACACATTTGGAGAGTTGTAACAATAACAACGTGTGGGATAGAACATTCATGTGTCGTACCTATCACAGTCGTCAAGTTTGCAAATGAGGCTCGAAGTACATCCATGTGACGGTGTAGACCATCGAGCCGGAAAACGCATACCGTCTTCAAAGTATGGCAAGCAAGGATAGGAATGAACTCAAGCTTGGAAACGTTGTTGTATTGCCGCATATCTTCGAGGTCCAGTGTGCGAATCAAGGGCAGGTCGACTGGAGTGAATGAGCGCAGCTGAGCCAGAGTTTCTTCGGGTAGTGGATCATGGTACGATATACGGAAATCCCTCCAGCGCGCATGATGGGACAGCACGACTTTGTTCATTTCGAAATAAAGGTCGCACGTTTCCTTGTCGGTATCCTGCGGCAAGCCTTTGTAGTCGATGTCAAGATCCAACGGCAATGACCCGGAACGGAGAAGGTACTGTTCCATTCCGGAGTATTGCGCGGCCAGAGAGCGTAACATTGCTTGGTAAATTTATAGCTTCTTCTCCTCTACCCCAGGGTGAGGTTAACATTTCCATGCGCCCGATTCTGAGCTGGACGGTGGTCCACAGCATGGGCGTACGCAGTGCTATTTTCCGAAAGGCACTACATACGTGTGTGAGGAGTATGGGCGCGACTTGGGCGGACAATGATGTTGGAAACGAGCTCTTGCAGTATTTGAAGATACAACTCCATAGAATGTCATGTGGGGCACGGCGGATTGGCGAGATGACGCTTCTGACCATACCCCGGATCTGCTCCAGAGCGTCCTTTCGTGATACAAGATCATTTAGGCGTGCTTCTGTCTCCACAATTTGTCTATACACCCCAAATTCAAGGCTAGGTGGAAGCATCTGTGCCGCGGAATGCTCGAAAGCGTCTGGTAGCAGGTCTGGAGGGCTAAAGTTGAAGAGACCCCTTCTGTTCGATTCAAGCTCTGCGCGGTTTTATGACTCTACACGCGATTGTGTATAATTTGCCAGTATCCTCAGGCATGACACAACAACATAAAGCATGCTATCATGCTATACGCGACGGCATATTGTCCATAGTACTGCATAGTTCACCAGCTGCACCACACGAAAACACCGCTGGACAACACCATCGTATCCCAGTGCTAGCTACACTGCGCTGCGTGGTGTATACAGTTCATGTCACGTGCAGCCGCAGTTTGCCTTATCTCCGGATGGTACGGCTGTTCTCGGCAGCCTGGCTTGCAGGTTCCACATGCTTTTCCACAGCCCTATGGCCTCCTCGCTCCTCGCGGTACACGTTCAAGAAGACATGGCCATTCCTGAAAGCGAGCAGACAAGATATACATATGAGAAATAAGAGACGCGGAACGGCGAACGGTGGCGAGTGACCGCGGGCGGAAGAAGGGTTGCCGGTGGGGAGCGGTGCGCGCTGCGGACGCACGTTCAATCTTTCAAGCTCAAGAGCTAAAAATACAATAGGTACGGAGTTATCTATCTCTACAGATTATCATACGCGCCAGATAATATCATAAACATGTTCCGGTTGTACTTCCTCAACAGCTTTCGCACTGTCGTCTCATCTTTCTGCATGCATATGATTTTGGCACGCAGCATTCTCCATGGAGCCATGTTTGCAGAAGAGTCCGTGCCCTTTCGCGTAACAATGGCATAAAGAGTGTTGACATTGACGATAGGAATGGGACGATGTCCTCCATGCATGCGCTCTAACTTTGGGCAAATTATGTCCCCTGCGTCGTCGGCGTCCACCAATCTTATGAGAAGCCTGTTATATACCACTGCCCGATCCAGGCCACTATGTGTGAGATTTGGCAAGCCATCCAGACATGTGATTTGTGGGCAGTACCGAAGGATTTCAATGAAGAGATCACAAGATATATTACCGGCAAGTCCAAGTGTTGTCAGGTTGTGGGAGCGCTTGAAAATGTCAGGGAGCATGGTAATTTTTGACCATTGATTTTGATAGTAGAATTTGTTTAACTTGGGAGCGCTGATGTATTTGATAGTTTTCATTGAGTATTGTTCACCTTCGGGCACTGATAGGTGGTCGATTACATAGAGTTCCTGCAGACACGGCAACTCTATTACAAGTTCAGGAACGCCAATAACATCATCGTTTCCAGTAATAAACAGGCGAAGTTCAATGAGAGAAGTGCATTGGCGGAGTGTTGTTGCAATGGTGATAGAGCGACTCTCAATGCATGCATCGAGGAGAGTTAGGTTGGAGAAGGACAAACGGAGTAAGTCCTTGTGAATGTGTAAGTCGTCCAGCAAAACACCGGTCAAAGTCTTCAAGCTAGGACAGGCAAACATTGGCATGAACTTGAGATAGTTGCTATCGTATCCGTAAGAGTGAAACCTTAAGGTGCGAAGCGACGGGAGATCCTCTGAAGTAAGAGCCAACAATCCTGTTATCATCTTCTCTGGGAGATCTTGATCGAAAGAAAACCTGATATCTCTCCACCGTGTATGGCATGAAATCACAATGTCGATCATACCCTTGTACAATTCTTGTAATTCTTCATAAGTATCATGTGCGTAAGTGGCGAAGTGGACTTCAAGGTTTAGTGGTAAGGATCCGGAACGGCGAAGCCATTCTTTCTCGATTCCTTTGAGAGATGCACACATGTTTGTAGTGATCGGAGTCATTATGGGCCCATGCCGGCAGGATAGGTGATTGAATCCTGAATTCAGCGATTTTCCATAGCGTAGGCATGGCCAGTACAATTTTCCGAAACCCGCTTGAAACATGAGTCAGGCATAAGGGCAACCTTCTTGCAGACAGGGATGGCGATAAATCACTAGAACCATGTCGATCGATTGTATCAGATGGCAAGAATCCTTCCAGATTATCTTCCATAACACAACATTCACGAAGACAGTAGTCGAAGATGAGGCATATCACGTCTTGAGGTACACGGCGTATTGGGGCCACAACAGATTTGAGCCTGGCTTCTTTCCTCTGTAACGTTCTCCTTGCTGAGTAAAGCTTGCGAAGTCGCGCCTCCGCCTCCTCAATTTGTGCAGAAATCTCGGAAATTTCATCCTCGAAGTACGGAAGAATCTCCCTCGCAGATGCGAGCTCGGTTTCGTTTGGTGCCCTATTCGTACGAATCAAATCAAGGGGGAGGGAGCTGAGAATGTCCACTGGCATTATATACAGTTATGTCTTCACCAACTCAGACGGCGGAGGTATAACACAGCGTGATGTTTGGACTGTCTGATTCAACAATGGAGACTGATTTAGGATCAAGCATGGGAAATCAGTGGCAAGAGACTCACTATCTCAGGTATTGCAACAGCAGCACTGTATGGACAGAGTAAGAACGACGATGAAGAGGGCAGGCGTAAGGACCAAATGAGACAACTAAGAGGAGAGGGAGAGGGAGCTGCAACGAAACACACCTTTGCACAGCACTCGCATCACGCAGCCGACGGCTTGAGTCGGCTTATACCCCATGTGTGAGCATTGCTATTTATAAGTACTGAACAACCTGAGGAGTCGCTAGCCGTCTAGCCCGACGGCGATAGACCTGAATGATTCATGTCTCCGGGTTCAATCTGGTGTGGGCTTATAGCAGCATACAATGGTCTGCCAGAAGAAATGCATATATATTTATTAAGAGATAAAGTTCATTTATCTGCCGGTTGCGCGGTGACAACAAGCCCTGCAACGCAGGACTCGTTCCGAATCGAGAGGACGAAGCTCCCCTATTTTCCTGGCCAGCGGGTATCCGATCTGACTGCAAGTCATCGCGCTGCGGATGAAGTCGCAACACAAAGGCTGTTATGACGAGCGCATTGCGAATTAGAGGTGGTTGGATTTGGCTAATAAAAAGACGACGGGACTGACACAAGCACACGACCAATCATCGTGGGGAACACTGCAGCAGGACAAGGAGAGATGGCATAGTTCCGACTCGAGCAAGGCAAAGGGCAGGTGCGAGCAGATGAATCGACACGAGAATGCGGAAGACACGGAAGACGTCGACACCAATCACGCCACTCACGAGCCGAAGCCGGCGCCGCCCAGTGTAGATCAGCAGCGGGACGCAGGGAGACGGGGCAGACGCAGACAAGGAGATGCCAACAGGGCCGCGTTGTGGGAAATATATGGTCATCGGTGAAATGGTTCGAACTTGGGATTATTGCTGAAGCCCTGATGGAGGGCAGTGCGACTAGGGTGCCTCATGCAGATGCGGGAGGTGTGCGTGTGCGTGCGTGTGGGGAACGTGCATCTGGGGAACGTGCGGTGTGGGTACCCAGTCGGGTGTGCGTGCAAAGAAGGGTGCCGCTACACATGTAGATGCGAGTGCGAGTGCGGGTAAAGAGGCGGAGAGTGTCCCAGGTGCACACTGTAGGCCGTCGTAGTACGAGTACCGATACAGGGATCGATTTATGAAGGTTTCTGCACAGAAAGTTTTGTGGAACGGGACAAAAAGACAGTCCGGCGTGCGAAGAGGCGGTGCGATGGTACGCGGCTGAGGGTCATTAAAGGGAGCGCGATGAGCAAAGGCGGCAGAAATGGGACATGTGCGCATACAGCCGGGTTCCACAGCGTATACAGGACGTGGAGTCGCGCGCAAGCAGCGCATGGTGGCCGTTGGGATGACCTAATATTCAGACATCTAAATCTTGAGCACGCGTTCGTCAGCGAGAACAATCAGGTGGCGACGCAGGAGCTATTAATGTCGTGTAACCCCAGCAGAATCGATATATGTGTGAGGTATTGTTAATATACTTTAGTTGTCTCTGCATTCGTATATCTAGCGCGAGTAGTATTGCTAATTGGGAATGACGCAGGACGAGGACAGGACATGCACAAGAGGAATTCAGGCTATTTATAGCCCGCCCATTTTGTAACTTTCAAGCCCGCCACCTTCCAAGTCCCGATACCGTACTACAGAATACGAGGTGTCGCATAGCCATTACCAATTATGCTTTGCACGGAGCCTCCATTACATGCGCACCGAGCTGGACAATAATCAGTGCGCACTTGAAACTGTGGTTTGGACGCTGCGCAGTGCACGATGCATAATTGGTGATCGTGAGCGGAACAGTGCGGACCGGTTACGCGCTGTTAGTAGGCAGCACTACGGAACGGAGGGGTGACCAGTGGGCGGGTGGGTTGAAGTGGAAGAGCGACCAAGTGCGCAACTGATTGCGTATGCAGCACTAACAAAAAATTCTTCGCGTTGGCGCGAGATAAACTAAAGGGGACCAGGAGCGTAAGGGAAGGTGGTACAACGCACACTACTTATGGGAGCTCAACGCCACTGATAGCGTGATCAGAATCAAGGGCTTAGAGCTGAGTCACGCATGTCGCTCAGGCACTGGCACGCCAAGACAATATTATCTCTCACCGGCACCCTTCAATAATGGTAAACAGGTGAGAGATAACTGTTTCATGACATAGGGCCGCTGCTTCTATCCTGATGCATGATGTCACAATTGGCTGTTATTTAAGATAAAACAAAGGTGGAAAGGTTCTGAAAGATTGTAGTCCCTATAAAAAGCACTCGGGGATTCCTGCCGAAAGCAAGGGCTGATATTAGTTCTGCTGCTGTCTTAATGTAGTATTGCATTCTCAGAACGTATTCTTGGCAAGGCTGATTTTCTCACACACACGGGGCTTCAGTATACCCCACGACCCGTATCTATAGACCATGATTATAATTATAATCCTTGATATTAGACAATTCATCATATATCGTGTTCTGGACATCCTACCCTAGCCATGCAGTTAAAAAAGCCACAAGTCGAATGGGGAGCACATAATCTTATGTACAAGCATTGGTTTTACATATTCTCTGATATCTACCAAAAATAAAAATACACTGATGATCAATTGATATGTAAGTTATTTCTCCCACGTGCATATGAGACTGTTATAATACAGAACAAAGCACTAAATCAACCGCTGAATGTTCGTCCTTGTCCAACTAATCTATGATGGATCAAATGTAGGCCTTAAATATTCTGCCCAGACAAGCAAGCTGACGTTAGTTGATTGTAGCACGGGACCTCCGGTGAGGCTTGATCATATACCAAATAAATGGCGCATCGCTAAGCAGTTTGTACAGTTTATTGCGATGATCATTCTGTGTGGTCTTTTTGGAGTTCTTTCCAACCAGATATGTGAGTAAGCACTCTTTTAGTCTGTATCTAACTCAAAGCTGACTCTCATAATTAAAAGTCACGTATTATCAAGCGTTCCCGAATGATAAAAGAATATTGAAGTTTCTCGTATACACGATCTACCTAATTGACATGGTTCAGATTCTACTGATCACGCGGACTTGCTGGACCTGGTATGTCTCGGGATACGGTCACATTGAATTGTTCAACGATGTCGGGTCCAATTGGCTTGCTGTTGTGTTCCCCGATGGTTTGGGTGCGTAGAGCTACTCATACACTATATGTGGTACACGCGCTTATAATGTGAAGTTGCTATTATGGTTCAAGCATTTTATGCGCACAGAATTCGAGTCCTATCAAGGAGCAATGTATTTCCATGTATTATCATGCTGGTACGCAATATATATTTGAGTGTTCACGAACTTATGCCCGTATTTAGCTGGCATTTGTATCTTTTGCGGGAGCATTAGCAACGTCAATTGATTTAGAAATAGTCAAGTTTCTCGACGTCATGTATCAAGAGAAATCTAGGTTTTTCCCTGTTATTGGCGTAAGAAATTTTACTAGACCAAGTAGCCGTTGACTTACTCTTGAGTAGCTTTGGCAGGGATGCGGGTCCGTGTGCGACATTTTAATTGCCATATGCATGACCTATCAAGTAAGTAGTACACTCTAAGGTTAAAATTCGGCAGATATTGACATATTTCTACAGATAAGACAGGCTTCAATAAGTGCACGTCCATTAGTGCAGGCGCACCTGCTGAAGGTTATGCGGCTGACTGTTGAGACAGGAACACTAACAGGTATGTCACCCAGTGAATTGGTTATATATCCCCATTTAACAATCCTGGCGCAATCTAACAGCAGCCGTGGCGGTTGTATCTCTGATTCTTGTGTATGTGACAGAGCCGCGGCCCTACTGGCAAACGTCCATGTCATGCCTGTCGGAGATTTACAGTACTGCGATGATGGCTGTTATTAACAGTCGCGTCCACTTCAAGGTCTGCCATGAATCAACCACGTGGAATGAGCATCACCACATACATGAAAGCCGGATTACAGACGACACGTCTATAGCATTTGCGACCGGAAGTGTAGAGTCTGTTTAGAAGTGATCGGGTTATTTATTTTAGCGTGATGTAAAGGAGCTTGCTCAGTAATTGAACTAGTTTATATGTACGCGGGATTGAGGACTGAGCTGGATGGACGGCTGGGCCTGTCGTATTTGAATGTGTACGTCTTTATTGAGCACGTATGCGTTAAATCGGGTGAACTGGGAACGAGGGCGCACTGCGTCATTGGAAAAGGACTTTCAACACAGATGTGCTTCCCTCTGCGTGACTTGGGAGCTGCGCGCTTCCTGTTTTCCCTTTATCTTCCCTTACAGGTATTTGACTTTGACCTTGAGCGTGTTTGAGCGTGACAATACAGCTGTAAAATCTGAATACAAGGATAACAATGAATTGGAAACCGGACGAACCTTTTGACAAAGCCGCTTAGTGCAGGGTCACGAGACAAGTGACCTTGAGAAAACACGGCACTCTCGCTCTTGACCGGTGACCTGCTGTACTCTCCTAAACTTCTCCGCGGCGTACCGCTTCTCTCTCAAGTAATGTGCGTGCGCTCCACATCCCTTATCCTTCCTTCGAAACTCGTGCATCAACAAACACATGCGCATTCAAAAACGACAGGTATCCGTGAGTCTTGACTGCACTCGTCTCTTCGTCACCCTGTCCCGCCCCCATCACATTCACCACCCTTCTCAGAGGTCCTACATCCCGTTAACTATGCCCTATCTGCCATTACATTCCGGGCATGTCAACCTTTGGATCAAGAAATTGAAGCTGCCACACCCATTCGTCACGCCTCCCCCTCTGCCGGAATGATGCTGTAACACCCGGCATAGCCACCTGCGCGGGCCGGCACTTTCTCACACTTCACGGAATGACAAACCATTGCCGCTCAAGGTAAGTACACTCCGGTAGGTATTACACTGTCTTTACAAGAGTACGTGTTCTTCTTCGTCATGTACCTGTCATTTACTATGTCACCATTATGCTCCTATGAACTCACTATGACCTATTGCTCTTGTACACGTCCATACTACGTATATTACACGTTACCACTTCCAACTAAAGTAATACCTCTGCATGTATAAATAGTTGATGTTTTGCTCGGTAGTAGACAATCAATTTTGGATTTACAACCGTTCTATCCAACGTGAACAACACCCACAACTCGACACTCGACTAACATCAACTTAAACAACACACAACACCGTGTGCCGACATCACTTCTGAAGCCCGCTAGCTCCTTACAGAAGCGATTCGTCACATATTTTGAACGAGGACAATATCTATTGTCTACTACCCAATAACATCTCGACTATAACTACATAACAACCGACCCCGACTTCGAAAAGACTCAGTAGGTTTGATCACCCATCTAGTCTATCAATTGTCGCCTTCAACTATCTCAGTAACAGCCACTATGATGTCCCAACGACCCAGTGCATTGGCCGCAACACGCAAGACCCGTTCTACACGGACCACAACCACCGATGACGAGACCCGAAGGCCTCAGAGCTCTGCCGGAGTACGAAGAGGAAGACCCGGAGTAGTTCCCACGGTTGCCGCGCCATCAAGCCTTGATGCCGAGCCAAAAGAAGAGCTTAGTCAGAAAAATCTCGCGCAAGAATTACGAGCAGCCGACACTTCAATGGGAAGTTCTGGAGTTGTTATTAATGAATCCCAGTATGACTCTGGTGACCCATGGAGTCAGTACGCGCAAAGGGATGGAGGGTCCCTTGAACCACCACAACCGGCACAGCCGAAGCCGGCCACACAATTCCCACGACGCAGTCAGAGTCAAGAAAGCATCGAAAGACGACCACTATTACCTTCTGTGGAAATTCGACCACAAAGCCCGAGAAGGAATACGATTGGAGGACCAACCACTGCAATAGTGGAGCCAGGTGAGCGCTTAGTCCTCAATAATAATACTGAAGAATTATTACAGCAGGCGGAAGAGCGCCTTACGGATGAACAACGGGCTCATATTCTCAAACGACATACGCGAACTGGAAATAAAGGTAACGTACCTAATGATGATTCATCTGACGATTCTAGAGAACAGGGACCTTCCAAAGGAAAAGGAAAAGGCCCAGATCCCCGCAACTGGGGCAATATTAATTTCACTAATGACGAAGAAGACCCTCAATTACAAGAACAACTACTTAAAATCTACGGACAAAATAAGGTAAGAACTGACCCTCCTATACAGGCACAGCATACTCCACGACCCGACACGGCGGAACCTCAGCGTGAACCAACCCCACGCTACCCAGACAACCGACCCATCAATCAAATAGCCAAGAATAGTTACCTTGGGAAGACGCTCGCAAACATGGAGCGTCTACGCATGTCGCGCGACCCGGATAGTGACCCCTCAAGCTCAGAATCGGATGACTCAGATAGTGATGAACGAGGACGACGATCCCGTGGACCTCGATTTCCAAAGCAGCCAAAACCAAATCCCATTAAACGACGAGGGCACAAACGATCTACATTGAAACCAATCCCACCCAAAGAATATAATGGATCCCCGGATTCACGTCAATACAATCGTTTCGTAATCGAAGGCACAGCATATGTGACCGATGGGCGAGTACCCTCTTCGAGGCAGGCATTTGTCCTGTCATTCTACATGACAAGCACCACATACGACTTCTACACACAGAAAGTTTCGTCCAACTTCCACCAGTGGACGCTTAATGAATTCTTTACGGAGTTATTTAATTTCTGTTTCCCTATTAATTTCCGAATGGAGCAGCACAAGCGACTCAAGCGCTGCTTCCAGGATAATAGAACTGTGTCTGCTTACGTGCATGAGCTGGAAGAATTATTCAATCTCATTGGCATGGTAAGTGACCGGGAACAGGTGATTAAATTATGGGATGGACTTCGACCATCTATTCAGCAAAGCTTGTGGAGAGATCATTATAATCCTGAGATATCCACCTGGGAAGAAGTTGTTGGACAGGCAGAGACAATTGAAATTGCGGAGAACATTACCACATCCAGAAATAACCGAATACATCGACCAGAAACTAATTCACGACCATTACACTCTATACAATGTTTCACAGAATCACGATCACATAACTCGCGTGCACGTACCCCATTTAGGAACCAGGGACAACTACACACTCCAAGCACGCGATATGAAAGCCGAGGACCATCATCTCGTCCAGCTAATCCTAATTGGGGAAGGGGATCAACACCTTTTAATGGACACAATATTGCAAGGGGTACTACACCTCGACCTCGTTTTAATTCACCACAGCAGCCACGCGTGTCTGGCGAAGAACGAACGAAGCTCTTGGCAGCAGGGAAGTGTTTTACATGCAAAGAAGAAGGACATATGTCTCGCAACTGTCCCAAACGGAGCAATGTTCGCTCTACCAGTTCTAAACCGCCTGGACTCCCTTCTTTTAATATTGAAGTAGAAGGTGAGGACGAAGGCGAATTTATTCTGCTAGAAGAAGGAGACGAAGTCCCAGTTGGAATGATATCCATGGAGCCCCCGCATGACGCCTGGGAACTGATCAATTCACGTCCCTACATACACTGGCAACATGACTACGATCCTACTTCACCACGCCAACGCATACTGAATGATGCACTTGTCCTGGCTGCACAAAATGCACTCCAAACGGAAGTACCCTATCCTGGAGACGCGCCATTCCCATTAACTTCATGTCAGTGCGGTCACGAGTGCTTCCGTGTCATCCGCAGTCCATATGACAAAGATATCTATTTTATTTTTGATCTTGAGTATCAGCGTTATGAAACACTATCAGGCGAAGCCCTGCGACACCCTACCTTTTGCATTGGTAACTGGTATGCAACTATATGCGAAATGTGGACTGGTGCAGTTAATAACCGTCGTAAGTATTCACTCACGATGGGAGACGCTTACGGATACAATGCTGCGCTGGTTTTACGAAGCAGCATAACAGAATTATATCCATCCAGACGCAAGAGCATTGATAACGAAACTCGTTTCACAGTAACCCCAAGTGCATTCATGCGATGGACAATTCAGGATGAAGACTACGAAGACCCAATACACATTTCTATTCAAGAACTCGCAAACCCAATGTTTGACTTATGTGCATGGTATCAACACAAACGAAGTCACTCTTTTAATCATTGGGATACTGATTCTGTAATCACGAGCAGTGATAGCGAGTCGGAAATAAGCAACCACACAGATCCAGATATGCCTGGATTACAAACAGTAACTGAAACAGAGGAAGATAATGACGACTCTGACATGTCTGAATCAGACATCAGCACTGAAGACGAAGATAATAGTAGCACTCTAACGCACCCACATCTTGGAGAAAAATTCTCACAGATCATATGCCACTCAGTACATGTAAACGGGCACGTCCACGGTGAAGACACACCTCACAGTCCAGACAATTCACCCATGCAGCAGCAATCACCCAGGTCAGGATCTGATGAATCCTTTATTGTGCAAGTACCTCGACAAGCACTACTTGACAGCATGACAACCCCACAGGAGATTTCATTAGGTGATATACTTGAATTACCATTCCCTGAACGACGAGATTTTCCCACAGACGAAGCATATGCCTGGCACTTGGGCGTTGAAAGTCGTGTCCTACGTCCAGACACAATTATAGGTGATATCATCGCACCCTTATTAATCAAGATCTTGGAGACCGGTGGGCGCTACCCTGGCGATCTCGCACACTGGACTAATGAAGATAGGTTTGTGATCGACGCCTACACGCCACAGGGACACCTGGTTAAAGATAAGAAGCGAAATATTACCACCTTCTTCGACAATGAGCATATGATATACCCTGATTTCCAACCTGCCTTAGAATATGCACATCGCTGTGCTATTTTTGAAGGACAACCACTACCGGAATCCTGGAGAATAGACCCTCATGAAGCTGTAGGGCCGCTACTCGAACGAAAACTGGAGCAACTTATTGAATATGGACGACCTTATTTACATGACCAACCACATCAGCAAATCTGGACCTTACTATACACTGTTATGTAGTATTATATAGCACCATAGCACCATAGTAAGGGTTCTTGTCTATTTAATACTCCATAGAATAGGCCCATCACTATATAGTATCCAGGCTACTCTACATAGTATTGTATAACACTCTGTAGTACTACATACATTAGGCTATATTCTATATAATGCAAGCATAATAGGAGTACTTGCCATGGCTGATTAGAGCAAGTAGTCCTCATTTGTTTTCATATCAGAGAACATAATGTATATGACATACTACCAAACTAATACAGGATACATACTAGTTGAGTAATCAAGAAAGTACTTAATGATAGGACGCTTAGGACGCTTAGGAAGATGGAAAATCTGCTCGGAATGACGCGTTTAAGGGCTTGTTAGAAAGCTTGAATTGACGCGAAGACACTCCAAAAAACCGCGAGGCAATTGCAGGAGTCGTTCCGGACTTAGAGCCAAATTAGTCCAAGACAAAGAGATGGAGGAGGACATGACTACTCACAGGCATCCAGAAATCCCAAAATTTGTGTGAGGGACGCGTTCAAAGACCAATTGAAGGGTGCATAAGCATGCAAAGTTACGAAAGTTTCTGTTGAAAACTGAAGGGGGGAGATGATATTCAAGTCTTCAACAGCAGTTATATGGTCATCAGGGAGGTCGGATATTGAGGGCGTATCAGACGCCGCAAACTGGACGATTAGTTTATTACTATCTGTAGTAGAAGACTCCAAAAAAAATCAGGCAAAAATACGAACAGGAACCCAAGATATGAAGTACTTTACCTAGAGGGGGAAGGGGGAGGAGGACCACATGGAGGTTTTTTGGATTTCAAGCAGCAATATGGAGCGTTTGAGGGCTCATTGGAAAGCTACAATCAAGGTGAATTCAGCATTCCAAGAATTGAAAAGATGCGAGACAAACCTATGTCAGAATCACTGAAATACATCAGAACTCCGAAGTTGACCAATAACTTGAGATGGAGGACGCTTCGTTGCTCCATAAATCAAGCCATTGCCGGGGCAGGTAGCTAATAACGTTAAGTAGGATTTCCCAAAGTTTGAAGTGCTCAGGACAACTAGAACCGCACCTATGAATTAATTTGTCACACCTAGGGGAAGGAGAACACCCAGATTAAGATCACCCTTAAACTCGTCAAATCGCGCAATGAATGGTACTGTTGGATAGGTATTAATAAGAAGAATCAGGAAATGTAAAAATCATACTGTTTGGCCGAGTATTGACGAATATATGAGGGAAAATGCGTCCTAGGGGCACTTGATATCTATAAGATGGTACATAACAAGTACAGGATGAATTACAGTGATCTTGCAGACGGTTAGCAGAGGAATAAATAGGTCTTAAAGGTTCAAAAGGAATTGAGGATAGAGGTGGCCAGTGTCCGGAGTTATGGCACTTTCAAGCAGAGGCAGTCCAGGGGCAGGAGGAGCACATCACGGTTGGACGGCTTCCAGGCGTCAGAGTCAAACGTTTAAGGGCTCGATGGAATCTCCTAATGCCCAGGAGCTCATATGTGAAAAGAACGACACAATAAACCCAACACATACCTTTAGAATTGATAAAACATCGGAAATTGGGGGAAGGAGGGCAACATAGCCGGTTCTTGCCTTCCAGCCGACCAAATCCATCGGTCTTGAGCTCGTTAGAACCGCATAATTGCCCACAATATGAATATGCGGTGACCGAGGGCTCGGAGGAAACAGACAAGATAGAAAGTGGTGAAATGTTCCAATAGGGGTCGCAAAATGATGATCAGTTTGCGGATTGAATACAGGTCTATTTGGGACGTTGTTGGGTGCGTTAGAAACGTATAAATGAGCTGAAGACGTACGAAGAAACCGTTTGATAATGCGGTAAATAGTTTCAATGATATGAAGCGATCTCTATAGGAGTATACACTCATTCTATCCACATTTGCCCTCCTGACATAAAGCCAAGCCCTATTCATGATCTAACAAGGTAGCATCCACAAAGTAATGCCTGAGTAGAGTGGAGCCTAAGCATACAAGTAAAGCTGAGGGAGGGGGTTGGGGAACATGAGAGTGAAGTGCAAGTGAAGTCCGAAGGGGACTTAGGATTTGCGAGCTTTGACAAGTCACGTGATAATTCCGGAGCAGTCGACTCTAAGTCAATTCACCACTAAGGTACAATGACAGTATTTTCCCTGTATCTCAGTCAATTTTCAACCAATAATCTAGAAATTTTGGCATTGTAATGCTTAATTATATGGATACTGAATTGCACAACTTTCAAAGTTCAGATAAACACCCTTCCACCTGTATCAGATTGACTCTATTGTTGCTCTACTGGTATATTAAATTCAATAGTGCTAAGCCTAAGGGTTTTTATGAATTATGAAGTAATATAACATACTATATAACTAGTATACTTTACTATATAGTGTTATGATACTATGAGCTATTATGAGCTTAGCCTAAGTATTATGTGACACTATGACATCAAGTGCTATTATTATGACACGCTATGAGAAAATGATCAGATTTGCTGATGCATATCCTGCGATCTGTCGCCAACGATGCCTAGTCCGTTGGGACCCTAATGATGTACAACAAATCTTGTTTGAAGATCAAATATGCCGACGGGTATGGGGTATACCAAGACATTATATCACACATACCAACTTGAACCTGGAAGGATGGTACCAGGCACGGCTGTTGTACACATCTGTACCAGGAACAGATGACAACTTCTTTGTGCGATACAACCCTATTATGAGCGAAGAACACGCCATTCGTGTGGAAACACATACCGAGATATCCAATGAGGCAGGTGAGCGTGTGAACATACCGGTTTTTCGATTAAACCGGACAAATCTTTACAACGACACTCTGTGAATGCAATTCCCCTATCCGGAGCGCAAATCCCACGAGGTATGTATCCTGCCATGCAGCGCAATGCGGTACAAGTCAAGGCTGCAAGAATTGTACCCAAACCTATTATCATAACCATTACATTAAATCGGCAACCTGTGCGTGCTCTACTGGACTCAGGATCACTAGGAGACTTCGTCTCCTCTACAATTGTAGATCAATTAAACCTCAAGAAACTCGAACTAGAGAAGCCTTTAACTGTTCAACTTGCAGTACAAGGATCTCGATCTCGTGTTAACTTTCGAACCACGGCACACCTAGAATATGAAACAATATCTGAGGAGCGATCCTTTGATATTATTAACATCTCACAGTACGATGTTATTCTTGGAACACCGTGGCTATATCAGCACAACGTCAGCATGTCAATGAACCCTGTTTCTGTTATTATTGGAAGCCATCAGGCAAAACCCATGGCTGGCGACACAACTGCATCAATTGCGGCACGCGTACTAACCATGCCACAAACTCACATTCTCCAGGCGCGTGAAGAACTCATGCGCTATGCCAAACCACTCTGTAAAACAGCACTTGAAACCGGACTACCGCCCTTACGAGCCATCAATCACACGATACCACTAATTGACAAGGAGCGTATCTATAAATGGCGTCCATCACGATGTCCAGACGCTTTTTGCAAAGAATGGGGTGAGAAGCGTAATGCTTATCTCAAGACAGGAAGGTGGCGCATTCAAATACTCTACAAGAACACATGCAACACGTCAAACTTATTATTGACATACTTAAGAAGGAACAATTGTATGTGAGTCAAAGTAAGCTCCACTTCCTGGAGCCGGAGCTCAAAATCCTTGGACGCATAGTGGACGACAACGGCATACGCATGGACCCGAACAAAGTGGATTCAGTCTTGAATTGGAAGGCACCAACAAATCGTGACTTACTACGAGGCTTTCTCGGTTCCGTGGGTTATCTAGCTGATGATATACCCAACGTACGCATACCAATGGGTACCCTGAGTGCATTAACAGGGGACACAGTGTCATTCCGTTGGGAGCCTACACATCAGCGTGCCTTTGACGAAATAAAAGTGCTTACACACCAAGCACGAGAACACTGCCGCGTGCCACTACAATACGGACCACAGGCACCGCCCATTTGGATGATCACCGACGGATGTGCAACAGGTGTTTCTGGCGTCATCAGTCAGGGCCCAGAATGGAAGACAGCCAGAGTAGCCGCGTTTTATTCGGCTAAATTAACAGCCGCCCAGCAAAACTATCCTGTGCATGAGATAGAAATGTTAGCTGGTGTGGAAACTATGCTGCGCCACCAGGACATCCTGCAAGGCGTGAAATTTAAGTGGGTCACCGACCACAAGGGTTTAATTCACTTATTGCGCCAGCAAAATTTGTCTGGAAGACAAGCACGGTGGTGTGAAAAAATTGGAGCTTTTGACTTCGACATTCTGTATATCCCCGGTTCGGAGAACGTTGTGGCAGACGCACTATCACGAATATATTCAAATGACGCTCACGGCGTGCCTCGTGATGCGTCAGAGTATGCCACATTCGCAGATCGCAATAACTCACCTGACATGTCAAATGCCGTGCATGCCATAACCACATGTCAGCAGGACACTAGGCGTACACAGCGTAAGCTCAGAACAAAGCCACTTCCGGCCGAAACTGGACGGCCAGAAACCAGCCGAGAGTTTGCAGCACGTATGAAAAATCGTTTCGCTCTCAAGGGACCTAGAGAACGAAAGGAGGGCGAGGGAGGAACAAAAGAAAATACAATAAACAAAGTACGAGAAGCAGCAACCGCTCAAGATTTGAGTAACAATCAAGAGTTTACGGATCCAACTAATCAGCAAGGTAACAGTACAGTGGTGGAGTCTGAGGCTTACCAAAAAATGCTGCAGAAAGTATTATCACAAGCGGAGGGCGGACTTAATCTTGAAGACGAAATTAAAGGCCGCTACTCGGAAGACTCTTTCTTCAAAAAGATTCTGGAAGCTCCAAAGCATTACAAAAACTTTCGCATTGAAGACGACGTAATTTATCTAAAGGAAAACGGGGAAACTACTCTATGCATACCACGCATTATTGTACAGGGTCGAAACTTAAGGGAAATTATAATTTCCGAAGCACATTCACTCCTAGCACATCTCGGCACGGTCAAGACATTAACCTACCTACGAGCGCACGTATGGTGGAAAGAAATGGCCGCAGACGTTGCAGCATTTTGCATGACCTGTGTAACGTGCAAGCACAGCAAACCAAGCAATAACAAGCCGTATGGATTGCTCAACCCATTAAAAGTGCCCACTCGACCCTGGGAAGCAATAGGCATTGATTTCGTGGGGCCTTTACCCGAATCAGTTAACAGAGACAGCACTTACAATCAAATCACCGTAATTATCGACCTTTTTAGTGGTATGATTCACCTTGTACCAAGCAAGATCACCTACACCGCAGTGGATATGGCGGAGCTAATGTTTGAACACGTCTATAAGCTCCACGGATTACCCACGCACATTGTCAGTGACCGAGATGTACTGTTTACCAGTACGTTTTGGACAACACTGCACAAGTTAATTGGCACCAAACTGAAGCTCTCAAGTGCATACCACCCAGAAAGCGACGGATCAACCGAACGTGCTAACAGAACCATTACCCAAATGTTGCGACAGTGCGTGAATGACAAACAAACCAATTGGGTATCGAAACTACCTAGTTTGGAATTCGCACTTAACTCGGCTAGATCTGCTAGCACCGGTTACGCTCCATTCTTCTTGAGCACGGGGCAAATGCCTCGACCAATGATATGGACGTCTGCTTCGAAAATTGAATACCCCAGCATCCGTAATTTTGCACTCCAACGAAAGCTGGCTATAATCGCAGCACATGATGCAATTCTGGCAGCAAGGGTGAAGCAGACCAAGGATGCCAATAAGCGCCGTCGACCTGCACCATTCACACAAGGTGATCTGGTCTATATTTCAACCAAGAATATATCATTTCCTCAGGGATTAGCTCGAAAGTTAATTCCAAAATTTATTGGACCATATGAAATCATCAAGGACTTCGCCAATTACTCCTACCAAATCAAGTTGCCTATTCATTTAAAGAAAAGAGGAGTTCATGATGTATTTCATGCGTCTTTATTACGCATACACATTCCAAACGACGACAGACTATTCCCTGGAAGGGAAGTGGATCAGTTGGGGCATGGAGATGAATCAGAACCTGAGTGGGCCGTCGAAAAAATTATTGGACATTCAGGGCGAGGCTATGACGCTCATTTTCAGATTCAGTGGAAAGCAGGGGATATTACTTGGCTTCCATACTCAAAAATTCACCACTTGAACGCATTTATGGAATATTTACAGCTCCTCAATGTTGAATCCATCGAAGAACTGCCGTCTGGAACCACATCAATGCCACAAAATGATGTTCAACTCGAACTCGGCAATATTAACAACAAGTGGACACTATAAAAACCTGTCATAGCCGCAACACCTTTCCCCAACAAATACACGTCCCAATCTAAGCTTAAACTACTCATTCGAAACGCTTAAATGCATGAAAGTTTCTATCCTCCTACGCCGCCTTCTACGCCTTCTTCGTTTAACGGAATGGATTTGGATCCTGCACATTATAATCATTCTGCGACTCCTCACCCGGCGACCGGTGCTGTACCCCAGGGCTTAAATGCCTCAGCACAACCGTTCATTCCGGCTGGTCATCATTCTGCTATTTACTCTGTTGCACCAGATAACACCGAACCAGCATCACACAACCAATATCAGGTTCGTTTATCTGAGCCTATCTTTGGCACACACAACCTGACTGTTCTCCAGACCGTTGATAACAATTCCTCATTCCAGCTTCACATTGGTTTGATCGATACACACCCGTTGTTACAACGGTCATCTCTCGTAACTGTCAACTTAACTGACCCGTCTACGGGGCATAACCTTTCCATCCATTTCGGCCAGATTGCTCTATACATTGCGGCCGATGCCAACATCCGACGAGGTTTAACTAAAACAGATATCATTCCTTACGGCTATGCGACATTTGCCTACACGTTCAACTCTGTTGCCAAGTACTTGAGGCAGGGAATATTCTTCGCAGTCATTGACAGCACCACAGGCCATATGGTGGCTGACGGACTTTCCCCTCGTTTATCAGACTTCGGCATTCCACTGAAGTCTGTCTTTCCCAGTCGCACCGGCCAATCCACTCCCGAAAACTCAGGTGGATCATCCCGAACCTCGCACGCTGTCAGGACCATTCGCTTGGAATCGCGTGCTGGCTCATCCTGCCGCTCAGTGGCCACTACTTCCCACCGTCGTCTCTAATTTAGTGGCGCGTCTTCGAAGCGCCAGGAGGGCGTATGTAACACCCGGCATAGCCACCTGCGCGGGCCGGCACTTTCTCACACTTCACGGAATGACAAACCATTGCCGCTCAAGGTAAGTACACTCCGGTAGGTATTACACTGTCTTTACAAGAGTACGTGTTCTTCTTCGTCATGTACCTGTCATTTACTATGTCACCATTATGCTCCTATGAACTCACTATGACCTATTGCTCTTGTACACGTCCATACTACGTATATTACACAATTTTGGATTTACAACCGTTCTATCCAACGTGAACAACACCCACAACTCGACACTCGACTAACATCAACTTAAACAACACACAACACTGTGTGCCGACATCACTTCTGAAGCCCGCTAGCTCCTTACAGAAGCGATTCATCACAGATGCGCATGCCTTTTTGAAAATAATCAGTTCTGGCGAACCTGTACATCTGTCCATGTCAGTCCCCGAGTTTTCATATCTGCGACATCCGAATGTTTGAAGGTCCCAATGGCCACCATGCGCGGGTTTCATGCAACAAGTCCACGCACTGTGAAAGGCGCACTGTTTGGATGTATCTCCACGTCCATCCCAGAATATACCAACACCGACAACTTCCGCTTCCACAGCCGTCTCGCATAATGCGTCGCGCTCCCCTTAACAGTTAGTCCTCTGTGGCTGCACCCGCGTCCCCTCGCCCTGTCCTCTGCGTACCAAAACTGGCTTCCGTCCCATTTCAGTGCGATTCAGAGATGCATGCCTTTGCTCCGTCCCGTACCTCTGTCCGCTCCCCATGGGCCGCTCCTCTTCCGGCTACCAGTCATATGGCCTCTACTTCGTCCCCCATCCCCTTCTCTCATATGTATACCTCGTCTGGTCGCGTCCCGGGAAGGATCCTATCACCCACTGCACACAAAATGGTTCAATGAAAGTTGCACCCGCCTCCCAACTCTATCTCACATCCATCATTAACCTGGACCAACTCCAAGTACTCATTCTTGCGACTGCGCCTACAACCAGCTTTCTCTAGTACCGACACCGTCCCTGAGCTGCCTCGTGCCTAGCAGTACTTCTGCACCAGTGCCCCGACCCCCTATCACATGCACCCAGCGCATTACCCTCATCGTCCGCACCTGCGCCCACATGCTCAGGGGGACCCGCAATGGCCACCCTCACTCACGCACGCCGGTTGCACGCCGGCCACCCGACCTGTGTACCTCTACCACAAACGCCCCACCCTCACACGCGCGCACATTGAGGCAACGCAGGGCGCGAGTGCTGAGCGCCGTCGCCCGCATCGTCATGAACATGAAGCACCTCAGTCGTGACACTTCTCTGCTTAAGTGGTCGGTCTGATTGACTATTTTATACAACTCCGGATGCATCTCGTTGCGCCCTGTGCGCTCCCTGTCCGCATTTCTTATTAGTCTGCTAGGCTACTAATGTACATTGGGCGGTGCCCGGGGCCATTAGGCATCATTGGTCTCGTCCTGCGTGCCCTCGTCCGGTCCTCTGCGCTCTCGCATCCCCAGTCCCCATTCCATTGCCTGCATTGTCAGTGCCACAGTATCCTGCCTCGCCGTGAACAATTCACTGCTCTGTACCCCTAGACCAGAGTCTGAAGCCTGCTACAGGTTGCTAGTGCCCACCGACCTCACTGTTTGACATCTATGCGGTCCTGGAATCCTTGGACCTTTCCATGTGTTTCCACTGCGTCCGAGCCTTCCCTTGCCTCGAGTTTGCTGCAAACTGGGACGTTACGGTTAAGTTACGGTAAGCGCCCACGTTTTTAGTTGCATATAGTGACGTCGCACATCCGTCCTCCCAACTTAAGGATCAAGGATCCAAAATAGTGCCAGGCCCTACTTCAAGTGTTCACTGCCGTCCATCCTCATGTCACCCATAATGGACATGCATGTGATGGATAGACGGACATGCACGCATGCTATTCACGATGGAAGGCATACGAGAGGAATAGTCCCATCACGCTGCTCTTCAAGCGCCCGACTTACCTCTCATCCCATCTCGGCAACAAGCATCTCATCCCTGGTCCCATCGCTTGCGTCAGAGCGTCGAACACGTAACACAGTTTCGTCTGTCCTGAGAAGGCACCCTCTTTCATCTCTCCCCGTCCTCTCACTGCAGTCACTCGCATTCGCCATCCCTGGCTTCCCTTAGCCTGTCACTCACATTCATACCTCGTCTCGTTGCCCACCCACCACCCCTGATCAGTGGCAATCAGTCTAGATATAATTTGCACTTTCCTGGCCATGCATCTTCGCCCTCGCGCCAGGTGATTCAAATTTAATACATCGGTGCTCTTTATGTTCTCCCCGATATCCTGGCTGTACACAGAACCAAGGCGCTGTGCCAAGTAGCAGAGCCGGGCCTTTTTAGCCGGGAGCGTACTTCGATGTAGGACCCTTACAATACATCCATTCGCAATTCGGTGCTTCTACAGACAGCACGAGAAATAGCATTTTATAATTCAAGCTTGGTGAGAACTCAAATGTAGTCGTTACTTTGCATCGTAAGTTGCATACGTTCCGTCCTCCCATAGGACATAGTGAATATCAATGTAGAAGCCGTCAGAAAGTATGTCTAGCAGCTCCTCAACTGCCATCACATCCTCCGCCTTGACAGTAATAGCAAGCCTCAGGAACTTCCACGCTGCCAACTTGCCGGGGACGGTGCGCTTCTGCATAAGAAAGGCATGGAAAGTGCTGAAACAGAGGATGGGAAACACCTCTCGTATGTCCAAGTACTCTAGCTTCGGACATATTATATTGCCTGCGTTATCTGCATCAACCAGTCTTGTCATCAACTTGTCATAAGCCACGTCCCAATGTGATCTGTCCTCCGTAAATGATGGAATGTTAGTCGCACGGATGAGATGCGGGCAATAACGAAGTGCTTCAATGACGAGATCCGAGGCTGCCTCTGAGCGGATGTCCAGGGTTGTTATGTTTTGCCTGCACCAAAGAAAATCTGTGATGCTAGGATGAAGGAACTCCCTATAGTATTCAAGATGTTGCATGCTAGGCGCACGGATATATTCGGTAACGAGTGAGTTTGGATTAAAACCGTCCATTTCAATAGCGTCCAAGAACTGCAGAGCTAGAAGCTCTATGCGAAGTTCTATACTAGGACTGTCATCCGTCAGGCTGTACAAGCAGAGGCGAAGCTCAATGAGTGAAATACATTGGCGTAGGGTGGTTACAATGTTGGATATAGAGCAATTCCATACATTAGCGGTGAGGTGAGTGACATTCAGTCACATCGAGTGGCGTAATGAATCTGTGAACCTGTCCAAACAGAGCCCGGATATTGTCGTTAATGTAGGGCAAGTAAGGATTGGAATGAAATGAAATGGGATCATGTTGTGATCTCCTCCACCGGATGGTTTCAAGATCAGTGAACGAAGTACGGGGAGGTTATCCGGAGTCAATGGCTGCAGGTGTGATATCACCCTGTCGAAGACTTGTTTCGAAAATGAAATAGTGATATCCCTCCACCGTGAATGACATGAAATCACGACACCCATTAGAGAAGCGTCTTCTGTTTCGCGAGATGAGCCGCAGTATATTGTAAGGTTCAAGGGCAATACCCCAGAACGTCGAAGAAGCCATTCCTCAACGCCATACTGTCGAACAGCCAAGGTGTCCACTGCATTACTGTCAATGCAGCTCAGCTTTGAAGGAACCTTAACGTTCACGGCAAGATCTGTCCACAATGTAGGCATATGTAACGCAATGTCCCGCAAGCCGCTGGAAATGCGAGTAAGAAGAACGGGGAATGTGCTGCGGGACAATGTCGGCGGGTGGTGTGGATCGCGACAGTTTTCAAAAATACGGCATATAATGTCCTGTGGAACACGGCGTAATGGTGATAGAATAAAATTGAGGCTGGCTTTTGTCTCCTCGAGAATGCTCATCCGTGTTTCAATCATTCTGCGCTGTACGTCCGAGTCTGTAGTAGTTTGTGCACCAAGCTCGACGATTTCGGTTTCGACGTGGGATAGAATGGCCTTTGCAGAAGCAATCTCGCAGTCATTTGGTGCTCTGTTTGTGCTGAGTAGGTCCGGGGAGAGAGAGCTGAGCATGTCCACAGGAACTACGTACAATCCGTGAAAGCAGATACAAGACAGTTGCAACCAACTTGCAAGACAGATAACGAAAAGATATTGGCTCTTTATTTGGCAAATACATGAAAACCAAGCAATCCTGTATTTGGTTTGAATGGAGATACCACACAAGATGACTAACAAACGATGGTCTGCTGCGGACTGCTTCATGCTTGCTTCCTGCCTGCTTTATCTCCTTGCCACACAACAGCCTCCCCTTGCCTCATCTCTATATCAATAGTGTACGCCTACTGTGACACAAAGCCTGCTCTACCAGCGTGCATAGCAAATCAAGTCCTCCTGTATTTCCAGTGAGTCGGACCGAGTCCCAATTCCGTCACCATTGACTCTGACAATCGGATATCAGGATCAATTCAATAATACATTCCTGAAAGTTATATAGATCGACAATGGATATGCTCAGCCCCCTCCCCCTTGATCTACTCCTCTCAAACAGAGCGCCAACCGACGCCGAGTTGACCACTGCGAGGGTGATGTCTCTTCGCCTTGAGGATGAAATCTCAACGCTTCATGCACAAATTGCAGAAGCGGAGTCCCGACTTAGGAAGCTTAAATCTTCAAGGAAGGATCTTAATTGTATTCTGGCCCCAATCCGCCGTGTACCCCAAGACATCATATGCCTTATCTTTGAACACTGTATCGATGAAGATTCTTTGCCCACTATGTCTACTAAAATGGTGCCTTTACTTCTTACCCGCATATCTAGTGGCTTTCGGAGAATCGCATTAGCTTTACCTACTGTGTCGACGGCAGTGAAATTCGAAATTGGGACATACGGTGATTATAACGATCAATATCTGAAAACTCTGGCCATTCAGAAATCTACAATGGAAGAGTGGCTTGTCCGATCTGCTTCTTATCCATTGCGAATTTCCATTGACTACAAGGATTTCAAAGGCGAAACACACGATAAAGCGATATCACTATATCTTGAAATGACAAATATCGTGATTTCATGTCACAGTCATTGGAGAGACATCAGCATTACGTTCTGCGACAAGTTGCTTGATAACTTGCTATCTCAACTGAATTCACTTGATCCAGATAGCCTCTCTTGGCTTTGGTCACTCCGCTTCAAGAAAATGGATATCCATGGTGCAGGAAACATAGCCAACATGGGGTTTTTCCCTCTTCTTACTTGTCCTGGCTTGGAGGGGGTGGGTGGGTTTCTTTTCGATCACTGATACGCTGAAGCTCTCTATGAGCGCGTATGCGTGCGAGGCTGTTTCACACGGCTTCTAACCAACCCAAAACGACGCAGGACGAAGACGAAGATGAGACGCAAAATAAGACAAAACTACGAGGGAGTGTAAGCTGCAACGACAGCTTCGAACCACTCCTGGACGCGGGACGCAACGGGGACGCAAACTAGAACGCAAACGGATGCGCTAAGACGACGCAAAACGAGGGGAAAACTATTCCATTTCTTCTACTACATACATCATAAGTATTTAAATATGTACATTAGTAATACAGCTAAATGGAACAAGAAAAGTCTAGAAAATGAAAGGAACTGTAAGAGAGTATTGTAAAAGGAAAGCCAAGATGATAAGAATGGAGGGGAGGTGGAGTGGCATACAGTTACTCCGAATGTGCATACGAGGCGCGTTGTGGCACGTGGCTGTGCGTCGTGAGAATCGGACTTGATGCGTGCGGTTTCCGTGAGCGTAGATGGGCACGGCTCATCATCTCCTCCCTACTGAAATACTGACTGTCCTCAGTCAGCCGCAAACAAAAGAAATAAAACAAGACAAGAAAAAGACGAAGCAAATAAGCATAAAATGCGAAAGCTATAACAATACCAAAAACAAAACAAACAAAAAAAACAAAAAAAACGAATATAAAAGATAAAGGAAAAGAATGCGAAGCAAATATAACGGAACATATACGTGCATAAAGGCATAATATAAACGACATACTGGTGCATAAAATTCTATACAAAGAAAGGTCCATAAAATCTACCATGTAAACAAAACAAGTCAGCATATATCCATAAACCTATCTGAATAAATCATAAAGCATAAAAGAAACAAAATACGTAGCGGCATAGGGGCATAAAGCGAGGGCAGGGGGTCCTCCCTACTTAAATACAAACTCCTGGAGCACTGGGGCGAACCAGCAAGTTGAAAACGCGACAATAAGGTGTCACAAGGTCGCTGTAACAAGTCAACGCAGTGAACGGATATGCGAGAGCAAAAAACTGCGCCGTGGGCGTCTAAAACGATGGAGGCGACGTCTAGGGGTACTATGGACGCAGTGTGCGACGTATGGACGCAGGGAACGAGTGCTACAACATGGTTGCGCTCGACAAATTGCTGGGGGTGGGGCAATGTACGCAAGTGAAAAGCAGTGTATTTATCCGGGGCGCGACGTGTTCTGAACGCAGGGGGTGAGCTGGGAGACGAGGGAGACGACGGGAGGCGAAGTAAACCACTAAAACTCTGCTTGGACTCGATGGGACTGCGACTGGGTGCACAAATCGAAGATGGAGACGAGGGGGGGTCTACAGACAATGTGAGAGGCACAGTGGACGAAGTAAGCAGCGCTAGGGACAATGGAGACGCAGGGGACGAAGTAAGCAGCGCTAGGGACGATTGAGACACAGAAAAAGGCTGGATAACTGCTTGAGGCGCTGGGACGACGCTGGTAGAGTGTATGAACATTCTGGAGCGCAATGGTTCGATCTCTGGCGTGAAGACAGTGCAATCGCGATGGGAACTAGTCTGGGACGCGGTGGAATCAAATAGGGCGTGTTGAGCGAAAGGGATGACTTGAGAACGCAAGCCAGCAAGTTCTACTTCGATTTCTGCAATCCTGGCGTCAATGGCGGCGATGTACTGTGCATGAGACGATGTAGGCGACGAGAGGGCGATATTGGGAGCGACTGCGACGTTTAAAACAGCAAGGGGCGACGAGGACGATGTACTCAGCTGCTGGGGATGTAACCTATACCATTCATCGAATTTATCCTTCAAAAATCGACCTGGGACGTTTTCTGGAACATAAGCGCCGGTGGGGAGCACTACTTTGTTGTCTGAATTGCGTATAACCTTTCCTAAGCGCAGGTAATCGTCTACAATGGCGCAGTGACGAATGAAGTGGCTATCTCCGCAAAACTTGCACTTAAAAACGCGAGGCTTCTTGCTGGGACGAAACGGCGGCGTAAACGCAGGCAGGGACGTGCTAGAAATCGCTTGGATGATAGTCTTCGCAAACGCAGTGAATATTGCGCGAAATTCGTCGAGATTAATGTCTAAACTCGAGGGCAACGGCTGGGACGATGTAGGCGACGAAGTGTGTGAGTGAACGGATCGCGAAGCGCGCAAAATAAAAACGGCGGCGGTGTAGACGTCTGGGATGGCGTAGGGTTCGTCTGGATAGTGATCTGGAAACTTGAGTGCTAAACGCGTCAATATTTTCGTCCAAAGCGGCGGGGAAAAGGCACGAGGATAGAGGCGCATTTGCTCGAGGTCGGAGAGACGCTGTTTCGCAATAAGAAATTGAGAAATCGCTATGAAACGCGCATGGTAGTCGGAGAGGTCGGAGAGGGTGCTAATGCCAGTGCGCAAACGATTTTGAACCAAAGAATCGAGATCCGCAAGTGAAAACCTATTGTCGTCGGCGGCGGCGGGGTACAGCTCGAAGATGGCACGTTTAAAATCATGAAACGTCGAAAATTCGTCCGAGAATTCAGGGAGCGACTCCCAAATGTCCGCGGTGTCGATATCTACGTAACGGATGGCGTAGCGCTTCTGCTCGAAGGTGTTGGTGATACTAGACGTGGTGAACAAGTACTCGAGGTCGAAAAAGTAGCGCTTGAGCTCGCGGGGCTTCGCTGGATCGAATGACGGCGCGCAGGGGTCTCCAAAGGCGGGCATGGGAAGGGACATGGCGAGGAACGAGTGCAGAACAACGGCAAAGTGTTGTAGGAATTAATAAAGAATTAAATGTCGAAAATGCGCAAATAAAGAGTGATTGGCTGAAGTCCAGTGTATAGGAAACTCACCCTCGCGGTGGGCTCCAAAATGATACGCTGAAGCTCTCTATGAGCGCGTATGCGTGCGAGGCTGTTTCACACGGCTTCTAACCAACCCAAAACGACGCAGGACGAAGACGAAGATGAGACGCAAAATAAGACAAAACTACGAGGGAGTGTAAGCTGCAACGACAGCTTCGAACCACTCCTGGACGCGGGACGCAACGGGGACGCAAACTAGAACGCAAACGGATGCGCTAAGACGACGCAAAACGAGGGGAAAACTATTCCATTTCTTCTACTACATACATCATAAGTATTTAAATATGTACATTAGTAATACAGCTAAATGGAACAAGAAAAGTCTAGAAAATGAAAGGAACTGTAAGAGAGTATTGTAAAAGGAAAGCCAAGATGATAAGAATGGAGGGGAGGTGGAGTGGCATACAGTTACTCCGAATGTGCATACGAGGCGCGTTGTGGCACGTGGCTGTGCGTCGTGAGAATCGGACTTGATGCGTGCGGTTTCCGTGAGCGTAGATGGGCACGGCTCATCATCACCTATGCGGTCGCATGGACGTACTGAGTCGAACCTTTGCAAACCTGACTCACCTGGAGCTTGGTATGAAACAATCTTCTATTTTGGAGGTTGGGGCCGCGCTGGGTCAATGCAGTTCGCTCGAGGAACTTCGTCTCTTTATATTTGACGTTGTTGGTAATATTCCAGACGACAACTTTTGCATACACCTGCCACTCTTGAGGGACCTTGATCTTATCGACCAAGTAGACGACTGCGATGACTTTACAATGACCAAATACATCAATGCTCCAAAACTGAAACAATTCCGTTTTGAAAGACCTTTTGCCGATCCAATTAGTATCACCGACTTTTTCATGCGCTCACCAAGCATAAAATCATTAAATTTCGATGCTGAAATGTCATCCGCTCTCTTAATTGAAGCTCTTGGCTATTGCTCGCAGCTTACACATCTGCACTTATATCCAAGGTTCACAGAGGCGGAGCAGATATCACGGGGAGCGGCGTATGACAAGTTGTTCACATGATTTGTGGATGCCGATAATACAGGCAATGTCATATGTCCAATGCTGGAGTGTCTCACTATTGAAGCATACCCCATTCCAATCATAAATTTCGCAACTCTCTATGCTTTAGTCACACACAAAAGTTTACACCCTCAAGCAGGTTTAGCGCCATGGACCTTTCTAGGAATTCCAACTAAATGCAGGAAGCAGGATGGGACGGCATTGGAGGAGCTATTAGAGCGGTGCAACCCATCAAAAATCAACCTACATTTACCATACTAGCTAACAGAAAAGGAGTTGGGAATGTACTAGTATACAGCAGCTGTACTATACAATTCAGAGCTTTTATACCAATGTTAATCCGCTTCATGGAGTTAATATATTGTATTTATTTGTATGTGACAATCAAGAGGTGCCTTGGGCTATGTCTCCCTGGGCTGCACAAGGACATGATCCTTGATTTTTACTGTATCTTCTGATGGTTAATTATTATGCCGGGAGTTCTCCCTGGTACAGGATGCTGTTCTGGGGCTTGTCAACCTCCCAGTCTCTCTGTCCAATATCCGCATTCTCAGATACCTCTGCTTCACCATCACCTGTTCCATTTCCATTTGTCTAGTTAGTAAGCCAATCCATCAATAATTTCAACCCAACTTCTCGCCATTGCTCAGTCCTGGTCGACCCCGCTTGTAGTAATGCATAACTTTGATCTGTTCAAAATACCCCAAACTCTGCCCAGTCACTCTGTTCATCTTTGTCGCTGTCTGTAGTCTCGCATCCTGCATACAGTGTTTTGCTTATTGTTTTGCAGTTGGCTTCCAACAAGCAAGAGGTTTCCCATGCTCACTGTGCATAAAAGGGAGATGCTCCGAGCAGGCTCCCGGGGATGCTAGAGGGTGCCAAACAAGCAGCCATCATCGGCATTACAAGAATACAACACGCCATGGTTACGCCATGGCTCCTGACACGCTGATACAGACAGCACACATCCGATCTGGAAGAGATTCGGGTGTTTTGCTTTTACTTTTCTAATAATAGTGTCTATTATTGTAGCAAAATGCATCAATTATATCCATTAAATTCTCTTTCTTCTTTGCAGATAATGCAAAGATAATGTTGATATCGAGACACACTGCAGAACCACGGCGTGCAGCGGGTGTGGCAATGCCGATGATGGCTGTGTGGACCGTGAGCATGGGAAACCTCTCGCTCTGCAAAACAATATGCCAGACATCTGTAACATCATTCTGCACAGCACACCTCTACTAGGCATGGTGATCACAATAGGTGATAAAAGAGCAGAGAACAAAAGAGTATGATGTAGCCTAAGCAACAATTGTCATGGAAATAAAACAGGTAGGTTATAGTCTGTTGGGGTACTGCCCCTGAATAGAGTTTTAAGTATTAAAAAATGACAAATCCCTTTTGTCTACTATGTAGATTGATTACTGAATTCCAAGTTTGATGAAGAATTGCACTTTAAAGAATAAGGTTTACCATGCTGTCTATTTATGGAAATCATTAAATCGATCTTTGCAGGCAGCATTTAAATGAGGTTGTATAGATCACATGCCGACCATCTTAGAATCATCTTAGAATCAGAAATTACACAGCTATATTTTTGCTGAAGCAATTTGATTGATATAGGTAAGATATGTGCATATAAGTACCCTCATGCTCTATTTGAAACCATAGCTTATACCTCTCTGATAATGACTGTAACTGTTATTGTCGATGACTCGGACCCGAGTATAGAGTATCAGTCAGAAGACCCAGATTTGCCTCCGCCACCCATTATCACCAATGGTACATTACTGGAGAACTCCATAGGAAACACCCTGCACAATTTTTCGTTGAGTGGTACATCTATTGCCTACAATTTCACAGGTCTTTTTTCCAAACCTTTTTCCAATCGATAATCTTGGGCTGATACTCCATAGGAGGTTACATTGGTGTCCATGCTGTGCTTTTACCAGGCCCTGCTCTGGCAGTTCCATATCCATGGGGTTGTGAAGTTGATGGGAACCCTACATATCCAGTGGCAATAGAAGCAAGACCGGAGCCTGCCATAACAAGAATATGTTCGCAAGACGGATTGAGCACCAATTCAAGTCATACTGTAACTTTTAGCAGTGGGTTCAACTCAGATATTGATGTATTATTTGATTTCATTGAATATCTTCCTCCAACTATCAATGACTCACAAATATATCCATACCTCTCTGTCAGCATTGATGATCCGACCATCCAACAAAACAGCACATGGTCTAATTTTGGCGCTGTTGACGGAACCCCTATGCTTTCCCTTGATGGATTTGACAGTTTACTGACATATACTTTCAATGGTGTGTCCATTTATTTTTTGTTTTATCTTGAATACTGGAATGAATGAATAACTCATCTCTATGAAGGCACAGCAATTGTTGCACTTGGTGGTGCAGTTAACCCTGTTGCCACTGGCAATTACTCAGTTGATGCACAGCCTTACTCGACATTCCAGATTGACCAAAGCTTGAATATCAACATGATAGGCGGAACGAGGTCGGGCAGAGTTTTATTTTCTGTGTTAGACCTCAGTCCTACGGAGGAACACACACTAAGGATGCCTGGACCATTTTCCACCGGCACTAATTTATGGGGAATACAGTCATTCATTGTCACAAACAGCTCCATGTTTTCATCAAACGACACTGGTGAGGTCCCATCTCCGCCTAAAACTACTTCAGTGACCACGCCAGCAAGGCAGAGCCCCGCAATTAAAGATAGTTCCCCAGACAAGAAAAATATTGCAGCAATTGCAATTGGAGTAGTTGTGACCTTTGGCGTTGGGCTTGCGACTATATTAATCTGGAGGCGACTACGGATAAAGAGAAGACGCCGCATGGAACAGAGCTCTCAAGCTCAACCAATGAGTTACTTGCTTCCAATTCGACATACGACGGTACCTGCGTTCAGGGAAATGAGGACCAAGTCTCGGCGTCACTCGGCACCAATAGGCACTGCCTTTGGTAATTTAGGAATCCAGCAACTGGGCACAGTCCCAATTGAACAACAAAATACTGGACAGCTTCACGTACCACACAATCTACCCGAGGCGCAGCGGAGGGTTGCTGCAGAGGCTTCCAATCCTCTACGTGGTGTAATGGTACGTGTTCAAGAAGAAGATAGTGGAATGCGAGTGGTGGAAAGCTCAGGAGAACAGGACGGTGTAAGGGGCGGAAAACGGCCACGTACCAGGATCATCGGAAAATAGAACAAGCGAGCGCAGACACATGGGCAACGCTACGAAACGGTGCCAGGGACCGAATACCGTAGGGCGGCGAGGCAGAAACAGCCAATGAACATAGAAACGACTAAGCCCTAAAAGGCATTAGCACACGCAACCCATAACAGGAAATACGCTCAAATAACACTAGGCGGTAACGGCAATGTTAGTGCAGCATAAGCGACGTCAACAGAACGACGACCGGGCGCGGCGGTATGCACTCAGGCACGCAAACACGATCAAACGACGGCTGCAACAGGGTGTGAGCAGTGGCTAGCGCAAAGGGAGAAATATCAGCAGAAAATTTACAAAGCTAGAACACGGCCTCGAGGCTATAGAACGTACCAGAACAAGGGGGAGGGACACGTAGACAAAATAGATAATTATAGACTAGACAAACATGTAGTATATAAGGAACCAAAGAACAGAATGAGAGGGCAGCAAGAAGCTCCCCAGTTTTTCCCCCATAACTAGTTAAAGGCTCACGAAGAGTCGTTCCACCACATCTTAATTCAGTCACTACATACAAACAAGAGCGCTATACGGCTTTATTTTCCTTAAGACCCCTCTTTGGCAATCACACCACTTGCCACTCGCAAACGAAACTTACATCTTTCAACTTGGAGCCCACCGCGAGGGGGGGTTTCAAAGGATAAATAGGAAGCCACGGAGCAGCACGAAGACCAGCCCCTTGAATTTGGACCACTTCCGTACACACCGCAGTACTACCGATGGCCTCAATTTAACGCACGGACACCCACATCATACACTTCGTCAGAAGACGAATCCGAGTACCAGCAGCCACAATTCCGCCCCGTTATCTGGACAGCTGAAGAAACTTTACGGATACAACTTGCAGCAAAACAACAACGCACTATGGCGAACCCAGCTACACCAGTTATGCCCGGGCGAAATCACCATTCTGCACCCAAATTTGATGGAACACCAACACTTTTAGGGCAGTTCTTCGACGAAGTAGAGCAACTAGCAGAGCCCTGTTTGTTAACTGATAAACAAAAGATTGGGTGGAGTATCAGATATGCACCACTAGACGACACAGAGCTATGGAGAGTTGCAGGCAACAAGGGACTCGACTGGAACACATTTAAGGCGGAAATATATGCACTGTACCCTGGATCAACAGGAGATCGGAAATATTCAGTAGCTAACATAGAATTGCTTACCGAAAAACAAGCCGTGTCGCCCATGGAGACATCTCTTCAATTCGGAAAATACTATAGAGAGTTCTGCAAGATTGCGCACTTTCTCAAGGAAAAGGGACGTCTCACAGACAGAGAAATTAGTTCACACTTCCTCCAAGGATTTGACTATACTTTTCGCAATAAAGTGCGAGCGCAGCTCAGAGCAGAGAACCCCACTCACCACACGGACGACCCGTTCAAATTGGATCAAATAACATCGGCTGCTCTCTTTGTACTCTCGTGCAATAAAGGCGATACAGTCCAAGTGGCACTGCCTAAGGAAGACAATGCTATAGTCAAACGAGAGCACTACGACCTGTCAGAATTAAGGCAATTCGCAGAACCTATGGCCAGCAAATTTAACATGAACATGTTAGCCCAAGAAGTAGCGAAGCTCATGAGCCAAAATATGCAACATAACGGCAACACAGTTCCCCAATACAACGGGGGAGGCGGATCATACAATTCGCCGGGAAATACTAGTCAAGCCCAGTTCCAACAGCAATACAGGCCGAGAAACTTCAACTGCCTATTCTGCGGTGATACGGGACATTACATGAATGTATGCCAGGTGGCAATGGAATATATAAGGAACAAGCGTTGCATGAGGAATCTCGAAGGACAGATAATTCTGCCAAATGGAGAGCGTGTTAGTCCGCGGACGCACTTTGGGACAAACATCAAGGAAAGGATCGATAATTGGCATACAGCGAACACACAAAACAAGGTGTCATCCAATCTAGTGAGCATAAACGAAGAGAACACTAGGGGTGCCACCACGGATAATGCACCTAAATCGCAGTTTGTATGGATAGAGGCAGAAGGAGACGATGAAGACCCACAACCCGCGACAATGGCCGATTTGGAGGACCTGGAACTAATGGAATCGCTGCTCAATAGCACACAGAAAAAGGTGGACGAAGCCCGAAGGAAGGTAAGTGCAGGAAACACAGGAGGACCTACCACGCGAAGTGCAGCACGAAGAAACGAGAACAATGAAAGGAAAGACAAACTTCATGAGACAGGGCAGAGCACACACATACGTCCGAATATGGCAACCGCGGACTTAGGGAGAAGCACCGGCAGAACGGGAGAACGGGAAGATCATACAAGCCACACAAGCAACGCATACACTCCACAGTATAGATATGTGACACCTGTAGAAGACACGGCGGTAATAGAAAGGGTAACCCGTACTGCAATGAATGCGAGTATGCAGTTAACCATGCATGAGCTCCTCGCCATATCACCAGACGTCCGTAAAGCCCTGAAGGAGCAAATATCCACTAAGAAGGTAGCTGTCAATAGTGCACAAGTGGTTAGTAACGACATCAACAAGCAGAAAGAAGGTTCGACCGTAGAAACCCTGATGGCAGCACTACCCGAGAGAACGGATGGGATGATTGTGTCCAATCATTCAGAAAAGCTTCGGGCAATAGATGTTTTACTCAACGGAACAATCACGGCTGAAGCTATACTAGACGAAGGATCACAGATCATAGGACTAAACAAGAACACATGGGAGAAACTCGGGCTCGCAGTAAGGTCGGACCACCTTGTACGGATGGAATCTGCGAATAGTTCACAGAACACATCGATGGGACTCTTACAGAACCTCAAGCTAACAATTGGAGGATATGACTTCTTTATGCAAGTACAAGTAATAGAGGACGCGGCATACGAAATGTTGCTTGGGCTACCATTCCATGTACTTACCCGTTTAGGTACTCAATTTTTCGAGGATGGATCGTCACACATCACCTTGACAGATCCAAATACCGGGGCAATCATCAAGATGCCAACTAGGGAACGGAACAAGCAACTGTGCGTGCACGAATTGCACCTGGTGTCGGGTTTTTAGGGATCGATGATCCGTCAGACAAACGGGGAGATAGTCAATTGCTTAATACACAGAAACATACCAAGACACACATGTTAAATAGCTCACATCTGCAATACAACACTTCCTACCCGTATATTGGAGAGAATCACAATGACAAAGAGACGAAAAACACAGTAATCAACCAAGAAACACATGCATACAAGAAAGTCGAGAACCGTACAAAACCCGTAGCAACAACGCTACCAGAAGAATTTCGAATAGTTAGAAGGATACCAAGTGATCCACTAGAAGACATGCCAAAGTTACCAATAAATCCGCCGAAGTTTGCCCCAGGACAGAGATATACACAAGAACGCATGGAGAATATGAAGGTAAATGCAAATAAATTCCTATGGCCAGAAGAAGAAAAGCTAGTTCACTTCATGATATTAAGCCATGAAACCGCGTTCGCATGGGATGAGTCAGAAAAAGGGAGATTCAGCGACGAATATTTTGACCCGGTGGTTATACCAACTATAGAGCATATACCGTGGGTACTTCGCAACATACCTATTCCACCCGGGATCTACGACAAAGTAGTCGAGGTTATCAAAAACAAAATAGAGTCGGGGATATATGAGCCGTCCAACTCATCTTACAGATCGCGCTGGTTCTGTGTACTAAAGAAAGACGGAAAATCACTGCGCATAGTACACGACTTGCAGCCTCTTAATGCAGTCACTATTAAAGACAGTGCCATACCACCCATGGTAGAACATTATGCAGAGAGCTTCGGTGGTCGCGCATGCTACGCGGTCTTCGATCTTCTTGTTGGATTTGATCAAAGAGCCTTGGCCCAGAGTTCTCGAGATCTGACAACATTTCAGACACCGTTGGGGACGTTCAGATTAACCTCCATCCCTATGGGATACACAAACTCTATGCAAATACAGCATGGTGACATCACCTTCATACTTCAAGAAGAAATACCCCACGTGGCGGTGCCATTTGTGGACGACATCCCAGTCAAGGGGCCAGTATCAAGTTATAGAAACAAAGATGGGAGCTTCGAGACCATGGCAGGAAATAGCGGTATAAGAAGGTTTATATGGGAGCACCTGTTAAATGTAAACCGAGTCATACAACGTATCAAGCATGCAGGGGGTACGTTCTCTGCCGCAAAGTCTTCTCTCTGTGTTGAAAGCGCAGTAATTGTGGGACACAAGTGCACTAGCGAAGGCCGAGTAATAGACGAAGGACGTTTACAGAAGATACTCGACTGGCCAGTATGTCGTGATCTTACAGATGTACGCGGTTTTTTAGGAACACTAGGCACCGTACGGATATTCATCAAAAACTTTGCGATACATGCGAAACCATTAGTGCAGCTAACCAAAAAGGATCAAGAATTTACATTTGGAACAGAACACCTAGAAGCAATGGAGAAGTTAAAAATCCTCACTAGGGAAAGTCCGGCAATTAGAGCAATCGATTATAGGTCCAAAAATGAAGTAATACTTGCCGTGGACTCGTCATGGATAGCAGTGGGGTTTATTCTGTCACAAATGGGCAATGACAGACGACGATATCCGTCCAGATACGGTTCTATCACATGGAACGAGCGAGAACAAAAGTACTCACAGGCAAAAGTGGAGTTATATGGGCTTTTCAGGGCTTTAAAAGCGGTCAAGATATTCGTGGTGGGAGTGGTGAATTTGACCGTTGAAGTTGATGCAAAATACATTAAGGGGATGATAAACAACCCGGACATACAGCCTAGCGCTGCAATTAACAGGTGGATAGCAGGCATACTCTTGTTTGACTTCAAACTTCGACATGTGCCAGGAAAATTGCATGCCCCAGCCGATGGACTCTCGAGGCGCCGCAGGACAATAGAAGACAATGATTATGACGACGAGGACGACCCCGACGACTGGATAGACCGTGCATATTCATTTGCTGTGGAGATTTTGAACTGGGTAATCGAAACACCCCGGGGGCACAAGGGCGCTACAGGAAAGCGGATGAGAATAAACGACAGGGATACAGAAATACTTCAAGTATTTGCAGTACAGGAGGATGGTGTGCACATTCCGCGAAACAAGAGGTCGCCCAAAAAGGACGAGGATATACAGGCAATCATTGCATTCTTGGACGACCCCTTCAATCTACGAAGTGACATGACAAGTAAAAACAAGGAACATTTTATAAGGCGAGCCAGTGCGTTCTTTAAGGTTGGGGGTCAGCTATGGAGGCGACATAGGGATGGAAAACACCAGCTATTCATACCTGAAGATCGTCGCCTTGGACTAATTACACAAGCACACGACAATCTTGGCCATAAAGGGATTTATTCCGTTAGGACTAATCTTTTAATTAGATTCTGGTGGCCGGACCTCGAGAGGGATGTCAAGTGGTTTGTGAGCACCTGTCACGAGTGTCAGATACGGAGTATGCGAAAAATAATCATACCTGCAACGGTGGCGGTACCAGGAGGACTGTTCCGCAAGATATATGTGGATACTATGTTGATGCCAAAGTCAAAAGGATACAGATACTTGCTCCACGCAAGGTGTTCACTTACTGCATATCCAGAATGGTCAATGGTGAAGAATGAAAATGAACATACTATCGCGAGGTTCCTGATGGATATCATGTATCGATGGGGCGCAATAGAAACTATTGTTACAGACAACGCGCCGCAGTTCTTGTTGGCCGCGGAGCTCTTGGTACAAAAATATCACGTACATCATATCAGGATATCCCCGTATAATTCCAAAGCGGCAGGAGTGATAGAAAGACGACATCTGGATGTACGAGAGGCCATAATCAAAACGGCAGATGGCAACGAAGCGAAGTGGGTTGAGGTCACACCAGCAGTATTCTGGGCAGAGAGGGTTACTATAATCAAGTCCGTTGGGTACTCGCCATACTACATGGCACATGGCGTGGAACCGTTGCTTCCATTTGATCTAGCGGAAGCAACTCATCTGGCACCTAAGATAGAAGGCATGGTAACTACGGAGGAACTCATTGCACATCGCGCAAAAATGCTGATGAAGCGCCCGCAAGATCTACAGCGCGTCCGCGAAGAAATCTTGAAGTCGAGATGGAGAGCTGTGCAGCAGCTCGAGAAAGCTCAGAGGAACAAGATTGTCGATTATAACTTTGCACCAGGGACACTGGTTCTCGTAAAGAATTCAAGGTTTGATAAAGGATTAACAAATAAAACAAAACCACGCTACCTAGGACCTATGATTGTTATACGACGAACAAAAGGGGGCTCATACATCCTTGGAGAATTAGACGGATCAATCTCTAAGCTCCGTTTTGCAGCGTTCCGTCTGATTCCTTATCTTCCTCGTGATATAACGGCCGTCCCAGTTACAAGCTTACAAGATATCAGTGATCAAGATCTCGAAGAAATGTCGCATGACACGACAAATGAATACGATCTGGAGGCATAATGTTTCCTCAAGGAAACAACACAGATGATATACTAGGTCTAGGAAATAATCTACGTTATAATCAACAAACGTAATACTAATCTTCCCTGTATAATGCCCCATTAATATGGGCCTCGTCGTCTTCAAATAAGCCATGAGCACTAGTGGCATGGGTATTATCCAGGTGGGCGTCAATCATTTCTGCACCATCTTCGGGAGGGGTAAAGATAGCAGGTTGGTAGAGAGGGCTGTTGGGTGGAATTGTCTCCAGATCAGGCATATCCGAGTCGCTGCGGATCCCAGTTGGCATATGCGGGACGGGACCAAGAGGGACGGCATTACTGAACTCCATGAAGAACTCGGTAAAATCAAAGAAGTCGCGTTGGGACGCGGATAGGAGAGAATAACAGTCAATCATAACGTTGATATGGTAGCGGTGATACTGGGGGATGCGGGAGCCCCTGCGGATGGCACGCATAATAGCAATACAGTCGGCATCGTCAAGCTTGGCCTCCGCACTAAAATCGCGCAATGCAGAAGCGGTACCCGCTAGAGTGGCCTGGGGAGGAGAGTGTCAACCGTCCAAACGCACAACAAATATGCCGAGGAACCACAAACCATTACGCGTGCGGAAGCAGGGCCCGTACTTCTTCACTTCGAGGGCGGAAACGGCCATCAGACAGGTTTTACGTTCAAAATCCATAAGAAGTGCATGTCGAGCAACATCAAAGGAGTCGTTGTTGGCAATCAATGCGGACCGAGTGGAGGAGTTCATGATAGGAGAAACTGGCGCTTAGAGATGGGGAATGGCTGAGACAGAGCTCAGCTTTTAAAAGTGGGAAGGGGATGTAAGGGGCGGAAAACGGCCACGTACCAGGATCATCGGAAAATAGAACAAGCGAGCGCAGACACATGGGCAACGCTACGAAACGGTGCCAGGGACCGAATACCGTAGGGCGGCGAGGCAGAAACAGCCAATGAACATAGAAACGACTAAGCCCTAAAAGGCATTAGCACACGCAACCCATAACAGGAAATACGCTCAAATAACACTAGGCGGTAACGGCAATGTTAGTGCAGCATAAGCGACGTCAACAGAACGACGACCGGGCGCGGCGGTATGCACTCAGGCACGCAAACACGATCAAACGACGGCTGCAACAGGGTGTGAGCAGTGGCTAGCGCAAAGGGAGAAATATCAGCAGAAAATTTACAAAGCTAGAACACGGCCTCGAGGCTATAGAACGTACCAGAACAAGGGGGAGGGACACGTAGACAAAATAGATAATTATAGACTAGACAAACATGTAGTATATAAGGAACCAAAGAACAGAATGAGAGGGCAGCAAGAAGCTCCCCAGTTTTTCCCCCATAACTAGTTAAAGGCTCACGAAGAGTCGTTCCACCACATCTTAATTCAGTCACTACATACAAACAAGAGCGCTATACGGCTTTATTTTCCTTAAGACCCCTCTTTGGCAATCACACCACTTGCCACTCGCAAACGAAACTTACATCTTTCAACGGCCATAATTGTATAGTACCACCAGCTTATACTGTAGCCTAACTTGAAATCTGCTATATACATTGTATACTTGCTGTCACTCTCATAGCATGTCTTACTGTGGAAGGTTTGATGGCTTGATAGGACATGAGCTTGGCCCACTAAGAGGTGACTGACAGTCACCGGTTTAATTAAACTGTAGTGTATCATAGGTTTTACATTTGTGGTCAACATCAACGGCAGATCTGCACTGCTCTATACAGTCATGCTTTCCGATAATAAACACATGTTTGGACTGCCATTCCTCAGTCTTCTGTACTCATGGCCTGGATCATGAGGATGGTGTAAGCATGTGGTGGGGCATATGCCCCATTCTATGTGTGCTGGATGATCCAACCCACCCCCCAGTGGCAGCACACAATTTACAAATAGTGTAATCAGCATTTACACGGGATTACCTACTACAAGGCAGTTGGAGATTTGCAGTAGTGTTCTTTTCACAGCAATGTGGGGGGAGATTATCTCGCCCAGTCCTTTGTAGAGTACAATATCTGTCTCTTCTTCTTCACACAGATATATTATGAAACAAGATCTATGTATTTGACCCTCTCTGAGCATAGCATGGAGCAAGAGCACAGGACTGTAATTGAAAGGATGAATAAGAGGATCTTTTCCTCTCTTGCTTCGGCTACATAGGTAGGTCCATTACTGCTCACATAGTGTAGCTACATAGGACCGTACCATACGGTCCAGGGAACCATCCCAGTGTAGTCGTATGATCCGGGTCGAGGGAAATCCCTCGTTCCCTCAAGAACATGTCCTAAATAAGAAATATACACTGTATACGAGTCATACAGGTCCAGGGAGACCCTCCCCAGTTTATATATGGGGGCCGATAATATTCCCCACATTACCTACGGCGGTCGCTTAGCAAATGGGGGCCGACAGTACCCCTTGTGTATTACCTACAGCAGTTGGTTATATAAATAAATGGCCTGTCCTTCCAATCCATCCACATAAGTGAGCAGCAATGTATATATTGGTGGTCATGGATTAATGGGCTCTTGAGTGCTTATTGTTTCGGCCCTCAATCTTCAAGCACCTGCTTTCTTGGCTTTTGAGCACCTGTTGGCTCGGCTTTCAAGTGCCTGTTTTCTTAGGTCTTGAGCATCTGCTGTCTCGGCTTTTAATTGTTTTTTTTTATCTTGCCTTCAAGCACCTGTTTTCTCGGCTCTCGAGTGCTTATTGTCTCGGCTTTCGAGTTCCTGTTTTCTTGGCTCTCGAGCACCTGCTGTCTCGGCTTTTGAGCACCTGTTTTCTCGGCATTTAATTGTTATTTATCTCGCCTTCAAGCACCTGTTTTTTCGGCTCTCGAGTGCTTATTGTCTCGGCTTTCGAGTACCTGTTTTCTCGGCTTTCGAGCACCTGTTTTCTTGGCTCTCAAGCACCTGCTGTCTCGGCTTTCAATTGTCTTTTATCTCACCTTCAGGTACCTGCTTTCTCGGCTCTCGACTGCCTATTGTCTCGGCTTTCAAGCGCCTATTGTCTCGGCTTTTGATTGCCTGTTTTCTCGGCTTCTGAGCACCTGTTTTCTTAGTGTTCAACTGTCTTTTATCTTGGCTTTCAAGCACCTGTTTTTGTGGCACTCAAGCGTTTTTTATCTCAGCTCTCGAACACCTGTTTTCTTAGCACTCAAGCACCCTTCTCCACTCTTTTGCATCTGTTATCTCAGCTTTCAAGTGCCTGTTTTCTCAGCATTCAAATGTCTTTTATCTCGCCTTTCGAGCCCCTTTTTCTTGGCTCTCAAGTGCTGCTGCTGAGGCACCTGTTTTTAGCACTCAAGCATCTGTTATTTGTGCTTTTGAGCTTCTGTTATCTTGGCTCTCAAGCAACAGCACTCAATTACTTGTGAACCTGTTTTTTTGTTCCTTGAGTGCCTGTTAACTCAACCCTCAACTTATTATGGGATTGTTATGGGCTGTGTTTGAGTGTTGATTCTCTTTGTCATTCAGTTACTTGTTCTTTGTTCTGTGGAAACTAGCACTGATGTTATGGTCTTCATGCATGTGCTCTTAATATTTTGTGGCAAAATAAATTAGTTACTGTTCATTTCATGTATGTTACTATTTACAGTTGATATATGCCCATACACACAGGTTATTGTTAATGTGGATTGCATGCCTATATCATCTATTCAATGAGAAAGACCACACCCCAGTACAATGAAATTACATAAAACAAGTTAAAGATTTGTGAATATGTTTGGAAATAGCATGATAGATCTGTAAAATGCAGATTTCTAGGTATATAGAAGTAAAATAGTATAAAGTTCTACAAGATGAGAAAAAGCACCATAGCAACCAAAACACCACTCAACAGTTACGAAGCAAGATATACTGTATGAGGTAATTCAAACCAGACATCAAATATGAAATCATAGCAATATACATGGAATGAATAGTGAAAACAATACTTGAACATGGAGAATCAAAAGCCGAAAAAGCAGGTGCTCAAAAGTCGAGAAGGCAGGTTCTTGAAAGCTGAGAAAACGGGTGCTTGAAAGCCGAGATAAAAGACAGTTGAACACTATGAAAACAGGTGCTCAGAAGCCGAGAAAACAGGCAATCAAAAGCCAAGACAATAGGCACTTGAAAGCCGAGAAAACAGGCAATCAAAAGCCGAGACAATAGGCACTTGAAAGCCGAGACAATAGGCAGTTGAGAGCTGAGAAAGCAGGTACCTGAAGGTGAGATAAAAGACAATTGAAAGCCGAGACAGCAGGTGCTTGAGAGCCAAGAAAACAGGTGCTCGAAAGCCGAGAAAACAGGTACTCGAAAGCCGAGACAATAGGCACTCGAAAGCCGAGACAATAAGCACTCGAGCGCCGAAAAAACAGGTGCTTGAAGGCGAGATAAATAACAATTAAATGCCGAGAAAACAGGTGCTCAAAAGCCGAGACAGCAGGTGCTCGAGAGCCAAGAAAACAGGTGCTCAAGTGCCGAAATAATATGCACCCACAAAGGAAAAATGCAGCCCAGTAATGCAAACAAATATTTGACCAATTTGCAATACAACTGCCAAATAAAAGCAGCTCCCAGAGCCCAAACTGTGAGCGCATTTTATCAACTAACAGGGTATCCAGTGGCCCACCAAAAGCCATCCAAAACGAGCCAAAAATGGGTGCATAATGGCCAAAATAATAGGCATCTATCGGCGAAACAAGCCACCATGAAAGCCGAAAAAAATGCCCATCAGGGCCGACTAAAGATACATTTGATAGTTTAGTATATTTGATATAATACAGTCACTATCTAACATTACAATATATATGAAATAATGTACTCGGCATTCTAGCCATCTCGGCTTTCACAGAGCCTTCCCAATTTGGCATGCAACTCCAGGGAACAAGGGAGTTCCCTCGACCCGTATGATACGACTACAGTGGGTTGGTTCCCTGGACCGTATGACTCGGTACAGTGTAGCGACACTACCTGTACTGCTTTGCACCAACCTCCTTGCGGTTTGCACAGACACATGTCCAATTTGCACGGACGTTGCACAGGTGCACAGACGTGCCATGGACATGCTACGGACTTTTCAACCACTGAGTAACAGCTGCTACAGCAACTGACATCCTTTGAAATGCCCCGGTGAATGGGAGTCATCGCCGAATTTGACGGGGTCGATGGATTTGACGTCGTTGACGAGTTGTAAATACTTCCCATTGGCAACAACAAAAGGAGCACAACTGCATATGCCTGTTTGAGCAGCCCGAACCGCAGCTACTAACAGATGACTGCGATAGGAACTTTCAATGCTCACCAGGATGGCATCGAAATACCAATGTGGTGCAAACAAAAGCTCAATCAGTCAGATTGGTCAGGTATATCGAACTGAAATAAATATATATTGTAGAAATGACATGTGTAACAGTCAGAATCTGATTTGTTTCAGAGGTCATGTTTAAATCTGCACTGCCTATGCCAATCTGGAAAATGAAGACCAAATATGGCATGTTGCCATATATACTGCTATTGTGATACAACATCTGCCTTGAGACCTGGGTTGATATATCAGATGTTGTAACCCAGTGTCGCGCTGATGACGTGCAGTTACATATTTGGTATTACTACCATGGGCGTGCTAACAAAGTTCCTCGGCACTTTTTGTATGACACTAGAGAAGTCATAAGTTAACGGGACTCAGACAAATTTGTGGCAAGGACAGGATAGAGACAGGTACAGAAAGCAAGTAGCAATACATGTTGGGGCCAGAACACACGGTAAAGGTGTGAGAATGGAAATAATGAGTGCATAAACACAAAGTACTGAGGTCTCGTGGATGGGAAACAATCTAAACTTGAACATGTCCCTGTCCTGGCGTTGCAACCTCCCCGTGAATACCAAAGTTAAAACATTGAGCGCTGGAGACTGAGTGTGATAGGGCCTGATGCCACTTACAGGCTCATGCACTGCCTTTTACCAGGGATCGGCACCTGATTCAAAAACCACGATGTATGATAACGAGGACACGAATCCAACGTCTGAAGAAATTAAATCTTACTATTCTTGCTGGCGTGTGTCAGCTGGCTCATTCCTTATTACAATGGAATTAATCTCTATTGGTTTCCAATAAATGGCATGTATGCTTGAAAGTAATACATGCTGGCTGAAATATTTGGCTGAACAGCTCAGAAGAGACCCTTGATGAGTTCTCCGAGTTTCCTGGCGCTGGGCCAGACGTATTGCAAGTTGTACGCGTAAATGTGCGGGAACGCCCGAGCAGCTGCCATATCGGGTGTGGGGCTGTGCCAGATTCGGCACGCGGGGCGATTTTGCTGCTGACTGCAGTGGTTGGCATCGACAATGAACCTACTTGTTACTGAACCGCTCTGAGTAGTGTCATAACCCTTTATAATGGTTAGTAATGGAGTGTGTACTCTCATTTCTTGTCTGATGCTCTGAGACCTTGGATTGCTCAGTGCGTGGACACAATGCTTCTTTGTCAATGACGACAGCTCACTCTATACTGGATGAACCTTGCGGCCCCGAAGTCCCTACGGGTGGTGTACCCACCCCGTCTCGGCGTCCCCCTTTTTACTCAGCCACGGCTTTGACTAAACAGACACAGCTCGACCTCCCTCGCCCGTTCACCATCTGCTAAATCCGCTCCCGGACGCTCCCGGACGATGCAGCACTGTCCCGAGGCCGGTTGCTTCAAGTTGTCGTCGTTGCAGAGTCTCGCGTGTTTGCCTCTTCAGTCTCTCCACTGAGCCCGTCCACTCCCCTTGGTCCCCTTTCTCCCCTCGGTCTCGACCCCCCTGTGTCCTTCTGCTGTTTGTTTCCACGCCTGTATGAAGCAACTTGCTCCCGAGCTAGATCCGTTCACTGTCCGCTGCGCCGTTTCCCAGCCGCCCTCCGCAGCCATCCCCCGCTCCCAAGTCGCTACCATCACTCCAGCTGCTCCGACTCGGGGCCCGCGGTCCCGCCCCTGCGGCAAGCAGTCGACCCGCGTTAGTTGAACACCTCCCACCTCCCCTTACCTTCTTCCTCTCTCCTTCGATCTCGCCGCCGAGCGTCTGTCTCCATCCCTTTTCTCTCCTCAGCTCACGCCCGGCTTAGAAGGGGCGGGGTACTGTTGCGCGTTGTGAGGTCTACTGCGTAGCTAGACTCGAAATCGCGAAACACAACACACACACACACCCAGCGGAGCGAGATCCTATCCCTTAGATCGAGCGAACGCCCTCAACTAAATGGTAGTATAATCTATGCTCTGCTCTGGTTCCCGTTCCGGGCGTGCGATGCGCGCACCTCGTGTCCTCTAGTCTTTGTAATAGCAAGTAGTGCCTGCAAGTTCGTTTGTAAGGAGGGGTTTAATTCTAGTAAATCTCGGATAGAGCCCGGTTGCTAGTGGCGTGCACAAAGCAAAGTGATAAATGAAATAAGTTGTTTTTAGCGAACAGCTTCGCTGCGCGCACTTCCGGGTCCGGTGACCTCGTACGATGCGCGGACTCTCCAAAGTCCAATAATCCAAGACTCTCCAAAGTCTTTCACCCGGCAGTGCAGTCTCACAGTCTAAACACTACAGTGCAAGTTTCCGTACACGGTTGTACTGACTCCTCACTGAGCTCTCCAAATGACCCGGTGGTCAGAAGCTATCCAAAACTCCTATGATTCACAAACACTTCACAGTTAAACCCTAACAAAAGCTAAACACAGCCCGCTGACGGCCTGGGACAGAACCCAGCACACAGATCTAGTGGGTAGACAATTGCTTAAATTACTATAGACAAGGATACAGGTTTATATGCGATGCGCGCATGTGTACTAATGATATGGTGAAGTAAATACTAGCAACGCCCAAAGGTCCGCACATCGCATCCGGCTTCCTCTAGTGTTCCAGCCCTTGGCATTCGCTGCGTGCATGTCGTTCGTTCCCTCGGGCTTTTGCGCGTCTTTTTGATGCGCGCCGCCACGGTCACATGATGTGTGGACTTAGGCAAATTCTGCCTTTGTGATGCGCGCACATGAGATGCGCGCACAGCCCTTCACACCGCCCTTGGTGCTTGCTCAGCTGTACTCACACCGCACTTGGCTGGTGCTTAACCGTTCTACGCACACCTAATTGCCCGCACAGATGGCCAAGCTATGCACTTTTAAAAACTTGTACAGTTCGCTGCCCAATCCTTCTCACAATAGGTGCGCGCAGGCGCTTGTAGTCATGATGCGCGCTGATAGCTATAGACTATGAGTCAGGCCCAACTCTAGTCTCTCTGTGTTCTCCCGCGCGCAGCTATCCCACTAACGGACCTTCTGACTGTTTACACCCGTAGCCAAAAAGCAGCCCTGTCATCTCCCCCCCACTAAAATCTTGACTGTCCTCAGTCAATTCCAGATGCGCGCCTCGCCTGCGTAGTAACCGTCTACTAGTTTCCCTGAAATGCCGTTCTGAGTCATCTCTCCATTTGGTTTCTTGATTTCCTCTTTGGCATCCCCACAGAGCCCTTCTCAGACTAAACATCTTCAAGACGCCACTTGCGCGCTGATGCGCGCACCGCCCTTTTACATTACTTGCTGACCTGTCGCCGATGATGGTCTCCCCATTACTATTCTCTGATCAGCCCTGAGTCATCGTCCTAGTCAGACCCTCCCTTTTCCTGTTTTGGGCCCTGCCGTGCCTTTCTTCTGCGGCTCGCTGTTCTAGTACATCGCCGGAAAGTTTATTCGACATGCGCTCCTCGCCGTCTGGCTTCTCCCCTGCTCCAGAATTTTCCTTCGCTATTCCTCCAAACTTATATAAACCTCCTTGGATCCTTTTCAGCCCATCTCTCCTATCATCCTTCGTCTCCTCCTGCTGCTTTCCTATCTTATCTCACTGTGGCATCTCACCGCGACTTCATGGCTTTCCACAAACGCAGCCTCAATCGCAAGCAGAAGACCGCCGTCCGCGAGGGCGAGATATCTGATCACTTCCACCGCCTCCGACTGGTGCTCGCACGATACGATACGTTGGAGGATTTGAGCGTGCACGACAGCTTATCTCCTGACGAAACCACTCAGTTCCACTCGGTGCGCGAACAATTCGGGTTCGCCCTCGAACAACACCTTCTTGCCTTCCCCATCGACGTGTCTTACCATGCGGGTACACGCGAACTCGTTCTCCTCCTTTCCTTGCTTGCTTTTGAGAATGACGACCCCGTGTTCGGTTGGGCGTCCTCTGACCCCATGCAGCACACCGTGTGGTATACCGAGTCCGACCTTGAGCCGGTAAGTAGTCATTTCTTTTGTGTTGCTGCGCTGCGCTCACTCTCTTCTAGCTACCATCTTATAAGCGCGCATTTCTCACTGCGTTCCCACCTTCTTGGTCCCCTGGAAGCGAGCCTGAGCCTCGCCTAGAGTATGCGCCGCTGGCGTCGACCAGCACCGATGTGGAGATGGGCGAGTCCACCGAGAGTGGAAGGATTATTGAAGTACCGCCCGTCCCTCCCTCCGAAGAGCGGCGCGCATCTCCTTCGCCAACCCCGCCTCCGCCTTCTCCCGACCCCATGCCCGTCAAGCCTCCTCCCGCCGTGCCTGCAAAACGCAAGCGCGCAGTGCCTTCTCCAACCCCGCCTCCTCCATCTCCAGACCCCGTATCCCCTCGCGTTGACGATTCCGCACCTGCTGCGCCCTCCAAGCGCAAGCGCGCCGCGCTCGTCCCTATTTCGACTTTGCCTGTCCCTCCAGTTCCCCTCGCCAAACGTCCGCGCAAAACCGCTGGTACTGGTACTTTGTTTCCTCTTTTATCTTATCTGACACCTTTTAATTTTAATTTTATTTAGTGATTCAAGAGGCTGTAGCAGGGCCTTCCACCGTGCGCGCCTCTCCTCACATTCCCCAAGTGCGCGCATCGCGTACGAAAGTCATTCCCTTAGAGGCCATTCCCAGCGGCCTCGAAGAGCTGCCACGCCTGAAGGGCGTCGATTCTTCTAAGTCCCAATATCGCTCGATGTACCCTATCTACAATCTTCTTCCTGGAGTCTACCATGCATCCCTGGCATTGGCTGGCAAGCCTCTGCCCGACGCCATAAGCATGGCCCAACTCCCACCTGAAGAAGCGCTGCGCGAGGCGATTATAGTTTGTCTCTTCGTTTTCTCCTCTTTAGCTTTTTATTTATTTATTATTTCCTTCCTTAGCCCGGCTTTACATGCTCCCTTTGCGGACGCCCCCAGGACGAGTCTTCCGACTCTCCTTCCCTCAAGCATCTCTGTATCCTTCGCGGTCCTGGCAGGAAGTGCGCAAGTTGCCGCCTAGGGGGTCAGGGCCCCTGCCTGCATACCATGACCGGCGCTGAGCTCGACAGCGCACTAGAAGGTACCTCTGGTTGGTACTGCACTTCTCCTCGTGGTGCGCACATCTCCTTTGTTTTCTTTTCTTCTATTACTTATTCCTTTCTTTCTTTTCAGAATTACAGGCCTCTTTCGCCCGCCTTGACACTTTCCGCCAGCAAGCGCGCGCCGCGGAGGAAACCCGTCGAGGCCTTCAGCGCCTCTACTTCGCCGAACTCATCCAGCTTGTGCAGCTCGCGCAGGCTATGGCCGTGACTCTGCCGACTAACGTCATTATTGGCTCCCGCTTCACTGACTGCGAGACATTCGACGCCCTTCGATCTATGGACCTTGAACAGCTCTGCGCTTCCTATGATGCGCTCTGCCAACCATTGGACTCCCACCCTTCGATCGATTCCCTGCCCTCCTCTTCTTTCTACTGTCCAGACCATCCGCGTCAAGATCCTTCTTCTTTTGTCCCTGCCCCCCAGCCTTCTAAGGCTTCCAAAGTCCCGAAATCGACGTCCAAAGGCAAGGGTAAAGGCAAAGGAAAAGGCAAAGCTCCCGTTCGCTCCTACAAGTCCTCTCCCGTTGTTGTTAACGACTCGAGCCCTGAGGCCTCCGCTGAGGAAGAAGATGTCGTTAACATGGAGGCCTAAGTCTTGCTGCGGGGCGCGCACTTTGGCGCTTGTTTTCTCTTCTTATATCTCCCTTTCTTGTGCTCTCCCTTACTGTTCTATCTAGCATATGTAGAATAGCTTTTGTCTAGTATTAATATGCTTTGAAATTATTTATCTTTTGCCTCCTTCCTGTGTGATCCTAAGTGCTTTATTTTCTGTAATATTCCCTGAGCGAGTACAAGTGCGATGCGCGCACATGAAAGATGCGCCCTTGCTTGTATGTGCCCATCACCTTCTGCTCCTGTCCTGAGTTCCTGATCTCTCTGCCCTATCTCCATAAGCTCCTAGATTTATCCCTGCTTAGCTAGGTCATCTTGGCTAGGTCATCTCTCCCCCCCACTATAAATTCAACTGTCCCCAGTTGACAGTTTCTTTACTGCCTTCCATGGCTCTCCGATATCAGCGCACCGCTGTCGCTCGCCAGTTTACCGTGCTATTGAGGCAACTCGCCATTCATGCGGAGCTCGCAGAGGACTGCAACAGCGGGCCTTTTCACTTTACTCTACAGTCTGCTCAGTCCCTCGTGCGCGCCCTGGTAAAGTCCTTATGTTCATGCAAGCGCTTCCTCTGCTGACATTTTCCTCCAGGATCGCATTACACTGCCTTTGCACTTTATCGATTTCAATCGCCACTTCCTGTCTTTAGTCATGACGATCGTGTTTTACGAAGGCCGCACTCAGCGCAGATTCAGCGATGATCATTTCGATGCGCGCATGCTCAGCAACGCCGCTCTTCACATTCTCGATCGGTACAGCCATCTTGGCATGCCTTTTCACAATCTCCCACCCTCGGAACCAACAGGGACCGCCATTCTAGACTTAGATCCCGACGCTGCCCTTGTAGTAGATGATATTAGCTACGATTGAGCCCGTGCGCGGCTCTGATGGATCGTTTAGTGATATATATGATCCCTCCATGAACATGTCTTTTATCATCATGCCCTCCTTCGATACCGAAAGTAATCTCCTTCAACGCGCGAGGTCCGATCCTTCCTTCCTGCGCTTAGCTGCTCTACCCAAGCGGGCGCTAGCTGATATTCCTCTCGATGATCATGAGTGCGTCTGCCGCATCTACATAGGCGCCCTTCATTTTATCCTTGAGGCTGCGACTGAACCGCTGCTTCCCATGACCATCTGCCTAGACATGATGTGTCATGTTCAAGACCATGCGGTGCGCGCATGTCCCCATTCTCCAGCCTTTTCGTGCGCGGCTCTGACGTCCTTGTAGCGGGCTCTGGCGCTGACCGAAGCTACCTGTCACTCGCCTCGCATCTTGCACTTGTGCGCTCAGCTTCACTATAGCGAGCTCGTCCTGCGCTTGTGTGGTACTACTGATGCTGAGCGCTACGGCACCCTCCCTCACTCTGAACACTTCCAACAACTCCACTATGCCGCCCAGGTCTTTTACCAGGAGGAATTCTTTCCTGTGGGTCTTTCTCCTTGTGCGCTGCGCTGACCCTGACCATCACTTCTTAGGATGTTTAATTCCCGGACTGACATTTTGCTGTCTTTCCATTGATAACTATCTATAGTCATAGCTAGCATCTATTCCTTGGTACATGTGTCATGACCCTGTATTTGAAATAAGACTGTCAGGTAACATTGTTATGCATTTTCGGCATCAATCCCAAAACAGACATCATTTTGCCAAACGGGGAAAGACCTGCATCTCCTCTGATGCGAGCACTCTTTTGCTGCGATGCGCACACGATCTTCCCCCTTCTTCTTGTTGCTATATGGGCTCTTGTATTCAGGTCCCTTTCGTCCCACTCAATCTCCGTGAATGTAACGTCGGACAGGTGTAGCCCTGTACTATGACCCATCTGGACCTTTTGTTGAGTCCCTCTTTTCTTAACTCCTTGGGCCTGCTGCTCAGTCACCAGCTGCGCGCAGCTCTGATCAACCCAGCGAATGCTATATAAGACGCTCGCCGTCTCTGTATGAGCGCATTGCACTTTATTCCTACTGCTCTCAACCACTACCATGGCTACTACTCATGCTCCTCTTTTTAACTTCACCAATGTCAAGCATCAACTCTCGCTGATCCAGGACATTCGTGGGTTGGCCTCTGCCACTCCTGCGAATTACACCGGCAGTCTGGAGCTACTTGCTGTCGATTTGGTGCGCGCATCGCGCGGCTCCCGTGTTGTATGTTACTGACTTCGTCCGGCACGATTGCAGAACCGCTGGCGCGACGCACACGGCGGTATCACTCGCGTTATAAACAACAATGAGGCTATCGAGATACTCAATGAGACTCGAGCCATATATACGTCGCTTGAGGCTGACCACCACATTCGCTCCTTCTCCCCTGCCGCCAACGCATTTATCAACTTGCATGAACAAGTCCTCAAGGCCAAGGCTGCCGCTTCTCGTCAGCGCACCCATACCCCTACTGGACCTGTGCGCTCATCTTTCCTTTCCTAACCCTTTCTACACTTAATCCCTTTTGGTGCGCGCAGCGCAACGTTCGCGTTCTTACGCGTTCCGCAACTGCGGACCTTGAGACCGCCTCCGCGCCTGGAGGTACTACATCTCCTGACTCTGACGATGACAAGGTGTGGCTAACCTTCGCTTCTTTACCAGACATCACTAACATGCAACTTTACATGCTCCTCAAAAAGATGGCCCTCGACGATAAAGTTGAAGCCGCGACTGAGGGAGGTCCTCCCAGCAGGCAGCATACACCCGAGCCGAGCCCTAACAAAAAGCGCGCCGCGCCTCCTGATACTCCTAAACAGGTGTGTGTTTGACCTGTCTCTGCTGCGCGCACTTAGATTCTTATAGAAATACCAGCGCGAGCGCGGAGACACTCCTGGTTACCGCTCTCGTCCCCTTGGTCGAGGCATGACTTATCATCAGACCGAGCTTCGTCGCTCATTCCGTGACGCCGCCGCAGGTGAAGCCTCTCCTAAGAAAGCCAGGCTGGGCTCAGAGGGCGTTCCTACGTTCCCCGACTCTCCTTTTATTATGCAAGGTGCGCGCACCGCACCACTCTCTTACTAATCTTTTCTAACCCTTCTCCTTAGGCACTTCTCTCGTTTTGGACAATGACAAGGTCAATGCTTGTCTTGATGCCGCCGCTAACCTCCTTAAGGAGCCCCTTAACACGGGTAACCCTTCCGAGTTGGTGACGCGCCGCCTCATTGGTGATTTACAAGCAGAGATCATTTGTGATCTCCACAAGGTCGATTTCATCCTCAAGCGCCGCGCGCTCCTCGTCGAGCAGCTTGTCATCTTGCAGCGCAGCCTCGACGTTACTGGCATTACTGCCACCGAGGACAAACCGGCCCAGTAGATAGCCTAGCTCAATGTGCGCTGCGCGCCTTAAAGGGGCGTCTGTAGCTAGCTCTCTTTGTATTCCCCATCTTCTTTACCCAATATATTATATTGTGGTCGCTTTCTTCCTACAGTGCTCGCACATCTAAGTGTCTTCTTCGCCCCAGTCATCATCGTCTTCTTCATCTTCTTCCCCTGTAAGCACACCGCTACCCGAGGGTACACCGGGCTCATCAAAGATATAATCTTTGGGAATAGCTGGCTCATAGTCCGGTGCCTCTAACATTTTAGCGAGGTTCTCCTTGGTCTGATCAATTATATCATCCAAGCCGTCCGGTAAGCGCAGCTGCCTTCGTGCAAAGTAGGGAATGAGGCGGAACGCCGCCACCTTATCCTTCAACACAGAGCCATCCATCTCTGCCACTAAGTATGCTCCACCGTCTTTTCGTGCGATAACGATGTAAGGCCCATTCCATCGTTGAGAGGTCTACTGCGTAGCTAGACTCGAAATCGCGAAACACAACACACACGCACACCCAGCGGAGCGAGATCCTATCCCTTAGATCGAGCGAACGCCCTCAACTAAACGGCTAGTATAATCTATGCTCTGCTCTGGTTCCCGTTCTGGGAGTGCGATGCGCGCACCTCGTGTCCTCTAGTCTTTGTAATAGCAAGTAGTGCCTGCAAATTCGTTTGTAAGGAGGGGTTTAATTCTAGTAAATCTCGAATAGAGCCCGGTTGCTAGTGGCGTGCGCTAGGCAAAATGATAAATGAAATAAGTTGTTTTTAGCGAACGGCTTCGCTGCGCGCACTTCCGGGTCCGGTGACCTCGTGCGATGCGCGGACTCTCCAAAGTCCAACAATCCAAGACTCTCCAAAGTCTTTCACCCGGCAGTGCAGTCTCACAGTCTAAACACTACAGTGCGAGTTTCCGTACACGGTTGTACTGACTCCTCACTGAGCTCTCCAAATGACCCGGTGGCCAGAAGCTATCCAAAACTCCTATGATTCACAATTACTTCACAGTTAAAACCCTAACAAAGCTAAACACAGCCCGCCGACGGCCTGGGACAGAACCCAGCACACAGATCTAGTGGGTAGACAATTGCTTAAATTACTATAGACAAGGATACAGGTTTATATGCAATGCGCGCATGTGTACTAATAATAAGGTGAAGTAAATACTAGCAACGCGCGGCCAAAGGTCCGCGCATCGCATCCGGGCTTCCCTTCGAGTGTCCTGATCCCTTGGCATTCGCTGCGCGCATGTCGTTTGTTCCCTCGGGCTTTTGCGCGTCTCTTTTGATGCGCGCCGCCACGGTCACATGATGTGTGGACTTAGGCAAATTCTGCCTTTTGCGATGCGCGCACATGAGATGCGCGCACAGCCCTTCACACCGCCCTTGGTACTCGCTCAGCTGTACTCACACCGCACTTTGCTGGTGCTTAACCGTTCTACGCCTCTCCGATCGCTCGCACGGATGACCAGACTATGCACTTTAGGCTGTGCAGCTCGCTGACCGATCTCTCTCGCAATACGGTGCGCGCAGGCGCTTATCGTCATAAGGCGCGCTGATAGCTGCAGACTACGAGTCAGGCGCCACTCTAGTCCCTCTGTGTTTCCTGCGCGCAGCTATCCCATTAACGGAACTCCTGGCTGTTTACACCCGTAGCCAAAAAGCAGCCCTGTCATCTCCCCCCCACTAAAAATCTTGACTGTCCTCAGTCAATGCCAGACGCGCGCATCGCACCCTTGATCGTAGTTCACCATTCTTCCTTCCTCCCGTACTATGGCTCAGCTACTGCCTTATGAGGTCAATACGGAGCCCCCCTTCTGCGCCACTTTCCTTATCCAATCCTCTCGTTTCCCTCTTTAGGTATTTCCTACCGGACTTCTCCTGAACTAAACCGTTCTCAGACAACCGCCACCGCACTCATACGCGCACCGCACACTTCGCTACAATTTGATCCGCTGCTTATAATGGGCATGCCATTGCCGTTTCTGGTCAGCCTTTAATTTCTTCCTGAGTCACATTCCTAGTTGGGCCTTTCCTCTTCCTTTCTGTGTCATGCCAGGCCTTCTTTCTTACTGTACGCTGTTCTAGTAGGTCACCGGCTAGTTTATTCGACATGCGCTCATCGCCGCCCCGCTTCTCTCATGCTCCAGAATTTTCTTTCTCTATTCTCCCCTGCTGTATATAACGGGTTCCAACGGCCCTCCTGTTCTTCCTTTCTTTCGCTTTCCTCTCTCCTTGCTCACCAGTCCTAACTGCTTTCCTCTCTTACTTCTTCTACTCTGGATCACAAAAGCGTCATGGCTTTCCGCGGTGTCGACAAGTTTCTCAAGACGCAAAAGGCCGAGCGCTCTTTGGACCGCGCAGACCATTTCCATAGGCTCCGCCCCGTGCTAGCCCAGTACGACACTTTCGAGGACTTGGGCGGTCGTGACAAACTGAGCCCCGAGGACGTCGACCAGTTCGTGTCCCTCCGCGAACAGTTCGGCCTCGCCGTCGAAAACCATGTGCGCGCATTCCCTATCGACGCCACTCACCACGCGGGAACGCGCGAATTGGTCCTCTTGTTGTCCCTCCTGGCCATTGGTGATGACGACCCCATTTTCGGATGGAGTTCTGAGGACATAACTCAGCGCGCATTATGGTTCTTCGAGCCCGGGCCCGAGTTGAAACCCGTAAGTCCCCTGTTCCATTTTCTTTATAATGTGCGCTAACGGTTCCTCTACAGCTGACTTCTTACAAGGTCGCTTTCGCTAGCGCCTTCCCTCTTTCTTGGTCGCCTGGGGCTCAGCCAGAGCCCCGACTTCAGTACCTGCCCCTCGAGCCGCCCGAACGCGACGTGGAGATGCTGGGGCCAGAGGCGGAGATGAGAGGCCCTGCCGGAGCAATAGGCACGCCTCCACCCGAGCAGACGCGCGCCTCGTCTACGCCTCCGCCCCCTTCCCCTGATCCCCCTTCTAGACCCCTTTCCCCCATAGTCGTCGATCCGACCCCTGCTGCGCCTACCAAACGTAGGCGCTTCTCCTGCCGCCCTCCACCACCTTCTGCGCGCCTCACCGGAAGTGGTTGATGCTCCTATCGCCGCTTCCGTCAAGCGTAAGCGCACCGCCCTTGTCCCCATCTCGTCTTTGCCCGTGCCTCCCGTTCCCAAGGCCAAGCGCGCGCGCAGAGACGCTGCCCAAACCGGTATGTGATCTTTTCCTCAACTTTTGTCTCGTACTTAATACCTCTCTAGCTACCCCACAGGCTGTGGCTGGGCCTTCTAAGAAGCGCGCGTCGGCCCCTACTTCTTCAAAAGGTGCGCGCACCAAGGTCGTCCCCCTGGTCCCTTCTTCAAGCGGCGTGTCCGAGCTCTCCCGTCTCGAGGGAGTCGATTCCTCTAAGGCTACCTATGAATCCACATATCCCGTGTACAATCTGCTCCCCGGAGTTTACTCAGCTTCTCTGGCCTTAGCTGGCAAACCCCTCCCTGATGCCATCTCCATGGCTCAGCTCCCTTCTCAAAACCAATTAGAGGCTGCAGTTGTGGTAAGCTTTTCCTTTTCTTTTGGGTTACTTCCTGTTGTTTTAACTTGTGTTTTATCTAGCCTGGGCTTTCCTGCTCTCTATGTGACCGCTCTTCCAATAGTTCCGGCAAGTTGGCACCACATCGCATCTTCTGCTTGCTGCGCGGCCCTGGTAAAAAGTGCGCCAAATGCCGCCTCGATAGCCGCGGTCCTTGTTTTCAGGCGATGACTGGTCCTGAGCTCGACCGCGCCTTGGAGGGGTCTGCCGGTTGGCATCGTCGTCCCCGCCGGTGCGCGCATTCTTCTTTCTTACTTTATCCTTTGCTGACTCGTTCTTTTTTAGAGCTGCGCGCATCGTTCGCTCGTCTCGAGGCCTACCGCCAACAGGCGCGCGCTGCGGAGGAGGCCCGTCGAGGCCTCGAGCGTCTACACTTTGCTGAGCTCATCCAGCTCGTGCAATTGACTCAGGCAATGGCAGCGACCATGCCTACTAATGTTATCATTGGATCCCGTTTTGCCGATTGTGAGACTTTTGACGCTCTCAGGTCCATGGATCTTACTGCCCTCTGCGCCTCGTATGATGCGCTTTGCCAACCCCTGGATCCCGAGCGTCCCATTGACTTCGTTCCCCTCACTTCTTTCTATGATCCCGCGCATCCCCGTTTCGACCCTTCTAACTCGGAGTCCGCCGGCCCATCGTCCACTACCACCAAAGCAGTCCCGCGCGCGCAGCGCGCTTCCAGTCCCGCCGCCTCCAAGGCGAGTTCTTCGAAGGGCAAGGGGAAAGCTCCCTCTCGTCCCTATAAGTCCGCGTCCGTTGTTCCCGAGTCGAGCCCTGAGGCTTCCTGTGATGAGGACGGGCACGCAACGGAGGCTTAGGTGTTTCGCGATGCGCGCATTGAACGCCCCTCCCTTTTGGACTTCCTTTTCTTTTCTTGCCCTCTCTTTTCTTCCTTGTCTTGTCCCTATTTTATCTAGCATATGTAAAATAGGCCTACATTATGTATTAAGATATGCTTTTATATATGCTTTTCTTTTCTCTTTCTTGTGTGAACCTAAGTTCTTTCTGTCTTTTTAAGATGTCTAATAGCCTGGTTCCTCTTGAGCAGTTACAAGTGCCATGTGCGCATATGACCAATGTCCACTTTGCTCCTGTCTTTCTACTGTGGGCGAGTATAAGTGCGATGCGCGCATATGAAAGATGTGCCTATGCGTATACGCTAGCCAACTGCTACTTCTGCCCTGCCCTTCTGACCTTTTTGTATTATCTCCTTATCTCCTTAAGCTCCTAGATCTATCTCTCCTTGGCTAGGCCCTTTCTCCCCCCCACTATAAATTCAACTGTCCCCAGTTGACAGTTTCTTGTATTCTCCGTTATGGCTCTCCGATATCAGCGCACCGCTGTTGCTCGCCAATTTACCATGCTATTGAGACAACTCACCCTTCATGCGGAGCTCGCAGAGGACTGTAACAACGGGCCTTTTCACTTTCCCCTACAGTCTGCTCAGTCCCTCGTGCGCGCACTGGTAAACTTCTTAGGTTCATGCAAGCGCTCCTTCTGCTAAACGTTCCCTCTAGGATCGTATCACACTGCCCTTGCGTTTTATCGACTTCAACCGCCAATTCCTGCCTTTAGTCATGACCATCGTGTTTTACGAAGGCCGCGCTCAGCGCAGATTCAGCGATGATCATTTCGATGCGCGCATGCTCAGTAACGCCGCCCTTCACCTTCTCGATCGGTACAGCCATCTTGGCATGCCTTTTCACAACCTCCCACCTTCTGAACCAACAGGCACCACCGTTCTAGACGTAGATCCTGACGCCGCTCTTGTAGTAGATGATATCAGCTACGATTGAGTCCGCGCACCATTTCTGATGGATGGTCTTGTAATATATATGGTCCAGCCATGACCCTGTCTTTCATCATCATGCCCTCCCTTAATACCGAAAGTAATCTCCTTCAGCGCGCGAGGTCTGATCCTGCCTTTCTACGCTTAGCTGCTCTACCCAAGCGGGCGCTAGCTGATATTCCGCTCGATGACCATGAGCGCGTCTGCCACATCTACATAGGCGCCCTTCACTTTGTTCTCGAGTCTGCGACTGAACCGCTGCTTCCCATGACCATCTGCCTAGACATGATGCGTCATGTTCAAGACCATGCGGTGCGCGCATGTCCCCTTCGCTACCGTTCTTATGCACCGTTCTGACATCCTTTGCAGCGGGCTTTGGCGCTGACCGAAGCTACCTGCCACTCGCCCCGCATCTCGCACTTGTGCGCTCAGCTTCACTATAGCGAGCTCGTCCTGCGCTTGTGCGGCACTACCGATGCTGAACGCTACGGCACCCTCCCTCACTCTGAACACTTCCAACAACTTCATTATGCCGCCCAGGTCTTTTATCAGGAGGAATTCTTTCCTGTAAGCCTCTTCTTCCCATGCGCTGCGCTGACCCTGACAATCACTTCTTAGGATGTTTAATTCCCGAACTGACACTCTGCTGTCTTTTCATTGATAACTATCTATACTCATAGCTAGCATCTATTTCTTGGTACATGTGTCATGACCCTGTATTTGAAATAAGACTGTCGGGTAACATTGTTATGCATTTTCGGCATCAATTCCCAAAGCGGACATCATTTTGCCAAACGGGGAAAGACCTGCATCTCCCTTGATGCGCGCACCTTTGCTGCGATGCGCGCACAATCCTCCCACCTCTTGTTGCTATATGGGCTCTTGTATTCAGGTCCCCTCCATCCCACTCAATCTCCGTGAATGTAACGTCAGACAGGTGCAGCCCTGTGCTATGACCCATCTGGACCTTTTGTAAAGTCCCTCCTTCCTTACTCCTTGGGCCTGCTGTTCGGTCGGTCACCAGCTGCGCGGCAGCTGATCATCCCAGCGAATGCTATATAAGCGCTCACCGTCTCTGTATGAGCGCATCGCACTTTATTCCTACTGTTCTCAACCACCACTATGGCTACTACTCATGCTCCTCTTTTTAACTTCACCAATGTCAAGCATCAGCTCTCGCTGATCCAGGACATTCGTGGGTTGGCCTCTGCCACTCCTGCGAATTATACTGGCAGCTTGGAGCTGCTTGCTGCCGATCTGGTGCGCGCATCGCGCGGTTCCTTTGTTGTATGTTACTGACTTCGTCTGGCACGATTGCAGAACCGCTGGCGCGACGCGCACGGCGGTATCACTCGCGTTATAAATAACAATGAAGCTATCGAGATCCTCAATGAGACTCGCGCCATATATACGTCACTCGAGGCTGATCACCACATTCGCTCCTTCTCCCCTGCCGCCAACGCATTTATCAACTTGCATGAACAAGTCCTCAAGGCCAAGGCTGCCGCTTCTCGTCAGCGCACCCATACCCCTACTGGACCTGTGCGCTCATCTTCCTCTCTTAACCCTTTCTATACTTAATCCCCCTTTTGGTGCGCGCAGCGCAATGTTCGCGTTCTGACGCGTTCCGCAACTGCGGACCTTGAGACCGCCTCCGCGCCTGGAGGTACTACATCCCCTGATTCTGACGATGACAAGGTGTGGCTAACCTTAGCTTCTTTACCAGACATCACTAACATGCAACTTTACATGCTCCTCAAAAAGATGGCCCTTGATGATAAGGTTGAAGCCGCGACTGAGGGAGGTCCTCCCAGCAGGCAGCATACACCCGAGCCGAGTCCTAACAAGAAGCGCGCCGCGCCACCTGATACTCCCAAGCAGGTGTGTGTTTGACTTGTCTCCGCTGCGCGCACTTAGATTCTTATAGAAATACCAGCGCGAGCGCGGAGACACTCCTGGTTACCGCTCTCGTCCCCTTGGTCGAGGCATGACTTATCGCCAGACCGAGCTTCGTCGCTCATTCCGTGACGCCGCCGCAGGTGAGGCTTCTCCTAAGAAAGCCAGGCTGGGCTCAGAGGGCGTTCCCACGTTCCCCGACTCTCCTTTTATTATGCAAGGTGCGCGCACCGCACCATTTTCTTACTGATCTCTTCTAACTATTCTCCCTCAGGTACTTCTCTCGTTTTGGACAACGACAAGGTCAATGCTTGTCTTGATGCCGCCGCTAACCTCCTGAAGGAACCCCTCAACACGGGTAACCCTTCCGAGTTGGTGACGCGCGCCTCATTGGCGATTTACAGGCTGAGATCATTTGTGATCTCCACAAGGTCGACTTCATTCTCAAGCGCCGCGCTCCTTGTCGAGCAGCTTGTCATCTTGCAGCGCAGCCTCGACGTTACTGGTGTTGCCGCCACTGAGGACAAACCTGCCCAGTAGATAGCCTGGCTCAATGTGCGCTGCGCGCCTTAAAGGGCGTCTGTAGCTAGCTTTCTTTGTATTCCCCATCTTCTTTACCCAATATATTATATTGTGGTCACTTTTCTTCCTACGGTGCTCGCACATCTAAGTGTCTTCTTCGCTCCAGTCATCCTCGTCTTCTTCATCTTCTTCCACTGTAAGCGCACCGCTACCCGAGGGTACACCGGGCTCATCAAAGATATAATCTTTGGGAATAGCTGGCTCGTAATCCGGTGCCTCTAACATTTTAGCGAGGTTCTCCTTGGTCTGATCAATTATATCATCCAAGCCGTCCGGTAAGCGCAGCTGCCTTCGTGCAAAGTAAGGAATGAGGCGGAACGCCGCCACCTTATCCTTCAACACAGAGCCATCCATCTCTGCCACTAAGTATGCTCCACCATCTTTTCGTGCGATAATGATGTAAGGCCCGTTCCATCGTGCGAGCATCTTACGGTTCAGACTGGATTCTATGCCCGAGTTCCTCATTAGTACTACATCTCCTGGCTTAAACACATAGTCACGGATTTTAGCCGAGTGCTTCTTTTCAAATGTCCTGATCGCATCTCTTTTCGTCTTTGACACTCGTGCGCGCATCTCTTCTACTGTGTCGCGATGTTTGGCTAGTGCGCGCGCTCGATACCCTACTAACTCCTCCGTAGTCAGTACGCGATCTGGCAGTTTCACCAACCAAGTCGCTTCCGCTATGTCAAAGGGTAGTATGGGGTGCGCGCGTTACCATGAAGAATGGGGAACACCCGAATCCTCGTCGCACAGTGATACGATCAGCCCATAACACATGGTAGAAGAATCTACTCCAACGCTTGTGCGCCTTCTGTCCCCCACACGCTTTCCACAACATCTGTCTTATGTCCCAATGAGGACGCTCTATCTTGCCATTCGCTTGCGAGTTGTACGCTGAGATGGTAATCCCTGTAATCCCATACTTCTTTTCTAAATACTTAGCGCTGCGCTGAACGGTCCCCATTGTCTGTGATGATTTCTTGCAGACAACCCCAACGGCAGATAATGTCCTCGAATATCCACTGCGCTATCGCGCGGGCATTCTCTTTCTTTAATGGCCGTCCTTCCGCCCATGAGCTCAGCGCACATCTTCCGTGCACTATATAATTATACCCATTGGAGGCCGGGGACATGTGCATAGTGTCCGCGTGCAATTGCTGGAAGATAGACGGCGTGTGTGTCTCGGTGCGCGGGATCTGGATGATCGTCTTCTGCCTTAACTGACAGACATGACATGTTTTCACATACCAGTAGACATCCCTTTCCAACTCAGGCCACCAGAAGCGCTCAGCTAGCAGTTTGCGCGTAGCGTACGCTCCTCTGTGCCCCAAGCTGTCATGCGCTGAGCGCAGCATGCGTGTCCGCTGCGCCTGATCTATCACCAACTTATGCGTCATCTATGGATCTCCTGTACATCCGCCCATCCTTGTCTAAGAAGAAGTTACGAGCATTCCTCGTAAAGTTCTGATATTCTCGCTCCGTCATGCCTTTAAGCCTAGTGGTCGGATTCTGCAACCAGTAGCGTATCATCGGCAATTTCTCATCCATATCTTTTCCTGCAGACGTCCTGTTGCGCTCATCGTACTCTTCATCCTCCAGATCCTCTATTCGGGAGTCGGGTATCGCATGCGCTAGTATAAATTTCTCTAAATACTCGCGCTGCGCGAGCGGCACACTCTCTTTCTGTATGAAGTCCCGCACGGCCCGCTTTTCCGCTTCCGTCTCTTTCCGTGCGCGCTCGAGCTCTTGCTGGAAACAGCCTATAGAGCGCTTCTGGTAACTTGCGCGCAGTGGGACCTTCAAACAACTCGTTGAGGAGTCCTGTGTATAGATACCCACCGCGATCATCGATCTGTTCTTTGAACTCCGCAAAGTCCAGGGGATCCGGGTCATCTTCATAGACTTTCTCATATTCGAGCGGTCCCACCTCCTGATCATCATCTTCTTCGGAGTGCGCGTACGCCTCATCTCCCGGTTGCCCTTCTCTGCGTGATAAACCATCTGCACCAAAAGTCTTTCCCGCAACATGTTTCAACTGGAAGTGATACATAAGTATTTTATCTATCCAGCGATTAATAGTCGCATTAGGACCCATGCCCGGATTATCCAACATGCCCTTCAGGTATTTGGCATCCGTTTCCACCACCAGCGTGCGCGCACCGATGAGCCAGTAATAACAGGCTTGTAGCGCACGTAAGAGTCCGTACAGCTCCCGCTTGGGCTGTGAGAAGCGCTGCTCGCGTTCCGTTAACAGTATTGATCCGAAGCGCGCATATACCCTCTTTTTCGAATCTTGTGGGTCCTGCTGGTAAATATAGAATCCTACTGCTCGCCATGATGTGTCTACAGCCAAAGTAATCGGCCCTGGTAGTGTGTAGTCCAGTGGTTTCACGCAATGTGCATTGCGCGCACCGTCTTTCAGCGAGTCCATGCTAGCTTGCTGAGCGGGCCCCCACTCAAAGGGCTCTTTCCCACGCAATAGCCGTTGTATGTGCTCTGCGCGCTTCGCGTAATCCGAGATGTAAATCCGTAGTAGACCCATTGTGCCCATGAATGCGCGCACATCACTGATATTCTTGCATGGTCCCCAATTGAGGATCGCATGCACTTTATCAGGTGCTGGCTTTCGCCCTTCGTATGTGCACAAGTGCCCCACCACTACTATCTCAGCCGCGCACAGTATGGACTTCTTTCCACTAAATGTTCCTCCTGAGTACTTCATGCGCTGCACGATCCTGTTGACATTCAACATATGCTCCCACACAAATCTCCTTATTCCCTTATTCTCTGGTATCGTCTCGTATCCTCCTCCTTCTAACTCATAGCGCGTTTTAGGTCCCCTAATAGGTACATCATCTATGTAGGGTTCTGTAACTTCAGGTATCTCATCGCGTAATATATAGGCGACATCCTCATGAAAGATGGGCACGGAGTTCGTCCATCCCATAGGTAGGGTTACTAGGCGCAGCGCACCGAACGGCGTTTGGAATGTAGTCAGGTCTCTAGAGGACTCAGCTAGCAGCCGCTCATCGTACCCAACATACAAGTCCAGGATGCCGCCACATGCGCGCCCCGCAAAGTGTTCCGCTAGACTCTCCGCTGCTGGAGGTAGTCCTGAATGTGCAATGGTTACCGCATTTAACGGTTCAAGACTGTGCACAATTCTGAATGAGACCCCGTCTTTCTTAGTCACTGTAAACCAGCGCGACCGGTACGATGAGCTCGAGGGCTCATACGTGCCTGCGCGGATCTTGGTGGCGATGAATTCACATACGCGCTCATACATCCCAGGTGGTATTGGAATGTTCTTCAATACCCAAGGCGTGTGTTCTACAGTGGGAATATCTACTGGAGGGAAGAAGTCCGTACGGAATCTACCCTTTTCTGTGTCATCCCACGCGAACGCCTCGTTCTGCTGCATGAAAACTTGATGCACCAACTTGCGCTCCTCGGACCACAGGAAATCCCCTTCATGCGCTTTGTCAATCCCTTCCATGCGCTCAGCGGTGTACCGACCTGTAGGTACGAAGTCTGGCGGATGTGGTGACAATTGCGGCATGTCCTTTAGTGGGTCTCCTTTAATCTCCCTTACTATTCTAAACTTCTCTGGTAAATCTTGATAAACGGGCCTGACTTTCTCAGCCACTGGCTTATACTTCTTTCCTGCGAGCACCGTAACGGTTGTGGCATTCTTGCCAGTCAAGCGCTTACGCGTTACTCCTTGTCTTTTACTAGGGACCTGTTCCTCTTGCGATGCGCAGAACTGCCCTCTAGGCTCTCCCTTGACTACTTCCTCTTTGCGCCATTCGCGCTGCTGAAAATACTTGTATATTCTTTCTTTTTCATCATCCTCCATCTTAGCTTCATGTACTGCTTGAGCCATGTATACATCCCTGAGCTCAGCGCTCCCAAATCGCTTCTTATTCTTTGGTAGCGCGTACCCCGCTATCTCTATTTTCCCCGTGCGATCATCTCTGTCAAACATCAACGCGACCTCTCCTTGACGCATCAAATCATCGAGGATTGAAAATCCTGATCTGCGTTAGGGTTTTCCGTTGTGCCAGGGTCCTGCAACTTAGGTTCGCGCTGCACAATCTTGGGACCGCACCCTCGGTTATAGGTGGGTACAACCAGTTTGCGCTGCGTGTTGGGATCGGTGAGCGTAAGCTCAACCGTTCCATCGCCGCGCGTCTTCACATTGCTCTCCGTGAGGATCTCGAACGGCCTGCCCAAGAGCACCTCGTAAGCCGCTGCGCTAATGACATGCACTTGTAAGTACACTGTCAGCCCGTTAAACACAAATGGTACGTTGCGCGCTAAGCCCTTGGTGGATTCCACCTGCTTATTCGCGCTCTGCATTCGTATAGTGAAGTCCGGGTCCCAACTAAGTCCTAAGCGCTCAGCGGTGTCCTGTGCCATTGACACAATCTGCGACCCACTGTCGAGCAACGTCTCCGCGTGTCCCTTGCCGTTGATGAGCGGAAATACCGCCTTCAGATGGTGCGATTCGCGCCACAATAAGTCCCTTAGGCTTTTCGCCCGGCTGCAGAGTCGAGACGTACTGCTCGTGCGGGTCTTCCATGATGATGGTCCCGGTTGCAGTCCGCTGCGCTCATCTGAGCAAGTAAGGAAAGTGGCCACTGGTAGCTCATCCATCTGCATAAACTCCTCTTCTTCCTCTTCTTCTGCTAACTGCGCAATCGCCTCATCTACTTCGCGCTCTTCTTCATCGTAGTCTAATTGTAGTACGCGCATCGTGTTCAAATCCAATGGTACCTTTCTTGGTACTATGCGCTCAACGAACTTTCTTCTGAAACCTGCAGTCGATATGCCTAACAACTGGCCCTGCGTGATCTCAATCTTCTGATTTTCTAAGTGTTTGAGGACTGCGTCAGCCTGCGCTTCATCTTCGATAGGTGCGCGCAGCTTATAAGCAGGTTTCCTCTTCTCTACTACAGGTATGGGTTCTTCCCTAACCTTAGGTTTTACTTTCTCCGGAACGCGCAGCGGAGGTACCATTACATATGGCACTGCTGCTGGTCGTGCACTAGGCCCAGCTTTTGCAGGAACCTCGAACACTACTTTCTTCTTCACTGGTGCGCTGCGCGCACCTTGCTCCTCCCCTACCTCTCGCAACTCATCTTCCTCATCGTCACTCGCGTCCTCAACTGATGCTCTGGGTATATTCTTGATTGGTAACTTCTTGTTTGCGCCCTCCGGGTTCTTGGGTTTATCAGAGCCGCTACGCATAACTCTGCCCGCGTTTCCCTTCATCAGACTCAATCGAAACCCTGACTGAGCGCAGCGTCGCGTTCGGCTTTCATAGTCGCTATTAGCTGACGCTGTTCCTCTATCACCTCCTCAGGCGTCTTCGCCGATGCGCTCCTTCAAGAACGCCTTCTTACTCTCCAGCTCTTGCTGAAGTGCGCGTATCTGTTCTTCGTAGGTCTCGTCCAAGGAACTGGCTGGCTGGTACATCTGCGAATATACCATGCTCGGAGGCATACCCATGTACGAGGGATGGGCGGGTGCCATATACGCTTGCTGCTGCTGGCGGCCGTTCTTCTTCTGCCAGTCGTCGACGCGCTCTTTGATCGCGCGCGAAGGGTCCCAAGGTATCGACGACCCATCAGGTAACTGTAAGCGCCCCGCCTCCGTGATGACAATCCTTCCAGCTGACAAGTCTTGCTGCCGTACGATGCACTCAGCAACCACATGTCCCGTCTGCTTGCAGTAGAAGCAGCGAGGCTCCGGGCGTTGTTGGTATTGGAAGGGCCTAGGTGGCGGTCCACCAAAACTCGGTGCGCTCATGGGCATCATGGGGGCTACTGGTTGCACAGGCACCGACATCGGTGCGGGCGCGCGCAGCCATGACATTGCGGATAATGTCCTCCAACTCTTTCTTACTCGACTCCTTTGACTTCGCCACTGTCTTCTCCACTAACGACAAGGTATCCTTGAAGGAGGCGACGAACCCTTTCAGGTCCTCAATCTCTCCGCAGCGAACCAACATCCGCGGCCTCAGTCTTGATGGCGGGCACCGGCATAAGTCCATCAGTGCTCTCGCGCCTAGGCTCAGCGTCGTGCTCGGGTTCCTAGTACGGGCCATTTGTTCCGCCATCTCGGCTACTTGTTTGAGAGGGTACATGTCCTCAGTGCGGCGCTTCTACCGTCACCCCAGTAGGTGCGGTGAACTGTATATTGCGCTCAGTTAAGAACTTGTCGAACGATGCGCGCGTCGTGTAATCAATGTCCAGTTTATTAAATAATCGATCCCTGAACCCCGCAGTGAGACTATTGGTGAAGTAAGTCACCAAGGTATGATTCGCGAGCAGGGTAGGCGCCTTCGTGAGCTTAGCGGCCTCGGCCAAGAACGCGCGCTTGAAGTCCAGCAACACCTGGAGGTCTTCCTCCGAGATGCGCTGATTCTCCTTGCAGAGCTTCTTGAGCCGCGCAATGGACCCTGTCTGAATGCTGATCACCTCCGGGTACTCGTTGAGAATCATTTTCTTGAGCTCCGCGTACCCCTTGGTATCATAACCTGGTAAATTCTTCCACTCCTCCGCCGTCTGCATGGGTACATATTTGATTACATATCCTCTTTTCTCATCGTCCTCCGTCACCTCCGCGCGCTTAAACCAATCCTCCAGATCCTCGAAGTACCGCGGCAGCTCATCGCGCTCTGCAGCAGGATCGAAGCTCGGCGCGCCGCGCGCACCGCGTACTGGCATGGACATGTCCTTAGGCATAGTTTCTGGTTCTCGTGGGGGTGAATTTCGTTCGCTTTCTGAGAGATCTGACAAGTCTCCTCCAAATATATCTCTCGCTACGCGCTCTGCCTCGCTTTCGCTATTTTCCGCCGTGCGCTGCGCGGATGTCTTAGCAGTTCCAAATACTTCCGAGAATGGAGGAGGGGTGTCTTGGGTAGCTTGGCTATCAGAAGTACCGAATGGTGCGGTTTCGAGTGTAATATCACCGTCCACTAATTGGTCTTCTGTTTCGATGCCCGATGGTGGTCCCCAAAATCCACTAGTCCCTACTCTTAACTCCGAGTCGCTTTCGGTGAGCGCACCTGGGATGCGCTGCGCTAATCCCTGAGTCTCGATATGCAACTGCGCTTCCTCCCTCGCTCTTTTCTTTGCTTTTCTGTCTCGCGTCGGTGTAATTACCAACGGCTCTACCAGCTCAGCGTCTTTCTTGCTCCTCGTGGTTCTCTCGCGTGAAGGCACCGTTCCAAAGGATGGTCTGGCTTCTTCTGGCTCGGCGAGCGATGAAGGCGCAGGAAATTTGCCTCGCTTGTTACTCGTCCCCGTTTTATTTGAAATTTTTGTAATTTATTGTAATAGGCGCAAGCCGTAGTTCCCGAAACACTAAGTGAGATTTCTGAACCTTCCCCTCGCGGTGGGCTCCAGATGTGAGGTCTACTGCGTAGCTAGACTCGAAATCGCGAAACACAACACACACGCACACCCAGCGGAGCGAGATCCTATCCCTTAGATCGAGCGAACGCCCTCAACTAAACGGCTAGTATAATCTATGCTCTGCTCTGGTTCCCGTTCTGGGAGTGCGATGCGCGCACCTCGTGTCCTCTAGTCTTTGTAATAGCAAGTAGTGCCTGCAAATTCGTTTGTAAGGAGGGGTTTAATTCTAGTAAATCTCGAATAGAGCCCGGTTGCTAGTGGCGTGCGCTAGGCAAAATGATAAATGAAATAAGTTGTTTTTAGCGAACGGCTTCGCTGCGCGCACTTCCGGGTCCGGTGACCTCGTGCGATGCGCGGACTCTCCAAAGTCCAACAATCCAAGACTCTCCAAAGTCTTTCACCCGGCGGTGCAGTCTCACAGTCTAAACACTACAGTGCGAGTTTCCGTACACGGTTGTACTGACTCCTCACTGAGCTCTCCAAATGACCCGGTGGCCAGAAGCTATCCAAAACTCCTATGATTCACAATTACTTCACAGTTAAAACCCTAACAAAAGCTAAACACAGCCCGCCGACGGCCTGGGACAGAACCCAGCACACAGATCTAGTGGGTAGACAATTGCTTAAATTACTATAGACAAGGATACAGGTTTATATGCAATGCGCGCATGTGTACTAATAATAAGGTGAAGTAAATACTAGCAACGCGCGGCCAAAGGTCCGCGCATCGCATCCGGGCTTCCCTTCGAGTGTCCTGATCCCTTGGCATTCGCTGCGCGCATGTCGTTTGTTCCCTCGGGCTTTTGCGCGTCTCTTTTGATGCGCGCCGCCACGGTCACATGATGTGTGGACTTAGGCAAATTCTGCCTTTTGCGATGCGCGCACATGAGATGCGCGCACAGCCCTTCACACCGCCCTTGGTACTCGCTCAGCTGTACTCACACCGCACTTTGCTGGTGCTTAACCGTTCTACGCCTCTCCGATCGCTCGCACGGATGACCAGACTATGCACTTTAGGCTGTGCAGCTCGCTGACCGATCTCTCTCGCAATACGGTGCGCGCAGGCGCTTATCGTCATAAGGCGCGCTGATAGCTGCAGACTACGAGTCAGGCGCCACTCTAGTCCCTCTGTGTTTCCTGCGCGCAGCTATCCCATTAACGGAACTCCTGGCTGTTTACACCCGTAGCCAAAAAGCAGCCCTGTCATCGTGCGAGCATCTTACGGTTCAGACTAGATTCTATGCCCGAGTTCCTCATTAGTACTACATCTCCTGGCTTAAACACATAGTCACGGATTTTAGCCGAGTGCTTCTTTTCAAATGCCCTGATCGCATCTCTTTTCGTCTTTGATACTCGTGCGCGCATCTCCTCTACTGTGTCGCGATGTTTGGCTAGTGCGCGCGCGCGATACCCTACTAACTCCTCTGTAGTCAGTACGCGATCTGGTAGTTTCACCAGCCAAGTCGCTTCCGCTATGTCAAAGGGTAGTATGGGGTGCGCGCCCGTTACCATGAAGAATGGGGAACACCCGAATCCTCGTCGCACAGTGATACGATCAGCCCATAACACATGGTAGAAGAATCTACTCCAACGCTTGTGCGCGCCTTCTGTCCCCCCACACGCTTTCCACAACATCTGTCTTATGTCCCAATGAGGACGCTCTATCTTGCCATTCGCTTGCGAGTTGTACGCTGAGATGGTAATCCCTGTAATCCCATACTTCTTTTCTAAATACTTAAGCGCTGCGCGGAACGGTCCCCCATTGTCTGTGATGATTTCTTGCAGACAACCCCAACGGCAGATAATGTCCTCGAATATCCACTGCGCTATCGCGCGGGCATTCTCTTTCTTTAATGGCCGTCCTTCCGCCCATGAGCTCAGCGCACATCTTCCGTGCACTATATAATTATACCCATTGGAGGCCGGGGACATGTGCATAGTGTCCGCGTGCAATTGCTGGAAGATAGACGGCGTGTGTGTCTCGGTGCGCGGGATCTGGATGATCGTCTTCTGCCTTAACTGACAGACATGACATGTTTTCACATACCAGTAGACATCCCTTTCCAACTCAGGCCACCAGAAGCGCTCAGCTAGCAGGTTGCGCGCGTAGCGTACGCTCCTCTGTGCCCCAAGCTGTCATGCGCTGAGCGCAGCATGCGTGTCCGCTGCGCCTGATCTATCACCAACTTATGCGCGTCATCTATGGATCTCCTGTACATCCGCCCATCCTTGTCTAAGAAGAAGTTACGAGCATTCCTCGTAAAGTTCTGATATTCTCGCTCCGTCATGCCTTTAAGCCTAGTGGTCGGATTCTGCAACCAGTAGCGTATCATCGGCAATTTCTCATCCATATCTTTTCCTGCAGACGTCCTGTTGCGCTCATCGTACTCTTCATCCTCCAGATCCTCTATTCGGGAGTCGGGTATCGCATGCGCTAGTATAAATTTCTCTAAATACTCGCGCTGCGCGAGCGGCACACTCTCTTTCTGTATGAAGTCCCGCACGGCCCGCTTTTCCGCTTCCGTCTCTTTCCGTGCGCGCTCGAGCTCTTGCTGGAAACAGCCTATAGAGCGCGCTTCTGGTAACTTGCGCGCAGTGGGACCTTCAAACAACTCGTTGAGGAGTCCTGTGTATAGATACCCACCGCGATCATCGATCTGTTCTTTGAACTCCGCAAAGTCCAGGGGATCCGGGTCATCTTCATAGACTTTCTCATATTCGAGCGGTCCCACCTCCTGATCATCATCTTCTTCGGAGTGCGCGTACGCCTCATCTCCAGGTTGCCCTTCCCTACGCGATAAACCATCTGCACCAAAGGTTTTGCCCACAACATGTTTCAACTGGAAGTGATACATAAGTATTTTATCTATCCAGCGATTAATAGTCGCATTAGGGCCCATGCCCGGATTATCCAACATGCCCTTCAGGTATTTGGCATCCGTTTCCACCACCAGCTTGCGCGCACCGATGAGCCAATAATAACAGGCTTGTAGCGCACGTAAGAGTCCATACAACTCCCGTTTGGGCTGTGAGAAGCGCTGCTCGCGTTCCGTTAACAGTATTGATCCGAAGCACGCATATACCCTCTTCTTCGAATCTTGTGGGTCCTGCTGATAAATATAGAACCCTACCGCACGCCAGGATGTGTCTACAGCCAAAGTAATCGGCCCTGGCAATGTGTAGTCCAGTGGTTTCACGCAATGTGCGTTGCGCGCACCGTCTTTCAGCGAGTCCATGCTAGCTTGCTGAGCGGGCCCCCACTCAAAGGGCTCTTTCCCACGCAATAGCCGCTGTATGTGCTCTGCGCGCTTCGCATAGTCTGAGATGTAAATACGGAGCAGACCCATTGTACCCATGAATGCGCGCACATCACTGATGTTCTTGCATGGCCCCCAATTGAGGATCACATGCACTTTATCAGGTGCTGGCTTTCGCCCTTCGTATGTGCACAAGTGCCCCACCACTACTATCTCAGCCGCGCACAATATGGACTTCTTTCCACTAAATGTTCCTCCCGAGTACTTCATACGCTGCATGATTCTGTTGACATTCAACATGTGCTCCCATACGAATCTCCTTATTCCCTTATTCTCTGGTATCGTCTTGTATCCTCCTCCTTCTAACTCATAGCGCGTTTTAGGTCCCCTAATAGGTACATCGTCTATATAGGGCTCTGTAACTTCAGGTATTTCATCGCGTAATATATATGCGACATCCTCATGAAAGATGGGCACGGAGTTCGTCCATCCCATAGGTAGGGTTACTAAGCGCAGCGCACCGAACGGTGTCTGGAATGTAGTCAGGTCTCTAGAGGACTCAGCTAACAGCCGCTCATCGTACCCAACATACAAGTCCAGGATGCCGCCACATACGCGCCCCGCAAAGTGTTCCGCCAGACTCTCCGCTGCTGGAGGTAGTCCTGAATGTGCAATGGTTACCGCATTTAACGGTTCGAGACTGTGCACAATTCTGAACGAGACCCCATCTTTCTTAGTCACTGTAAACCAGCGCAACCGGTACGACGAGCTCGAGGGCTCATACGTGCCTGCGCGAATCTTGGTGGCGATGAATTCACATACGCGCTCATACATCCCAGGTGGTATCGGAATGTTTTTCAATACCCAAGGCGTGTGCTCTACAGTGGGAATATCTACTGGAGGGAAGAAGTCCGTACGGAATCTACCCTTCTCTGTGTCATCCCACGCGAACGCCTCATTCTGCTGCATGAAAACTTGATGCACCAACTTGCGCTCCTCGGACCACAGGAAATCCCCTTCATGCGCTTTGTCAATCCCTTCCATGCGCTCAGCGGTGTACCGACCTGTAGGTACGAAGTCTGGCGGATGTGGTGACAATTGCGGCATGTCCTTTAGTGGGTCTCCTTTTATCTCCCTCACTATTCTAAACTTCTCCGGTAAATGTTGATAAACGGGCCTGACTTTCTCAGCCACTGGCTTATACTTCTTTCCTGCGAGCACCGTAACGGTTGTGGCATTCTTGCCAGTCAAGCGCTTACGCGTTACTCCTTGTCTTTTACTAGGGACCTGTTCCTCTTGCGATGCGCAGAACTGCCCTCTAGGCTCTCCCTTGACTACTTCCTCTTTGCGCCATTCGCGCTGCTGAAAATACTTGTATATTCTTTCTTTTTCATCATCCTCCATCTTAGCTTCATGTACTGCTTGAGCCATGTATACATCCCTGAGCTCCGCGCTCCCAAACCGCTTCTTATTCTTTGGTAGCGCGTACCCCGCTATCTCTATTTTTCCCGTGCAATCATCTCTGTCAAACATCAACGCGACCTCTCCTTGACGCATCAAATCATCGAGGATTGAAAATCCTGATCTGCGTTAGGGTTTTCCGTTGTGGCAGGGTCCTGCAACTTAGGTTCGCGCTGCACAATCTTTGGACCACACCCTCGGTTATAGGTGGGTACTACCAGTTTGCGCTGTGTGTTGGGATCGGTGAGCGTAAGCTCAACCGTTCCATCGCCGCGTGTCTTCACATTGCTCTCCGTGAGGATCTCGAACGGCCTGCCCAAGAGCACCTCGTAAGCCGCTGCGCTGATGACATGCACTTGTAAGTACACCGTCAGTCCGTTAAACACAAACGGTACGTTGCGTGCTAAGCCCTTGGTGGATTCCACCTGCTTATTCGCTCTCTGCATCCGTATAGTGAAGTCCGGGTCCCAACTAAGTCCTAAGCGCTCAGCGGTGTCCTGTGCCATTGACACAATCTGCGACCCACTGTCGAGCAACGTCTCCGCGTGTCCCTTGCCATTGATGAGCGGAAATACCGCCTTTAGATGGTGCGATTCGCGCGCCACAATAAGTCCCTTAGGCTTTTCGCCTGGCTGCAGAGTCGAGACGTACTGCTCGTACGGGTCTTCCATGATGATGGTCCCCGGTTGCAGTCCGCTGCGCTCATCTAAGCAAGTAAGGAAAGTGGCCACTGGTAGCTCATCCATCTGCATAAATTCCTCTTCCTCTTCTTCTTCTGCTAACCACACGATAGCTTCATCTACCTCGCGCTCTTCTTCATCGTAGTCTAATTGTAGTACGCGCATCGTGTTTAAATCCAATGGTACCTTTCTTGGTACTATGCGCTCAACGAACTTTCTTCTGAAACCTGCAGTCAATATGCCTAACAACTGGCCCTGCGTGATCTCGATCTTCTGATTTTCTAAGTGTTTGAGGACTGCGTCAGCCTGTGCCTCATCTTCGATAGGTGCGCGCAGCTTATAGGCCGGCTTCCTCTTCTCTACTACAGGTATGGGCTCTTCCCTAACCTTAGGTTTTACTTTCTCTGGTACGCGCAGCGGAGGTACCATTACATATGGCACTGCTGCTGGTCGTGCACTAGGCCCAGCCTTTGCAGGAACCTCAAACACTACTTTCTTCTTTACTGGCGCGCTGCGCGCACCTTGCTCCTCCACTACTTCTCGCAACTCATCTTCCTCATCATCACTCGCGTCCTCAACTGATGCTCTGGGTATATTTCTGATTGGTAGCTTCTTATTTGCGCCCTCCGGGTTCTTGGGTTTATCAGAGCCGCTACGCATAACTCTGCCCGCGTTTCCCTTCATCAGACTCAATCGAAACCCTGACTGAGCGCAGCGTCGCGTTCGGCTTTCATAGTCGCTATTAGCTGACGCTGTTCCTCTATCACTTCCTCAGGCGTCTTCGCCGATGCGCGCTCCTTCAGGAACGCCTTCTTACTTTCCAACTCTTGTTGAAGCGCGCGTATCTGCTCCTCATAGGTCTCGTCCAAGGAACTGGCTGGTTGGTACATCTGCGAGTATACCATGCTAGGAGGCATACCCATGTATGAAGGGTGGATAGGTGCCATATACGCTTGCTGCGCGGGCTGCCCGTTCTTCTTATGCCATTCGTCGACGCGCTCTTTAATCGCGCGCGAAGGGTCCCAAGGTATCGATGACCCATCAGGTAGCTGTAAGCGCCCCGCCTCTGTGATGACAATCCTCCCCGCTGACAAGTCTTGCTGCCGTACGATGCACTCAGCCACCACATGTCCCGTCTGCTTGCAGTAGAAGCAGCGAGGCTCCAGGCGTTGTTGGTATTGGAAAGGCCTAGGCGGCGGTCCACCAAAACTCGGTGCGCTCATGGGCATCATGGGGGCTACTGGTTGCACAGGCACCGACATCGGTGCGGCGCACGCAGCCACCTGGTAAATTCTTCCACTCCTCCGCCGTCTGCATGGGTACATATTTGATTACATATCCTCTCTTCTCATCGTCCTCCGTCACCTCCGCGCGCTTAAACCAATCCTCCAGGTCCTCGAAGTACCGCGGCAGCTCATCGCGCTCTGCAGCAGGATCGAAGCTCGGCGCGCTGCGCGCACCGCGTACTGGCATGGACATATCCTTAGGCATAGTTTCTGGTTCTCGTGGGGGTGAATTCCGTTTGCTTTCTGAAAGATCTGACAAGTCTCCTTCAAATATATCTCTCGCTACGCGCTCTGCCTCACTTTCGCTATTTTCCGCCGTGCGCTGCGCGGATGTCTTAGCAGTCCCAAATACTTCCGAGAATGGAGGAGGGGTGTCTTGGGTAGCTTGGCTATCAGAAGTACCGAATGGTGCGGTTTCAAGTGTAATATCACCGTCCACTAATTGGTCTTCTGATTGAATGCCAGATGGTGGTCCCCAAAATCCACTAGTCCCTACTCTTAATTCCGAGTCGCTTTCGGTGAGCGCACCTGGGATGCGCTGCGCTAATCCCTGAGTCTCGATCTGCAACTGCGCTTCCTCCCTCGCTCTTTTCTTTGCTTTTCTATCTCTCGTCGGTGTAATTACCAACGGTTCTACCAGCTCAGCGTCTTTCTTGCTCCTCGTGGTTCTCTCGCGTGAAGGCACCGTTCCAAAGGATGGTCTGGCTTCTTCTGGCTCGGCGAGCGATGAAGGCGCAGGAAATTTGCCTCGCTTATTACTCGTCCCCGTTTTATTTGAAATTTTTGTAATTTATTGTAATACGCGCAAGCCGTAGTTCCCGAAACACTAAATGAGATTTCTGAACCTTCCCCTCGCGGTGGGCTCCAGATGTGAGGTCTACTGCGTAGCTAGACTCGAAATCGCGAAACACAACACACACACACACCCAGCGGAGCGAGATCCTATCCCTTAGATCGAGCGAACGCCCTCAACTAAATGGTAGTATAATCTATGCTCTGCTCTGGTTCCCGTTCCGGGCGTGCGATGCGCGCACCTCGTGTCCTCTAGTCTTTGTAATAGCAAGTAGTGCCTGCAAGTTCGTTTGTAAGGAGGGGTTTAATTCTAGTAAATCTCGGATAGAGCCCGGTTGCTAGTGGCGTGCACAAAGCAAAGTGATAAATGAAATAAGTTGTTTTTAGCGAACAGCTTCGCTGCGCGCACTTCCGGGTCCGGTGACCTCGTACGATGCGCGGACTCTCCAAAGTCCAATAATCCAAGACTCTCCAAAGTCTTTCACCCGGCAGTGCAGTCTCACAGTCTAAACACTACAGTGCAAGTTTCCGTACACGGTTGTACTGACTCCTCACTGAGCTCTCCAAATGACCCGGTGGTCAGAAGCTATCCAAAACTCCTATGATTCACAAACACTTCACAGTTAAACCCTAACAAAAGCTAAACACAGCCCGCTGACGGCCTGGGACAGAACCCAGCACACAGATCTAGTGGGTAGACAATTGCTTAAATTACTATAGACAAGGATACAGGTTTATATGCGATGCGCGCATGTGTACTAATGATATGGTGAAGTAAATACTAGCAACGCTTGGCCAAAGGTCCGCACATCGCATCCGGGCTTCCCTCTAGTGTTCCAGCCCCTTGGCATTCGCTGCGTGCATGTCGTTCGTTCCCTCGGGCTTTTGCGCGTCTTTTTGATGCGCGCCGCCACGGTCACATGATGTGTGGACTTAGGCAAATTCTGCCTTTGTGATGCGCGCACATGAGATGCGCGCACAGCCCTTCACACCGCCCTTGGTGCTTGCTCAGCTGTACTCACACCGCACTTGGCTGGTGCTTAACCGTTCTACGCACACCTAATTGCCCGCACAGATGGCCAAGCTATGCACTTTTAAAAACTTGTACAGTTCGCTGCCCAATCCTTCTCACAATAGGTGCGCGCAGGCGCTTGTAGTCATGATGCGCGCTGATAGCTATAGACTATGAGTCAGGCCCAACTCTAGTCTCTCTGTGTTCTCCCGCGCGCAGCTATCCCACTAACGGACCTTCTGACTGTTTACACCCGTAGCCAAAAAGCAGCCCTGTCAGCGTATCTAGGCTCACCGGTCATAAACGTCATGCAGCACAGTCAACTCGCGAGCACGTTCCTCGCCCCCGCGCCCGTCCCTTTACCCACGCCCCACGCCCCATGTCCCGCGCCTGGCGTGCCTACTGCATGCGCCCCATGCGCCACGCCCTGCACGAGTTTTGAAGCTCTCAGAAGTATAACCGGTCAGTCCAACATAGTCCACGCTACGCTGATCAGCTCTGGGCGGATTAGCACCCGCCCCCGACCTGCAACATATCGGAATGTTGCATACATCATGCATCATCCTAATCCCCTGTAGTCCCTGCGGTCCCTGGCCGACGAGCTCGATCATGCATGTACACCCCGGACGGCCTCACTCAGCGCTCAAGCGCTCAACACTTAACACGCGCCCCGTGGGCCGTACACAATCCCATTCTGAAGGCCCATCGCCCATGCATGAGCACGTACGTGCCTCACCCTCACCCTCGCCCTCGCCCTCGCCCTCGCCCACTGTGCTCCACGTCCGGCCGCGACCGTCCGCACTCCTCCGCCTCTATCCGCGCCGCACGCCGCACGCACCACGCGCCTACTGAGTCTGAGTACTCCCCACCCCGCCTCGCCCCGAACCAACTCATTGCGCGCAGTCCCTGCGGCACTCAGCCCAGCGCTGTGAGTTCCGAGTCCCTGCCATGACCGAGTTCCTGCCACCCGCCCCTGCGACAAGGTGTCTCCTTCTCGCTGGTTAAAAACCTCTCACGTCCCCTCAGTAACTAGTAGCTTGCTCCCATCCGTCAATTACACGTTGCTCAAAGCTGGTCTCTCCGGCGGCCGCCTGTCTCATCCCTCGTCTCCCCGTTATCTCATACCCGTCCCCATCACATTATGCCCGTCACATTATGCCCATAACAGAAGCGGCAGCGTACTGTAGGGCGTATCGAATTCCATTCATCTGTCGCGCATGCATGGGCACGTACTTCCCTCGCCCTCGCCATTGCCCTTCCGCACTCCTCAGCACTCCTCTGTCTCTACCCACGCGCGTCTGCCTCCACTCACGCCCTAGACCCCTCATTGCGCGCCTTCTGCGTACGTCCGAGCCCCGAGGTATAACGATACTACGATGATCGGCGGTGGGGGGATCAGCACCCGTCCCCGTCCTGCTTCGGAATATTGCATATATCATGCATCATTCTCGACCCCTGCAGTCCCTGTGGTCCCCAGCCAACGTTCTCACTCGCTCTCGCACCCTCGCACTCGACCTGCTCGCTCTTGCTCCCCACTGAGCTGCTCACTTATGCATACGTGCACACAACCGACGTTCGCACCCAGCAGTGACCACGCGCCCCGTGAATCGCTGGGCGCAGAGTTCCGGGACACGGATGGAGGGCACGACTCTGCTAACGCGTCGTGTCGTTCTGCTGTATGTTGGTGGCGCATGCTCAAGGCCCGTCACTTCGACTCTTCGTGGAACTGGGCGCGTCAAGATGCCCTTATCATGTTCTACAACATCATTTTCGGTCGCTCGACTACTGTTGACCGCGAAATCACTGTCCGCTACTACAAGTTGCGATTTTGATGAATGGGCCGGTAGTTCGACCGAGTTGCAAGACTTATAGGAGTAGGAAACAGCAGCAAGATCCACATGATTGTGTAGACCCTTTTGTGTTTGGCAAACACCAGCAAGCCAAATACATAACCAGAGGCCGCCCGGCCCGATGGCAATGGGCCTAAACCATTCAAGGTCGGAGGGAGGTGAACTCTATAGGATATACTATGTATACATTCATTAATTATTTTACTAATGTGCCCTGCCCCCCGCTGCTCATCCACCACGCTTTGAAAGGTCAAGTTTGCAGCTTGCCGAGTCTGCCATGCTCGATCTCAGCTAACTTAGTACTACGGCGTCCTGGGGCATCCAAAGTTGGGTTCAAGATATAGTGATACTTCATGAGGAGAAGCACGACATGGCTCAACATTTCCCAGCTCATCTTTCTTATGCCCTTGTTTAAGGGCGATAATGTTTGTGAGATTTGAAAAATGAAAAGCATAAGTAGATCTTGTAATGTACATATTTGGGAACGCCTGGGCCTCTAGTACATCATCAGGTATTGGGCCGTGCTGGCCGCGGCCTTCTTCGAGGTTTGCGATGATTGCTGAGGGGCCTGGCAAATATGCAACAGTGCGTGGGGTCGTAATACCGCGCACGGTATGCTTTATCAATGTCGACACCAGCATGTAAGATAATTACAATAGCCTGTTTAAATCTCATCACGGAGCATGTCATTGCATGATGCACCATCCTGCCCAAGTTTCATCGCTCCTGGTGCATGCACGGAGGTGCCCCCCGCCCGCCTCGTGTCGTGCCTTTAATTGAAATGCCGCTTCCTGCGGTACGCTGCCAATGCCAGTCCTTGGGGCTGGTTCACGACTGGACCGCTCTCCTTATGCTTCTACTCCAGAGAGTGTCTGTCTGTTCCCTCACTAGCTCTATTCACTTCCAATTCCTGCTTTTGGTGCAGTAAGTACCACTGACATTTATAAATATATAGGCTAATACAGCTATTCAACTATGTGACAGGATATACTGTTTCTTTTTAAATTTATTCGAAGTAGAACTGAAAGAATTAAATGAGGAAGAAGAATAAGCAGCTTTATGAGGGGATATTATGAAGTCAGAAACTGTTCACGAATCATAATTATAATGTCAATATTCACCCCGTGACGGCCCGACCATGTGCTACATCGCCGACCTTGGTCAGACCCATGCTTCGACCATGTCCTGCACTTCCGTTCCGTTGTGTCGACCGGTAACCCCTGTGCATACCTTCGCTGCGGCCCATACCTCTTCCGGCTACCAGTTACATGGCCCGCATCTCGTCCCCGCCCCCCGCCTTTCGTAAGTATGGCCCTTTGGGTCGCGTCTCCGTGAATATCGACTGCACCCTTCTCTCCTGTAGTGCCGCATCGTCGTCCCGTCCCCACCCTACCTAGTCGCCCACCCACTCCAACCACTGGCTTGGAAAACCAGGGTGGTCTACTACTAGCCATTGACAATTACATGCACTTTCCCTCTCGTGGGCCTATGATACACGTCAACCGTTTGTCTTGTTCAGCACTGGCTTGGGCGCATCTGCCCTTCAAAGCTTCACTCCCTGCGAGAATGTCTGCCCAATGCTCGCGCCGCTCTGTAAATGACCGGCTAATCGTCCTAATATTGGTCCCCGTGCCTATGCCTTCCTATGCCAAACGGCTGAATGTCCGAACATCCTAACATCCATCACGCCGGCTCGCATGCGACGCCCTGCCACGTAGATGCCATGGAGGCCCTACTATATGCGTGGATGTCCCGTTTCTGCCGCCTTCGCGCCTCACGTATCAGCGCATTCCTCAATGGCCCACCGCGTCTGCATCCGCGCCTCATTGCCCCGCCTCTCCGCCCGCCCAACTGTCCTATTCCGCAAACTGTCGAGCCATCCCACTTTATCCCCATACATTCCTTTCCTCTACATCCTCGCAACGCCGACCCCCTACTGACCAATTCAAGCCCTTCTTTCCTCCACTGCAGTCCTTCGCGCCGGCTATGCTCCCTGTCGCCCATCATTCGTTTCTCGCATGTATATCCATCATCCATCACAGCTGGGCTGGGCAATAATTATTCAGTCCCGGAAATCATCCGATGAGCCAGTGTGCATATAATGAATGTTGAATGTTGAATGTTGAACCCGCACACATCCCACACCGTATTTTACGCCCATACACACCTCCAACTCGCCTGTGTTCCTGCCTCGACTGAATATCGCGCTCCCGTTCACGCTATCATTGACCAGAAATGCACATATATTCCTTTGCTCCACTCCATGCCTCTCACTGCTCCCCGCGGTGTCATCCACGCTGTCCACCATCCCTTGTTCCCTGTCCCTCACAAGCATTTAATATCCCATCTGGTCACGTCCAGGAACGGCCATTTCTCCTGTGCCGCCCCTCTTTCATTTGCTGTGGCCCAGACAATTTAAAATCTCGTCCCTGATTAATCCTGCTCACCTAAGCCTCTGGAGCCAGCCAGCAGAGTCGATTCGCGCATGGAGAGAGCCCGGTTGTGCGTGAAGAAGAGGCCTAGAAGTAACCACGGTCCACGGGCGTTGTGGAGTCATGTGCCACTTCTTGCTTCATTGCTTGTGGTCCACCACTGACCACTGCTCACGATTCCACGTGCACTATGATTTGAAACTCGTACACTCGCTCCGTGCACCTCACATCGCAGGGCTGCATATGCATTCTGCTGCGGCACTTCGTCCCCTTTTAGCCGCGATGTTTCCTTCTCATTTACGGGTCACGATGCCTCCGTGGTCCTCTTTACCACAGCCTATTGTGTTGCCTCTTGCCGTCTAGCGTCCCTATCCCCACTTCATCTTCAATCATCGACCCGGGTCACTCAGTCCGTGCATTTTCGACAGAGTCTTCTGGTACGCAGTGCGCAGCGACCGAAGCGCAGTGCCCAATGCAAGTTGGAATTAAGATGCCTAATGTCGTCGCTCTCAAACATGCCTTACTACGGGCATGCTTCATTCTGGTCTTGGTGTGCAAGCCACAGGTCAGTGGAATGAAGGCAGACGCCGTGGTACCTTAGTTATTGGGTATGGCTGAGGTGCGATGTGCAGTACGTATTGAGGACTGGGTGGTGAGTGCGGGTCGATGAGAGTTAAGTGTACGAATGGCGGTCGGGCACGGAGGTCCTTCATGTCTATGAGTGTCTGTGATGGGTTGTTACATATAATTAAAATGGGTAGTGCGGGAGGAATATTACCTTAATGTTCCTGAAACTGACTTAGATAAACAATATCCCTGCCCGCATGCGGGCCCCATCGCGCAGGCTAAGGGAACCTCTAGCACTGTTCTCAGCGTCATTATTTTATGTCCTCGAAGACTGACCTCATAAATCTATGTATGCACACATCTATTCAGTGCGCATGTGTCATCGTCCAAACATATGTATGTCAGCTGCATCTACATTGGTGAAATGTAGTTCTGGGCCTAGATAACCTCCTAGTCTCTTTCTTTTGTATCAAAATATTCTGATGCCTCTACTCCACCATGATCATCTGTTAAATTCCTCCTCTAAATTTGTTTCGTCGCCTCTGGGTCAGCTTGTGTAGTCTCCTTGCACAGTGGGATAATCGCTATAGAAGTATCAAGGTACTCAAATGGGTTGGGACTGTACATGTATCACTTGAAAAGACTACGAGCCTGTTAATTCTCCTCGTTCGTAAGCTCCAATTTCTATGTCGCGGCACTGAAGTCACTCGGACATGTCCACGAACCCAACTTGTAGTTTAAAGTTAGAAGCTGGAACTCTATTTCGTCTGTGTGTCTTTCCATCCCTGCTTCTGGTATATGCGTCATGCAGTTCATTGTCAGTTCAACGTTCAAGGCTCAAGTGCTCAACCATTATGATGTTGTATTTGTTGACCCATTGAAATCGAAACAGTGTATATATTGAATGAACGGTAGAACTCGCCCTACTGAGCTCAAGCTCACGTCCACTAAGGTACAGTGTCATTATTTTAACATATCATCACTTTAATTTCAATGTGAATTCTAGACGAGTCTCTGTACTTCCCCAACAGCTCCTCCACTGCTGCCATGTCCTGCCTACTAACAAGAACGTCAGTCACATATAGTGACTTCCATGCAGCCAGTCCCGGAGACGGATTAATCTGGCGCACAATGAAGGCTTTGAGGGTGACAATCCGTGGAATTAGAATAGGCTGATATTGGTGGAGGATTCTCTCTAGATTCGGACATACCACGTCCCCACATCGTCCGTATCCACGAATCGCGTGAACAGACTGTTGTATGCCATTTGCTCTTCTATTCCTTCGCCCATAAGCGTCGGGAGCTCCTCGATCTCATGGAGTTGTGGGCAGCACCGCAGTGCGTCGATAAAGAGTTCAGCAGATATATCAGTGTTGATTCTCAAACTTATCAAGCTTGGTGAGCACTTGAAGAAATTTACCAGGCTGGGGTACATGCGGCCCGCCTCAAAGTCAATCCATTTATGCCGTCTCTCCTTGTCCTGCTGCGGTGTCCCCCACGATGCTTGGTCATGTGCATATCGTGTACCACTTACCGTCAGATTGGAGAGTTGCTGGCCGGGAAAACAGGGTAGCTTGGTCCTCTCGATTCGGAGTGAGTCCTGCGTTGGAGGTCTTCTTGTACCCGCGCAACCGGCAGACAACTGATCTCTTTCATTTCACGTAGATCAGCTTGACCGATAATGCGGCGGCGCAGTAACTAGTATTATTAAAGGGGCATGACCCCTACCAAATTTGTGTGCAGATTAATTACTGTAAACAAGTTTTATTAATTATTTCTTAAAAAATATATATACCTTTGTTCTTCTTTTTATGCTGCTGCTACAACCCTACTACAGCTTGAACCGGGAGACGTGAATCATTCAGGTCTATCGCCGTCGAGCTAGACGGGTAGTGACTCCTGTTTAGCACTTATAAATAGCAATGCTTATACATGGGGTCTAAGCCGGCCCAAGCCGTCGGCTGCGTGATGCAAGTGCTGTGCAAAGGTGTGCTTCGTTGCAGCTCGCTCCTCCTCTCCTCTTAGTTGTCTCATTAGGTCCTTACGCCTGCCCTCTTCATCGTCGTTCTTACTCTGTCCATCCAGTGCCGTTGTTGCACTACCTGAGTATGTGAGTCTCTTGCTACTGATTTCCAATGCTTGATCCTCAATCACTGGTCTCCATCGTTGATTCGGACAGTCCAAACATCACACTTCGTTATCTCTCTGCCGTCTTAGTTGGTGAAGACATAACTACATATTATGCCGCTGGACATTCTCAGCTCCATCCCCCGTGATTTGATTCGTACGAATAGGGCACCAAACGAAACCGAGCTAGCATCTGCGAGGGCGATGCTGCCGTACTTCGAGGATGAAATTTCCGAGATTTCTGCCCAAATTGAGCAGGCAGAGGTGCGACTTCACAAGCTCAACTCAGCAAGGAGAACGTTACAGAGGAAAGAAGCCAGGCTCAAATCTGTTGTGGCCCCAATACGCCGTGTACCCCAAGACGTGATATGCCTCATCTTCAACTACTGTCTACATGAACGTTGTGATCTGGAAGATAATCTAGAAGGATTCTGGTCATCTGACATATTCTGTCGACATGGTTTTAAGAACTTTTTGCCGTCCCTGTCTGCAAGAAGGTTGCCCTTACTCCTCACTCATGTGTCAAGCGCGTTTCGGAAAATTGTACTGGCGATGCCTACGCTATGTAAAATCGCCGAATTCAAGATTCATTCACCTACCATATTGACATGGACCCATTATGACTCCGATCATTACAAACATGTATGCATCACTCAAAGGAATTGGATATCTGGCATGAAAGAATGGCTTCGCCGTTCCGGATCCTTACCACTAAACCTGGAAGTCCACTTCTCTAATTCCCCGCAATATACTTATGAAGAATTACAAGAATTATACAATGATATGATCGACATTGTGATTTCATGTCATACGCGGTGGAGAGATATCAGGTTTTCTTTCGATCAAGATCTCCCACAGAGGATGATGTCAGCATTGTTGACTCTTACTTCAGAGGACCTCCCGTTGCTTCGCACCTTAAGGTTTCACTCCTACGGATACGATAGGAAGTATCTCGAGTTCATGCCAATGTTTGCCTGTCCTAGCTTGAAGACTTTGACCGGTGCTTTGCTAGACGATTTACACATCCACAAGGACTTACTCCGTTCGTCATTATCCAACCTAACTCTCCTGGATGCATGCATTGAGGCCCGCGCTCTCACCATTGGAACAACACTCTGCCAATGCACTTCTCTCATTGAACTTCGCCTATTTATTACTGGAAACGATGATGTTATTGGCGTTCCTGAACTTGTAATAGAGTTGCCGTGTCTGCAGGAACTCTATGTAATCGACGACCTATCAGTGCCCGAAGATGAACAATACTCAATGAAAATTATCAAATGCATCAGCGCTCCGAAGTTAAAAAAATTCTACTATAAAAAACAATGGTCAAATAATCCCATTCTCCCTGACATTTTCAAGCGCTCCCACAACCTGACAACACTTGGACTTGCCACTAATATTTCTTGCGATCTCTTCATTGAAATACTTCGGTACTGCCCACAAATCACATTTCTGGATGGCTTGCCAACTCTCACACATAGTGGCCTGGATCGGGGAGTGGCTTATGACAGGTTCCTCATCCGATTGGTGGACGGCGACGACGCAGGGGACATAATTTGCCCAAAGTTAGAGCGCATGAATGGAGGATATGATCCCATTCCGATCGTAAATTTCAACACTCTTTATGCCATTGTTACACGAAAGGGCACGGAATCCTCTGCGAACATGGCTCCATGGAGAACGCTGCGTGCCAAAATCACATACATGCAGAAAGATGAGACGACGGTGCAAAAGCTACTCAGGAAGTGTGACCGGAACATATTTGTCCTGATACTTTCTGGCACGTATGATGTCATGGTAGATGACTCTGTACCTATACCATTCTATGCATGACACAATAGACAGAGTTACGCCGCAGAATTTGAAGAAAATTGCTGGGACAGCAAGTATAACAATGGTGATCTATTCTTAGCTCTTGAGCGCTTGAGCTTCCAAGATTGCACGCGCGTCCGCAACGCGCACCGCTTCCCACGGGCCATCCGTTCCCGCCGCGGTCACTCGCGGCGCGGCCGTTCACTGTTCCGCGTCCCGCGTCTCTCGTATGTATATCCCGTCTGCTCGCGTCCAGGAATAGCTGCATTTTCTTGAACGTGCACCGCGAGGAGCGAGGAGGCCACGGCGCTGTATGAAACCCGCAAGTCATGCAGCCGGGAACTGCTGTGCCATCCGGAGATAGCCCAAATTGTGGCCTCGTTGCCTGCAATTTGGATAACTAGATCAGGGTGATGAGATTTATTAGATTTTAGACCAATATGGCAGTGATACAATTTAATGGAGTAATCATTGACTTAACTGAAGCCCTGTAAATGCATAAAGATCTTCTCCTCAATGACCGCCCACATTTCCTGATTAGTGCAACTCAGAGATTTGCTTAATGGCTTTCTCGAGCTCTTGCAGTTTTTCACGCTTCTCATCTCACAAATAATTGCTAATTTATTGCTCAACCAGATGCTGCGTTGCAGTGGGGGATGCTGCGATCACATTCGATCCTCCATCGTTGCAAGGCTTGGGGACCACATTGGACGTCGGATGATTCCCTCAAGTTAATCTTCGTCTGTTGTCGCTGTCCCATTTCAGTGTACAGCGGGCAGGACTGATTCAAGGTGATCAGCTGTGAGCAGGGACTTGTTGATTTGGCTTGTTTTTCCTGGCGCTCATGCGGAAACCTCAGTCTCTGTATCATAACGCGAAGCATAATCACCTGGGCCCATTCATCATGGACCCTGCGTCCGATGGAAAACACGAGAATGAACTACATCGGGGGGTGTCTCATCCACGCTGGACTAAATGTGGGATGGAAAATAAATTCTCATTGTCGCATTCGGCATGTTATATTTAATTTACATTCTCTTGATGCTCCAAACTCAGCACGACCGACCACATCCCGAGGTTATAGTAGGAATTACTACATACTGAACATCCCAGGGTAATAGTAGGAACCACTACATAATAAGTAACTTCTCTCCAGCGGTAATTAATTAGACACTTCATTATTGTCAGCTGCTATGGTCAGGTGTGCAATAAAAGCACACACGTTCTGCTTAATTAAATCTCATGAGATGATGTTATACTAGCAGCAGTCCTATGTTAAGTATTTTTGAGGAACAAATACGGTCTATAACGGACTCAGTACCTGTCGAACTCGAATCACATCTATCGAGTAACATGTGACGCACCAGTAAGAATGCCCGTGTTATATAATAGCAATTCCCACTACTGATGTTATTCCAGGAATCATTCTCGAAGGCTAAGAAGACGAGAAGATGGAAGATGTAGGTCCCATGTTCGACCCAAGAACAGCAGTTCCGATGAAGAAGTACTAATGCTTCTCTGACTCTATAAAAAGGCATGGTGAGAAATCATCATCAATCTCCGGCTATTCTGCCGAGCTAAAGTGTGGTAGTTATTTGGCTGTACTCCGCTCAGATAATTAGGTCATTTACTAAATATGTACCACTTAAAATGTTTACAATCATGCTTCATCATTAATTAATTACTTGTGCCACAGCAGCCCCTTGAACATTTTCCTTATTGTACGGCGTGCCTAATCATAGAACCTAGCCAAGTGCGTCATCCTGTCTATGTATGTCATCTTTTACGTATGAGCTAAAAATATGTGGTCTTGACATTCCGCACGTAAACGAGAAAGAACATTCGCTCCCTTGCACAAAAATACACTAAGCATGCGGCCGTAGCACCATGAGGGTGTCCGACGACATCTATGGCACTATCATGAGAATGTTTAATTCCATCACTGTTCCATATTCAACAGGCTTGTAGCTAAGTGACAATGAAACGGCTTACAAGAGTGGTTAGAAATAGATCACCCTCGGGCCAGAGTTGGACAAGTCGAGAATGCAATAGCTGTATCATGCGTGTATTGTTACCGGTTCAGTGCACTTGCCTTTGACTGACATGGACCCCTAGCCATCCATACTTTGATCACATACTAATTGACCAGGTTCCTATGACAAATATTGTTACACATGTCATGCCGCCGAACCGAAAAGAATGTACTATGGTCTCCGCAGTGTATCTTTCTTTACTCTGACTCTGCCAAATTTGATCGGTTTCTCAAGTCCAACTACTATTTAGAACCTTCTTCTAATAGGGGGGACATTAATTTTGGGGCGCCATTTTGTCGGACACAACATCGAAGCTCTGTGGTCCACTGAAGATGACAAACTGACATATGCTACAACGGTTTCCTTTATGCGTAGAAAAAATAAATCGCATAGGCAAAGCATATAAAATCCAGCCTTCAAGGTCTTGGTTCACCAGAGCACTCAGCAGTGTTTTTCAAGTGATCCCTCAACAACAACAACAATAACATGTTCGGCTCCACTTTCTTCCGCAACATTTCTGTAGTTGTGCTGCTCACAGCGGCCAACGTCCTCTCTGCTGCCACACCTGCCGTCAGCAGCGCACCTGCAGCCAATACCACGTCCCCTGATGTTGGCTCTGATGCTCGCCCTCAATTTGAAGACGGCACCTACAAGATCAATTTCGCTGTCAACAACGTACTTCGCTCTGTGCTTGGGAACTCCCATGATGTGGTCACCGCACTCTCTCCTAACGTCATTCCAATTCCATTCGTGAGTTTCTTCGGTTACATTATACTCAGATTTTTAATACTTACCTTGACACCCAGTGGGATATCAAAGGGAACGGACATGGATTTTTCACCCTGTCAGTCGGCGGGAAAAGCGCTGGTGAAGCAACTGCAGATCGTACTATCCCTCTTGGCAAGGACAGTGGCCCATGGGCAATAACTAAACCCGCCAACCGCCCCGCTGGTCCAAACGAATGGATGTAAGTCATACATATATATCATGGCAGAATATGCGCCAATAATGTTTTTGCTACAGCATTTTGAGTCCTGCACAAGTTCCACGCTTGCCACCTCCCGAATCTGGTTGGAAGTTGGCTGACGGCAAGGCAACTGGTCCAGTAGGTGCCCTTTTTATCAAAATATTGTGCTCTGTCTAATTCCCTCGTACAGCTTACCATCGAAAATGAGGCTACGATCTTCACATTCGTCAAAGTTGGCAACTGATTTCGAAAGTGAGATGTGCTGTGTCCCCAAGTTCGACATGAATTTGTTTAAGGACACTGCTTGGATCGTGCTTCATATTCTGATGTGTAAATACCAATAACTGAAATAACTTTGATGTAACCGTCTTGATGAAACACTTGACTGCTCCGCAATACGCATACGATGTACCATGGATACTAAAACATCAGACCAGCCTGTAACTTCCTGTGGACCCTTTCGCCCTCCAAGCTTCAACACATCATTTATATATTCCTTATGCTTCTGAGGACCCGGAGAGCCAATATTTGTGCGAATTTGGGGAGGTAGATACTGCGGTTTCAAGTAGAGCTCGTTATAGACCCACCAGCGAAGTCCCTCGTGGTTCTAGATACTGCTGCATCTCATCACAGCAACTACATAGCCTCTCCATGTTGATCCCGCAAAGTGAAGAACGAGATAACCACTAAGTTGCAAGCACACCTTGTCCACGCCATGCTGAGATATTTACTCGTCCTTTTCTTGGTGCCCGAGTCTGAAGAAGTTAATCTTACTATTCTCGCCAGCAGTTGCCGGCTGGTTCATTCCTTATTACAATGGAATTATTCTCTATTGGTTTCCAATAAATGGGATGTATATTTTAAGGTTTACAGACTAAAAAATGTGTAACTGTGTATCCCTTGCTAACCTCGAATTCTACTTACATTAGAAGGTGATACATGGCTGGCTGAAATAGGTACAATATTACCCTCAATAGCTCGGTACAGACCCTTTCCTTGACGAGTTCTCCGAGTTTTCCTGGCGCTTTTCCACAACCGTAGACATACCAGGAAATGACTAGTAGTACATCTGGTGGTTTGCGAGGTGTTGGATCATTGGATGCACTGGGTACGTGTAAATGTGCAGGAACTCCCGGGCGGCTGCCATATCGGGTGTGGGGCTGTGCTAGCGTCGGCTTTGGCCTCGGCAGGCGACTGCAGTGGTTGGCGTGGACGATGAGCCTACTTATTACTGAACCGCTCTGAGTAGTGTCATATCCCTTTATAATGACTATTTTGTCACACAGCCATCCCCTTGACTAAACGGAAACTGCTCAACCTTCCTCACCCGTTCAATGTCTGCCAGATCCGCTCCCGGACGCTTCCGGACCACGCAGCACTGTCCTGGGGCCGGCTGCTTGAAGTTGCCGTCATCTCGTTTGTCCTCTTCACTTTATGCAATCAGCCAGTCCACTTCCCTTGGTCCCTTTTCTCCCCTTGCTCTCGACCCCCCTGTGTCCTTCCCTCGTTTGTTTCCACGCCTGTATGAAGCAGTTCTGCTCCCGAGCTCTATGTGACTCTGCTTCGCATTGTCCGCCCCGCCGTTTCCCAGTCGCCCTCCGCGCCCTTGAGTCTGCGCTGCACGGCTAGCTAGATAGACAGAACCCTTTTTGGGGTTGAAAACGTCTCGATTCACATGCCCAGGTATGATTGCAGCTGAGTCCACCACACACGGCTCATTCGACGGCCCCCTTGTCCTTGATACACCCTGCTCCTCTCGCCATCCCTGTACCATCCGCTCACGCCCGTCCCCACTCGCCGTGTTACTAAGCTTCCTGTATAGCCACAAAACAAGCATATCGCCTGCTCCTCGGTCGCGCGGTCCCGCCCCGCGGCAAGCAGTCGCACCTCGCACCTCCCGTCGCTTTCTTCCCCTCTCATTCGGTCTCGCCGGCGCGAACCTGTCTCCCCCGCTCGCCCCCCCTCTGCTCATGCCCGTTCTCCCATCGGCTAGCCCGGATTTAGAAGCGGCGGAATATGGTAGCACATATCTGGGCTCACTCGTCATAAACTTCATGCATCACAGTCGACTCGCGCACGCATGGGCACGTTCCTCGCCCTCGCCCTCGCCTCTACCCATGCCTCACGCCCCAGGCCTACTGCGTACGCGTCACCCTTCCCCGCTCCGTACAAAGCCGCTCATCTAGTCAGAGTTAGTCCTGAATACAGCCTCGGCCCCTGCGGCCCGTCTGTTTCCACGCACGGGTGAAGCAACCCCGGCACCCCCGAGTTATACACAACACGTTCTATCCCTGTGTGACAGTCGTCGTCCACCCCGCTGTCTACCCATCGTCTTTTCGCCCACCCACTCCACGCAGTCATTCCTCTCACCTCCCGTCACTTGCTTCCCCTCTCCCTCAATGTCGCCGGCGCCTACCTGTTTCCCTTGTCCGTCTCCCCACCAGCTCACGCCCGTACCCATCAGCTAACGCCCGGACGCAAAAGCAACGGCGAACCGTAGCGCGTATCGACACCATGGAGCGGTCCCTCCGTAACTCCACTGGTCTGTCGCGCAGGTACGTCTCTCACCCACGTCCAACCACACTCCTCCATTTCTACTCAGGCCCCGCCGCGCCTACTGGCTCTACGCTGATTAGAACTGGGCGGGTAAGGTCTTTCCCTGCCTCAGAATGTTACGATATCATGTCATCCCCTACCGCAGTCCCTGAAGTCCCGCGGCCTGCATTCTCGCTCGCTCTTGCACTCACTCAACCTGCTCGCTCTTGCACCCCACCGGCCTGTGCGCTCGCTCATGCATGTACACAAGGGAGTATGGAATGATCTGTCTGTAATTCCTCCGGTCCATCGTCCATGGGAATGTCATGCACCACGCGCTTCGCCCTCGCCCTCGCTCTCGCCCCACCACCACACCCACCGAGTCCGTCCCGCCTCTACCAACGCGCTGCCCCCGTGCCCCTTGTGCCTACTGAGTACACCACACCCCAGGTGAAGAGGCGGGCTACGCGGCGGGGCAGGGGATGGTGATCAGAGACGACATTGGTACTTGCTTTCATTTGGTGAGATATGTAGTAGCTCGCTTGCTAACACAATAGACTAAGAGTCGACAACAGTGGTGGTTAAGTATATGTATGCTCAGTAGCAAATCGCTGGTACGAGAATCTGAGGTTGTATGCGACATGTTAATGTCAGCCTTTATTGGCTGTATGTGACTCTGACACGGAACGTAGTGAGATACGACATGAGCTACCAGGACGAGGATTTGAAAGCTAATGGACCAATTTGAATACCTTTGATTTAGTTAAATACTTTCGAACGAGAACGATCTACGATATTATTCTCATTGATTTCGACACCGTGATCTATATAACCGTCACTCCTACCTACATAGTTCATGCTACCATGCGGATTATCCACCGCTCCCGCCAAGCCACGCATCGGAATGTTGCGACCATCCTTCAGCCCGCAGTCATCATTGCACGCAGTCCCTGCGGTCACCTGGCCGACGTTCGCACTCAGCACAGCCGAGCCGTGCATGTCCCCCGCGCTGGTTAACGACCCACTTACTCCATCTCCCTCGGTCTCGCGAGCAGCCGCCTGTCTCCCTCGCCCTTTCCCGAGCTCACGCATCACGCACGTCCCCCCATCATCTCACGCCCGTCCCCATCGGCTCAGGCCCGGAACAGAGGGCGTATCGGCGCCATCTGTCTATTGCACGCAGTCCATGCGGTCCCTGGCCGATGTTCTCGCTCGATCTTAAGTGTACGGGATAGCGGGGGGAGGCATATATTATCACTATGTCAGTTGTCTTCAAGTGTCTGCGTGTGTGAAGCGCATAAGCATAGCTTGGAGGTGAAATGAGCATACATAATTACCTTGGCAATAGACACACCTGGGCGGAGCAGGTCCGAAATGGCCGCTCTGTCAGATATTTTCACGATCACTTATATATACCACGACCCTCTGACTTCAAGCTTTTGTTTCCAATTCCTTTCCGCTGCATTTCTGCTCCCGGAGCCAGCATGTTCAACATGTTTTCTTCTCAAGAACAGCTTAACGACGTGATCAAGATCAAGGACATGGATCAAGTGACGTTTCATGCATGTTGCCCCACTGCCACGCCAAGACAACATTCTCTCCTTTCAACTCTCACCGGCACCATTCATTACGGCGAAAATAGCTGTATGGCAAAAATTCGGGAGTTTACAGGTTCATTGTGTAAGGCAGCTGCTTCTATCCTCATGCATGATGTTACAAATAGTTCTTAATTAAGGTAAAACAACGATGGAAAGGTTCTGAAAGATTGTAGTCCCTATACACACTGATGAGAGTAAATACATGGAGTTGTGTAGGCGAGGACGGGGCGATGTCAGGAGGAGATCCTGACAAGGAAAGGGCGCGGAGAAAACACGTCAGCAGGCAAAGGAATCTATTGGAGGACGTCAAAGGTGAAGAGTACATGGGCGTAGCTACGGCTATACTCTAGGCAACAGGTGATTACAAGGGCCAAACAGGCCTAATGTGGAAAGCGAGTGTCTAAACCAGGAATGTGAGCGGGGACCTCGTAACAGGCGAGGTAGCAGTCCAGTGTATACACAGCTGCAAAAAAACAGCCAACCGGCAGTGGTACCTTATTGGTACCTTAATCTCGAGTGACCTTCCCACTACATGGTTAGCTCAGCAACTGCATGTCTATGTACTACTCTGAGAGGGTTTTGGCAGATCAGAGATGGAACATTGCGTAGTGGGGGAGATGGTCCAGCGGGAGAGCTAGCCCCCGACTGTACACGACATCGGTTGTCAGACAAAGGAGTGATACCGACTGCCTCTCATTGCAGGACCACAAGCCGGGGTTGTGGAGGAGATGATTGGGGGGTGCGGTGTCTAAAGATGCATGAGGCTTGCTGGCCGAGGGCACGGAATCTGTAGTACTTGACTTTAATGACGCACGCCGTGCGCGGTTTTATGACTCTACACGCGATTGTGTATAATTTACCAGGATCCTCAGGCATGACACAGCAACATAAAGCATGCTGTCATTCTATACACGACGGCATATTTTCCAGAGTACTGCATAGTTCACCAGGATGCTGCACCACACGAAAACGCAGCTGGACAACACCATTGTATCCCAGTGCTAGCTACGCTGCGCTGCGTGGTGTATACAGCTCATGTCATGCGCAGTCGCAGTTTGCGCTATCTCCGGATGGCATGGCTGTTCTATGGTGCTGTTCCCGGCAGCCTGGCTTGCAGGTTCCACATGCTTTTCCAGAGCCCTGTGGCCTCCTCACTCCTCACGGAACACCTTCAAGAAGACGTGGCCATTCCTGAAAGCGAACAGACAAGATATACATATGAGAGATGAGAGACGCGGAACGGTGAACGGCCGCGAGTGACCGCGGCGGGCGGAAGAAGGGTTGCCGGTGGGGAGCAGTGCTGCAGATTAAAAATACAATAGGTACGGAGTTATCTATCTCTACAGATCATCATAAAAGCCATAAAAAATCAGGACAAATGTGTTCCGGTTGCATTTCCTCAACAGCTGTCGCACTGTCGTCTCATCTTTGTGCATGCATATGATGTTGGCACGCAGCATTCTCCATGGAGCCATGTTCGCAGAGGATTCCGTGCCCTTTCGTGTAACAATGGCATAAAGAGTGCTGAAATTTACGATCGGAATGAGATCATGTCCTCCATTCATGCGCTCTAACTTTGGGCAAATTATGTCCCCTGTGTCGTCGGCATCCACCAATCGGATGAGGAACCCGTCATAAGCCACTGCCCGATCCAGGCTACTATGTGTTAGATTTGGCAAGCCATCCAGACATGTGATTTGTGGGCAGTACCGAAGGATTTCAATGAAGAGATCACAAGAAATATCCACGGCAAGTCCAAGTGTTGTCAGGTTGTGGGAGCCCTTGAAAATGTCAGGGAGCATGGTAATTTTTGACCATTGTTTTTTATAGTAGAATTTGTTTAAATTGGGAGCGCTGATGCATTTGATAGTTTTCATTGAGTATTGTTCACCTTCAGGCACTGGTAGGTCGTCGATTACATAGAGTTCCTGCAGACACGGCAGCTCTATCACAGGTTCAGGAACGCCAACGACATCATCGTCTTCTGTAATAAGGAGGCGAAGTTCAATGAGAGAAGTGCATTGCTGGAGGGTTGTTCCAATGATGAGAGAGCGGGGCCCAATGCGTGCATCGAGGAGAGTTAGGTTGGAGCAGGACGAACGGAGTAAGTTTTTGTGGATGTGTAAATCGTCCAGCCAAACACCGGTTAAAGTCTTCAAGCTAGGACAGGCAAACATTGGCATGAATCTGAGATACTTCCTATCGAATCCGTAGGAGTGGAACCTTAATGTGCGAAGGGACGGGAGATCCTCTGAAGTAAGAGCCAGCAATCCTGTTATCATCTGCGCTGGGGGATCTTGATCGAAAGAAAACCTGATATCTCTCCACCGCGTATGGCATGACATAACAATATCGATCATACCATTGTAAAATTCTTGTAATTCTTCATAAGTATTGTACGGGGGATTGGAGATGTAGACTTCAAGGTATAGTGGTAAGGATCCGGAACGGCGAAGCCATTCTTTCATGCCAGATATCCGATTCCTTTGAGAGATGCACACATGTTTGTAATGATCGGAGTCACGATGGTGGGCCCATGTCTGCAGGCTAGGTGATTGAATCCTGAATTCAACCATTTTCCATAGCGTAGGCATGGCCAGTACAATTGTCCGAAACCCGCTTGACACATGAGTGAGGCGTAAGGGTAACCTTCTTGCATACAGGGATGGATACAAATCATTAGAACCATGTCGATCGATTATATCAGATGGACAGAATCTTTCCGGATCATCTTCCAGAACACAACATTCATGTAGACAGTAGTTGAAGATGAGGCATATCACGTCTTGGGGTACACGGCGTATTGGGGCCACAACGCATTTAAGCCTGGCTTCTTTCCTCTGTAACGTTCTCCTTGCTGAGTTGAGCTTGCGAAGTCGCACCTCCGCCCAGTAGTTGAAGATGAGGCATATCACGCATTTGAGCCTGGCTTCTTTCCTCTGTAACGTTCTCCTTGCTGAGCTGAGCTTGTGAAGTCGCACCTCCGCCTGCTCAATTTGGGCAGAAATCTCAGAAATTTCATCCTCGAAGTACGTCAGCATCGCCCTCGCAGATGCGAGCTCGGTTTCGTTTGGTGCCCTATTCGTACGAATCAAATCACGGGGGAGGGAGCTGAGAATGTCCAGCGGCATAATATGCAGTTATGTCTTCACCAACTAAGACGGCGGAGGTATAACAAAGCCTGATGTTTGGACTGTCCGAATCAATGATGGAGACCAGTGATTGAGGATCAAGCATTGGAAACCAGTGGCAAGAGACTCACATTGTCAGGTAATGCAATGTTGGCCTTGTATGGACAGAGTAAGAACGACGATGAAGACGGCAGGCTTAAGGACCAAATGAGACAACTAGGAGGAGAGGGGGAGCGAGCTGCAACGAAGCACACCTTTGCACAGCACTCGCATCACGCAGCCGACGGCTTGGGTCGGCTTAGTGTATGTATACGTGTAAGCATTGCTATTTATAAGTACTGAACAAGCCCGACAGCGATAGACCTGAATGATTCACATCTCCGGGTTCAAGTTGGTGTAATTTAAGCTTATATATAGCAGGATACTGTTAATGCGGTAGGACAAGGAGAGACTGCATAGATTCGCCTCGAGCAAAGCAAAGCGTAGGTGCGAGCAGGGGAATCGATCCTCCAGAATGCGGAGGACACGGTGGACGTCTACACCAACGGCACCACGATCCGGAACCGGATAGATCAATAGCGGGATGCCTGAGGGACACGGGGCAGTGCAGACAAAGGATGCGGACGGGGGCGCAACGAGATGGCACACGGGTCGTGGGGAATAGGTGGTCATCGGCGAGTTGGACTTGGGATTATTAAATTATTGCCCATGCGCTGAAGGAGGGCAGTGCTACTCGTGTACGTCTTGCAGGTGTTTTTTGTGTGCGTACGTGTGGGGAGCATGCAGTGTGGGTACGCAGTCGGGTGTCCGGCATACGATGGTGGTTACCCCTACGGATGTAGATGCAAGTGCGAGTGCAGGTAAAGAGGCAGATAGTGTCACTGTAGGCCATCGGAGTGCAAGTACTGATACAGGGATTGATGTATGAAAGTTTCTGCACAGAATGCTTTGTGGAACGAGACGAAAAGACAGTCGGGCACGCGGGAAGGCGGTGCAATGAGACACGGAGGGTCGTTAAAGGGAGCGCGATGCGCAAAGACGGCAGAAATGGGACATGTGCGCATACAGCGGGGTTCCACGGCGTATACAGGACGGTAATTCGCGTTCGAGCCATGCATGGTGGCCGTTGGGATGACCCAATATTCGGACATCTAAATCTTGAGCACGCGTTCGTCAGCGAGAACAATCAGGTGGCGACGGAGGAGCTATTAAAGTCGTGTAACCCCAGCAGAATCGATATATGTGTTAGGTATTGTTAATATACTTTATTTGTCGTTGAGTTTGTATATTTAGCGCGAGTAGTATTGTCAATTGGGATGACGCAGGACGAGGACAGGACATGCACAAGAGGAATACAGGCTATTTATAGCCCACCTCTTTTGTAACTTCAAGCCCGCCACCTTCCAAGTTCCGATACCATACTACAGAATACGAGGTGTCGCATAGTTATTACCAATTATGCTTTGCACGGAGCCTCCAGTACATGTGCACCAAGCTAGACAAACATCAGTGCGCACTTGAAACTGTGGTTCGGACACCGCGCAGTGCATGATGCATAATTGGTGATCGTGAGCGGAATAGCGCGGACCGGTTAGGAGCTGTTAAGTGGCACTACGGAACGGAGGAGGTGGGCGGGTGGGTTGAAGTGGAAGAGCGACGAAGCGCGCAACTGATTGCGTATGCAGCACTAACAAAAAGTTCTTCGCGTTGGCGCGACATAAACTAAAGGGGGTGAGGAGCGTAAGGGAAGGTCACGGCACAGAGCAGATTATGGGAGTCCAACGGACCGACTGAGCATGATTAAATCAAGGGCTTTGAGCTGAGTTACGCCTGTCACTCAGACACTGGCACGCCAAGACAATATTATCTGTCACAGGCACCCTTCAATACGGCGAGAATAGCTGTATGGTAAACGGGAGAGAGATAACTGTTTCATGACATGGGGCCGCTGCTTCTATCCTGATGCATGATGTCACAATTGACTCTTATTTAAGATAAAACAACGGTGGAAAGGTTCTGAAAGATTGTAGTCCATATAAAAAGCACTCCGGAATCCCTGCCGAAAGCAAGGGCTGATATTAGTTCTGCTACTGTCTTAAGGGCCTGTTCGGTAGCACTTAGATGGCCGTCTAAGTGGTTTGGCTAAGCAGATCGGTGTTTGCCGGTCTAACTGATGGCAAGCTATCTAAGTGCGCACGGACACTCGGCTTACTCCCACGTCCGCGCTGGCAGTCGGTCCACCTCCGCTCCTCCAAAATATAGAGTGTATTTTGGCGAGAAACTACTATACATACTAGAGTAAATCTGTCTTTATGTATACTTGCTTTTAAAGGCTATAATCTCCAAACGAAAAACGAAAAAAGAGCATTGCTGCTCGCTCATTTACACTCATTGACATTTATAATCAGGCCGGCCACTGCATAATAATTTTATACTAATGTTTATAAAACATACACAATTCATCAACAGTTTATGCACATATAATAATACTAGTGGAGATACTTGATAACTGTCAATAATCCTTTATCCCAACTTCATCCAGTAGCGGCCAGAGTACAGCAAAGTTCAGAGTAGTAGAAGCCCCAATAATCAGCAACGATCTAAACAATATATGCTTTTATTAAAACTAGACTTTTATTTATTGTAATTCTCTGTCATTATAAGACATAGAATATGATAATGCATCATCGTAAATAGGGCTCATTCACAGGAGATCAATAGCAATTGCCGACGTGGCAGACTGCAGTTGCGTAGGAGTAAGTCGAGTGTCCGTGCGCACTTAGATGGCTTGCCATCAGTTAGACCGGCAAACACCGATCTGCTTAGCCAAACCACTTAGACGGCCATCTAAGTGCTACCGAACAGGCCCTAATGTAGTATTGCATTCTCAGAACGTATTCTTGGCAAGGTTGATTTTCTCACACACGGGGCTTCAGTATACCCCACGACCCGTATCTATAGACCATGATTATAATTATAATCCTTGATATTAGACAATCATAAATCAATGTATTAGACAATTCATTGACCGGCCATGTTACGTGTTCTGGAAATCCTACCCTAGCCATGCAGTTAACAAGGCTACAAGTCGAGTGGGGAGCACATAATCTTATGTACAAGTATTGGTTTTACATATTCTCTGATATCTACCAAAAAGAAAAATACGCTGATGATCAATTAATGAATTGATATGCAAGTTGTTTCTCCCACGTGCATATGAGACTGTTATAATACAGAACAAAGCACTAATTCAACCGCTGAATGTTCGTCCTTGTCCAACTAATCTATGATGGATCAAATGTAGGCCTTAAATATTCTGCCCAGACAAGCAAGCTGACGTTAGTTGATTGTAGCACGGGACCTCCGGTGAGGCCTGAGGCTTGATCATATACCAAACAAATGGCGTATCTCTAAGCAGTTTGTACAGTTTATTGCGATGATTATTCTGTGTGGTCTTTTTGGAGTTCTTTCCAACCAGATATGTGAGTAAGCATTCTTTTAGTTTGTATCTAACTCAAAGCTGACTCTCATAATTAAAAGTCACGTATTATCAAGCGTTCCCGAATGATAAAAGAATACTGAAGTTTCTCGTATACACGATCTACCTAATTGACATGGTTCAGATTCTAATGATCACGCGGACTTGCTGGACCTGGTATGTCTCGGGATACGGTCACATTGAATTGTTCAACGAAGTCGGGTCCAATTGGCTTGCTGTTGTGTTTCCTGATGGTTTGGGTGCGTTGAGCTGTTCATACACGATATTTGGTGTACTCACTTGTAATGTGAAGTTGCTCTCATGGTTCAAGCATTTTACGGACACAGAATTCGAGTCCTGTCAAGGAGCAATGTATTTCCATGTATTATCATGCTGGTACGCAATATATATTTGAGTGTTCACGCCACGAACTTATGCCCGTATTTAGCTGGCATTTGTATCTTTTGCGGGGGCATTAGCAACATCAATTGAATTAGAAATAGTCAAGTTTCTCGATGTCATGTATCAAGAGAAATCAAGGTTTTTCCCTGTTATTGGTGTAAGAAATTTTACTAGAACGAGCAGTCGTTGACTTACTCTTGAGTAGCTTTGGCAGGGATGCGGGTCCGTGTGCGACACTTTAATTGCCATATGCATGACCTATCAAGTAAGTAGTACACTCTAAGGTTAAAATTCGGCAGATATAGACATATTTCTACAGATAAGAAAGGCTTCAAAAAATGCACGGCCGTTGGTGCAGGCACACCTGCTGAAGGTTATGAGGTTGATTGTTGAGACAGGAACACTGACAGGTGTGTCGCCAGTCGATTTGCTATGTACCCCTATTTAACACTATTGGCGCAATTTAACAGCAGCTGTGGCGGTTGTATCCCTAATTCTCGTGTACGTGACAGAGCCGCGGTCGTACTGGCAAACGTCCATGTCATGCCTGTCGGAGATTTACAGCACTGCGATGATGGCTGTTATTAACAGTCGGGTCCACTTCAAGGTCTGCCATGAATCAACCACGTGGAATGAGCATCACCACATACATGAAAGCCGGATTACAGACGACACATCTATAGCATTTGCGACCGGAAGTGTAGAGTCTGTTTAGAAGTGATCGGGTTATTTATTTTAGCGTGATGTAAAGGAGCTTGCTCAGTAATTGAACTAGTTTATATGTACGCGGGATTGAGGACTGAGCTGGATGGACGGCTGGGCCTGTCGTATTTGAATGTGTACGTCTTTATTGAGCACATATGCGTTAAATCGGGTGAACTGGGAACGAGGGCGCACTGTGTCATTGGAAAAGGACTTTCAACACAGATGTGCTTCCCTCTGCGTGACTTGGGAGCTGCGCGCTTCCTGTTTTCTCTTTATCTTCCCTGACAGGTATTTGACTTTGACCTTGAGCGTGTTTGAGCGTGACAATACAGCTGTAAAATCCGAATACAAGGATAACAATGAATTGGAAACCGGACGAACCTTTTGACAAAGCCGCTTAGTGCAGGGTCACGAGACAAGTGACCTTGAGAAAACACGGCGCTCTCGCTCTTGAAGCTTGACCGGTGACCTGCTGTACTCTCCTAAACTTCTCCGCGGCGTACCGCTTCTCTCTCAAGTAATGTGCGTGTGCTCCACATCCCTTATCCTTCCTTCGAAACTCGTGCATCAACAAACACATGCGCATTCAAAAACGACAGGTATCCGTGAGTCTTGACTGCACTCGTCTCCTCGTCACCCTGTCCCGCCCCCATCGCATTCACCACTCTTCTCAGAGGTCCTACATCCCGTTAACTATGCCCTATCTGCCACAACATTTCGGGCATGCCAAACTTTGGATCAAGAAATTGAAACTGCCACACCCATTCGTCAAGCCTCCCCCTGCCGGAATGATGCGCGTGCCTTTTCGAAAATAGTCAGTCCTGGCGAACCTGTGCATCTGTCTGTTGGAATTTTGGGACCTTCGTACAAATCAAGCTATTACGCATTTGGACACTTACATAATCGTAGCTATATCTGCTTGTATTTCGTAACGTACCCCCCCATCCGTTTGTCCATCGAGCTCACTCGGACAAACGAAATTCATCCTCTTTTCCGCACTCCGTCGCTTATTTCAACACTGTCCATGGCAGTCCGCGAGTCTTCATACCTGCGACATCCGCCTTTCTGACGGTTCCAATGGCCACCATGCGCGGGTTTCACGCGACAAGTCCACGCCCCGTGTATGCTATCCGGTCGAAGAATCCTGAAAGGCGCACTGTTTGGATGTATCTCCACGTCCATCCCAGAATATACCAACACCGACAACTCCCGCTTCCGCAGCCGTCTCGCATGATGCGTCGCGCTCCCTTAACAGTTAGTCTCTGTCGCTACACCCATGTCCCCTCGCCCTGTCCTCTGCGTACCAAAACTGGCTTCTGTCCCATTTCAGTGCGAGTCAGGGATGTATGCCTTTGCTCCGTCCCATACCTCTGTCCGCTCCCCATGGGCCGCTCCTCTTCCGGCCACCATTCATACGTCCTCTACTTCGTCCCCCGTCCCCTTATCTCATATGTATACCTCGTCTGGTCGCGTCTCGGGAAGGATCCTATCACCCACTGCACACAAAATGGTTCAATGAAAGTTGCACCCACCTCCCAACTCTATCTCACATCCATCATTAACCCGGACCAACTCCAAGTACTCATTCTTGCGACTGCGCCTACCCAGCTTTCTCTAGTACTGACACCGTCCCTGAGGCCTGAGCTGCCTTGGCATCGGTCTCGTGCCTAGCAGTGCTTCTGCACCAGTGCCCTGACCCCCTACCACATGCACCCAGCGCATTACCCTCATTGTCTGCACCCACGCCCACACGCTCTGGGGGACCCGCAATGGCGACCCTCATGGGCGGTGCCCGGGGCCATTAGGCATCATTGGTCTCGTCCTGCGTGCCCTCGTCCGGTCCTCCGCGCTCTCGCATCCCCAGTCCCCATTCCAATGCCTGCATTGTCAGTGCCACAGTATCCTGCCTCGCCGTGAACAATTCACTGCTCTGTACCCCTAGACCAAGGTCTGAAGCCTGCCACAGGTTGCTAGTGCCCACCAACCTCACCGTTTGACATCTATGCGGTCCTGGAATCCTTGGACCTTTCCATGTGTTTCCACTGCGTCCGTGTCTTCCCTTGCCTCGAGTTTGCTGCAAACTGGGACGTTACGGTTAAGTTACGGTAAGCGCCCACGTTTTTAGTTGCATATAGTGACGTCGCACATCTGTCCCCAGCACCTGCTGCACCCGTCCTCCCAAGGATCAATGACCCAAAATGGTGTTCCACCCCCGCACCAGGCCCTACTTCAAGTGTTCACTGCCGTCCATCCTCATGTCACCCATAATGGACATGCAGGTGATGGATAGACGGACACGTGCGCATGCTATTCACGACGGAAGGCGTACGAGAGGAATAGTCCCATCACGCTGCTCTTCAAGCGCCCGACTTACCTCTCATCCCATCTCAGCAACAGGCATGTCATCCCTGGTCTCATCGCTTGCATCAGAGCGTCGAACACGTAACACAGTTCCGTCTGTTCTGAGAAGGCACCCTCTTTCATCTCTCCCCGTCCTCTCACCGCAGTCACTCGCATTCGCCATCCCTGGCTTCCCTTAGCCTGTCACTCACATTCATACCTCGTCTCGTTGCCTACCCACCTCCCCTGATCAGTGGCAATCAGTCTCGATATAATTTGCATTTTCCTGGCCATGCATCTTCGCCCTCGCGCCAGGTGATTCAAATTTAATACATTGGTGCTCTTTATGTTCTCCCCGATATCCTGGCTGTACACAGAACCAAGGCGCTGTGCCAAGTAGCGGAGCCGGGCCTTTTTAGCCGGGAGCGTACTTCGATGTAGGACCCTTACAATACATCCATTCGCAATTCGGTGCTTCTACAGACAGCACGAGAAAAAACATTTTATAATTCAAGCTTGGTGAGAACTCAAATGTAGTCGTTACTTTGCATCGTAAGTTGCATACGTTCCGTCCTCCCATAGGACATAGTGAATATCAATGTAGAAGCCGTCAGAAAGTATGTCTAGCAGCTCCTCAACCGCCATCACATCCTCCGCCTTGACAGTAATAGCAAGCCTCAGGAACTTCCACGCTGCCAACTTGCCGGGGATGGCGCGCTTCTGCATAAGAAAGGCATGGAAAGTGCTGAAACAGAGGATGGGAAACACCTCTTGTATGTCCAAGTACTCTAGCTTCGGACATATTATATCGCCTGTGTTATCCGCGTCAACCAGTCTTGTCATCAACTTGTCATAAGCCACGTCCCAATGTGATCTGTCCTCCGTAAATGATGGAATGTTAGTCGCACGGACGAGATGCGGGCAATAACGAAGTGCTTCAATGACGAGATCCGAGGCTGCCTCTGAGCGGATGTCCAGGGTTGTTATGTTTTGCCCGCACCGGAGAAAATCTGTGATGCTAGGATGAAGGAACTCCCTATAGTATTCAAGATGTTGCATGCTAGGCGCACGGATATATTCGGTAACGAGTGAGTTTGGATTAAAACCGTCCATTTCAATAGCGTCCAAGAACTGCAGAGCTGGAAGCTCTATGCGAAGTTCTGTACTAGGACTGTCATCCGTCAGGCTGTACAAGCAGAGGTGAAGCTCGATGAGTGAAATACATTGGCATAGGGTGGTTACAATGTTGGATATAGAGCAACTCCATACATTAGCGGTGAGGTGAGTGACATTCAGTGACATTGAGTGGCGTAATGAATCTGTGAACCTGTCCAAACAGAGCCCGGATATTGTCGTTAATGTAGGGCAAGTAAGGATTGGAATGAAATGAAATGGGATCACGTCGTGATCTCCTCCACCGGATGGTTTCAAGATCAGTGAACGAAGTACGGGGAGGTTATCCGGAGTCAATGGCTGCAGGTGTGATATCACCCTGTCGAAGACTTATTTCGAAAATGAAATAGTGATATCCCTCCACCGTGAATGACATGAAATCACGACTCCCATTAGAGAAGCGTCTTCTGTTTCGTGGGATGAGCCGCAGTATATTGTAAGGTTCAAGGGCAATACCCCAGAACGTCGAAGAAGCCATTCCTCCACGCCATACTGTCGAGCAGCCAAGGTGTCCACTGCATTACTGTCAATGCAGCTCAGCTTTGAAGAAGGAACCCTAACGTTCACGGCAAGATCTGTCCACAATGTAGGCATATGTAATGCAATGTCCCGCAAGCCGCTGGAAATGCGAGTAAGAAGAACGGGAAATGTTCTGCGGGACAATGTCGGCGGGTGGTGTGGATCGCGACAGTTTTCAAAAGTACGGCATATAATGTCTTGCGGAACACGGCGTAATGGTGATAGGACACACTTGAGGCTGGCTTTTGTCTCCTCGAGAATGCTCATCCGTGTTTCAATCATTCTGCGCTGTACGTCCGAGTCTGTAGTAGTTTGTGCACCAAGCTCGACGATTTCGGTTTCGACGTGGGATAAAATGGCCTTTGCAGAAGCAATCTCGCAGTTGTTTGGTGCTCTGTTTGTGCTGAGTAGGTCCGGGGAGAGAGAGCTGAGCATGTCCACAGGGACGACATACAATCCGTGAAAGCAGATACAAGACAGTTGCAAACCAACTTGCAAGACAGATAACGAACAGATATTGGCTCTTTATTTGGCAGATAAACGAAAACCAAACAATCCTGTATTTGGTTTGAATGGAGATACCACACAAGACGACTAACAAACGATGGTCTGCTGCGGACTGCTTCATGCTTGCTTCCTGCCTGATTTATCTCCTTGCCACACAACAGCCTCCCCTTGCCTCATCTCTATATCAATAGTGTACGCCTACTGTGACACAAAGCCTGCTCTACCAGCGTGCATAGCAAATCAAGTCCTCCTGTATTTCCAGTGAGTCGGACCGAGTCCCAATTCCGTCACCATTGACTCTGACAATCGGATATCAGGATCAATTCAATAATACATTCCTGAAAGTTATATAGATCGACAATGGATATGCTCAGCCCCCTCCCCCTTGATCTACTCCTCTCAAACAGAGCGCCAACCGACGCCGAGTTGACCACTGCGAGGGTGATGTCTCTTCGCCTTGAGGATGAAATCTCAACGCTTCATGCACAAATTGCAGAAGCGAAGTCCCGACTTAGGAAGCTTAAATCTTCAAGGAAGGATCTTAATTGTATTCTGGCCCCAATCCGCCGTGTACCCCAAGACATCATATGCCTTATCTTTGAACACTGTATCGATGAAGATTCTTTGCCCACTATGTCTACTAAAATGGCGCCTTTACTTCTTACCCGCATATCTAGTGGCTTTCGGAGAATCGCATTAGCTTTACCTACTGTGTCGACGGCAGTGAAATTCGAAATTGGGACATACGGTGATTATAACGATCAATATCTGAAAACTCTGGCCATTCAGAAATCTACAATGGAAGAGTGGCTTGTCCGATCTGCTTCTTATCCATTGCGAATTTCCCTTGACTACAAGGATTTCAAAGGCGAAACACACGATAAAGCGATATCACTATATCTTGAAATGACAAATATCGTGATTTCATGTCACAGTCGTTGGAGAGACATCAGCATTACGTTCTGCGACAAGTTGCTCGATAACTTGCTATCTCAACTGAATTCACTTGATCCAGATAGCCTCCCTTGGCTTCGGTCACTCCGCTTCGAGAAAATGGATATCGATGGTGCAGGAAACATAGCCAACATGGGGTTTTTCCCTCTTCTTACTTGTCCTGGCTTGGAGGGGGTGGGTGGGTTTCTTTTCGATCACCTACGCGGTCGCATGGACGTACTGAGTCGAACCTTCGCAAACCTGACTCACCTGGAGCTTGGTATGAAACAATCTTCTATTTTGGAGGTTGGGGCCGCGCTGGGTCAATGCAGTTCGCTCGAGGAACTTCGTCTCTTTATATTTGACGTTGTTGGTAATATTCCAGACGACGACTTTCGCATACACCTGCCACTCTTGAGGGACCTTGATCTTAACAACAAAGTAGATGACCGTGATGACTTTACAATGACCAATTACATCAATGCTCCAAAACTGAAACAATTCCGTTTTGAAAGACCTTTTGCCGATCCAATTAGTATCACCGACTTTTTCATGCGCTCACCAAGCATAAAATCATTAAATTTCGATGCTGAAATGTCATCCGCTCTCTTAATTGAAGCTCTTGGCTATTGCTCGCAGCTTACACATCTGCACTTATATCCAAGGTTCACAGAGGCGGAGCAGATATCACGGGGAGCGGCGTATGACAAGTTGTTCACACGATTTGTGGATGCCGATAATACAGGCAATGTCATATGTCCAATGCTGGAGTGTCTCACTATTGAAGCATACCCCATTCCAATCATAAATTTCGCAACTCTCTATGCTTTAGTCACACGCAAAAGTTTACACCCTCAAGCAGGTTTAGCGCCATGGACCTTTCTAGGAATTCCAACTAAATGCAGGAAGCAGGATGGGACGGCATTGGAGGAGCTATTAGAGCGGTGCAACCCATCAAAAATCAACCTACATTTACCATACTAGCTAACAGAAAAGGAGTTGGGAATGTACTAGTATACAGCGGCTGTACTATACAATTCAGAGCTTTTATACCAATGTTAATCCGCTTCATGGAGTTAATATATTGTATTTATTTGTGAGATTTATTTATGTGACAATCAAGAGGTGCCTTGGGCTATGTCTCCCTGGGCTGCACAAGGACATGATCCTTGATTTTCACTGTATCTTCTGACGGTTAATTATTATGCCGGGAGTTCTCCCTGGTACAGGATGCTGTTCTGGGGCTTGTCAACCTCCCAGTCTCTCTGTCCAATATCCGCATTCTCAGATACCTCTGCTTCACCATCATCTGTTCCATTTTCATTTGTCTAGTTAGTAAGCCAATCCATCAATAATTTCAACCCAACTTCTTGCCATTGCTCAGTCCTGATTGACCCCGCTTGTAGTAATGCATCACTTAGATCTGTTCAAAATACCCCAAACTCTGCCCAGTCACTCCGTCTCCGCTGCTTCATCTTTGCCGCTGTCCGTAGTCTTGCATCCTGCATACAGTGTTTTGCATGTTGTTTGCAGTTGGTTTCCAACGAGCAAGAGGTTTCCCATGCTCACATGCTCCGAGCAGTCTCCCGGGGGAGCTAGAGGGTGCTGAACAAGCAGCCATCATCGGCATTAGCAGAATACAACATGCTGTGGTTACGCATGCTGATACACACAGCACATGTCCGATCTGGAAGAGATTCAGGTGTTTTGCTTTTACTTTTCTAATAATAGTGCCTATTATTGTAGCAAAATGCATCAATTATATCCATTAAATTCTCTTTCTTCTTTGCAGATAATGCAAAGATAATGTTGATATCGAGACACACTGCAGAACCACGGCGTGCGGCGGGTGTGGCAATGCCGATGATGGCCGCGTGGACCGTGAGCATGGGAAACCTCTCGCTCTGCAAAACAATATGCCAGACATCTGTAACATCATTCTGCGCAGCACACCTCTACTAGGCATGGTGATCACGATAGGTGATAAAAGAACAGAGAACAAAAGAGTATGATGTAGCCTAAGCAACAATTGTCATGGAAATAAAACAGGTAGGTTATAGTCTGTTGGGGTACTGCCCCTGAATAGAGTTTTAAGTATTAAAAAATGACCAATCCCTTTTTGTCTACTACGTAGATTGATTACTGAATTCCAAGTTCGATGAAGAATTGCACTTTAAAGAATAAGGTTTACCATGCTGTCTATTTATGGAAATCATTAAATCGATCTTTACAGGCAGCATTTAAATGAGCTTGTGTAGATCACATGCCGACCATCTTAGAATCATCTTAGAATCAGAAATTACACAGCTATATTTTTGCTGAAGCGATTTGATTGATATAGGTAAGATATGTGCATATAAGTACCCTCATGCTCTATTTGAAACCGTAGCTTATACCTCTCTGATAATGACTGTAACCATTGTTGTCGATGACTCCGACCCGAGTATACAGTATAATTTTGCAGGGTCGGATCTCCCTCCGCCACCCATTATCACCAATGGTACATTACTGGATAATGCCATAGGAAACACCTTGCACAATGTTTCGTTGAGTGGTACATCTATTGCCTTCAATTTCACAGGTCTTTTGTCCAAACCTTTGTCCAGTCGATAATCTTGGGCTGATACTCCGTAGGAGGTTACGTTGGTGTCCATGCTGTGCTTTTATCAGGCCCTGCTCTGGCGGTCCCATATCCATGGTTTTGTGAAGTTGATGGGAACCCCACATATCCAGTGGCAATAGAAGTAAGACCGGAGCCTGCCATAACAAGAATATGCTCGCAAGACGGATTGAGCACCAATTCAAGTCATACTGTAACTTTTAGCAGTGGGTTGAACCCAGATATTGATGTATTATTTGATTTCATTGAATATCTTCCTCCAACTATTAACAACTCACAAATATATCCATACCTCTCTGTCAGCATTGATGATCCAACCATCCAACAAAATGGCACATGGACTAATTTTGACGCTGATGACAGAACCCCTATGCTTTCCCTTAACGGATTTGACAGTTTCCTGACATATACTTTCAATGGTGTGTTCATTGATTTTTTGTTTTATCTCCAATACTGAAATAGATGAATAACTCATCTCTATGAAGGCACAGCAATTGTTGCGCTTGGTGGTGCAGTTAACACTGTCGCCACTGGCAATTACTCGGTTGATGCACAGCCTTACTCGACATTCCAGATTGACCAAAGCTTGAATATCAACATCATAGGCGGAACTAAGCCGGGCAGAGTTTTATTTTCTGTGTTAGACCTCAGTCCTACAGAGGAACACACACTAAGGATGCCTGGACCATTTAACAACTCCACTAATTTATGGGGAATACAGTCATTCATTGTCACAAACAGCTCCATGTTTTCATCAAACAACACTGGTGAGGTCCCATCTCCGCCTAAAACTACTTCAGTGACCACGCCAGCAAGGCAGAGCCCAGAAATTAAAGATAGTTCCCCAGACAAGAAAAATATTGCAGCAATTGCAATTGGAGTAGTTGTGACCTTTGGTGTTGGGCTTGCGACTATATTAATCTGGAGGCGACTACGCATAAAGAGAAGACGCCGCATGGAACAGAGCTCTCAAGCTCAACCAATGAGCTACTCGCTTCCAATTCGACATATGACGGTCCCTGCATTCAGGGAAATGAGGACCAAGTCTCGGTGTCACTCGGCACCAATAGGCACTGCCTTTGGTAATTTAGGAATCCAGCAACTGGGCACAGTCCCAATTGAACAACTAAATACTGGACAGCTTCACGTACCACACAATCTACCCGAGGCACAGCAGAGGGTCGCTGCAGAGGCTTCCAATCCTCTACGTGATGTAATGGTATGCGTTCAAGAAGAAGATAGTGGAATGCGAGTGGTGGAAAGCTCAGGAGAACAGGACAGCCATAATTTTATAGTACCACCAGCTTATACCGTAGCCTAACTTGAAATCTGCTATATACATTGTATACTTGCTGTCACTCTCATAACATGTCTTACTGTGGAAGGTTTGATGGATTGATAGGACATGAGCTTGGCCTACTAAGAGGCGACTGACATTCACCAGTTTAATTAAACTGTAGTGTATTATAGGTTTTACACTTGTTGTCAACACCAACGGCAGATTTGCACTGCTCTATACGGTCATGCTTTCCCATAATAAACACATGTTCAGACTGCCCTTGCCCAGTATTCTGTACTCAGGGCCTGGGTCATGAAGACGTAAGCATGTGGTGCGGCATATGCCCTGTTCTACGCGTGCTGAATGATACAACCCACCCCCCCAGTGGCAGCACACGACTTACAAATAGTGTAATCAGCATTTACACGGTATTACCTTCTAAGAGGCAGTTGCGGATTTGCAGTAGTGTTCTTTTCTATTGAATGGGCGGAATATTGCTTTGGATATTCCCAGAGGCCCAAGATTGTCTAGAATAAAGCATTTCTTGCGTTTAGGCGAGCATTTCGAGACCAGTCCATTTTGCTGTATCTCTTTCGTGTCACAGCAATGTGGGGGGATAATATCTCACCTAAATATTATGTATCGTAGGTATGACATGTGTAACTATCAGAATATGATTTGTTTCAGAGGTCATGTATTGATGTCCTTATTTAAATCTGCACTGCCTACGCCAATCTGGAAAATGAAGACCAAATATGGCATGTTGCCATACATACTGTTATTGTGATACAACATCTGCCTTGAGGCCTGGGTTGATATGTCAGATGTTGTAACCCAGTGTTGCACTGATGATGTACAGTTACGTATTTGGTATTACTACCATGGGCGTGCTAACAAAGTTTTTTTCTATTCTCTCGGCACTTTTTGCATGACCCTAGAGAAGTCATAAGTTAACAGGACTCAAACAAATTTGTGATGAGGACAGGAGAGAGACAGGTACAGAAAGCAAGTAGTAATACATGTTGGGGCCAGAACACACGGTAATGGTGGAAGAATGGGAGCAATGAGCCCATAGGCACAAAGTACTGAGGTCTCGTGGATGGGAAACAATCAAAACTTGAACATGTCCCTGTCCTAGCGTTGCAATCTCCCCGTGAAGACCAAACTTGAAACGTTGAGCGCTGGAGACAAAGTGTCAAGTTAAATCCATAGCTCAATATACGTAGACCAGTCTTCCAGTAATTTTTAAGACAGATATCGTAACAGGCTATATTAACAAAGGCACAGGTCAAAAATAGTGAGAAAATATCAAGGGCAGACTCAATGACAGGTGGGGCAAGATAAAAGGAGATAATGTGCAGTGGTGTGGCAGTAGCAGGGATGTTTCAAGCAAGATTCTCGGGCATGCCTCTCGGCTGAGTGCCGGAGGGTGAATGCAGGTATAACCAGACGATTTTCAGTGTGAACGAGCATCTTTAAGTGAAAGTGTGGCCAGAGAACTGCCGATAAAGTTTGTTGGATACTGGGGACTAGCAACATGCAACCGGGTTGTGTAAATGAGCTTTATGGGAGTTGTAATCATAGCAGTAACCGGGTGAGCGTGATAGGCCCTATTGCCACTCTACAGGTTCATGTACTGCCTTTTACCAAGGATCGGCATATGGAAGGTAATACATGCTGGCTGAAATATTTGGCTGAACAATTCAGAAGAGACCCTTGATGAGTTCTCCGAGTTTTCCTGGCGCTGGGCTAGACACTTTGGATGCAAGTTGAATGCAAGTTGTACGCGTAAAATGTGCGGGAATGCCCGAGCAGCTGCCATATCGGGTGTGGGGCTGTGCCAGATTTGGCACGCGGGGTGATTCACGGCTGACTGAAGTTACTGAACTGCTCTGAGTAGTGACATATCCCTTTGTAATGGCTAGTAATGGTGTGTGTGCTCTCATTTCTTGTCTAACACTCTGAGATCTTGGATTGCTCAGTGCGTGGATGCAATGCTTCTTTGTCAGTGGCGACAGCTCACTCTATACCGGATGAACCTTGCGGCCCAGAAGTCCCTACGGGTGGTGTACCCACCCTGTCCCGGCGTCCCCTTTTTCACACAGCCACGACTTTGACTAAACGGACACAGCTCGACCTCCCTCGCCCGTTCACCATCTGCTAAATCCGCTCCCGGACGCTCCCGGACGATGCAGCACTGTCCCGAGGCCGGTTGCTTCAAGTTGTCGTCGTTGCAGAGTCTCGCGTGTTTGCCTCTTCAGTCTCTCCACTGAGCCCGTCCACTCCCCTTGGTCCCCTTTCTCCCCTGTTTGTTTCCACGCCTGTATGATCCGAGCTAGATCCGTTCACTGTCCGCTGCGCCGTTGTTTGCTTCTTCACTTTGTCCACCAAGCCGGCCCACTCCCCTCAGCCCCCTTGGTCTCATCCCCCCTGTGTCCTTCCTCCGTTTGTTTCCACGCCTGCTTTGCTCCCAATCTATGTGACTCATGACTCTGATCCGTTCACTGTCCACCGCGCCGTTTCCCAGCCGCCCTCCGCAGCCATCCCCTGCTCCCAAGTCGCTACCATCACTCCAGCTGCTCCGACTCGGGGCCCGCGGTCCCGTCCCTGCGGCAAGCAGTTGACCCGCGTTGGTTGAACACCTCCCACCTCCCCTTACCCTCTTCCTCTCTCCTTCGATCTCGCTGCCAAGTGTCTGTCTCCATCCCTTTTCTCTCCTCAGCTCATGCCCGTCCCCCCATCGCCCGACTTAGAAGCGGCGGGGTACTGTTGCGCGTATCTAGTCTCACCGGTCAACCCGCCCCCGACCCGCCACATATCGGAATGTTGCATATATCATACACCATCTTAATCCCATGTAGTCCCTGCGGCCCCCGGCCGATGTGCTTGATCATGCATGCACACCCCGGACGGCCTCACTCAGCGCTCAAGCGCTCAACGTTCAACACTTAACATGAGCCCCGTGGGCCGTACACAATTCCATTCTGAAGGCCCATCGGGCATGCATGAGCATGTACATCCTTCACCATCGCCCTCGCCCTCGCCCTCGCCCACCGCGCCCCACGTCTGGTCACGACCGTCCGCACTCCTCCGCCTCTATCCGCGCCCCATGGCCCATGGCCCGCCCCACCCCGCCCTGAACCAACTCATTGCGCGCAGTCCCTGCGGTCACCCGGCCGATGTTCGCACACCGAGTTCCTGCCATCACCTTGCCTGCCCCTCAGTCAGGCGGTCCCGCCCCTGTGACAAGGAGTCTCATTCTCGCTGGTCGAAACCCTCCCACGTCCCGTCACTAACTAGTAGCTTGTTCCGATTCGTCAAATACCCTTGCTCGAAGCTGGTATCTCCGGCGGCTGCCTGTCTCCATCACTTGTCCCCCCGTTATGATTCAACTGCAACCCTTACCCTGACTGCTTTAACTCACAGCCAAGCGGGGTTCAATGGCTACCCTTTCACCATAGCGCTCTCGCAGACCCCAACCCCAACAGATATACTCAGGTATGTGTTGGTTCTCTTGACAATTATATCATCACACACACAGTCGTATGCCTACTATGATGGACTGTTAGCTAGCATCCTCACTTGCGGGTTGGAACACCCTCACCTTGTAATCTCTATGATGGAAGCGGACTGATAACGCTTTTTGTTTAGGCCCGATGCTCAACAGGGAGCCATCGGCGATGGCTCCCGGCGATGGCCCATCGCCGTCCCCTTCTCTTCGCGATAGGCCACGGGCAGTAAAGGATACTGATACGCGGATGACAGGCGGAGGGGACAAGGGGATCTCACGCCCGTCCCCATCACATTATGGCCATAGCAGAAGCGGCAGCACACCGTAGGGTGTATCGAATTCCATTCGTCCGTCGCACATGCATGGGCACATACTTCCCTCGCCCTCGCCCTTCCGCACTCCTCTGTCTCTACCTGCGCCCGTCTGCCTCCACTCACGCCCTAGACCCGCCATTGCACGCCTTCTGCGTACGTCCGAGCCCCGAGGTATAACGATACTACGATGATCGGCGGTGGGGGGATCAGCACCCGTCCCCGTCCTGCTTCGGAATATTGCATATATCATGCATCATTCTCGACCCCTGCAGTCCCTGTGGTCCCCAGCCAACGTTCTCACTCGCTCTCGCACCCTCGCACTCGACCTACTCGCTCTTGCTCCCCACTGAGCTGCTCACTTATGCATACGTGCACACAACCAATGTTCGCACCCAGCAGTGACCACGCGCCCCGTGAATCGCTGGGCGCAGAGTTCCGGGACACGGATGGAGGGCACGACTCTGCTAACGCGTCGTGTCGTTCTGCTGTATGTTGGTGGCGCATGCTCAAGGCCCGTCACTTCGACTCTTCATGGAACTGGGCGCGTCAAGATGCCCTTATCATGTTCTACAACAGTATGTTGGTGGCGCATGCTCAAGGCCCGTCACTTCGACTCTTCGTGGAACTGGGCGCGTCAAGATGCCCTTATCATGTTCTACAACATCATTTTCGGTCGCTCGACTACTGTTGACCGCAAAATCACTGTCCGCTACTACAAGTTGCGATTTTGATGAGTGGGCCGGTAGTTCGACTGAGTTGCAAGACTTATAGGAGTAGGAAACAGCAGCAAGATCCACATGATTGCGTAGACCCTTTTGTGTTTGGCAAACACCAGCAAGCCAAATACACAACCAGAGGCTGCCCGGCCCGATGGCAATGGGCCTAAACCATTCAAGGTCGGAGGGAGGTGAACTCTATAGGATATACTATATATACATTCATTAATTATTTTACTAATGTGCCCTGCCCCCCGCTGCTCATCCACCATGCTTTGAAAGGTCAAGTTTGCAGCTTGCCGAGTCAGCCATGCTCGATCTCAGCTAACTTAGTACTACGGCGTCCTGGGGCATCCAAAGTTGGGTTCAAGATATAGTGACACTTCATGAGGAGAAGCGCGACATGGCTCAACATTTCCCAGCTCATCTTTCTTATGCCCTTGTTTAAGGGCGATAATGTTTGTGAGATTTGAAAAATGAAAAGCATAAGTAGATCTTGTAATGTACATATTTGGGAACACCTGGGCCTCTAGTACATCATCAGGTATTGGGCCATGCTGGCTGCGGCCTTCTTCGAGGTTTGCGATGATGGCTGAGGGGCCTGGAAAACATGCAACAGTGCGTGGGGTCGTAATACCGTGCACGGTATGCTTTATCAATGTCGACACCAGCATGTAGGCTAATTACAATAGCCTGTTTAAATCTCATCACGAAGCATGTCATTGCATGACACACCATCCTCCCCAAGTTTCATCACTCCTTGTGCATGCACGGAGGTGCCCCCTGCCCGCCTTGTGCTGTGCCTTTAATTGAAATGCCGCTTCCTGCAGTATGCTGCCAATGCCAGTCCTTGGGGCTGGTTCACGACTGGACCGCTCTCCTTATGCTTCTACTCCAGAGAGTGTCTGTCTGTTCCCTCACTAGCTCTATTCACTTCCAATTCCTGCTTTTGGTGCAGTAAGTACCACTGACATTTATAAATATATAGGCTAATACAGCTATTCAACTATGTGACAGGATATACTGTTTCTTTTTAAATTTATTCGAAGTAGAACTGAAAGAATTAAATGAGGAAGAAGAATAAGCAGCTTTATGAGGGGATATTATGAAGTCAGAAACTGTTCACGATTCATAATTATAATGTCAATATTCACCCCGTGCTCCGCGCGGGTCAACCACGTTAGCAGATGGGAAAAATACCCCGTGACGGCCCGACCATGTGCTACATCGCCGACCTTGGTCAGACCCATGCTTCGACCATGTCCTGCACTTCCGTTCCGTTGTGTCAACCGGTAACCCCTGTGCATACCTTCACTGCGGCCCATACCTCTTCCGGCTACCAGTTACATGGCCCGCATCTCGTCCCCGCCCCCCGCCTTTCGTAAGTATGGCCCTTTGGGTCGCGTCTCCGTGAATATCGACTGCACCCTTCTCTCCTGTAGTGCCGCATCGTCGTCCCGTCCCCACCCTACCTAGTCGCCCACCCACTCCAACCACTGGCTTGGAAAACCAGGGTGGACTACTACTAGCCATTGACAATTACATGCACTTTCCCTCTCGTGGGCCTACAATACACGTCAACCGTTTGTCTTGTTCAGCACTGGCTTGGGCGCATCTGCCCTTCAAAGCTTCACTCCCTGCGAGAATGTCTGTGCAATGCTCGCGCCGCTCTGTAAATGGCCGGCTAATCGTCCTAATATTGGTCCCCGTGCCTATGCCTTCCTATGCCAAACGGCTGAATGTCCGAACATCCTAACATCCATCACGCCGGCTCGCATGCGACGCCCTGCCACGTATATGCCATGGAAGCCCTACTATATGCGTGGATGTCCCGTTTCTGGGGCCTTCGCGCCTCGTGTATCAGCGCATTCCTCAATGGCCCACCGCGTCTGCATCCGCGTCTCATTGCCCCGCCTGCACAACTGTCCTATTCCGCAAACTGTCGAGCCATCCTATTTTATCCTAATACATTCCTTTCCTCTACATCCTCCCAATGCCGACCCCCTACTGACCAATTCAAGCCCTTCTTTCCTCCACTGCAGTCCTTCGCGCCGGCTATGCTCCCTGTCGCCCATCATTCGTTTCTCGCATGTATATCCATCATCCATCACAGCTGGGCTGGGCAATAATTATTCAGTCCCGGAAATCATCCGATGAGCCAGTGCGCATATAATGAAAGTTGGATGTTGAATGTTGAACCCGCACACATCCCACACCGTATTTTACACCCATACACACCTCCAACTCGCCTGTGTTCCCGCCTCGACTGAATATCGCGCTCCCGTTCACGCTATCATTGACCAGAAATGCACATATATTCCTTTGCTCCACTCCATGCCTCTCACTGCTCCCCGCGGTGTCATCCACGCTGTCCACCATCCCTTGTTCCCTGTCCCTCACAAGCATTTAATATCCCATCTGGTCACTTTCTCCTGTGCCGCCCCTCTTTCCTTTGCCCTGGCCCCCACGATTTAAAATCTCGTCCATGATTAATCTTGCTCACCTAAGCCTCTGGAGCCAGCCAGCAGAGTCGATTCGCGCATTGAGAGAGCCTGGTTATGCGTGGAGAAGAGGCCTGGAAGTAACTACAGACGTTGTGGGAGTCATGCGCCCCTTCTTGCTTCATGGCTTGTGGTCCACCACTGCTCACGATTCCACGTGCAGTATGAGTTGAAACTCGTACCTCGCTCTGTTTGCCTCACATTGCCGGGCTGCATATGCATTCTGCTACAACACTTCATTGCCTTCTAGCTGCGTCGTCCCCTTCTCATTTACGGGTCATGATGCCTCTGTGGTCCTCTTTACCACTGCCTATTGTGTTGGCTCTTGCCGTCTAGCTTCCCTATCACGATTTCATGTTCTATTGTCGACCCGGGTCGCTCAGTCCGTGCGTTTTTGACAGACTCCTCCAGTGCGCAGCGACCTCGGAAGCGCAGTGCCCAACGCAAGTTGGAATTAGGATGCCTAATGTTGTCACTCTCAGACATTCCTTACTACGGGCATGCTTCGTTCTGGTCTTGGTGTGCAAGCCACAGGTCAGTGGAATGAAGGCAGACGCCGTGGTACCTTAGTTATTGGGTATGGCTGAGGCGCGATGTGCAGTATGTATTGAGGACTGGGTGGTGAGTGCGGGTCGATGAGAGTTAAGTGTACGAATGGCGGTCGGGCACGGAGGTCCTTCATGTCTATGAGTGTCTGTGATGGGTTGTTACATATAATTAAAATGGGTAGTGCGGGAGGGATATTACCTTAATGTTCCTGAAACTGACTTAGATAAACAATATCCCTGCCCGCATGCGGGCCCCATCGCGCAGGCTAAGGGAACCTCTAGCACTGTTCTCAGCGTCATTATTTTATGTCCTCGAAGACTGACCTCATAAATCTATGTATGCACACATCTATTCAGTGCGCATGTGTCATCGTCCAAACATATGTATGTCAGCTGCATCTACATTGGTGAAATGTAGTTCTGGGCCTAGATAACCTCCTAGTCTCTTTCTTTTGTATCAAAATATTCTGATGCCTCTACTCCACCATGATCATCTGTTAAATTCCCTCCTCTAAATTTGTTTCGTCGCCTCTGGGTCAGCTTGTGTAGTCTCCTTGCACAGTGGGATAATCGCTATAGAAGTATCAAGGTACTCAAATGGGTTGGGACTGTACATGTATCACTTGAAAAGACTACGAGCCTGTTAATTCTCCTCGTTCGTAAGCTCCAATTTCTATGTCGCGGCACTGAAGTCACTCGGACATGTCCACGAACCCAACTTGTAGTTTAAAGTTAGAAGCTGGAACTCTATTTCGTCTGTGTGTCTTTCCATCCCTGCTTCTGGTATATGCGTCATGCAGTTCATTGTCAGTTCAACGTTCAAGGCTCAAGTGCTCAACCATTATGATGTTGTATTTGTTGACCCATTGAAATCGAAACAGTGTATATATTGAATGAACGGTAGAACTCGCCCTACTGAGCTCAAGCTCACGTCCACTAAGGTACAGTGTCATTATTTTAACATATCATCACTTTAATTTCAATGTGAATTCTAGACGAGTCTCTGTACTTCCCCAACAGCTCCTCCACTGCTGCCATGTCCTGCCTACTAACAAGAACGTCAGTCACATATAGTGACTTCCATGCAGCCAGTCCCGGAGACGGATTAATCTGGCGCACAATGAAGGCTTTGAGGGTGACAATCCGTGGAATTAGAATAGGCTGATATTGGTGGAGGATTCTCTCTAGATTCGGACATACCACGTCCCCACATCGTCCGTATCCACGAATCGCGTGAACAGACTGTTGTATGCCATTTGCTCTTCTATTCCTTCGCCCATAAGCGTCGGGAGCTCCTCGATCTCATGGAGTTGTGGGCAGCACCGCAGTGCGTCGATAAAGAGTTCAGCAGATATATCAGTGTTGATTCTCAAACTTATCAAGCTTGGTGAGCACTTGAAGAAATTTACCAGGCTGGGGTACATGCGGCCCGCCTCAAAGTCAATCCATTTATGCCGTCTCTCCTTGTCCTGCCGCGGTGTCCCCCACGATGCTTGGTCATGTGCATATCGTGTACCACTTACCGTCAGATTGGAGAGTTGCTGGCCAGGAAAACAGGGTAGCTTGGTCCTCTCGATTCGGAGTGAGTCCTGCGTTGGAGGTCTTCTTGTACCCGCGCAACCGTCAGACGACCGATCACTTTCATTTCACGTAGATCAGCTTGACCGATAATGCGGCGTCGCAGTAGCTATGATTAAAGGGGCGCGACCCCTACCAAATTTGCGTGCGGATTAATTACTGTAAATGAGTTTTATCTCTTAATAAATATGTATACGTTTCTTCTGGCAGACCATTTTATGCTGCTGCGACGACCCTACAACAGCTTGAACTCGGAGACGTGAATCATTCAGGCATATCGCCGTTGGGCTAGACGGCTAGCGACTCCTGTTCAGTACTTATAAATAGGAATGCTTATACATGGGGTATAAGCCGACCCAAGCCGTCGGCTGCGTGATGCGAATGCTGTGCAAAGGTGTGCTTGGTTGCAGCTCACTCCCCCTCTCCTCTTAGTTGTCTCATTTGGTCCTTACGCCTGCCCTCTTCATCGTCGTTCTGACTCTGTCCATACAGTGCTGTTGTTGCACTACCTGAGATAGTGAGTCTCTTGCCACTGATTTCCAATGCTTGATCCGAAATCAGTCTACATCGTTGATTCGGACAATTCAAATTCATCGTCCTTTCAATATCACGCTTTGTTATCTTTCTGCCGTCTTAGTTGGTGAAGACATAACTGCATATAATGCCGGTGGACATTCTCAGCTCCTTTCCCCTTGATTTGATTCGTACGAATAGGGCACCTAACGAAACCGAGCTCGCATCTGCGAGGGCGATGCTGCCGTACTTCGAGGTTGAAATTTCCGAGATTTCTGCACAAATTAAGGAGGCGGAGGCGCGACTTCGCAAGCTTGACTCAGCAAGGAGAATGTTACAGAGGAAAGAAGCCAGGCTCAAATGTGTTGTGGCCCCAATACGCCGTGTACCCCAAGATGTGATATGCCTCATCTTCGACTACTGTCTTCGTGAATGTTATATTCTGGAAAATAATCTAGAAGGATTCTGGCCATATGACATATTCAATCCACATGGTTTTAGTGATTTGTCGCCATCCCTGTCTGCAAGAAGGTTGCCCTTACTCCTCACTCATGTGTCAAGCGCGTTTCGGAAAATTGTACTGGCCATGCCTACGCTATGGAAAATGGTTGAATTCAGGATTCAATCACCTAGCCTGTCGACATGGGCCCTTCGTGACTCCGATAATTACAAACATGTGTGCATCTCTCAAAGGAATCAGATATCTGGCATGAAAGAATGGCTTCGCCATTCCGGATCCTTACCACTAAACCTTGAAGTCTACTTCTCCAATCCCCCATACGATACTTATGAAGAATTACAAGACTTGTACAATGGTATGATCAACATTGTTATGTCATGCCATACGCGGTGGAGAGATATCAGGTTTTCTTTCGATCAAGATCCCCCAGCGCAGATGATAACAGGATTGCTGGCTCTTACTTCAGAGGATCTCCCGTCCCTTCGCACATTAAGGTTCCACTCCTACAGATTCGGTAGGAATTATCTCAAATTCATGCCAATGTTTGCCTGTCCTAGCTTGAAGACTTTAACCGGTGTTTTGCTGGACGATTTACACATCCACAAAAACTTACTCCGTTCGTCCTTCTCCAACCTAACTCTCCTCGATGCACGCATTGGGACCCGCTCTCTCATCATTGGAACAACACTCTGCCAATGCACTTCTCTCATCGAACTTCGCCTGTTTATTACCGGAAACAATGACGACATTACTGTTCCACAATTTGTGATAGAGCTGCCGTGTTTGCAGGAACTCTATGTAATCGACGACCTATCAGAGCCCGAAGATGAACAATACTCAATGAAAACTATCAAATATATCAGCGCTCCGAAGTTAAACAAATTCTACTATAAAAAACAATGGTCAAAAATTACCATGCTCCCTGACATTTTCAAGCGCTCCCACAACATGACAACACTTGGACTTGCCTGTAATATATCTTGTGATCTCTTCATTGAAATCCTTCGGTACTGTCCACAAATCACATGTCTGGATGGCTTGCCAAATCTCACACATAGTGGCCCGGATTGGGGAGTGGCTTATGACAGGTTCCTCATCCGATTGGTGGACGCCGACGACGCAGGGGACATAATTTGCCCAAAGTTAGAGCGCATGAATGGAGGATATCATCCCATTCCGATCATAAATGTCAACACTCTTGATGCCATTGTCACACGAAAGAGCATGGACTCTTCTGCGAACATGGCTCCATGGAGAATGCTGCGTGCCAAGATCACATGCATGCAGAAAGATGAGATGATGGTGCAAAAGCTACTGAGGAAGTGTAACCAGAACATATTTTTCCTGATACTTTGTGGCACTTATGACACAATAGATGACTATGTACCTATACCATTTCCTGCATGACACAATAGACAGAGTTACGCCGCAGAAATTGAAGAAAATTGCTGGGACAGCAAGCATATCAATGGTGATCTATTCCTAGCTCTTGAGCTTGAAAGACTGAACTCGCGTCTGCAGCGCGCACCGCTTCCCGCGGGCCACCTATTCTCGCCGCGGTCACCCGCGGCCGTTCACCATTCCGCGTCTCACGTCTCTCGTATGTATATCCCGTCTGCTCGCGTTCAGGAGTAGCTACTTCTTCTTGAACATGCACCGCGAGGAGCGCTATATGGAACCTGCAAGTCACGTTACCATGCCATCCGGAGATAGCCCAAATTGTGGCTTTGCTGCCAGCAATTTGGATAACTAGATCAGTGTGATGAGATTTACAGGCTCGCGCTCTTTTCAAGTGGTACATGTACAGCACCAAACCGTTTGAGGACCTTGATTCTTCTATAGCAATTATATCACCAATCGAGGAGGCTAGACAGGAAAATATTTTTAACCTGATGGCAATGACCCAAAGGACGTCCAATCAAAGTTAGACGAAGATGATGTATTAGATGATGGGAGAATGGGGATTCACGACAAAGGCTGTTAAGGCCCAGAATAACATTTCATTAATGTATCAACAGTTATATGTCGAAATCGATGAGAATAATATCACAGATTGTTCTCGTTCGAATGTATTTAACTAAATCAAAGGTATTCAAATTGGTCCATTAGCTTTCAAATCCTCGTCCTGGTAGCTCATGTCGTATATAACCTCAGATTCTCGTACTGGCGACTCGCTACTGAGTATACATATATACTTAACCACCGTTGTCGACTCTCAGTCTATAGTGTTAGCAAGCGAGCTACTACATATCTCACCAAATGAAAGCAAGCACCAATATCGTCTCTGATCACCATCCCCTGCCCCGCTGCGTAGCCCGCCTCTTCACCTGGGGCGTGGCGTACTCAATGGGCACATGGGGCACGGGGCAGCGCGTTGTTAGAGGTGGTGGGGCGAGAGCGAGGGCGAGGGCGCAGGGTGCATGGGACATTCCCATAGACGATGGACCGGTGGAATTATGGACGGATCGTTCCATACTCCCTTGTGTACATGCATGAGCGAGTGCGCAGGCCGGTGGGGTGCAAGAGCGAGCAGGTTGGATGAATGCAAGAGCGAGCGAGGATGCAGGGCGGGGGGACTGCAAGGACTGCAGGGCAGATGAGGGGTCAAGCATGATATTGTGACATTCCGAGACGGGTCCAGGGCTAACCCACCCAGCTCCAATCAGCGCAGAGCCAGCAGGCGCGGCGGGGCGTGAGTAGAAGCGGAGGAGTGCATTTGGGCATAGGAGAGGAATGTACCCGCACGACAGACCAGTGGAGTTACGGAAGGACTGCTCCATGACGTCGATACGCCCTCCGGTAAGCTCCCTCTTCTGAATGCGGGTGTAAGCTGATGGGGATAGGCGTGAGCTGGTACAGAGACGGGCGAGGGAAACAGGTAGCCGCCGGCGACATCAAGGGAGAGGGGAAGGGAGTGACGGGAGGTGAGAGGTTTTCAGCCAGCGGGGCGACTTCCTGTCTCAGGGACAGGACGGCGGGACTGAGGGAATGAAAGACTGCGTGCGGAGGTGGGCGAAAAGACGATGGATAGACAGCGGTGCGGACAACGACTGTCGTACAGGGATAATTAACAGATCAGAACGTGTAGTGTGTAGCTCGGGGGTGGGGTTGCTTCACTCGTGCGTGGAAACAAACGGGCCGCAGGGGCCGAGGCTGTATTCAGGACTAACTCTCACTAGCTGAGCTGCTTTGTACGGAGCAGGGAAGGGAGGGGCATACGCTGTAGGCCTGGGGCGTGAGGTGTGGGTACAGGCGAGGGCGAGGGCGAGAAACGTCGACTGTGGTGCATGATGTTTGTGACCGGTGTGAGGTGCGAAGTTGGGTTGGACTGGTCTGAAAAGCCTGTCTCTATAGTTCACAATGTGCGAAGGCAACGTGTGTACAACGATAGCACGTTGAAAAGGTTTTACTTGTTTTATAACAAGGAGCTTCCAGTGTACAAGGTTTAAACAACGGTTTCCGATGCGAACTGGTATGATGTGTGTAGGTAGAATTTAACCCTGAAGGAAGCTGGGGAAGTACAGAGATATTCTACTCCTTAAATACCCGTCTGGTTGCCATGCCCAGATCGTTCCATATACATCCACGAAGATCTGACCGCCCGTGCTGTCTTTATCTCGTCGGAAACCATGCTGCACTACAGCATGCTTCATATCTTGGCCTCAAATTTCCTTATCTTCGGAAACCAAGCCCAAGCACAAGAAATCTTCCTGTGGCCGGATCATCTCCATGTTCACCCCTAAACATACATCTCCTCCAACCCTCTCTCCACACCTATGTCCCTTGTGTTTGTGTCGAGATTCTTCTGCTCTCTGCTACCACATGCCTGCATGTCGTCGGAAACCCTTGCATATCGTCGGAATCCGTCACCATTTTTGTCCCAGGTTGTATGTATGAGTATTTCCATGTGATTGACTTCCTTGTGGGTCCATAGTTACATCAGATTGTTAATATTGATCTGATGTTGTCGGCATCAGAAGTCCAATATTGCTCTGATGCTGTTGTCTTTCTTGATCTGCCATTGAGTTGTAATAACATCTTGAGTCTTCCTTGTGCTTGTCTTCTTGTTTCATCATGTACATATTTCATATCTTCGAATAAACTTGCATCTTCATATCTCAGTCTTCATATTTCGTGCTTCTTCTTGTTCTTTCAGTTTCCGATAGTAGTTTCCGATCGTTATGGCGGATATGTCGCTTCTTGTGTATCTATGTTGTAAACCTTATGGTTATTCTTGTTTTCACGAGGGGCCAGCCCCAGCCCCTCACACCGGTGAGCCTAGATACACGCCGTATTCTGCTGCTTCTAAATCCGGGCGTGAGGTGATGCAAGGACGGGTATGAGCGGGGGAGACAGGTGTCCGCCGGTGAGACCAAATGAGAGGGGAAGAGAGTGATGGGAGACCGCGGGACCGAGGTGAGTTGCAGTCATAGCGGTTCATGTGAATCGAGACGTTTTCAAGCCCAGAAATCGTTCTGTCTATTTAGCTAGCCACGCAGCGCAGACTCAAGGGTGCGGAGGGCGGCTGGGAAACGGCAGGGCGGACTGTACGATGCAGAGTCACATAGCGCTCGGGAGCAGAGTTGCTTCATACAGGCGTGGAAACAAACGGGGGAAGGACACAGGGGAGTCGAGACCGAGGGGAGAAAAGGGACCAAGGGGAGTGGACTGGCTGAGTGCAGAGAGTGACATCACGAAAAAGACTTTTGATCGGAGGGCACTTTAGGAAAGTGCGATCAGATCATCAATTGATGGGGCCTTTAACTACTTTAGGATGTCATGAGATGTCCTGGCATGCCCTGGCATGCTTTGAATTTCCATGCAACGTGGGGAAATAAAGCCAGCTTGAATGACTTTTCCCACCTTCATTGTTGATTTTCAAACATTAAAATTATACACATTATGTGGGTGACATGCCCATTTAAGTACTTCAAATAGTGCGATAATTTGATTATGTAAGCCTATCCAATATCGCACTAAGTCAACTAAGTCCTCTAAGTTCACTTGCACTTCACTCTTGTCTTCCCCACCCCCCTCACCCAACTTTACTTGTATGCTTGGGCTTCACTCAGGCAGTTTTGATGGCTGCTACCTTGTTGGATCCTGACCTGGGCTTAGGGCAGACAAGGATGGATCATGGAATGGGCCTGTTCCAATAGAGATTGCTGTATATCGTCGGAACGGTGAACCGCATTATAAAGCGGTTTTTTGGTACGTTTTTAGCTCGTCTATACGTTTCTAACGCACCCAAGAACACTCCAAACGAACCAGTATTCGACGTGAAAACTTAACACCATCTGGAGACCCCTATTGGTACAGTTCACCATTTCCCTTCTCATCCGTTTATTCAGAGCCTTCGGTCGCCCCAGATTCAGAATGTGGGCAATTATGCGATTCTAACGAGCTCAATACCAATGGATTTGGTCGCCTGGAAGGCGAGAACCGGCTATGTTACCCTCCTTCCCCCAATTTCCGATGTTTTATCGATTTTAAAGGTATGTGTTGGATTTATTGCGTCGTTCTTTTCACATATGAGCTCCTGAAGATTAGGGGATTCCATAGAGTGCTTGAACGTTCGATTCCGACGCCTGGAAGCCATACAACTGTGATGTGCTCCTCCTGCCCCTGGACTGCCTCTGCTTGTAAGTGCCATAACTCCGGATCCTGTCCACCTTCACTCCTAATTCCTTTTGCACCTTCAAGACCATCTTAGTCCTCTGCCAAACGTCTCCAAGATCATGCCAATTCATCCTGTACTTGCCAAGTACCATCTTATAGGTGTCAAGTCCCCCTAGGACACATTTTCCCTCATATATCTGTCAATACCCGGCCAAACAGTATGATCTTTGCATTTCCTGGTTCGTCTCATTAATACCTATCGAACAGTACCATTAATTGCGCGATTTGACAAGCTTGAGGGCGATCTCACTCTGTGTGTCCTCCTACCCCTAGGTGGGACAAATTAATTCATAGGTGCGCTTCTAGATATCCTGAGTGTCTCAAACTTTGGGAAAACTTACTCAACTACATAAGGTACCCTCTCCTGTGACGGATTAATTTTTAGGGCCACCAAGCGTCCTTCATCTCAAGTTGCTAGTCAACTTCGGAGTTTTGGAGTATTTCTTTGATTCTGACATAGGTTCGTCTCCAATCTCCTTAATTCTTTCTATGATGTACTCACCTTGATTGTAGCTTTCCAACGAGCCCTTAAACGCTATATATCGTCGCTTGGAATCCAAAAATCCGCCATGTGCTCCTCCTCCCCCTCCCTCCTCCAGGTAAAGTACTTCATATCTTGGGTTCCAGTTCGTATTTTTGGCTAATTCTTTTTGGAGTCTTTTACTATAGATATGTATCGACTAATCGACCAGTTTACGGCGTCCGATACGCCCTCAATATCCGATGTCCCTATTGACCATATGACTACTATTGCAGAGTTGAATATCATCTCCTTCCTTCAATTTTCAACAAAGGCTTTCGCAACTTGGCATGTTTATTCACCATTTATGTGGGGTTTGAACGCGTTCCTTACACAAATTTTGAGACTCCTGGATGCCTGTGAGTAGCCATGTCCTCCTCCATCTCCCTGTCTTGGACTAATTTTGCTCTAAGTCAAGAACAACTTCTTCAATTGCATTGCGGTTTTTTTGAGCTTATTTGCGTTAATTCAGGCTTTCTAACGAGCCCCTGAACGCGTTATTCCGTGCAGAATTACCATCTTCATAAGCGCCCTATCACTGTGTTGTATTATATGTATCTACATGAATACTGTATTATCTAGTGTAGTTAGAGTCAATATATAACTTGTTTTTTATAAGAAGTTTGAATAGTACTTGTTAAATGGCATTATATATAAACATCTTTGAATGATACAAGGCCCATCTGGTGGATCCTAGGATGCCTTGAGCTGCCCTGGATTGCCTTGGGAAAGTTGTACCTGGTTGTTTGCAGAGGGACCTTGCCCTGAGTGCACCTAAGGGCCCTGGCTGCTTTGCATGCCCTGGCTGCCTTAGGATCTCTAAGGCTGTGCCAGGGAGATACAAAGCCCCTGGGGACAAAAGTCATTTTCCTGATGGAAGAGGGCGGACAAGATGACGATAAATTCATGGAACCGGCCCCAGAACAATGCTTCGTGGTCCGGGAGCATCCGGGAGCGTCCGGGAGCGGATCTAGCAGACGTTGAACGGGCGAGGAAGGTCGAGCTGTTTCCGTTTAGTCAAGGGGGTGATGGTGTGAGAAAAGGGATGCCGGGACAGAGTGGTTACACTAAGCGTAGGGACTGCAAATAGCGGGGACTGCAGTCGTCACTGGTTCATCCAGTATCGGGCAGACTGTCACCTGAGAACCATCACGTCCATGCACTGAGAAATACAAGGGCTCAGAGCACCAAACAAGAGATGAGGACACACACCCAATACAAATCATTATAAAGGGATATGACACTACTCAGAGCGGTTCAGTAATAAGTAGGCTCATGATCGTCCGCGCCAACCACTGCGGTCAGCAGCTCAAACACCCGCCTGCCGAGGCCGAAGCCGACGCTAGCACATCCACACACAGACCAAATAGAGTTCCAGCTTCTAAATTTAAATTACAAGTGGGTTTCGTGGACATGTCCGAGTGACTTCAGCGCCGCAACATAGAAATTGGATCTTACGAACGAGGACAATTAACAGTCTCGTAGTCTTTTCAAGTGATACATGTACAATCCCAACCCATATGAGTACCTTGATACTTCTATAGCGATTATTACACCGTGCAAGGAGACTACACAAGCTGACCCAGAGGACGATGAACCAAACTTAGAGGAAGGAAATTTAACAGATGATGGTGGAGTAGAGGTATCAGAAGATCTCGGTACCGGAGAAGAGGTTAACTAGGCCCAGAACTACATTTCACCAATTTACATGCAGCTGACATACATATGTTTGGATGATGTCACACGCGAGATTTATGTGTCCAGTCTTCAAGAACATAAAATAATGACTTTGAGAGCCGTTCTAGAGGTTCCCTTAGCCTGTGCAATGGGGCCCGCATGCAGGCAAGGATATTGTTTATCTAAGTCAGTTTCAGGAATATTGAGGTAATATCCCTCCTGCACTACCCATTTTAATTATATGTAACAACCCATCACAGCCATTCATAGACATGAAGGACCTCCGTGCCCAACCATCATTTGTACACTTAACTCTAATCGGCCCGCACCCACCACCCAGTCCTCAATACATACTGCACATCGCGCCTCAGCCATACCCAATAACTGCGGTACCACGGCGTCTGCCTTCATTCCACTCACCTGCGGCTTGAGTATTGCGACTGCGACACCTTCCCGAGTGCACTGCGGTGTTGCTTTCCTGGCCTATCACACCAAGACCAGAACAAAGCATGCCCGTAGTAAGGAAGGTCCGAGAGCGACGACATTAGGCATCCCAATTCCAACTTCCGATGTCGCTGCGCACTGCGTCCTAGAGGACTCTGTTGAAGGTGCACGGACTCAGCGACCCGTGTCGACAATTGAAGATGAAGTGGGGATAGCGACGCTAGATGGCAAGAGCCAACACAATAGGCGGTGGTAAAGAGGACCACGGAGGCATCGTGACCTGTAAATGAGAAGGGGATGACGCGGCTAGAAGGGGACGAAGTGCCGCAGAAAAATGCATATGCAGCCCCGCGATGTGAGGTGAACGGAGCGAGTGTATGTACGGGTTTCAACTCATAGTGCACGTGGAATTGTGAGCAGTAGTGGACCACAAGCCATGAAGCAAGAAGGGACACATGACTCGGTGGTTGCATAAGTAACTTGTAGAGCTAACTTGTGCCATACATAAGTTAGCTGGTGGTAACTTATGGCAGAGCAAGTTAAAATATCCTAAGTTAGCAAGTGAACTATATAAGTTACTTATTAACTTGTTTGTCGCTTACTCCTAAGCAAGTTAGCTTGGCACAGCTAACTTGTAGGTGTGCAAGTTAAACTCCAACATCTAACTTACTGGTCTTAATACACCCATCAATGCCTGCAACCCACCAAAAGAGATCCATGCATCTCACGGCCATGATATCCACAATCCCGCAACAATGGCCATGCATTCTACTTGTAAATCAAGGGGATGCGCTCTACCTGCGGACTATTTCTTCAACACATCTGCTATTAGTATCCCAAGAGCCTCTTCACCCTAAGTAATGTGCAGTAGCGACGAGGCAAGGAGCATACTCATGCATGTTTCGAGAGAAAGAGTCACCAAAATTGAGTCACATCTCAGATGTATCTCCTGCATGCATTCATCTGCACAGCAGGAAATGAGATGATGCTGTGTATGATTGATCCGGTTCAAACACCGTAGAAGATAAAGTGATCCGTACTGGAGTAATAATCAGAAGAAGTAAGGGATTGCAGCTATAAGTTAATAGCACACGAAAAATGTCTCACTTACCCCTACACATTACAAGTTGGCGCCTCGCATCTAGAATCTAATGTTACACTCTACTACTACTAATAACAACCAACTTACCCATTCTACATGAATATTAATATTTACATTGAAATCGAGATATAGGTTATGTAAATAGATTGTACAAGGTATATAATAATTCGAACACTTGCTCAGAGTAATCACTGATCATCCATCACCAGTCTACTATACAGCATTGTGCATTGTGTCGTTGTGCACGGACAGCATGCACACGGTCGGAAATTTCACACCACAAGGCAGGCATCTGGTACAGGCGTCTATCTTCTGCTGCGCAAGTTACAAGTTAACTTGTGCTTCCGTGGGAATAAGTTCGTACAAGTGAGCCCTGCAGTGGCATCTCGGCTGACATAGACAAATAAGTTAGCAAGTTCGCTTTACAAGTAACTTTTTTCACCACCCATGACTCCCACAACGTCCGTGGACCGTGGTTACTTCCAGGCCTCTTCTACACGCACAACCTGGCTCTCTCAACGCGTGAATCGATTCTGCTGGCTGGCTCCAGAGGCTTAGGTGAGCAGGATTAATCAGGGACGAGATTTTACATTGTCGGGGCCAGGGCAAAGGAAAGAGGGGGGGCACAGGAGAAGGGGCCGTTCCTGGATGTAACCAGATAGGATATATAATGCCTGTGAGAGACGGGGAACGAGGGATGGTGTTAAACAGCGCAGATGACCCCGCGGGGAGCGGTGAGAGGCACGGGGTGGAGCAAAGGCATGTATGTGCGTTTCTGGTCAATAGCGTGAACGGGAGCGCGATATTCAGTCGAGGCGTGAACGCAGGCGAGTTGGAGGTGTGTAGGGGCGCGAAGTACGGTGTGGGATGTGTGCGGGTTCACGTTTAACATTCAACATTAATTATATGCGCACTGGCTCGTCGGATGATTTCCGGGACTGAATAAGTGCCCAGCCCAGCCGTGATGGATGATGGATATACATGCGATAAACGTCCGATGGGCGACAGGGAGCACAGCCAGCGTGAATGACTGCAGTGGAGGAAAGAAGAGCTGGAATTGGTCAGTAGGGAGCCGGGATTGGGAAGATGTAGAGGAAAGGAATGTATGGGGATAAAATGGGATGGCTCGACAGTTCGCGGAATAGGACAGTTGGGCAGGCGGAGGGGCGGGGCAATGAGACGCAGATGCAGACGCGATGGGCCAGGCACGAGGGGGGCAGAAACGGGACATCCACGCATATGGGCATAGGTTTTTCTGTGTGCGGAGAGGCGGGGCAATGAGACACAGATGCAGACGCAGTGAGCCATTGAGGGATACATTTGATATGCAAGGCGCGAAGGGGGAAGAAACAGGACATCCACGCATATAGTAAGGCTTCCATGGCATATATGTGGTAGGGCGTCGTGTGCGAGCCGGCCTGGTGGACGTTGGGATATTCAGGCATTCAACCGTTTGGGATAGGAATGCATAGGCACAGGGACCAATATTAGGACGATTAGCCGACCATTCACAGAGCGGCGCAAGCATTGCGCAGACATTCTCGCAGGTAGTGAAGCTTTGAAGGGCAGATGCGCTCAAGCCAGTGCTGAACAAGACAAGCGGGTTGACGCATATCGTAGGGCCACGAGGGGGAAAGTGCATGAAATTGTCAATGCTTAGACCGCCCTCGCTTGCCGGCCAGTGATTGGAGTGGGTGAGCGACTAATAACGTGTCAGCAGAGTTGTACCCTCCATCCGCATCCCGGAACTCTGCGCCCAGCGATTCACGGGGCGCGTGGTCACTACTGAGTGTGAACATCGGTTGTGTGCATGTATGCACAAGTGAGTAGTTCAGTGGGGAGCAAGAGAGAGCAGGTCGAGTACGAGGGTGCGAGAGCGAGTGAGAACGTCGGCCGGGGACCAGAGACTGCAGGGGACGAGAATGATGCATGATACATGCAATATTCCGGAGCGGGAGGGACGGGGGTGGGTGCTGATCCCCACTGCCGATCAGTGTATTATTGTTATACCTTGAGGCTCGGGCGTACGCAGTAGGCGCGCGGTGGTGGGGTGTAGAGCGTGAGTAAAGGCGGACAGCCTGTTGGAGTAGGTGCTCGAATATTCAGCACCTCAAGTCATAATTACTTTGACTTACTCATCTGACTTACAAATACAATTAGTCATATACCTTTCATTCTACATGAGTACATTGTAGATAGTTCTCGAAGTATGTACACTACATATATAAGGGAGCTCGTAGAGCCTCCATAAATTAATTCTATTCTATCTTTTATACACTGCGCTCAATAGGTTATGAGCCCCGGCACCCGTAACTAAATCAAACATCAAATCTCTTACTCTATATTTACTCTCATCTATATATAACTACTCGACGTGATGGCGGACGAGTGTATTCTCGTCGTAGAGAGGCACGAGCGGAGAATAGAATTGTATCTTTGCGTGAGCGTGGTGTGACATGTGTGACTCACTTCCTTTCGAGCTCACAACCACCACGCGCGACGAGCGGCAGCTGTCAGCCTCGCAAAGACGGCTCTCGTAATCTACACGTAGATTCCTTTTTCTCAAAGACCTCGTAAAGCCAATATCATTCAGTACCTTCATAACCGATGGCGGAAAGAATTGAGCAGAACCCGACATTTGAAGTGCAACCTGATCACGCAGGACCACACTATCAGGCTCTGCGCACTTTACTGATGAATACGGGCTTAACAAACGAGCAAGCAATACAACAGCTGAATGAAACCTGGAACCTCTCGCATGAAGAACACTTACAGGCCTGGAATCTACAAGTAGCAGCTGACCAGGCCGCATTGGAGCAGCAGCAGCAACAACAACAACAACAGCAGCAGCAGCAGCAACAACAACCAGACCCAGAGCAGCCCCAACAGGGAGGACAGATCCATAACATAGTGGACCAACCAGACCCGCCTCAGGGGCCTACCGAGAGCAAAAGGAAGCGCTTCAAGATGGCAGATTTCAACGAAAACTCTGTGGTGGGCGATTACATTGCGCCGCGACCTTCAGCATACGCACTAAAACGACTGGAAGAAGGTGATTATGTCGAACTCTGGTACTTCACACAGGAAGGATGTGCCGATGCCGCTCAGAATCAGCGAACCCAAGCAGAAGAAAGCTTCGGGTTGGCAAGGATAGAAGATATGGTATCTCTGCGGCCACTAACAGCAATTAAAGCCTCGAAGCACGTTATTCAGGACATTGCCTTATCATGGCAACAGATCTCAATTGCTAAAACTGTTCTAATACAAGAGATAACGAAACTTGAGTGGCCAGCGAAAGCAATTCAAGCTCTGGCGCAGTTCTTCATGAACTTAGACGTTCACCCATACAGACAACGTGAATTTGGGGAAGACACTCTCATAGTCTATCAATCCCGAGTGCAGCATAATTGGCACGACAGTTTAAAGCTTTCAGACAACAAGGGTTTTAACATTGCCCTCATGAACGAAAATCTGCTGCAGTTGATACACAGAGAAATAATGGACAGAGCACAACTAGACTCTATTAACGAGGTCAGTAATTACCCAACTTAATTGTATCGTTACTCGTGCCTGAGAAAAGTGATCGCGATTATGTAATCATGCCTGCTTCTCCTCCTCGCTGTCGCAAACCAAATGGCTTATAACATCGGAAGTAGACTATGTATAATTACAAAAACTTGTATATAGGTAGATAAACAAAATAACTAAATACTTGAAAAGTTAGAAACGAGTATGACCACCTTTAGCCTGTAAAATAGCATCTACTCTATCAGGCATACTAAAAATGTACTTGTTAATGTCGGCAACATCTAGCATGTCCCAGGCAGCACATACTGCTGATTTAAGTGCATCAGCAGTAGCAGGAGGATGTGGGAGAGCTCGGATAATTTTCTTGAGTTCATGCCAAACTGGCTCGATGGGTGAAAGATCCGGAGAGTTGGGGGGATGAAATAGTAGTGAAATGTTGTGCTCGGAGAACCACTTCTTCGCAGATTTGCTTGTATGGCATGGTGCATTGTCCTGCTGAAATTGAACCGATCCACGTTCCTGGTTCATCTCCGTGTAGAAATTCAATAGAACCCCTTCCAACACCTGTTCGCAATATCTTTTTGTGTTCATTCCTCCTCCTTTCCCACCTGGATAATCAAGAACAATCAATGGTCCTTTTTTTCCATCCATAATACATCCCCACACCATAACTCGTATGGGTGATTGCTTGAAGGTTGGAACTAAGCACTCATCAATATATTCTTCATCTGGGAGGCGCATGATGAAGACGCGGCCTCGAGCATCACCAAGATAAATATAGGCCTCATCTGACCAAATAACTTTTGCCCACTGTTGACGTGAATAAGCGCGGTAGAGCCGAGCCCAGGCCATGCGCGCATGTCGATGAAGCTTAGTCAGAAATGGGACCTTTCTGGCTACACGTCGGTGGTAGCCTGCAGAGTTGAGGACACTTCGGATTGTAAACTCACTGACATTGAGTCCAAGTTGATTTCCAATGTCAGAAAATGGTAAGCGCCGGTTTTTTCGCGCCGTCCTCACTATGTGATGTTTATCGACATCAGTGAGCTTCGATGGACGACCAGAACATGGCTGATTTTCGGTTGTTCCTGTCGCTTTGTACTTTTTCAAAATGCTGCGCGCTGTGCTGTCTTTCAGTCCAAACTGCCGAGCTGCTTCAGCAATGTCTTGACCGCCGAGAACAGCTCCAACAAATAAATTTTTTGTGGCTGAAGAATGCTGACGTCGTCTAGTTTTCGGTCCAGGCATGAGAAGACAGTTGCCACGTCGAGTGTTGAGGGGCAGTATGAATAAAAGCATCCTTCCATCACCTCGTTGCCGTCTTGCTTACCTAATCGCGATCACTTTTCTCAGGCACGAGTACATGACTAACCTGCCTTATATGCACTGACTCTGCATTACCCCTTACACAATTCTTGGCACCTAAATGTATATGCATCCTGCTTCATGCTTCGCGTCATATGCATCCCGCTTCATGCTTTGCGTCATATGCTTCACAACAATGCAGCTTCTCAACAATGCGTCCATTCAACAATGCTTCTCCTCGACAATGCCTCTCTGGCAATGCGTCCATATGCATCCAAAAACAATATGACATGTCTTCAGCTTAAGGTAGCATGGGAAAGCGTCTACAACAACAGAGAGGACAGAGTCTTCCGCACACCAAACAGGAGACCTCAACGTGAACCAAGACAATTTAGTGCCAGCGGAAAGCCAAAAAACTGCTCAAGGTCTCGCTCACCACTGCGGCACAACCAGGCAAATCTATCACCCCAAAAACGCTCTCCTCCTCCATACCGACGATCACCCTCTCCAATGGCGATTTCACCATCGAAGCCTACCTTTTTTCGTAGCGGCGCAGCCTCGAGAAGCCCCTCAGTCTGCGCCACGTGCCTGGGACGCAATAGCCACAATACAGCAGCTTGCAGGGCAACAAAGCTATGGGATGGGAACAAAGCCTGATGTCATAAAAACGAAGCTGGGAGGCTTGTTGCCCCAAACAGAAGCATGATCTGTATGGACTGGAATAGCCCACGAGGTTGCACAGACAGATCCCATGACAACAGGCATGAATGCTCGGGATGCGGGAGAAAGGATCACGGCGCTCAGACGTGTCCTCGAGCTCAGAAAGAAACGAGCTTTAACACCTTATAATGCAGATAATTGGGAAGTATTACTCAAAGTCTTTGGTTTAATCGATAAGTATGCTAGTATTCCTAATTCTCTCCGACACAGTTTCAATGTTGGGATTCATCAAATATACACAACTTCAACGCCTCCAAATTCACAATCCTTACATGTTTTTTCGGACGCTTACTGTACCATTATTGAAAAGGAATTCAAATGTGGCCGATACCTCGGTCCTTTTTCTAAAGACGAGGTTGAAGCAGCAATTGGGCCGTTCCAAACCTCACCCCTTTCCTTGGTCCCAAAGCCCGGTAAACCATGCAAATTTCGTGCAGTACATAATTTTTCTTATCCGTACAATTATTCTACACTATCTGACATTTCATCCATTAACTATATGATTGATTCTAATCTTTATCCCTGTACTTGGGGCACCTTCGAAACAGTATCTCACATCATTTATAATCTTCCTCCAGGTTCCGAGGCATCAATCCGTGATGTTTCTGAAGCATATCGGAACATCCCTGTCGTTCCATCGCAGTGGCCAGGACTGGTGGTGCAGCTACGAGAACATGACCAATATGCAATTAATACCAACAATAACTTTGGACTGTCATCAGCAGGAGGTGTCTTCGGGGAAGTTGGCAACGCTGGAGTGGACATGTTCCGTGCAGCCGGAATCGGTCCTGTATCAAAATGGGTAGATGATCATATATGGTTCCGAATACAGAGCAAATTTCTCTCATCATACAACTCACAGCACGAGAAGTGGAGGCAATCAATCCAGTCAAATGGCAGAGAGATCTGCTCAGGTGGACGGATTTGGTATCAAGGTGATATCATGCCCAACGACCAAGTGGTTGAATTTGACGAGGACATGTCATACCCATTGCGGGACTTGGCAAGAGAATCACCTCGTTCTCCGCACGAGGCACTCTTTTCATACAGCGATGCTGATATTGACAAAATGTCAAAAGTACTCGGCATTCCATGGGAGGCTAGCAAAACAATTCCTTTCTCACAGTCGGTACCATACATTGGTTTTCAATGGAACCTACAATCACGAACAGTTTCGATTACAGAGGAAAAGCGTAAGAAGTATAGTAACAATATCTTGGAATGGCAAGCGAGGTCAACACACACCCTGGAAGACATACAGAAATTGTACAGTAAACTGCTGCATGCCAGCCTTGTTATCCCAGAAGGAAGAGCTTACATCACCAGCCTCGAAGCCATGCTGGGAACATACTCCTCAGGTTCCTTCATTCCGCACCACGCCCCATGAGGAACAACAGAGGAGCTCGAGTGGTGGCTCAAGACCCTTGCCTGCGAAGTCTGCAGAAACATCTCTGGTCCCAACAATGTCATCGACATGGAAGCCTTCTCCGACGCCAGCTCCGGCACTGGCATTGACATTACTATCAGCAAGTACTGGAGAGCATGGAAACTTGTCCCAGGATGGAAGACAGACCAACGAGACATTGGATGGGCAGAAGCTGTGGGGTTCGAGTTTCTTACACGCACTCTCTCTGCCATCACGAGTCCAGGAAAACACTTCAGGGTGTATGGGGACAACCAAGGGGTCGTTGACAGATGGCACAATGGCAGGAGTAGGAACAAGCCAACCAACATGGTCTTCTGACGCATCCACAACATTGCAGCAGCTCACAGGAGCACTTTTATCACACACTACATCCCAAGTAAGCAGAATCCAGCAGATGGCCCATCTTGGGGCATCTACCCACCTGTCAAGTACTTACTCCCTGGCTTTCCAATCCCAGATGAACTCAGTCCCTTTATTGTCGACTTCAATTACTAACACAACAAGCAGGCTACAAGCAGAGCTTCTCCAGAAAAGCTCTCACACATTGACGAGAAAGCGGAGAAGAGAGACACAGACTGACCAACACATATTACGAAAATCATCATCAACAAGTCCAATAGCAGAGAGTAGCAAGAATAATCAGCACTTACCCCACAAAATAAAACAATCCCATTCCGAAACACCTACATTCTCTTCAGCCAGCGTCTCTTCTGCATCCGCGAACAAAAGTAGAACATCAGTACAAGGCAAACCTACCACATATAGCACACACCTAAACCCAGACCCCTCCCCACTCCGGCTGCACTGCCTAGTGCGAGACCGACTCCGTTTGTGGAAACCATGTCTATCGCGACAGGCTCGTGATAGCAATGGAAAAGAAATAAACCTATCCAATGCAGACATAGAATGAATCTTCATTGTAACATCAGCATCTTGGGAAGAATCAACACATACTTCTTATAGCTCAGGTCTCTTAGCATTCCACGTCTTCTGTGATGCTTGTGTGATATCAGAAGAACAGTGAGCACCAGCCGATAAGATGCTCGTTGAAGCTTTTGCATCAGACCTAGCTGGAGTATATTCTGGAGCAGCGGTCATGAACTATGTAATGGGCATACAGGCATGGCACATACTGCATGGAGTACCATGGACCATGGATAACAGAGAGCTCGATGCAATCTTGAAAGGCGCAACAAAACTAGCACCAGTATCTTCGAAACAGAAGAAGCATCAGCCTTATACCACGGACTTCATAACAGCGATAAAGGAACACCTTAACCTCAGCGATCCCCTAGACGCAGCTGTTTTTGCATGCTTGACCACCTCCTTCTACGCAGCGGCTCGGGTAGGGGAGTTCACAGTGCTGCGCCTCGACGTCTTCTCATCTTCAGCACATGTCACCCTAGAAAATCTCAAGTTCAGTACTAATACAGACGGCAGTGAAGTAGTGTATGATTGTGTATTGTGTGTGGGTGCGAGCGACGACTTGTGTGGTCGTCTTGAGGGTGGTTCAAGGCAGAGAAATAAGAGAATAAATGATTGACTAATGTAGAGTGAATTTGACGAGGTAAGGCTCTATAAACTGATTGCAACTGAGCTGTGGATGGTAAAACGAAGGTGGGTCGTAAATTAACTGCCTAGCTACATGTACACGGCGTCTTTTTATACTGTAAAAGCATGTATATATAAATAAAATGTAAAACTTCTCCTAACTCCTGAGGGCCAACCGAGTTCTCTCCAGAATATTCTTGCCATGATGCCCGAAACCCAAAGATATTCCTTCGGTCGACCTATACCAGATGGATCTTTTCTGTGCGCACGCAAATAGCGCACCTTACATCCCATGCCCACTTTAAATGCTGAGTTCCACCTCAGCGCGGAGTCAGGACTTGGTAGCTCCACATTTGTTCTTGGAATGTCCTTTCATTGCGACGGGCCAACGTTCTCCAAATGTAATGAGCACAATCTCGATGGGAATAATTGACACATGAGCCTCGGGTGCCTGCATCACCGTAATATCCGCACTTCTTCCTAGGATACCTGATTCTCCATGAATTCAATAGTTTTTCACCTTTATAACCTCGTGTCGATTGATGTCCGGAGTACTGTGTATGCGTGCTGGATTGTCGAGGGATGTTGCGACTATCTGTATCGTAGCTGTGCTTATGCCGTGACTTGTGTGCGCCACCTTGATCCGGATCCATGCCCTTGGCGTTGTGAGTATCTGACATCTTCGAGGAGAGTGTGCCCTGGTGGACTTCGTGCATTCTTTCTGTACACTTGCAGCCTGAAATAACTTCATTTGAAACCTGCATTAACGGCATGTCGTGAGTAGTTGCCATTGTTTGATTATGGTGCCAGTTGCCACACTTGTTCAAATATTTTTCAATGTGTGCACGTTCCGTCGGTTGAAGTAGTTTGCCTGTAAAGTCAGCTGTGGCAGTCACACTATCGAGTGCACATTTCTCGGCTTGTTGATCCTGATGATCTCGGGATACGGTACAAGCTAAAACATAGACTTTCTCTTGTTCTTGTTCCGGTCTTGCTGCATCCGGCGGGTAATCATCTTTGATCCATGAATAAAAGAAAGTGTCGCACTTCTGTGATACTGGTTTTGTTGGATTTATAATCGCGGTATGTGATGATTCCTTTTGGTAATTTCTATCTGCAATTTCTTTCGAAATAACCCTGGCCTTTATCTCGAGATCTGACGGCACTTTCTCTACAGTTTCATTCGCTTTTTCTGGGCTTTGTTGAAGTCTACTGTCTCCTGTATAATGTGTAGCTATGTCTTGACAGGGACGAAGACATGAATCGTTTAAGCAAGATGTATGCGGTGTATTTGTCGTCTGCATGTGTAATGACCTGTACAGTGTACCGGAAGGCGCTGGCTTTGACAACTGTTCATCAACCTGCTGCGTTACGGAATGCATATCATTGTCGTGCTTGAGGCAGTACGGCTGCCTGCTTAACTCCGGGCTGGGTGTGCTCTGACCAATGTCGCCTTGAAGTGTCCGCTTCATCCCACCGTAATCCTGCTCGGTTGTTTCTGTATCTGGCAAGCGGCATGAGATTACGAATGTTGCAGTCTCGTATAACTCCGAAAGGCTGAAAGGATCGTCCTCATGGTGTTTCGGATACTGGAGCTTGAGCTGGGCCCTGAGCTTGGCTATAAATGGCAAATTAAATCCTGAAATAAACAGCTTGCTCGCCTCCCTGTCGGTTACGCGATTCCGGCACTTGAGGAAATACCAGACTTTGAAGAATTCTCGGTAATATGCACCAAAATTGTCTAGTGTATCCATAGCCTTGCAACGTTGCCGCACGCTAAGCGTCTCGAGGTCGGCTAGTCTGTACCTGCGATCATCATCAGACCCTGGATAGAAGCCGTAGACATGTGCCTTGAAGAATTCCCAGTTGTCTTCGCACACCTGAGCTGCATATTTCCATAGCTTGTAGTCATCTGTGGGTGCATAAAGTACTGTCCATTTAATCATCTGTTCAACTGTTAGATTACATGCTTGTGAGAGCATCTCGAGCTCGTCGAAGAACATATCCAGATGTGTTGGGATTCCTGAGAACTTCGGTGCTGATGGGTGTGAACGTCCGGGCATAATAGGCAACGTGGGTGCCGTCATTGACGTCATAATCCCCATGTCACTGTGGACGCTTATGCTCAGCTTCCTGTTCAATAGCGGTGGCCGTTCGTGTGATGTGCTCATATCTGTATTGGCTTTTGAAACCTTGTGTGTCTAATGGGGGTCCGTAGCGTCGCACTGAAACAGTATTACAGGCTTTTGCTAATGGTCGTCTGCTAGTATAACCTATAGGGGTCTGAACTGGGGAGGTACTTGATGCCGTCTAGCTTCGGGGATATGTAAAAATAGATGAACTATTCCTTTGTTGGCAATTCCAAATTTGCGTGTGTAAACTCCTGTGCGACTTCTGGGTAACGCTTCGGCAACTGTATACTGAGTGTTTCTTCCTTAAACAACCCCCCCTCGCGGTGGGCTCCAGTTGTATGATTGTGTATTGTGTGTGGGTGCGAGCGACGACTTGTGTGGTCGTCTTGAGGGTGGTTCAAGGCAGAGAAATAAGAGAATAAATGATTGACTAATGTAGAGTGAATTTGACGAGGTAAGGCTCTATAAACTGATTGCAACTGAGCTGTGGATGGTAAAACGAAGGTGGGTCGTAAATTAACTGCCTAGCTACATGTACACGGCGTCTTTTTATACTGTAAAAGCATGTATATATAAATAAAATGTAAAACTTCTCCTAACTCCTGAGGGCCAACCGAGTTCTCTCCAGAATATTCTTGCCATGATGCCCGAAACCCAAAGATATTCCTTCGGTCGACCTATACCAGATGGATCTTTTCTGTGCGCACGCAAATAGCACACCTTACAGTAGCTACCTTACACATTCCGAAAACCAAAGCAGCACCCATCGAAGGCGAAGATGTCTTCTGGAGCCGGCAACCTGGAGCCACAGACCCGTATGAAGCAATGAGCAATCACCTGAAGGTCAATAGTCCATCTCGAACCCAGCACCTTTTTGCATACCGACACAAAGGACAGCTCCGTCCGCTCACTAAACCACACTTCATAAAACGGCTGGCTATGGCGGCTCGAGCAGCCGGGTTGGATCCCCTGCAAGGACACGGCATCCGCATAGGGGCAACCCTTTTCTACCTGTTGTGCAGGATGCCCTTCGAGGCAATGAAAGTCATGGGTCGTTGGAGCAGTGATGCCTTTCTTCGGTACCTGAGAAAGCATGCCCAGATCATGACACCATTTATTTAGGCAGATCCGGGCATTCATGAGGCATTTTCAAAATACATCCTGCCCACTTCGAGAGCTGTCCTGAGTGGTCGTCGTTAATCTACAATAACAACAGCACTCACTGGCAGGTAAGCCATGATCCGCTGCCTTCACCGAGTCCGCCTCCTAATACACGGGTAACAAGGCTCATGCGTTGCGTCGTCGTACTCCTAGAAGTTGGGTACTGCAGCTTGCCTTGCCCCCCGGGGTCGGAATCGCTCCTCGGGTCGGGAAGCGCTCCGCGCTTTTGCCCACCCCACTCTAGCATCTACCAACCAGAATAACATGTAAATGATTACCTGATGACAAATGCAGTGATAAGGAGACAACATTACCTTAAACTCAGTTCAAACTGAGCAAGCTCCAAAGGTAGATGTCCTGTGGACATCCTACCTGCCGTATGCATGATGACAGTGATATGCAAAGAGTGACTTTTCATAGCGGAACTCATACATTGATTTAACACCCTTCCGCACAAGGCGCCCTAAGCTTCGAAGAAAGGCCCTGCCTCGTTTGGATTCGGTATCGGAAAGAAATGCGTCACTAAGACTCATTGGAGATCCAAACTCGCTTATCTCGTCTAAGCTGATATGGTGTCTTTCTTGCGAGCTCACGGAAGCTGCAGTTGATTTTGTAGTTGAATTTGACCCAGTTATTGAGCTGGAAAGTATGGAATCCGAAGATGACGACGTGAACGAGCCTAATTCAAGTAATTAGTACACACTGAGACTTGATATATAAATTATAGACATTACCTAGCGGTTGTAGCACTCCATAACTCATAAATGAGAAGGCAGAGCCTTCAGTGCTGCTTTCATCATCTGAGCTTGATGATGTCGAGGTTGACTCTGCTCCACTTGAACTGGAATTGACATGGATCGGAGGAGATGAGACTGACGAGCTACTAGACACAGAGAGGGATGGATTAGACAAGAAATTGCTAGATAGCCCAGCAAGGTGGGGGTTCAGGCCCAGGTCAAGGCCCAACGATGAGCTGTCACTGGTGCGAGAACTAGCTGAGGTTCTTGTGCTCTCTGGCGCATTCCCAAGGTCAGGTGCTGGTCGTTGATTGAGCTTGTGCTTCGGAAGCTTGCTACGTGCTCGAAAATGCTGTCTGCGGAGTCTGCAAAAGTTTAGAAATGTCTTCACCAAACTATCTGCATTTTTTTGCCGTTCTGTACGACGGGGCATGATGGGAAGAGCAAGGAATAATTTTCAAAATTGCATTTAATCAAAATATAAATTCAATGACATAGCCACGCAACTCAAACATAAATCAAGTGGGTGAATTGGCATTTAAAAATGGGGGGGTCAGGCTTAGAATCGGATTCATGAGCGATTCAAGACGATTTTGGCACAAGAATCGTGTCATGAATCGACTGTGAATCGCTTTGTGAATCGCCTCGGAATTGCGTGAATCAACCATATCTGACCTCCCCTACTGTAAGAGGTGGCCAGGTCTAATGGTCCGACGCGCGATAACCTGCGAAACGCTGCATGTAATAGAAATACACGGTCTTCATGCTGTGCCCAGTCTCTCCATCACTATGGACTACACTTTGCCTATAGTATATCATTCATAAAAACTTGGTTCAATGTATATGATGGCCCTTCGGATCTGGTAAATCATCCACAATATCTGGGCTTGATAGCGGTTAGAAAGGACGCAGGCATTTCACGCTCTTCGGCTTCGGGATAACGGTGGCGGGTGTTAGCATGGCGTATTTACTTAACCCCGCATTCACCATTCCGAATCAGATTCTCCTGTGCTCAGAGTTTTGTACCAGCGACTTACTTCTGCAAACTTGTTCTCATTCTTCTTAGGAGATAGTGCTACCCCGGAAGTAATGTGCAAGGTGACGTGGAATACATGATATGGCCCGTTTTTGCCACTGAGCGTGATGTTGGCTTCGAGGAATCGCCAGCTAGAACTTGCATCTGACAGCTGTCTCACCAGATAGAATCGGGTTTTGAGTAACGCAAGCCTCTCACTGCCTTTCTGGATAGACGCGAACACATGTCTCCGTGCCACATCTTCACGACATTCCATAGGCGTAGAAGCGTAAAGCTATCCGCGTTTGGACAGTGCAACGAGAAATTCTGACTATACTTCCAGAGCGCTCTAATAGAAGGCCACTGGGCTCACTAACTATAAGCCCCGCGACATCCATTATTCACTGCATTTCATCCACGATACGAGTATGGGACATCCCACCTCCCTAGTGCTAGTAGATAATGTGCCCTGTCATGTTCGTATTGCGAGAGTAATTTCCCCCTTAGGGCAAACTCAATGACTGCCTGAGCGGCTTTTACAGCCTGGATGAGCTCACAGTATAAGACCTCTCACATTACAGCAGTTTATCTGAATGTCATGAACTAAACATAGAACAAAGCTTTATTAGATCGCGGTACTCGGCTGGGTATTGAATGATATTTTTGTCAACCGGCTCGCATGTTATCTTTTGATGATCAAGCCCATAAATCCTGGTCTCCTGGTGTATTGGCATGCTCTTGAGACGAGGCGGCGGATTAAGAATAAATATACTACACAGGCCCCTGGTAAGGATCTGTCACAGCTTATGTTTAATAATTTTCCTCGCAACTTGAGAATGTATCATGTTTAATTTGTGGCGGCACATGACTAGGCGCCCTATCATATAAGCATACTCCGCGAGCCTTCCATCGGCTGCTTCTCTCATCAGCGAAGGGGAAAGCAATGAGGTCGAAACATCAAAGTAGATACAAGAAGCATGCAACGTTGATCATAACCACAGCCGCGACAGCACGGAAATTCCAGGCGGTTCCGAGAAACGTGTAGCTGCGACGTTAATTGAATCCTTGAAAAATAGGATATTAAGATGGCATGACGTGGACATTCCTGTTATGCAGTGTGAAAAAGACAACTTGGGCAGTCGAACTCACACGTCGGAAAGCAGGTATTACTATACAACTGGGTATATCATGAACAATGCTAAGCTTGAAAAGCTACCGCGTATCTAATTGTATAGCACATCAAGAAGTACACGTTTCCATCTGGCAAACGGAGGCTGGGTTCCTGTATTTCGGCGCACTAATGCCCTGTTTGCAGAAATAAATCAGCGGCGGGCTATGCCGAGCCTAGCTGTAGGAGCAGTCGCCCACAACATGAGGCAGCGGTCCCACCATGGCGTGGTTACCGATGCCATAGACAGACGCTTGATCAAACACAGCATGACTCGCGCAGACTAACGTAGAATAAAAGGTGCGCCGTGGAAGGAGATATAAATCCCCCACCTGTGAGAATCAGACCTTCAAATCGACCTTACCACCACCCCACGTTTCCAACACCTACTACCGACATAAATTTCTGCGAGCCTCTACCCTCAACATCAACACTTTGTTGTGGCACCTATCACACCGAGTCTGGACGGGGCTGGGGACTATGAGGGACCCATACCAACGTCCGTCTTCTCCCTGCTCTTGGGAGAAATGTATTATGACCCTGAATCCGATTTATGTGAGTTAAAACATAGTCTACATGGTGAAATTCCTGATTTATATCCTTGCGGCAGACATACCGTTGTGTCTCGGTACGCTACTGGAGTGCTATAAACTTTGTCAGTCTTGAACATTCTTCGAATGTATAGAAGCCTGGCTGGGTGTAGACAATGACAACACAAGTAAGCGCACATACCAGACGCTTCAGCGGCCGCCAATAAACTTGATATTCTTTCAGATACCAGCCACGCCTGGGGCAGTGTTTGTGGCACTTATCTGTGCAATCTGTGCCCGCCCCCGCGGCCATCTAACACTGGTTGGTGTGAATTACCAAGTATGTTAATTATTACCAAGTATGTTAATTGCCGTAGCAATATACAATCGCTGAAGACAGGTGCAATAGTCGAGGAGACCAACGACAGTTCCCATTTACAAGAGGGAACTATTCTACAAAACAATCCATCGGACCTGCAAACCGGGTCCAGTCATTATGGACACTCCGTCTCCCCAGTCGTTGAGCGCCCCGCTCAGCACCAGGTGATAAGTCTGAGGTAAGTTTTGCAACAGTCCCTTCATGCTTATGAAACTGACGTTTGTCATAAAACTAGCCCATTCGGGGAGGAGACAGTGCCCTCGATTCGGGCGCAGGGCAAGAAGAGGAAGCTGGGGCAACGTGCACACCAGGTCAGAGCAGGTACATTGATGTTCTCTTCGGGTATTATATCTGTCTGATTCCGGTATAGACACTGGAAATCGCTCAGTCGGGGGTGATGTGCGATTGCCAGTTGTTGAGCCCACCCCGGAGGAAGAGATGCTCAGGCAATGGGACAGAGAAAACAGAGGGTACGTACTTCAATTTGGATGATGGAATGCAAGACTCAACCACATGTACAGCGGAAGAGTTCCCGACGCATCAGTGACTATCCCAAATCGGCAAAATTTTGAGGAGGAAGAGGAAGAGGGGCAGGAGCAGGGGGCAGAGCAGGAGGGGGAGGAGGAGGAGGAGAACGCGAAGAAAAGGCAGAAGAACGGCATCGACGATACCAGCCTTCGGGGGACTGTTTCGATTGACGACGTCCGGAAGGATCGCAAGGAGGCTTTCAAGGCAGCCACTAATAGTAAGCGTCGGCCACCCAAAATTGTACGGAATAGCGCACCAGGTATGAATCACTCGAATCGCTTGTTGCTTTTCCCATCTTACGACTGCTGAAACGATTTATACAGAGGAGGGGAGACCCAAGCTGGTCACCTTGGATGGGACGAGTGTAATCTCAAGTGAGTTCCATCGATATCGTGATGATAAAAATAGTAATCAAAGCTCGTGTTCAGGTTATGATTACATGTGATCCCGGCCGGCATCCCTTTTTGAGTCGGCGACGCGGGATCAGCCGGACTACCGCCTACACTTACAGATTCCTTCTTATTTTCGTCATACTCTTCGTTCAGTCAACTCTATCTATTGGGTATGGCATATAATTTCTATTATGTATTATTTTTCTCCCCCGGCTTTCGTATAGCAATGTACTGGTTTCAATAAACAACTTTGATCTGCACTTACTGTCACCTGCTTAACGTAGGAAAACCCTATCACCATTGCATTATACTGACAACATCTCGTATCACATATACTCCGCTCTATTCGACTTCGAGCTTCTAGCTTATAAAACGCAGAGGTACAAGTGACGGAGAATGTATTGATAATGTCATGCAATATTTAGACATATTTCCACGGTCACTTCCAGAAATTTGAATCTGCCGTTTGCATTTCCTACTGCTACTGCCTACTTTTCTCCAACTCTTAGAACCTTGCAGTAACTAATCCAGAAACTACGAGTACATCATAACTTGAGTTTTCATCCCATTTATGATTCGGCACTTGCTCACGACACTGCCAGCATGCATCGTCGTCACACATGGTCGACATGTCTTGCATAGCTTGCGTAAGAACACGAATACAAAGCAAAGCATGCACTATGGGGATCAGTTAAGCGGGTGTTAGAAAAGTATTAGCGAGGTCTGCGTTGGATGCATCTCATTTATTTGTACTCATTTACTCATTCGAGGTCTGGATCTGAGCCGACTACGCAGTTTATCTCAGACATTGAAAGCTGTGGTACCCGACCCTATCTGCTCACAACATGCCAACGTGAGTAAACACTTACCCCAGGCGCATTCCCGAGGCAGTCTCCAGAAACGCTGTCACCTTCTCTGCGGGTCATGATGCCACTCCGCCGTCACTACCCTCAGATCCACTGGCGCAATGACGAATACTCGTACAGGTGCAGGCGCGAATGGTGATTACTGCAGTCCTATTCCGAGAAGTCGGCGACGGGTGGCAGCCACGTCTGTCGTACTATTCAGATATGCGTGTGTTTTCGCAACGCGTGGCGCGGTGTTTCGGTTCTTGTTTCTTCCAAGTAGGAGAACGCCTTTCCTTGACACCATAATATTCATCCTTCTCCCGATGCGCACTACCGCCGAACGACTTCTCTGATGAGCGAATACGCAGCTTCGTGCAGAGCCGCCGACTCACGACAGGCTGAAGAGTATTTATATACAAAGAGTGTCGAAAGAAACAGCCTGGTTAATGCTTACAACCCTGATTTGCTTGCTTTTGAAGGGGTAAATATACAGCTTGAGTACACCACTAGTAAGCTCCACGTATATGTCTGCCAGTAGGGGAAGGGATCACACATCAGCTAACTAGTACCTGGTTTAGTATGTGCAGTATTTATTTCGTGAATGGTACTTACCTCACTGAAATAATGGGCTGAATGGCAGCACGTTCACCAAGCAAGATAGGACTCAGGGTGCCTAGAAAGCGGGAAAGAGCCTCACCAGGGATGTAAAAACACGGCGAATAACGGCGCTTACGATTCAATTTTTCTTCAACTTTCTGCGCCCTCCTCAAAAATCAGGCATGCATGAAGGGATGGTTTGTAGGACGTCGGATGGACGGCGCGGGAAGGGTGTGTATGTAGAGTCCAGTGACAATACTCTGATTACCAAGTCTTCAGAAATTTTATGGATCGCATTGGATTGATTGCTAAGGCCTGATAGAGCAGTAATGCTCGTCCGACGTCGTAGCAGACGGGGGACAGGCACACGAGTGCGCGTGTAGAACTTGGAACGAGCGAGCGTCAAGCGAGCAGGCGGAGATTCAGCAGAGATCAGAGAGTGGAGACCAGAGACCGGACAGCGGACAGCGAAGAGCAGCAGAGGAGAGATGAAAGAGGGCCCACGATTCCCGCACTGACCCGGGGATGGTTAGAAACAATGAAAGGCACGAAGGGGCCACCTTCGTGCAATGATGCGCACGGAGCTACGATCAATGAAGGGGAGGGACCCGGGACAGACAGAGCGTCATGCACGGGTGACCGACTTTAACCAGGCCAAGTAGTGGGCAATCCACGATGCTACATAGGATACGACGGTCCAGCATGCTGCATGCACCACCAACGCACGGCAGTACATCGATACACGACACCGGAGTTGTGCCGCCATCTGCTCCGCGGTGGATAGACGACCTACAACTCAGGGGCCGGGTTCTGAGAGAGACCGTCAGATGTGTGCATGCATGAGCGAGAACGTCGGCCAGGGGCAGTGGTTGAGGATGATGCATGATATCAGGCCATTCCGAGGCGGGGCGGGGATTAATCAGCCCAGTAGCGTGAACCAGTTAGAAGTGACGTTTATATATACCTCGGGCTCCGGGCTGAGCTGCTTCGAAGTCCGTACGAGGCGAACGTACTCGAAAGGCGCCCGGGGGGCCGGAGCGTGAGGCGCGAGACCTGGGTAGATGCGAAGGGTCGCAGACGGACATGAGGCGCGGTGGTACGTGCCATGCATGCGTGAGTCGTGACTGACCAGCGGGATTACGGATGGACTACTATGGTGTGTGTGCCCGGTGACCGACGGCATGCGCTACAGTACGCTGCGCTTCTGAATCAGAGCGTAAGCTCATGGGGACGGGCATGAGCTGATGGGGGACGGGCGAGGGAGACAGACCGGCGAGAGCGAGGGAGAGCGGAAGGGAGTAAGCGGTGTTTAGACAGCGCGGGGCAACTCACTGCAGGACCAAGGGGTAGGCGGGGTAATGGCAGGGAGTCGGGGATAAAAGACTTCCTGCGGAGGTGAGCGAGGAGATGGTGGGTAGACCGCGGGGCGGGCGACGACTGTCGTACAGGATAAATAACGGATCAGAACGTGTTTTGTATAGCTGGGGGGCGGGGCTGCTTCTTCCGGGCGTGGAAATAAACGGGGCGCAGGGGCCGAGACCGAGGGGAGAAAGGAGACGAACGAGCTACAATGAACAAGAGCTCTTGAATGCAGAGAGTGACTAGTGACTAGTGAAGCTTGAAGCCAGACCGAGGATAATTGATAGATTGGAACTAAGTACTGTGTGACTGAAGCCAATCCACCCAACAGTTTTTCGAAAACACGTGGCCTTGTTGTCACGGGGTATTTTTCCCATACGCCAGCTATGAACTTAGTAGATAACATGAATGCATCTGTACTGCCGTATGTCTTGGCAATGACATCTTGCCTCCATTGAGATAATTCACGCAGCCAAATAACGCGTCAATAATGCGACTGAAACTGTTTGAAATATAATTACTAAGCACAATGTGTAGTACTGGCACGATTGACGCGACGCGTCTTTTCTAATTAAGATACCTCGAGCATACGCGACCGACACTTACGAAGCATGAACGAACAACATCAGCACAACAAGGCCTGTGCACGCTGCTTACATCAGAAGCCTCACAATGCCGAGTACTTCAAAATAAAAGGGCCTGGGTGTTTTACCAAAGTCTGCAAAGAATGCTTGGAGAAACTTACCAAGCGCAATGCTGAGAAGCGGCTCGGAGATATCGAAAAGGAAAACAGAGCCAGTTCAGAAGACACAGAAGATGGCGAGAATGACGACACCAAAGGTCTTACAGAACTGACACTCGAGCTATTCTTAGACACCATCGCGTTAAATCAAGATGTCCAGTCGTTTGCTGCGCTTGTGTCTGTGGCGACGCTGTATGGATCAGATCAAGAACGTGCGCACCAGCTAGCCAAACGTGTCTGGGAGTCAACCGAGTACCGCTTTCTGTACGTATATAATTGTGTGAGAGTAATATACTAATTTTGTATCAAGCTATCATAGCAAACATCGCTACAAGACCAGGCCCGTAACACGGTTCTCATACCACTGTGCACAAATTCAGACGCGTCAGCGCAAGCCAGCGAAAAGCAAAAAATAAGCGAGGTCGTGATAAGGAGCAAATGCAATCATTTGACTGCCGTGGATGGCTGCACATAATGATCTCAGACGGACAAAGTGATGTGGTCTTTGTTAAGTATTCACACCAAGACAATCATGTTCCGTACTGCAACATAGCAATTCCTCGGAACATCAAGGACCACATTGTAGATAATATAAAATCAACACCAAGCCAGATAATATTTTATATATCTGTCAATAGAACTACTTAGTACTAATATTTATTAATACATAGATATGGGATTATGTTCTCGAGAACTATCCGTCACCGGCATTCTCACGCAAGTCAGTTTATCAGTATTGGAATGAGCGCTCAAGTCAGAAACGGAAACGCGATGAAGATGAGGTTGCATTTGCACATAAACTCCTTCAGGAAGCAGCAAATAATCCATCCACATCTGCTTACAAAGCTGAGGAAATACCATTGCATCAAGAAGACGGCTACATATTTGCGCTTACTGAGCCTCTTCGAAGATATGGTAAAATAATCAGAGAAGTTCTGCTTGACTCTGCATGTGAGTGGTTGTCAACAAAGTAAAATCAGTTATTTGGTTGCATGAATTATCTCAATGGAGGCAAGATGTCATTGCCAAGACATACGGCAGTACAGATGCATTCATGTTATCTACTCAGTTCATAGCTGGCGTATGGGAAAAATACCCCGTGACAACAAGGCCACGTGTTTTCGAAAAATTGTTGGGTGGATTGGCTTCAGTGCGTCCGGGAGTATGGAAAGTCGGATGGTCGCGCTCTTAAGCGAGCAGTAATGCCACAGCCAAACAAATGCGGCTGGTTTGTGCCGTAGTCAGGACCTCGAGAACCTCTATTTCTTCTATCACAGAGGTGTTTACAGGATATTTCCCTTCGGAAACTGTTCCCATGCTCCTAGAACATCTTCAAGTGATATCGAGCGTGCCAGCGGTGCGCTCTCTCATATGTCCGACTTCTAGTCCGGTTTTTAATTCAGCAGATTTTGCTTTTGGCGCCTTTGTCCGCAAGCTCGTTTGTCTGTCCAGCTGCCGTTGCGTCAGTCAGTGCCCTTGCTGTCCTGCAGTCGCGTGTACTAACCATTGCACCTCATTTCACCGAGGTAGGCACTTGGAACTTGGTAGCACGCAGGTATAAGAAAAACAAAAGCAAGCTATAAATTGCGACATAAAGCAACATATCAGAGCCTTACAAATTTATTGGTCATATAGAATAGTAATATTATACACTTCGGAAGGTTTAGGCTTTTTGTTCAACTTCAATGTAGAATAAACAGTTTAAAAACTACAAAACACATTTATATTAAAGTACTTCACATTGTTTTCAGTAGACTGAAAAAGCTCAACTTCCCGGGGTAATAACTCTTACAATGTAATTAATACGAATCTTACCCCAAACGTAATATACCTCGATACCTAATCTGAAGGGCGGGTTCACCTGTATTACCACTGGCGCGTAAGCAATCAACAAGGCCCTTGCAACACCCACCAGTGTACTATAGCAGGGTATCTGGAGTCCCACTACACCTGAAAATACGGAGGTGCAATGCCGAACGTATTTGTACGCCTTCTTGGCACTCGCTTAAGAGCGCGACCGTCTGGCTTTCCATACGGGAGCGGACCTGCTGCTCGAGTTGCTTCTGTTTGGTTGGCTTTCACCACGGCTCCATGCCTTGTCCCTACACGAATACACGCGCGCCGTGACATCCCCCAAACACAACAAGATACAGCCATGTTCAATTCTGGCTACACTAAACATGCACCAATATTATAAAGGGTCGCCGTCCCGTCGCCTCACACCGCGCTGAAATTATGATTCAAGACAATAAACAATATACCCCATATCTTTATAATTATGACACGTTTTTGTATGTAGGTGTTTGGCTGACGGAGTCGCGGCATGCAGACCTGGGTTTGAGCTGGTTATGGAGTGACAAAATGAGGTGAAATGCAATGCAATGGTCTAATACCGCCAACCAACCCAATCACATATACTACGCTATGTGTGTAGCACTACTATCGTACTTTTGCCAAACTTTTGCATCAGCGGCCAATCGGTGGCTGGCACTTTATGAGTCTATAAGTATGGTGCGGTTTCTGCACAAGTATTCCCACGCGCGCGCGACACTCGTTGGGACTACCTTCGCAACACCAAGCATAGATTTTCCCCCCAATTTTTCTATATAATAAATATAGAGGTTTCCGGGAGGGTACACCTCTATGGCGGTCCATGTGTACTTTTATTCCGCGCAATTTTATGGGCCATATATTCCCCCGCAGAATATCTAAGTGCCCCGCGGAATTTCTAAATGCCCCGCAGAAATTTGAAGTGCCCCGCAGAAGTTGAAATTCCGCGCGGGCAGAAATGCGGTGTCTGAAATCTGCGCGGGGTGAGTTTTTCCAGTCAAATACACGTTTTTTGTCCAAAAGCATGCATAGAAATGCCCGCGCGGAATTTTTACACTGCGCGCAGAAATTTAATGCAAAGTGTCTGTTGCGCGCGCAGAAATTGAGAAATTGACTTGTGCTCACCAATTTGGTGTGCCGACGTGCCGGAGCTAGGTTTTGATGATGTAAGTGATGCTGTCGGCATAACGGATCTCACACATCACACTCTGAAACATCATGGGAAATTAGCCTTCTGGCAGCGAGTGGAGAGCCTACTATACAATTGTCATCCCCTCCTTATAGCTTAAAGCGAGCTAATGTATATAATTAATAAATTACTATGTACTTTCTCTTCAAAATGTGGTTTTTACCTTGGTAGTAAGAGTAAAGATTGACATCCTTAGGTGAATTATTGCATTGGAATATAACACAAAAACAACCAATCAACCCGATGTTATACCTGACTTAGGTAGATAATTCACACATTAAAGGATCTGGTACATCTTTGAAGTAACCAGAATGATTACAAGATTTTCAATGGCAAGTAGACGGGCGCCATTAATGTTTACCTTACCCTTGCTTTGAAGTTTCCACGGTATTTCAAAGTCCGAAATGCCAGGCTCCGTGATGCCGACAGCATCACTTACATCATCAAAACCCAGCTCCGGCACATCGGCACACCAAATTGGTGAGCACAAGTCAATTTCTGCGCGCGCAACAGACACCTTGCATTAAATTTCTGCGCGCAGTGTAAAAATTCCGCGCGGGCATTTATATGCATGCTTTTGGACAAAAAACGTGTATTTGACTCAAAAAACTCACCCCGCGCAGATTTCAGACACCGCATTTCTGCGCGCGCGGAATTTCAACTTCTGCGGGGCACTTCAAATTTCTGCGGGGCATTTAGAAATTCCGCGGGGCACTTAGATATTCCGCGGGGCAATATATGGCTCATAAAATTGCGCGGAATAAAAGTACACATGGACCGCCATAGTTCAAGAGTAGTCCATACGCTTTGTCAAAGATGCGCAATCTAGTGGAGTACTGCTTCAAAGAAGAAGGCACAAGGCTGTCATACTGGTTATATTTCCTATTAAATAATTCGACTACATGTTTCCTGGTAGACAGCAACTCTTGGAATAACCGGCGAAATGGTGATGTTTCTCTTTCTCCATATGTGACCGATATATTGACATCCAATCCAAGAGTCAAGTAACGAGTATGACGAGTCCTCCTCTCTGGTGATATGACTTTGCGATGCCATATGTAAGATTCGACTGACGGATATGCAATCTTTGTGTCCAGAAAGACACGTCTCCATCTTTTCTCCGGTAATGGTCGTCCCAGAAGTGACGAAAGACATCCTCACTATGCTGTTTTTATTTGTGCCAAGTAACTTCCTGTTCCAATTGTAAAAGGCTACTATCTTCTTTGGCCCAAGTAGCTCCTACAATGTCCATCTACGAGTAAACCAGAAGTTTTGTGCACCTTCCGCAAGAGCTTCCGTCTCAGACAGGTATGTGATGCATAGATACCATTTGTACATTGAGCAAATGGACTCATCCAGTTTTTGTAGAAGAAGACCATACTTTAAATATATTTTGGTTTAATATCAAGGCGCATAATAATTGGAACTGTTTATCATGTCTTTTACGAACGCGCGTGGATTTATCGGATGAAAATACGGAATGAAGAACTGCAATCCTAGTGCGAGCCAAAGTCCTTAACCATCAAATGCAAGTTGTACCCCTCAATACCTGGGGCTCCTTCAACATATTTAGTCCCCACATCCTTATAGCCGAGCTTTTCGTAAATGACGATCTAAAGACAAGATTATTAGGATAGGTAAAGCAGACAATGTAGAAGTCACCACATTTTCCTTGGTATTAGTTTCAAACAGCGTCTTCAATCCTTGTATTTTTGCCTTGGTGTGACCAATTGTAAGAAACAATGATACAGTCAAAGTATTGATTAATTGACATACCCTATCTTCGCCAACCTTTACCAACAGTTTACTAATGCCTTTTTTTTGGTAGTCCGGCAGTACTGCCAAGGAATACAGAGTCCAATTCTCTATCTTTACATTACCGGTCGAGTCTTGTCCCAGAATTGTCTGCGCAAACGTCGACGATATGGGAAGAAGCTGAATTCTGTTTATCCGACTGCACGTTTGTATGTATCATGCTGTAGAACAGACCTTGGTCATCCACCAATTGAACAAGGATGGTTCGTCCCTTTGCAACATAACAAATAGTTCAGCAGCACCCAACTTTTGCTGTTTATCACTATTTAATATTTAAACTATTCTGTTATCATGATATTATAATGAAATGACCTGAAAACGTACTCGGCAAGGCAGTCAGACCCAGGCGGGAACCAACAGGCTGTTCCGACGACTACTCCATCGTTGTCTATAGCAACATAGAGCTCTCCAGCAACAATTGTGGCGCGAATGATTGAAAGATACAAATGAGAACGGAGCTCAGATTTTCCACCAACCATGGCGTTTGCAATGACGTCTACCGCTTCCATCAACATACCATTGTACATTCAGGAATGAGAATCAGTTACCGTCTTTGAAAGCTTCAGATAGGACCTTCACTGCCTCTTGTACTCTGGGGTCTGAATTACATCATGCCACTGGTTATAGACTGCAATGAAATAAGATAAGTAAGTTTTCAATACCTTCAAGGTTAGTGATTGTCGTAATTTGATATGCGGCCATGATAGATGTTGAACGGGCTATGGAACAACCGTATGGTAAAGTGGGTTTGTTTTACTGGAGTAAAGCTACTCTACAGCGTGTATTAGTCCTGGATATATATCTATCGCTGTTTACTAAATAGGTAGCTTCAATGTATGGCCATGTTTTCAAGATTATCATCATCCAATATCGTATACATCAGCGCAGTTGATAAATCCGCTGATTGTTTGCTCAAAATTTCACTCTCCAATATGAAACAGACCGTGATGATCATGGATTCAAGTAAGACCATGTACTTAGGATTATCATCATCGAATATTATATATATCAGCACTGTTCATCAATGAGATGATTGTTTGATAATAAAAAATACTCACAAAAGAGACCGTGATCATCTGCTCTTCTTTCAAACGTGGGCAAATGTCTCTCCGCGGAATGATATCGATATACCACATGTGAGTGTCATATATCATATACACACTGGTAGTACACGAACATCGGTTCGTTTCATTTCATTCGTTTGCTTTTTTAAGCTCATATCATGATATTGATTTCTCTGTAAGTGCAGTATTAATAGTTACAATCATGATTGATGCATTGCGGAGTATCGTTTGAGCATGCCCTGAATACGCGTGCCGCCATGACGGGCAAGTTTTCTTGACAATTGAAACACTAGTTTTGTTAGCTTGTACTCGTAAATCCTCTACTAATGGACCCGTGCACCGCAGATTCAAATTACTGGACATGTTCTGCTCCCTTGCACGCGTGCCGGAACCACCCTCCATGCTGGCTATACTGCGGAGATATGACTTGGTTCTCTGCACAATCGTGGCACTAAAGTTCTGTGGAACGTCCAGCAAGAATGTCAAGAAGAATAGCACCGAGTAAAATTTTGGCAATAGCGTGGGTGACCTTGACGGTTGTTTGTGCATCACCATTTAATTGTGTCTAAGTGGACATAAGGTGCTTCCCAAAGTCCTGGGTTATTGCGTACAGGTTTTATTTTCTCACACGTATTTTTAGAGCTCTGCCAAATTGCCTAGCTCGAGCCTTTGCACAGTCCGCAAATAAACCATCATATGTTCACCTACATGTTTCTTACAACAAAGTTGTATACATATCTCTCCATCATCTTCTCCTGACAAGGGGTATCATCCTTTATCTTAACCATCTTATCAGGAAATTCAGGGAGACCTTTATGAAAACCAAGACGGTCGAGCTACACGCTGAAGCTGATGCCAAACATGCACGGCATGTCCAGCCGTATGCACTTGGCATCAGAGTACACCAGGGCCTTTCCGGGGGCCTATAGAAAAGTCCGTGCAAATCTGTGAGGAATTGCAGAGACGTTGCACGGACTCAGCACGGACTTTGCATGGACCATGTGGAAACTTCACGAATGCAGAACATATGCACGGACACATTCTCTTTTCTCTGCCAATTGTGCCTTTCTCGTTCCAAACAACTATTAAATACCATATCAGTCTATTCTATTCCATCTATGGCCCTGCAAAGTATATGTTTGTTAATACCTATCCCTAGTGATGTGCGGGCTCGGGCTGGGCCCCAAAGCCCCGGCTTGCAGAGGCTCAGGCCATTTAAATTGTCAGGCTGGGCCCAAAGCCCAACCACAGGCTTGGCCCGGCCGGGCTTGGGCTAAAGCCCAGGCTTTTGAGCGAGTCACGAGCGTACTAAATCATATTCGAGAAGTAGTACAGGGAAGTAAAATCAATACATTTAAGTTTCGTTGTCACTGCCTACAGTAATAATGTGGCTATCATCCACCCAGTCTTCATCACCGTCGTCTTCAACAACATCTTCAAGCTCATTTTCAAGCTTCATAGAGCCAATACTACTATTTATGTGCACACAGTAATGCTAACAAGCAGAAATAGCCTGTGCACGGTTTGTGCTCGTAAGCACGTGGTGATGTGCACAGTGTGTGCTAAGCAGTTGTCGTGGATAGCACTTGTTCGGCGTCACACGGCATGGTACAGCTGTACAACGGCTAAAGCTGCATTTCGGCATGACCCGCCATATACACTACTTATGATTTGGCAGAGTTGAAGCTGTAGAAGAAGTCTGTAGAGCAATCAGTTGGTCAGGTGGTTATATTGGCCAATTAATATACTTTATTCATACATGACTAAGTATAAAAAACCATTCTAACATTTTCTGCTGTATTTAGCCATGAAAGCGCACTATACTCCGTCATTGAATTCACTATGTATACTATACACTAGATTCTATCGAGTTGTCCTATGAAAGGTTTTCCACATGTCTCACAAAAGATTATTCATGTGTTCGTTGTGTGTTCATGCACGGGATCTTATTTATGCTGCACGTATATATTGTTGTGATCTAGTAACAGCCCTTGTCTTCCATTTCTATTTGTTAATGTAAGTCATTGTACGTGTTATATGATGCCAGCAATATATGAAAACCTTATGCAACCTACATGTTTCCAACTCGCATGCGGCTCAGATCAAGTATATTCAGTGCAAACACTACCCGTATAATGCAACCTCGTATTGATGTAAATGTGTGCGACCCGTGTGCGACCTCATTGAGTCGTATATGGACAACTGCGCGGTGTCGGCTAGGTCCGAGGCGTGAGAACGCAGACTTATTATCTCGATGCCCTCATCTAATAGGGTGCGATCATCGACCATTATTGATTATTGTACACCTTATAATAAGAAAAGATCTAGTTGGTTTTTAAGTAGGCATATTTCACACTTCAACAGAGCGTAGGTTGGCACATTCACCCAACCCCTAAGTTCTAGCGAAAAATCACTCGTGTGAAATAAAGAAGGTAATACAAAGGGTAATAGTGAAGTAGAAATGCAGATATGAGGCTTCATAATTCTTGAACATAATTCCCTAACATCCCTTTTAAATTGCTTATGCTGGGTGGCTCGTGCTGCAAGGGTTATTATTAGGAATGCGATTTTTGATCATTGTGTTATATGTGCGTACTGTTCCTTTGGTTTGGGCTCAAGATGAAGGTCCACATTTTCTCCGAATTCAATAACTTCTTCGTTCCCATTTCTGGTTGTGTTGCCAGAGTCTTGATTGCTGTTTGGCTTTAATATTTTTGCATTGCGTCTGAACTCTAGCGAGCTTAACTCTCCCACAGTGTTTGAATTCCAAGCCGTACCATGAGTCACACGGTACAGAATAAGGTATAGTGCAATAACCTGATGCAATCGAACTGTTATGGCAAATTCTTCACTAGATATCGCGTAGCTTGACTTACCTGAGTTCCAGAAAGTGTAGCTAGGAACACGTACTGAGCAGGGCTGCCGACGGCATACAGGCCGACGAAAACAATCGTCCATACTGTGTAAAGAGCCGATGACTCCACAAGAACGGCAGCAATAGATAGATACTGCGTTGATAAATAATTATTGCCTATTTTGTATGAGACTTTGCACTTATATATATTATAGCTGGGTTAATTACTTACCATGCAATTTTCGACTCCGCCTTCGTGCAATCAGAATTCGGCCAAGTAATAAAGTGGTAGCCAGAATGGTCGTTGACATAGTAAGGGAATAGTACCCAAGAACAAACTTAAATGTAACCGGAGACGACTGTCCATCAACAACAGATTCATGAAGGGTTGCCAAGCTCATGCCTACATCAAAGTAGGTGGAGGAAGCAGTTAAATATCAGGGATTTGTTATACATTAGCTACACGTCGATACTGACCAAACGATCCGAGGAACATAACTGTTGGAAAGAAAGCTACCACTTTGGCAAGTAGCTGACCTCCATAAACGACATATAAACGCCATATCTGAAAGATGTTTGGTGAGTTATACGTCGGATAACACAGTTCTAAGTCCCACCAATATAATATCAGTTATCCAATTGATAGCAAAAAACGCAAAAAGCCCCATGATCGAAACAGGAAGATAGAAAATCACTTGTGAGTATAATGTCGGTCCTCCTGGAAAGTTGCGGTTGTTGACGTATGAAAGTTGAGTTGTAAAGGCGTTTGAGGCAATATACAAAGTTGACAAGATAAACAGAACCAGCATATAGGTGAGATTTATTGCCGCCAGGCGCCGTCTTTCCGGAACTTGCAATTGAGACCGGAGGGGATAAAAACACTGAATAAGCAAAGGTATGGCAATTCCATAGGCAACTCCACATAAAACGGTTGATCCAATTAGATTTAAGCTGTCAAAAAGTATGTCAGTAGATGTTTCATCCACTGGACCCCAGGAAGAATTCAATGGTAGAGACGTATTAGACATGTTTCTGAAGGGAAAGGTGCAGCTCCGAGTGCTAGAACTAGGGACATTTATACATGTATTATACTTTCTGTATAATACAATTCCGACTGACTTGATAAATCAAATGATATGATCGTTTCATACGAAAGAGCGCAACATCAATTCACTTTTCATATTTGAGTCATTATAGCATATAAATATTGTATAGCTGATTTATCAATCTGTTCATCTGTCAAGAACGCACAATGATTTGGTATATAAGCCTTGCAAAATATATTCCTCAGTTTTACTTGTGTTGTCATAGCCCTATGTACTCAAATATAGGTGAATCGCATTAGATAATTATCCGTTTTCGGTGGACAGGAGCTATAATAACGCAGCTACTCGGGGTCAGCATTCAGTTACTTACATCAAAGTTGGATACAAATTGTCCTATGAAATTGAATGAACTCTAATTCCTGGGATACAAGATAAAACTAAATCATAAGTGGCCGATACATCCATAGTAGACAATGTATCTATTTCTGTGTATACTCCTTTCGTCTGTGGCGTGGTGCGGGGAATGCATTGGGCATGGGAATCTGGGGAAAATTGTCAGACAACAAGGTTTGGACAAGGTGCAACGCTTCCGCGGCCACATTGAATATAGTTCAGGAACACTGCTGGCGCTGATCTACTTGTGGTAATCAAAGTATGCCTTCAGATATGCCATATGTCTATGGTGGCATTGTTTTGGTGGACAAGCAGGCATTGACCTGGCCATGTGTAGAAACCCCCAGGTCTTGTGTGACATTTTTGTAAGCCATAATGGCATGTTTGACTGAACAGTTTTGGCCGCGAAACATGGGTCGGCGCCAATGAGAACATTCTGTCAAGAAATAGTCGATGTGAGTAATAGTCATCGTCGCTTCTAAGTCCCACGCCTCACTCTTGTGCATCAGGCGTATTGACACAATAATTCAAGTACACGCGATAGCAGCTCAGTATCGAAGTATGCCACAACTTAAGAACAAGAAATTGTATGCTCCTATGTGCGATTGCCACGCACGTCCTACTCACTGTTGAGATCATTTTCAAACAAAAAGGCCACTTGACCCGCCGCAGAATGATAGCCACTTGCCCGGCGCAGTTTCCAATTGCCAAATTTACTGAAAAGACCACAGAATGTTGGTTTCGTAGATTGCAATTACATTATCGTGCGAACATGATCAGTGAGAGTTGTTCTAGATCCAATATTGTTACGTAAATTTGTACATGTGGTGCGGAGCTACTATCCGTATGTTTGTGTGTGAGTTGACCAATTTTTTGTGCGACAAAGGTAATTAAATATAAGCATATCATACACATGTAATATCAATGCATAAAACAGCATGGAGATCCCATCGCTTGATTTCTAAGCTCCGCTTTTATATCAATATTGAATATAAGTGATAAATTCAAATGAATACTCAGCTATCTCACTATACCGGATACCAGCATCATGTCAGAGTACTCGCCTCTATCCCAAGAAGAGATGGACAACGAGCATATAGCTATGCCACATCCAAGAAATGGTTGATATGTCTCTTACCTTTGACCATATCAATACTAGTGACTGATATAACTGTGTCGCAGGGCATAAGAAAGATATATCGCAACAACATATGAAGGTCATGTACATATTGGCCGCTATCATTGCGCTCTGCACTGTGCTTGATGTTGTTGGGTTTATCCGGGCAGAGAAGAAGCTCTTAGCAAGATCAGAGACGATTCATCTGAAAAATCTACCCTTCTTGAGTTCATTTTCAGGTTTCGATAACTTATACAAAACTGGATTATTAAAAGATGTGCCGCGCGGTCCTGTATCCCAGCCTGCATATGTTCTTGCTCAGGTCGACTCATCATCTCCACATAAAACGTACGCTCAGTACCCTGATCTATACCACTCTACATTTGGAATGATGCCATATCGTGAAAGACGTACAATTGTTACGCAGCAGGTACGGAATTTGTATATATCGATTGCATTATGTTTATTCAGAATCAATTTATTAGATATCAACGATTGGGGAGTTCTTTGGAACCGATTACGGCTTTGAAAGATGTCAAGTAACTTTAAATATTGCAAACTTTGAGCAAAATAACTCGAAACGTGAAGAGGAACTATACGACATCTGGATGCTTAAACAGCATGAGCCTTTGGACTATAACAATCTATCATGGTCTTCCAAGCCACAGCGAGGTTTACATCTAGCCACATTCTCCTCGCTTTCTTCTAGCCTGCAAAAGACACCATCTTTCAAGTGCTCATCAGGGGATTATTATTTTGTTGAAATATCATGCAACTCCGGTCCTTGCAGCTTGCAATTGTACGCAAGTGGCAAAACGAATCTCACTGGTTGGTGTCTTCGATACTCTGTGATTATAGTAGCTTACTACACCCATCTTAACACGAATATCAGGCTTATACATCATCCAGTATCAAACGGCTTAACCGATTACAAAACCCAGTAGTGGAATAACAATGAAATTCACAATATCAGACATGATCAGATCATACGTGCGTCCTCTGATAGGTAATTGCATAATAGAAAGACTGTAATCAGATGAACTGCGGTTTCATAGTAGTAATATAACCAGACAGTTTGTGCGAAGATGTACGACCAGACAAGCCACGGCCGAACTCAAAATAGCTTGTTCATCGAGCTATTGGAGTGAATGTTCACCCTAATAAAGAGGGTAGGCAGGTCTTTTTTTTTTTGGAAGATCTATGAGGTCGATTTTCGCAAATCTTGCGCAGGAGCTAGTGATAAATGTTGTAGGCGAATGCCAGCGGTTTGGAAGCAAAGTATGGGTTTGCTTGTATACAATATCTTATGGTTCTTCGTTCGTATTTTCAATCATATGTAGAGGTGAATGATTAAATCAATGTATGCTGTGCTACAGGATATTAAAGGATAGGCCAACTGCCGCGGTGAACGCGGGTGGCTCGGAGGAGAAGAGCAGAACGCTGAGATGCGGCAATAATTAGAAGAAATATATAAGATATCAGATCAAGTCTCAGAGAAAAGATAGCAAGAATAAAGGTGCGTGAGTATGATATGTTGAGTGGAACCGGGCTCCTAGGCTATTACCATATGACTCTGAGAAGTCAACCCCATATAAGTCCCCTCTTCTTCTATGCACATGCAATAGTGTTCTCAAGGGTGATCGGTAACTGCTGTAATGAGGGTACAATCACCTCGTTTGTGAGTCCTTGTAAACATACCCACAGCATTATCCACGCATGTCTTTCCTTAACGCGCTCGGAGAGTTAACAATAGGGTGAGTAGGTATCACTATTCAGATCGAAAGCTGGTACGTAGGGACAGGATGTAGGTAGTGAAATAAAATACAAATATTCCCCTTTTTCAAGAGACAAACAGCCATTCTCTGGTATCGTCATCCAAGAACCTAAAAGGATCCGTCCAATTGCGACAAATATGTACTGAGCCTGGAGTTGTTCCAACAAAACTGTCATTAACAAATATTCCAGACTCAAGAGTAAGGTCAGGGCGGCAGAGAATCAACTCCCGAAGATAGTTGAAGCAATGATGGAGGTGCTGCCACTGATTTCCCCTATTGGACAGAAGGGCTCTCGCGACTGCGTCGACGCAGTGTAGCTCGTGATACATCACAGTAGCCGCAGAACGGTTGTGTCCATTTTCGCGCAAGCGATAGCTCCCAACGCCCATAGGAAACATTTCCATCCATTGTTCGCTGGCTCCAGGGCTGGAGTAGTTGTAGAAAACAGTATTGTCCGTGGTACGAAGGCGAACAAACTGTGAGGGAGGAATTGGAAGTGTGTTAGGCTCTGTTCCTAGTAATATATGTGTATTCAACAGACGTGCTAGAAGAAACCTGGCGTTGCCTGTTACCTTGTGGTCCAATGTGGTATATACGCGATGACGGGCTTGTGTAGCAAGATTGATACAAGTTGATCTGAATAATGATGGAGTGAAGCAGAAAAAGTGCACAGAGAATGGTCGTCAGAATGACGGGCCCGCGACCTCCCATGTTGGCGTAAGGAAAAAATGAAGCTGGGGTGGGCTTTGTGGGCAAGCATACCCAGGCGCAAAGCCTCCTTAACATTCCCATCGGCAGGTGATATTTCCTGTCGTATTTGAAGCCTATATTATTGGCTGCCACCGTTTTCAGCGGTTGAAGCGGCTAAAATTGTTCCTCCGTTCCAAGTAGTCTTCACACCTACACAAGCCAGGGCTCTTTATAGTTATGCGATAACCCATCGAGATGTGAATGATATCAGTGGTTATACTATACAAACTACTGATGTGTATGATCTAAAGCCCTTTGGTTTTCCAGAACTTCCTGATATACTTTGACCCAATCCCAACATTGAAACTGATAAAGAAGTGAATGCGCTCTTGGTGCTCCAGCGACGGTTTCCAAGTCAATGTTACTTCGGCAAAGGACCATTTCGCGTAGGTAGTTAATGCAATGGTGGGCTTCTGGAGAGACTCCACGAGGAGGTTGCGTAATGGAGCTGTACTGCTTAGCAGCCACTACATGCTTGCGCAGGATATTCAGGCATCGTAGTTGATGGTAAATGGATACCGTATACAACATTGTTCCTTTTCTCCCAGAGATTTCAAAGCCAACCTCTCCATTTCCTGGAATGAGGAGGTCCCATTCATAGTCATCGCCGACGAGCTGGTAGTGTGCCGTGTCTCCAACATGTGTGCGGACTGGTTCCAGAGATGGAAGAGGTAGAACTGCCGGTATATCAGACTCTGTAACAAGGTGTTATATTAGCCCAAACGATAATCAGTCCAGTTACGATAACTAATGTAATAGCTTGCCTATTGTCAACTGGTCTGAATTTTGCCGTCCTATACCTTGTATCGTCCAGAGTATGACCGTTATTTTACTCATACATGCAAGCAGAAGAACCAAGTGAAGAAGTGCACCTGGCATTTTGAGTATCAATACGAGGTCTGCAAGGTAAGACGCCGCCACCATTTGCAATGTATAAATAATTAAAACCCGATCCATTGTACGCGGAACAAATGATGGTTCTCTGAAAGAACTATACATGGCCAATCAAGAACCTGAATATTCCATCAAAAGCACATGTCCGCGTCATGGTTGTCTTAATAGTTTTCTGATGGTGAGCTCTGACCGGAACCGGATATATCAAGCCGGGGAGATCCGTAGTTCAATGTGAATAAAGCTATTTGAGATGTATGGAATTCAATTTCTAATTTCACTTTCTTTGTCGAATACCTTATGGGGTACGTCATACTATTCTTGTATGTATTGTATGATCGGATATTCTCGCTTGCGTATATTTGTTACCTGGCAAGAGTCATTTAAATTTAGCAACATATTTCACACAATATCGTGTACTCATCGTACAAAGCAGTGGTTTTGAGTTTATGAGCGTTTTTCATTTGGTATAAAAGGCTCCGTTTGTCTCAGTACACCTTCAACCCACAGACGCTCCCTCACTCACCACAACAGAGCTCTATCCAATGCACTTTTTCAAATTTACCATTGCACTTTCCCTTGCTATATGGTCTGTTGGAGCATTACCCGCTACTCCAGCCCCAGACAGTGACTGGTATGTATAGTCAATATTTATGCATCGATTAATATACTGAAGCGATGAAGTCCCAACGATGTACCAAATGGAGCTTCTACTGAAGCATCAAGTAAGACCTGACATCTAGTTACACCAAAAAAATATTTATCTGTTAAACGTAGAGAAAGTCAGCGATCTCGCGTGTATCTTCTAGTGCTATACTACGGCATACGAACTTACATTAGGTTAGTTGTATTGAATGCCACGCATCATTCAGTACTAATTCTTCCCACCCTTATTTTACAGAGCAAAGTTGTTTATATAACCTGTTCTCCGAATATTGTCTGAGGTTACAGTGCTCTCACATGTACCAAGTGTTTTTATATACAATAAAGTATCAAAAATGTTTGCGGAATGTTAGATGTATCGTTATTCACGACGTAGGCATCTGTACAGGAGGTCAGTCTAGTGCCAACAGAGCATGAAGGTGATAAACACCGTCAGACCCATGCTTCGACCATGTCCTGCACTTCCGTTCCGTGGTGTCGACCGGTAAACCCTATGCATACCTTTGCTGCGGCCCATACCTCTTCCGGCTACCAGTTACATGGCCCGCATCTCGTCCCCGCCCCCCGCCTTTCGTAAGTATGGCCCTTTGGGTCGCATCTCCATGAATGTCGACTGCACCCTTCTCTCCTGTAGTGCCGCATCGTCGTCCGGTCCCCACCTTACCTAGTCGCCCACCCACTCCAACCACTGGCTTGGAAAACCAGGGTGGACTACTACTAGCCATTGACAATTACATGCACTTTCCCTCTCGTGGGCCTACAATACACGTCAACCGTTTGTCTTGTTCAGCACTGGCTTGGGCGCATCTGCCCTTCAAAGCTTCACTCCCTGCGAGAATGTCTGCGCAATGCTCGCGCCGCTCTGTAAATGGCCGGCTAATCGTCCTAATATTGGTCCCCGTGCCTATGCCTTCCTATGCCAAACGGCTGAATGTCCGAACATCCTAACGTCCATCACGCCGGCTCGCATGCGACGCCCTGCCACGTATATGCCATGGAGGCCCTACTATATGCGTGGATGTCCCGTTTCTGCCGCCTTCGCGCCTTGCGTATCAGCGCATTCCTCAATGGCCCACCGCGTCTGCATCCGCGTCTCATTGCCCCGCCCGCACAACTGTCCTATTCCGCAAACTGTCGAGCCATCCCATTTTATCCTCATACATTCCTTTCCTCTACATCCTTCCAACGCCGACCCCCTACTGACCAATTCCAGCCCTTTTTTCCTCCAATGCAGTCATTCGCCCTGGCTATGCTCCCTGTCTCTCATCGTTTGTTTCTCGCATGTATATCCATCATTCATTACGGCTGGGCTGGGCACTTATTCAGTCCCAGAAATCATCCGACAAGCCAGTGCGCATATAATTAATGTTGAATGTTAAACGTGAACCCGCACACATCCGACACCGTACTTCGCGCCCATACACACCTCCAACTCACTGCATTCCCACCTCGACTGAATATCGCTCTCCCCGTTCATGCTATTGACCAGAAACGCACATACATGCCTTTGCTTCACCCTGTGCCTCTCACCGCTCCCCGCGGGGTCATCCGCGCTGTTCACCATCCCTCGTTCCCCGTCCCTCACAAGCATTTAATATCCCGTCTGGTCACGTCCAGGAACGGCCCCTTCTCTTGTGCCGCCCCTCTTTCCTTTGCCGTGGCCGCGACGATTTAAAATCTCGTCCCTGATTAATCTTGCTCGCCTAAGCCTCTGGAGCCAGGCAGCAGAGTCAAATTGCGCGTTGAGAGAGCCCAGTTGTGCATGAAGAAGAGGCCTGGAAGTAACCACGGTCCACGGACGTTGTGGGAGTCATGCTCCCCTTCTTGCTTCATTGCTTGTGGTCCACCACTGCTCACGATCCCGAGTGCACTATGAATTGAAATCCGTGCACTCGCTCCGTTCGCCTCACATCGCCGGGCTGCATATGCATTCTGCTACGACACTCCATCGCCTTCTAGCTGCGTCGTCCCCTTCTCATTTACGGGTCACGATGCCTCCGTGGTCCTCTTTACCACTGCCTATTGTGTTACCTCTTGCCGTCTAGCGTCCCTATCCCCACTTCATCTTCAATCATTGACCCGGGTCACTCAGTCCGTGCATTTTCGACAGAGTCTTCTGGTACGCAGTGCGCAGCGACCGAAGCGCAGTGCCCAATGCAAGTTGGAATTGAGATGCCTGATGTCGTTGCTCAGACATTCCTTACTACGGGCATGCTTCGTTCTGGTCTTGGTGTGCAAGCTGCTGGTGAGCGGAATGAAGGCAGACGCCGTGGTACCTCAGTTATTGGGTATGGCTGAGGCGCGATGTGCAGTACGTATTGAGGACTGGGTGGTGGGTGCGGGTCGATGAGAGTTAAGTGTACGAATGATGGTTGGGCACGGAGGTCCTTCATGTCTATGAGTGGCTATGATGGGTTGTTACATATAATTAAAATGGGTAGTGCGGGAGGGATATTACCTTAATGTTCCTGAAACTGACTTAGATCAACAATATCCTTACCTGCGTGAGGGCCCCATTGCGCAGGCTAAGGGAACCTCTAGAACGGTTCTCAGCATCATTACTTTATGTCCTCGAAGACTGAACTCATAAATCTATGTATGTACACATCTATTCAGTGTACGTGTGTCATCGTCCAAACATATGTATGTCAGCTCCATGTACATTTGTGAAATGTAGTTCTGGGCCTAGATAACCTCCTACTCTCTTTCTCCTGTACCGAGATCTTCTGATACCTCTACTCCACCATCATCTGTTAAATTTCCTTCCTCTAAATTTGGTTTGTCGCCTCTGGGTCAGCTTGTGTAGTCTCCTTGTATGGTGGAATAATTGCTATAGAAGTATCAAGGTACTCAAATGGGTTGTGACTGTACATGTATCACTTGAAAAGACTACGAGCCTGTTAATTCTCCTCGTTCGTAAGCTCCAATTTCTATGTCGCGGCGCTGAAGTCACTCGGACATGTCCACGAACCTAACTTGTAGTTTAAATTTAGAAACTGGAACTCTATTTGGTCTGTGTGTCTTTCCATCCCTGCTTCTAGTATACGCGTCATGCAGTTCATTGTCAGTTCAAGGCTCAAGCGCTCAACCATTATGACGCTGTATTTGTTGACCCATTGAAATAGAAACAGTGTATATATTGAATGAAGGGTAGAACTCATCCTACTGAATTCAAGCTAACGTCCACTAGGGTACAGTGTTGTTATCATCGTCCTTTCAATTTCACGCTTCGTTATCTCTCTGTCGTCTTAGTTGGCGAAGACATAACTGCATATTATGCCGGTGGACATTCTCAGCTCCTTTCCCCTTGATTTGATTCGTATGAATAGGGCACCAAACGAAACCGAGCTAGCATCTGCGAGGGCGATGCTGCCGTACTTCGAGGTTGAAATTTCCGAGATTTCTGCACAAATTAAGGAGGCGGAGGCGCGACTTCGCAAGCTCAACTCAGCAAGGAGAACGTTACAGAGGAAAGAAGCCAGGCTCAAATGCGTTGTGGCCCCAATACGCCGTGTACCCCAAGACGTGATATGCCTCATCTTCGACTACTGTCTTCGTGAACGTTATGTTCTGGAAGATGATCTGGAAAGATTCTTGCCATATGACAAATTCGATCGACATGGTTTTTGTGATTTATCGCCATCCCTGTCTGCAAGAAGGTTGCCCTTACTCCTCACTCATGTGTCAAGCCCGTTTCGTAAAATTGTACTGGACATGCCTACGCTATGGAAAATCGCTGAATTCAGGATTCAATCACCTAGCCTGTTGACATGGGCCAGTCGTGACTCCGATTATTACAAATATATGTGCATCTCTCAAAGGAATCGGATATCTGGCATGAAAGAATGGCTTCGCCGTTCCGGATCCTTATCACTAAACCTTGAAGTCCACTTCTCCAATTACGCACATGATGGTTATGAAGAATTACAAGAATTGTACAACATTATGATCGACATTGTTATTTCATGCCATAAGCGGTGGAGAGATATCAGGTTTTCTTTCGATCAAGATCTCCCAGAGAAGATGATGTCAGCATTGTTGGCTCTTACTTCAGAGGACCTACCGTTGCTTCGCACCTTAAGGTTCCACTCCTACGGATACACAAGGAGCTCTCAATATTTCAAGTTCATGCCAATGTTTGCCTGCCCTAGCTTGAAGATTATGACCGGTGTTTCGCTGGATGATTCACAAATCCACAAGGACTTACTCTGTTTCTCCTTCTCCAACCTAACTCTCCTGGATTCATCCATTGAGACCCGCTCTATCACCATTGCAACAACACTCCGCCAATGCACTTCTCTCATTGAACTTCGCCTGTTTATTACTGGAAACGATGACGACATTACTATTCCACAATTTGTGATAGAGCTGCCTTGTCTGCAAGACCTCTATGTAATCGACCATGTACTAGTGCCCGAAGGTGAACAATACTCAATGAAAACTGTCAAATACATCAGCACTCCCAAGTTAAACAAATTCTACTATAGAAAACAATGGTCAAAAATTACCATGCTACCTGACATTTTCAAGCACTCCCACAACCTGACAACACTTGGACTTGCCTGTAATATATCTTGTGATCTCTTCATTGAAATACTTCGGTACTGCCCACAAATCACATGTCTGGTTGGCTTGCCAACTCTCACACATAGTGGCCTGGATCTTGCAGTGGCTTATGACAGGTTCCTCATCCGATTGGTGGACGCCGACGACGCAGGGGACATAATTTGCCCAAAATTAGAGCACATGTATGGAGAATATGATCCCATTCCGATCATAAATGTCAACACTCTTGATGCCATTGTTACACGAAAGGGCATGAACTCTTCTGCGAACATGGCTCCATGGAGAATGCTGCGTGCCAAGATCACATGCATGCAGAAAGATGAGATGACGGTGCAAAAGCTACTGAGGAAGTGTAACCAGAACATATTTTTCCTGATACTTTGTGGCACTTATGACACAATAGATGACTATGTACCTATACCATTTCCTGCATGACACAATAGACAGAGTTACGCCGCAGAAATTGAAGAAAATTGCTGGGACAGCAAGCATATCAATGGTGATCTATTCTTAGCTCTTGGGCTTGAAAGACTGGGCTTATTCATGTATGTGGTGGATACTGGATAGCAGATACTGCCCGGGCCGAACTGCCTTATGTAGTAGTCATGATGTCATCAGTCTCATTTACCATTTTGGAAACAGCTGCATGTAGAGCATGCGTGAAACACGGTGTATGCATGCGGCTCCCCCGAAGATACTGTTCACATCCCTTCTATTATAGCTCGCCGTCTCTATTCACATGTCAGAAAGTGTTGGCTCCCTGTAAGTAATGTTCTAGGACAATTGTAGGCTATAATAACTTTGATTTACACTCAATTCTGGATTGGATTCAGCCTGCCCCGACCGCCCCATGTGGGAGTAAGCAATTCTCCCGACTCAAATGTGCCTGCTGCTGCCAGTGCTGCTCCTGAGTCTTCTGTACCTCGTCGGCATGGGAGACCTCCAGGAAGTAAGCGTCCAAAGGAAGCGGACCCCCCTAAACGTTGCGGAAGGCCGCTTGGGTCGGGCTATAAGCAGAAGCAGCGCCTTCTTGAAGGAGAAACTGATGTCGCTCCGAAGAAACCACGCGGGCGGCCTAGAAAGCATGTGTCACCATCGCCTTTAGTGACAATTGAATTTTCAGATAATGTACGTACCTTTATTAACAAATGAGGCCTATTAAAGTAAATTCATGTTAGGCGAGTTCAATCTGGGCAACAGACATTCCCCAAGTGCGTAGAACGCTGCTTGTATACACTCCACCACCAGGGTCGCCTTTGCGACCTGAGGTGGATAATAATACACCTTCCGAAGGTGCCGTGACTTACCAGTCAATCTTGCCCCATGAAGACCCACAACGGCCCATCGATACTTTGGATATTGATGAAGAAGAAGGTGTTGGAAACGGACTCGGAGAGGAAGACAATGTTGTGGATGACATTGAGGACAAAGGGGAACCATCAGGGCCTGGTCCTGGGCCTACACAACGCCCACTGCCTCCATGGCTTATGGAACAGTTTCATGTGAAGCTAGAGGAAGCTGGGCAACTAAATTCGGACAATGTACCACTACTGTATGCCGAACATAATACATTCTGGTTTCCAAACAAATCAATTTGGTTTATTCTTCAATCCGGGAATGTATTGCCTACAGATCTGTATAACCTGCAGTTCTACCTGTGGGACCCGGAGCGACTATGCAAGAAACTTCCCTGTCCTGTTTGCAAATATCCTCTACAGCAGCATGGCCATATCTCTCATCCACGGCGGGTGATTGACATCGACTCAACATTCTGGATTATTGGATTCAGATACTGCTGTCCACAATGCATTCATCCCACATCCAAAAAGAAAACTGTGACATACCATAGCTGGGACAACAATATCTTAAAGATGCTGCCGCCTGAACTTGCAGCAGAATTTCCGGCCCGTCTCAGTCATCGAAGCAGCATATCTAATGCTGTATTTATGTTGCTGTGATTGTGTATGCAAAGTGGCATGGGCACAAAGCAATTTTCGGACTCCCTTCGAGCATCTTCTGGCATATGATCAACTGCAGTTGCAGTACTTGGAGCACATATACAGCCGAAAAGTGTCCTTAGATTCATGGATGGGGATCACATATGAAAGTTTTCTTCCATTTGATGATACCAGTCCCAAAGGTCGTCATGGGTACATTCCTAATGCTCAGTGGTTCGCAAACATGTATGACACCTACATAGAAAAACACCAAGATGACTTCAACCAGCACACTGCTATGCTCACTTGCGACATTGGAGCAATCGATCATAGTCACAAGGTGCGTGTATATTTTATTTGTACTTAGTGTATTGCATTTTATTGATTCTCTACTTGAAATATACACTTAGGTAACCAAGCATATAGCAAGAGTCGAAGGAGAGCAGATTTTTACAGCAGTCTTCTCCATTACCAACCGCTTGGGGGAACTGCATGGATGTAATTTCGTCGCCACAAAAGCTCAAGCTCAAGCGGAACTGACATTAACTGGAATACGTGATTCGCTTGCCTTGTACGGCCATTCACAACCCCAAGTTCTATATACCGACAATATGGCGGATAAGGCATGGGTTGAGCAATGTTTTCCATCGCTAAAAATGGGAGTAGTTCCCATTGAGAAGTATAGTCATCTCCCTGCTCTTGAAATATCACCACAAGCTCAGGTTCTTATAAGAAGCGATGCAGTCTCTATCAACGACACTGCTCGCATAATACTCGATGATGTCCCAGTGTCAGAGGGTGCCATTGCGATTGGTTTTGACACTGAGTGGAATGTTGATATTTCGTCTCGTGGGTCTATTGAAGGTCGATCCAAGACAGCCATTATTCAGATTGCCTATGATGGAGATAATGTCTACATTCTTCAGGTATGTTTCTCCAGTCAACTACGTCAGTTACCAGTAGTGCCGCGCTGACTCTATTTATAGATTGCAAGCATGATCGCACATGGAACTCTACTGCTTCAGCTGAAAATTCTACTGGCTCATCCCCATGTATTAAAGGTCAGCAGGATGATTAATGCAGATCTATCATACCTTCAAGAAGCATGTCACTCAGATATGCCATTCACTGGAGCATTAGATCTCGCAAAGTACGCCAAGGACCGCTGTCTGATATCCAACATTTCTAAAACAAGTCTTTCGGATCTTTCTGCACTGGTATTGCACAAGCGACTTAACAAGAATATCTCCGAGCGAATCAGCCAGGACTGGGAAAACACAAATCTCACGCCCGAACAGTTAGATTACACAGCAAAAGATGTGTATGCATCACTGCTGATCTATCACAAACTGTCTGCACTTGATATTCCCCAGCCGTTATCACTCTCTCCTCTACCACTCACTCCAGTGCTCGTCTATAGTACAGACAATACATCCATAATCGCTGAAGGCAAGATACCCGACTATCAACCTAATGCTCTCGATGGAATTACTATCTTGCCTGCTCGTATCTTGGTTGACATCCTCAAGGTTCTTGTTCTTGGAGCTATTATTGTGCCACATAAGTGTCTGCTTAGCAGCTTTGGATCAACGCCATTCTCATTGGTCTGTCTACGGAGTCACTTGCACTCTCAGCCATCCCGATGACAGGGCTGCTTTTTGGCTACGGGTGTAAACAGTTAGGAGGTCCGCTAGTGGGATAGCTGCGCGTGGGAAACACAGAGGGACTAGAGTTGAGCCTGCCTCATAGTCTATAGCTATCAGCGCGCGAGCATCATGACTACAAGCACCTGCGCGCACCGTATCGCGAGAAGGATTGGTCAGCGAGCTGCACAGTCTAGAGTGCATAGTTTGGCCGTCTGTGCGAGCGATCAGGGAAGCGTAGAACGGTTAAGCACCAGCAAAGAGCGGTGTGAGTACAGCTGAGCGGATACCAAAGGCGGTGTGAAGGGCTGTGCGCGTATCTCATATGCGCACATCGCAAAGGCAGAATTTGTCTAAGTCCACACATCATGTGACCGTGGCGGCGCGCATCAAAAGACGCGCAAAAGCCCGAGGGAATGAACGACATGCGCGCAGCGAATGCCAAGGGATCAGGACACTCGAAGGGAAGCCCGGAAGCGATGCGCGGACCTTTGGCCGTGTGTTGCTAGTATTTACTTTACCTTATTATTAGTACACATGCGTGCATCGCATATAAACCTGTATCCTTGTCTATAGTAATCTAAGCAATTGTCTACCCACTAGATCTGTGTGCTGGGTTCTGTCCCAGGCCGTCAGCAGGCTGTGTTTAGCTTTTGTTAGGGTTTTAACTGTGAAGTGTTTGTGAATCATAGGAGTTTTGGATAGCTTCTGACCACCGGGTCATTTGGAGAGCTCAGTGAGGAGTCAGTACAACCGTGTACGGAAACTCGCACTGTAGTGTTTAGACTGTGAGACTGCACTGCCGGGTGAAAGACTTTGGAGAGTCTTGGATTATTGGACTTTGGAGAGTCCGCGCATCGTACGAGGTCACCGGACCCGGAAGTGCGCGCAGCGAAGCCGTTCGCTAAAAACAACTTATTTCATTTATCATTTTTTGCTTTGCACACGCCACTAGCAACCGGGCTCTATCCGAGATTTACTAGAATTAAACCCCTCCTTACAAACGAACTTGCAGGCACTACTTGCTGTTACAAAGACTAGAGGACACGAGGTGCGCGCATCGCACGCCCAGAACGGGAACCAGAGCAGAGCATAGATTATACTACCATTTAGTTGAGGGCATTCGCTCGATCTAAGGGATAGGATCTCGCTCCGCTGGGTGTGTGTGTGTTGTTGTTTCGCGATTTCGAGTCTAGCTACGCAGTAGATCTCTCATCTGGAGCCCACCGCGAGGGGAAGGTTCAGAAATCTCAATTAGTGTTTTGGGAACTACGGCTTGCGCCTATTACAATAAATTTCAAAAATTTCAAATAAAACGGGGACGAGTAACAAGCGAGGCAAATTTCCTGCGCCTTCATCGCTCGCCGAGCCAGAAGAAGCCAGACCATCCTTTGGAACGGTGCCTTCACGCGAGAGAACCACAAGGAGCAAGAAAGACGCTGAGCTGGTAGAGCCGTTGGTAATTACACCGATGCGAGATAGAAAAGCAAAGAAAAGAGCGAGGGAGGAAGCGCAGTTGCAGATCGAGACTCAGGGATTAGCGCAGCGCATCCCAGGTGCGCTCACCGAAAGCGACTTGGAATTAAGAGTAGGGGCTAGTGGATTTTGGGGACCACCATCTGGCATTGAATCAGAGGACCAATTAGTGGACGGTGATATTACACTTGAAACCGCACCATTCGGTACTTCTGATAGCCAAGCTACCCAAGACACCCCTCCTCCATTCTCGGAAGTATTTGGGACTGCTAAGACGTCCGTGCAGCGCACGGCGGAAAATAGCGAAAGTGAAGCAGAGCGCGTAGCAAGAGATATATTTGAAGGAGACTTGTCAGATCTTTCAGAAAGCGAACGAAATTCACCCCCACGAGAACCAGAAACTATGCCTAAGGATATGTCCATGCCAGTACGCGGTGCGCGCGGCGCGCCGAGCTTCGATCCTGCTGCAGAGCGCGATGAGCTACCGCGGTACTTCGAGGACCTGGAGGATTGGTTTAAGCGCGCGGAGGTGACGGAGGACGATGAGAAGAGAGGATATGTAATCAAATATGTACCCATGCAGACGGCGGAGGAGTGGAAGAATTTACCAGGTTATGATACCAAGGGGTACGCGGAGCTCAAGAAAATGATTCTCAACGAGTACCCGGAGGTGATCAGCATTCAGACAGGGTCCATTGCGCAGCTCAAGAAGCTCTGCAAGGAAAATCAGCGCATCTCGGAGGAAGACCTCCAGGTGTTGCTGGACTTCAAGCGCGCGTTCTTGGCCGAGGCCGCTAAGCTCACGAAGGCGCCTACCCTGCTCGCGAATCATACCTTGGTAACTTACTTCACCAATAGTCTCACTGCGGGGTTCAGGGATCGCTTGTTTAATAAACTGGACATTGATTACACGACGCGCGCATTGTTCGACAAGTTCTTGACTGAGCGCAATATACAGTTCACTGCACCTACTGGGGTGACGGTAGAAGCGCGCACCGAGGACATGTACCCTCTCAAACAGGTAGCCGAGATGGCGGAACAAATGGCCCGTACTAAGAACCCGAGCACAATGCTGAGCCTAGGGCGCGAAAGCACTGATGGACTTATGCCGGTGCCTGCCATCAAGACTGAGGCCGCGGATGTTGGTTCGCTGCGCGGAGAGATTGAGGACCTGAAAGGGTTCGTTGCCTCCTTCAAGGATACCTTGTCGTTAGTGGAGAAGACAGTGGCGAAGTCAAAGGAGTCGAGTAAGAAGGAGTTGGAGGACATTATCCGCAATGTCATGGCTGCGTGCGCCGCACCAATGTCGGTGCCTGTGCAACCAGTAGCCCCCATGATGCCCATGAGCGCACCGAGTTTTGGTGGAGCGCAGCCTAGGCCCTTCCAATACCAACAACGCCCGGAGCCTCGCTGCTTCTACTGCAAGCAGACGGGACATGTGGTTGCTGAGTGCATCGTACGGCAGCAAGACTTGTCAGCGGGGAGGATTGTCATCACAGAGGCGGGGCGCTTACAGCTACCTGATGGGTCATCGATACCTTGGGACCCTTCGCGCGCGATTAAAGAGCGCGTTGACGAATGGCATAAGAAGAACGGGCAGCCCGTGCAGCAAGCGTATATGGCACCTGTCCACCCTTCGTACATGGGTATGCCTCCTAGCATGGTATACTCGCAGATGTACCAACCGGCCAGTTCCTTGGACGAGACCTATGAGGAGCAGATATGCGCACTTCAGCAAGAGCTGGAGAGTAAGAAGGCGTTCCTGAAGGAGCGCGCATCGGCGAAGACGCCTGAGGAAGTGATAGAGGAACAGCGCCAGTTAATAGCGACTATGAAAGCCGAACGCGACGCTGCGCTCAGTCAGGGTTTCGATTGAGTCTGATGAAGGGAAACACGGGCAGAGTTATGCGTAGCAGCTCTGATAAACCCAAGAACCCGGAGGGTGCAAATAAGAAGCTACCAATCAGAAATATACCCAGAGCATCAGTTGAGGACGCGAGTGATGATGAGGAAGATGAGTTGCGAGAAGTAGTGGAGGAGCAAGGTGCGCGCAGCGCGCCAGTAAAGAAGAAAGTAGTGTTCGAGGTTCCTGCAAAGGCTGGGCCTAGTGCACGACCAGCAGCAGTGCCATATGTAATGGTACCTCCGCTGCGCGTTCCGGAGAAAATAAAACCTAAGGTTAGGGAAGAACCCATACCTGTAGTAGAGAAGAGGAAGCCGGCCTATAAGCTGCGCGCACCTATCGAAGATGAGGCGCAGGCTGACGCCGTCCTCAAACACTTAGAAAACCAGAAAATTGAGATCACGCAGGGCCAGTTGTTAGGCATATCGACTGCAGGTTTCAGAAGAAAGTTCGTTGAGCGCATAGTACCAAGAAAGGTACCATTGGATTTGAATACAATGCGCGTATTACAACTAGACTACGATGAAGAAGAGCGTGAAGTAGATGAGGCTATCGCACGGTTAGCAGAGGAGGAAGAGGAAGAGGAGTTTATGCAGATGGACGAGCTACCAGTGGCCACTTTCCTTACTTGCTCAGATGAGCGCAGCGGACTGCAACCGGGGACCATCATCATGGAAGACCCGTACGAGCAGTACATCTCGACTCTGCAGCCAGGCGAAAAGCCTAAGGGACTTATTGTGGCGCGCAAATCACACCATCTGAAGGCGGTATTTCCGCTCATCAACGGCAAGGGACACGCGGAGACGTTGCTCGACAGTGGGTCGCAGATTGTGTCAATGGCACAGGACACCGCTGAGCACTTAGGACTTAGTTGGGACCCGGACTTCACTATACGGATGCAGAGCGCGAATAAGCAGGTGGAATCCACCAAGGGTTTAGCGCGCAACGTACCATTTGTGTTTAACGGGCTGACAGTGTATTTACAAGTACATGTCATCAGCGCAGCGGCTTACGAGGTGCTCTTGGGCAGGCCGTTCGAGATCCTCACGGAGAGCAATGTCAAGACGCGCGGCGATGGAACGGTTGAGCTTACGCTCACCAACCCCAACACACAGCGCAAATTGGTCGTACCCACCTATAACCGAGGGTGTGGTCCCAAGATTGTGCAGCGCGAACCTAAGTTGCAGGACCCTGGCACAACGGAAAACCCTAACGCAGATCAGGATTTTCAATCCTCGATGATTTGATGCGTCAAGGAGAGGTCGCGTTGATGTTTGACAGAGATGATCGCACGGGAAAAATAGAGATAGCAGGGTACGCGCTACCAAAGAATAAGAAGCGGTTTGGGAGCGCTGAGCTCAGGGATGTATACATGGCTCAAGCAGTACATGAGGCAAAGATGGAGGATGATGAGAAAGAAAGAATATACAAGTATTTTCAGCAGCGCGAATGGCGCAAAGAGGAAGTAGTCAAAGGAGAGCCTAGGGGGCAGTTCCGCGCATCGCATGAGGAACAGGTCCCTAGTAAGAGACAAGGAGTAACGCATAAGCGCTTGACTGGCAAGAATGCCACAACCGTTACGGTGCTCGCAGGAAAGAAGTATAAGCCAGTGGCTGAGAAAGTCAGGCCCGTCTATCAAGATTTACCAGAGAAGTTTAGAATAGTGAGGGAGATAAAAGGAGACCCACTAAAGGACATGCCGCAATTGTCACCACATCCGCCAGACTTTGTACCTACAGGTCGGTACACCGCTGAGCGCATGGAAGGGATTGACAAGGCGCATGAAGGGGATTTCCTGTGGTCCGAGGAGCGCAAGTTGGTGCATCAAGTTTTCATGCAGCAGAACGAGGCGTTCGCGTGGGATGACACAGAGAAGGGTAGATTCCGTACGGACTTCTTCCCTCCAGTAGACATTCCCACTGTAGAGCACACGCCTTGGGTATTGAAGAACATTCCGATACCACCTGGGATGTATGAGCGCGTATGTGAATTCATCGCCACCAAGATTCGCGCAGGCACGTATGAGCCCTCGAGCTCGTCGTACCGGTCGCGCTGGTTTACAGTGACTAAGAAAGACGGGGTCTCGTTCAGAATTGTGCACAGTCTTGAACCGTTAAATGCGGTAACCATTGCACATTCAGGACTACCTCCAGCAGCGGAGAGTCTAGCAGAACACTTTGCAGGGCGCGCATGTGGCGGCATCCTGGACTTGTATGTTGGGTACGATGAGCGGCTGTTAGCTGAGTCCTCTAGAGACCTGACTACATTCCAGACGCCGTTTGGTGCGCTGCGCTTAGTAACCCTACCTATGGGGTGGACGAACTCTGTGCCCATCTTTCATGAGGATGTCGCATATATATTACGCGATGAAATACCCGAAATTACAGAGCCCTACATAGATGATGTACCTATTAGGGGACCTAAGACGCGCTATGAGTTAGAGGGAGGAGGATACGAGACGATACCAGAGAATAAAGGAATAAGGAGATTCGTATGGGAGCACATGTTGAATGTCAATAGAATCGTGCAGCGCATGAAATACTCAGGAGGAACATTTAGTGGGAAGAAGTCCATACTGTGCGCGGCTGAGATAGTAGTGGTGGGGCACTTGTGCACATACGAAGGGCGAAAGCCAGCACCTGATAAAGTGCATGCAATCCTCAATTGGGGGCCATGCAAGAACATCAGTGATGTGCGCGCATTCATGGGTACAATGGGTCTGCTCCATATTTACATCTCAGACTATGCGAAGCACGCAGAGCACATACAGCGGCTATTGCGTGGGAAAGAGCCCTTTGAGTGGGGGCCCGCTCAACAAGCTAGCATGGACTCGCTGAAAGACGGTGCGCGCAACGCACATTGCGTGAAACCACTGGACTACACGTTGCCAGGGCCGATTACTTTGGCTGCAGACACATCATGGCGAGCAGTAGGATTCTACATTTACCAGCAGGACCCACAAGATTCGAAGAAGAGGGTATATGCGCGCTTCGGATCAATACTGTTAACGGAACGCGAACAGTGCTTCTCACAGCCCAAACGGGAGTTATATGGGCTCTTACGTGCGCTACAAGCCTGTTATTACTGGCTCATCGGTGCGCGCAAGCTGGTGGTGGAAACGGATGCCAAATACTTGAAGGGCATGTTGGATAACCCGGGCATGGGCCCTAATGCGACTATTAATCGCTGGATAGATAAAATACTTATGTATCACTTCCAGTTGAAACATGTTGCGGGCAAAACCTTTGGGGCGGATGGTTTATCGCGTTGGGAAGGGCAATCGGGAGATGAGGCGTACGCGCACTCGGAAGAAGATAATGATCAAGAAGTAGGACCGCTCGAATATGAGAAAGTCTATGAAGAGGACCCGGATCCCCTGGACTTTGAGGAGTTCAAAGAACAGATTGACGATCGCGGCGGGTATCTATACACAGGACTACTCAACGAGTTGTTTGAAGGTCCCACCGCGCGCAAGTTACCAGAAGCGCGCTCTATAGGCTGTTTCCAGCAGGAGCTCGAGCGCGCACGGAAAGAGACGGAAGCGGAAAAGCGGGCCGTGCGGGACTTCATACAGAAAGAGAGTGTGCCGCTCGCGCAGCGCGAGTATTTAGAGAAATTCATACTAGCACATGCGATACCCGACTCCAGAATAGAGGATCTGGAGGATGAAGAGTACGATGAGCGCAACAGGACGTCTGCAGGAAAAGATATGGATGAGAAATTGCCGATGATACACTACTGGTTGCAGAATCCAACCACTAGGCCTAAAGGCATGACGGAGCGAGAATATCAAAACTTTACGAGGAATGCTCGTAACTTCTTCTTAGACAAGGATGGGCGGATGTACCGGAGATCCATAGATGACGCGCATAAGTTGGTGATAGATCAGGCGCAGCGGACATGCATGATGCGCTCAGCGCATGACAGCTTGGGGCACAGAGGAGCGTACGCTACGCGCAAACTGCTAGCTGAGCGCTTCTGGTGGCCGGAGTTGGAAAGGGATGTCTACTGGTATGTGAAAACATGTCATGTCTGTCAGTTAAGACAGAAGACAATCATCCAGATCCCGCGCACCGAGACACACACGCCGTCTATCTTCCAGCAACTACACGCGGACACTATGCACATGTCCCCGGCCTCCAATGGGTATAATTACATAGTGTACGGAAGATGTGCGCTGAGCTCATGGGCGGAAGGACGGCCATTAAAGAAAGAGAATGCCCGTGCAATAGTGCAGTGGATATTCGAGGACATTATCTGCCGTTGGGGCTGTCTACAAGAAATCATCACAGATAACGGTGGACCGTTCCGCGCAGCGCTTAAGTATTTAGAAAAGAAGTATGGGATTACAGGGATTACCATCTCAGCGTACAACTCGCAAGCGAATGGCAAGATAGAGCGTCCTCATTGGGACATAAGACAGATGTTGTGGAAAGCATGTGGAGGGACAGAGGGCGCTCACAAGCGTTGGAGTAGATTCTTCTACCATGTGTTGTGGGCTGACCGTATCACCGTACGACGAGGATTTGGGTGTTCCCCATTCTTCATGGTGACGGGCGCGCACCCCATACTACCATTCGACATAGCAGAAGCGACTTGGCTGGTGAAACTACCAGATCGTGTGCTGACTACGGAGGAGTTAGTAGGGTATCGCGCGCGCGCACTAGCCAAACATCGCGACACAGTAGAGGAGATGCGCGCACGAGTATCAAAGACGAAAAGAGATGCGATCAGGGCATTTGAAAAGAAGCACTCGGCTAAAATCCGTGACTATGTGTTTAAGCCAGGAGATGTAGTGCTAATGAGGAACTCGGGCATAGAATCCAGTCTGAACCGTAAGATGCTCGCACGGTGGAACGGGCCTTACATCATTATCGCACGAAAAGATGGTGGAGCGTACTTAGTGGCAGAGATGGATGGCTCTGTGTTGAAGGATAAGGTGGTGGCGTTCCGCCTCATTCCTTACTTTGCACGGAGGCAGCTGCGCTTACCGGACGGTTTGGATGATATAATTGATCAGACCAAGGAGAACCTAGCTAAAATGTTAGAGGCGCCGGACTATGAGCCAGCTATTCCCAAAGATTATATCTTTGATGAGCCCGGTGTACCCTCGGGTAGCGGTGCGCTTACAGTAGAAGAGGATGAAGAAGATGATGATGACTGGGGCGAAGAAGACACTTAGATGTGCGAGCACCGTAGGAAGAAAAGTGACCACAATATAATATATTGGGTAAAGAAGATGGGGAATACAAAGAGAGCTAGCTACAGACGCCCCTTTAAGGCGTGCAGCGCACACTGAGCCGGGCTATCTACTGGGCCGGTTTGTCCTCGGTGGCAGTAACGCCAGTAACGTCGAGGCTGCGCTGCAAGATGACAAGCTGCTCGACGAGGAGCGCGCAGCGCTTGAGGATGAAGTCGACCTTGTGGAGATCACAAATGATCTCTGCTTGTAAATCACCAATGAGGCGGCGCGTCACCAACTCGGAAGGGTTACCCGTATTAAGGGGCTCCTTAAGGAGGTTAGCGGCGGCATCAAGACAAGCATTGACCTTGTCATTGTCCAAAACGAGAGAAGTGCCTGAGGGAGAAGGGTTAGAAAAGATTAGTAAGAGAGTGGTGCAGTGCGCGCACCTTGCATAATAAAAGAAGAGTCGGGGAACGTAGGAACGCCCTCTGAGCCCAGCCTGGCTTTCTTAGGAGAGGCTTCACCTGCGGCGGCGTCACGGAATGAGCGACGAAGCTCGGTCTGACGATAAGTCATGCCTCGACCAAGGGGACGAGAGCAGTAACCAGGAGTGTCTCCGCGCTCGCGCTGGTATTTCTATAAGAATCTAAGTGCGTGCAGCGGAGACGGGTCAAACACACACCTGTTTAGGAGTATCAGGAGGCGCGGCGCGCTTCTTGTTAGGGCTCGGCTCAGGTGTATGCTGCCTGCTGGGAGGACCTCCCTCAGTCGCGGCTTCAACTTTATTGTCGAGGGCCATCTTTTTGAGGAGCATGTAAAGTTGCATGTTAGTGATGTCTGGTAAAGAAGTGAAGGTTAGCCACACCTTGTCATCGTCAGAGTCAGGAGATGTAGTACCTCCAGGCGCGGAGGCGGTCTCAAGGTCCGCAGTTGCGGAACGCGTAAGAACGCGAACGTTGCGCTGCGCGCACCAAAAGGGATTAAGTGTAGAAAGGGTTAGGAAAGGAAAGATGAGCGCACAGGTCCAGTAGGGGTATGGGTGCGCTGACGAGAAGCGGCAGCCTTGGCCTTGAGGACTTGTTCATGCAAGTTGATAAATGCGTTGGCGGCAGGAGAGAAGGAGCGAATGTGGTGGTCAGCCTCGAGCGACGTATATATGGCTCGAGTCTCATTGAGTATCTCGATAGCCTCATTGTTGTTTATAACGCGAGTGATACCGCCGTGCGCGTCGCGCCAGCGGTTCTGCAATCGTGCCAGACGAAGTCAGTAACATACCACACGGGAATCGCGCGATGCACGCACCAAATCGACAGCAAGTAGCTCCAGACTGCCGGTGTAATTCGCAGGAGTGGCAGAAGCCAACCCACGAATGTCCTGGATCAGTGAGAGTTGATGCTTGACATTGGTGAAGTTAAACAGAGGAGCATGAGTAGTAGCCATAGTGGTGGTTGAGGAAGTAGGAATAAAATGCGATGCGCTCATACAGAAACGGCGAGCGCTTATATAGCATTCACTGGGATGATCAGCACTGCGCGCAGCTGGTGACCGACCGAACAGCAGGCCCAAGGAGTTAAGGAAGGAGGGACTTTACAAAAGGTCCAGATGGGTCATAGCACAGGGCTACACCTGTCTAACGTTACATTCACGGAGATTGAGGGGGATGGAAGGGACCTGAATACAAGAGCCCATATAGCAACGAGAAGAAGGGGGAAGATCGTGCGCGCATCGCAGCAGAAGAGTGCGCGCATCAAGGGAGATGCAGGTCTTTCCCCGTTTGGCAAAATGATGTCTGTTTTTGGGATTGATGCCGAAAGTGCATAACAATGTTACCCGACAGTCTTATTTCAAATACAGGGTCATGACACATGTACCAAGAAATAGATGCTAGCTATGAGTATAGATAGTTATCAATGGAAAGACAGCAGAGTGTCAGTTCGGGAATTAAACATCCTAAGAAGTGATTGTCAGGGTCAGCGCAGCGCATGGGAAGAAGAGGCCTACAGGAAAGAATTCCTCCTGATAAAAGACCTGGGCGGCATAGTGAAGTTGTTGGAAGTGTTCAGAGTGAGGGAGGGTGCTGTAGCGCTCTGCATCAGTAGTACCACACAAGCGCAGGACGAGCTCGCTATAGTGAAGTTGAGCGCACAAGTGCGAGATGCGAGGCGAGTGACAGGTAGCTTCGGTCAGTGCCAGAGCCCGCTACAAGGATGTTAGAGCCGTGCACGAAAAGGCTGGAGAATGGGGACATGCGCGCACCGCGTGGTCTTGAACGTGATGCATCATGTCTAGGCAGATGGTCATGGGAAGCAGCGGTTCAGTTGCAGCCTCAAGAATAAAATGAAGGGCGCCTATGTAGATGCGGCAGACGCGCTCATGATCATCGAGCGGAATATCAGCTAGCGCCCGCTTGGGTAGAGCAGCTAGGCGCAGGAAGGAAGGATCGGACCTCGCGCGTTGAAGGAGATTACTTTCGGTATCGAAGGAGGGCATGATGACAAAAGACATGTTCATTGAGGGATCATATATATCACTAAACGATCCATCAGAGCTGCACACGGGCTCAATCGTAGCTAATATCATCTACTACAAGGGCAGCGTCGGGATCTAAGTCTAGAAGGGCGGTCCCTGTTGGTTCCGAGGGTGGGAGATTGTGAAAAGGCATGCCAAGATGGCTGTACCGATCGAGAATGTGAAGAGCAGCGTTGCTGAGCATGCGCGCATCGAAATGATCATCGCTGAATCTGCGCTGAGCGCGGCCTTCGTAAAACACGATTGTCATGACTAAAGACAGGAATTGGTGGTTGAAGTCGATAAAGCACAAAGGCAGTGTAATGCGATCCTGGAGGAAAACGTCAGTAGAGGAAGCGCTTGCATGAGCATAAGGACTTTACCAGTGCGCGCACGAGGGACTGAGCAGACTGTAGAGGAAAGTGAAAAGGGCCGTTGTTGCAGTCCTCTGCGAGCTCCGCATGAATGGCGAGTTGTCTCAGTAAAACAGTGAATTGGCGAGCGACAGCGGTGCGCTGATATTGGAGAGACATGTAAGGCAGTAAAGAAACTGTCAACTGGGGACAGTTGAATTTATAGTGGGGGGGAGAGATGACCTAGCCAAGCACAGATAAAACTAGGTGCTTAAGGAGATACGGCAGGAAGATCAGAAGCGCCGTTTGACGGGCAAAGACAAGCAAGCGTGCATCCCCTGCATGCGCGCTTCGCACGGACGCACGTTCAAGAAGAGTCAGTTGCTAGGAACTCCCTTAAGAAAACAGAACACTTAGAATTAGGATCACACAAGAGGGAGACAAAAGAATCATTAGAAAGCATATAATAGTAAACATAACTATTCTACATATGCTAGATAGAATAGTAAGGAGGAGACAAGAAGATAAAAGTCAAAGCGCCTAATGCGCGCATCGCAGCACGACCCAAGAACACATAACAAAACACCTAGGCTCCCGTCGCGTTCTCCTCCTCACCACCAGAAGCCTCAGGGCTCGACTCGGGAACCACGGACGCGGACTTATAAGGACGAGAGGGAGCTTTCCCTTTGCCTTTTGAAGGAGCTTTCCCTTTGCCTTTCGAAGAACTCGCTTTGGAGGCGGTGGGACTGGAAGTGCGCTGCGCGCGCGGGACGGCCTTGGTAGTGGTGGAAGGTTGGCCAATGGACTCCGAGTTAGAGGGCTCGAGACGGGGATGTGCGGGATCGTAAAAAGACGCGCGAGGAACAAACTCGATGGGATACTTGGGATCCAAGGGCTGGCAAAGCGCATCGTACGACGTGCAGAGAGCTGCGACATCCATGGACCGGAGCGCATCAAAAGTCTCGCAGTCAGCAAAACGAGACCCAATGATGACGTTAGTAGGCATAGTTGTTGCCATAGCCTGGGCCAATTGCACGAGCTGAATAAGTTCAGCAAAGTGGAGACGCTCGAGGCCTCGACGAGTCTCCTCCGCAGCGCGCGCCTGCTGGCGGTAGGCCTCGAGACGAGCGAACGATGCACGTAGCTCTAAAAAGGACAAGTCAGAAAGGAAGATGGAAGGAAAAAGGAAGCGCGCACCGGTGGGGGATGTGTGGTGCCAACCTGCGGATCCCTCTAAGGCGCGGTCGAGCTCGGGGCCAGTCATTGCCTGGAAACAGGGACTGCGACTGTCGAGGCGGCATTTAGCGCACTTCTTACCAGGACCGCGCAGTAAGCAAAATATCCTATGAGGCGCTAACTTGCCAGAACTGTCGGAAGAACGATCGCACAGAGAACAGGAGAGGCCAGGCTGGATAAAAACATAAGTCAAGCAGAAGTAACCGAAAAGATGAGGAAAACTTACCACAACTGCAGCCTCTAAGTGATTCTCAGAGGGGAGCTGAGCCATGGAAATGGCATCTGGAAGGGGTTGGCCAGCTAAGGCTAGAGAAGCCGAATAGACTCCTGGGAGTAGGTTGTACACAGGGTAAGTGGAGTCATAGGTGACCTTGGAAGAGTCAACTCCCTCGAGACGGGAGAGCTCGGCCACACCGCTAGAGGAAGGAACTAAAGGGACGACCTTGGTGCGCGCACCCTTTTTCGTCGGAGCCAATGCGCGCTTTTTAGAAGGCCCGGCAAGCGCCTGTGGGGCAGCTAAACGGGTATTAAGTACAAGACAAAAAGCCAGGAAAGAACACATACCTGGGGGGGGAGCGCCTTTGCGCGCACGCGGGACCTTGGGGATGGGGGGAACGGGCAAAGTCGAGAGAGGAACGAGGCCAGTGCGCTTACGCTTGACGGAAGCAGCAATGGGGGTATCGATAACCTCGGGAGAAGCCCGCGCAGAAGGTGAGGGGTGGCGACGGGAGACGGGCGCTTACGCTTGGAGAGGGCCGTGGGCGCGGGATCGATGATTATGGGGGACGGGGGCCGAGCAGGAGGAGAAGGGGAAGGAGGCGGGGGAGTGGAAGATGCGCGCATCTGTTCGGGAGGGGGTGGGAGTATCGCTTCGACAGGACCGCTCACCTCCCCCTCCGGCGCCAGCATCTCGACGTTGCGTGCGGACGATGCGAGGGGTATGAATTGCAGACGGGGCTCTGGTTGAGCCCTAGGCGACCAGGAGGAGGGGAAGGCGGTAGCAAAGGCGGCCTTATAAGAAGTCAACTATGGAAGGGGGCGCTCAGCGCAGGTTATGATGAGAAAGGCGAGAAGGGAACTTACAGGTTCTAGCACAGGCTCTGTAAACCATAAAGCCCGCCGAGTAATGTCCTCGGAGTTCCAGCCAAAGACAGGGTCGTCGTCATTAGCAGCCAAGTGGGACAATATGAGGGCGAGCTCGCGTGTTCCGGCGTGGTGAGTACCGTCGATGGGGAATGCGCGCACATGCCTCTCGACGGCGAGGCCGAATTGTTCGCGGAGAGATGCGAATTGAAAGACTTCTTTGGGGGTCAATTCATTCCGAGCGCCAAAGTCCTCGAAGGCATCGTATTGGGCAAGGATGGGGCGGAGTCTGTGGAAGTGATCAGCGCGATCCAGTGTGCGCTCGTCTTTCTGAGTCTTGAGGAACTTGTTCACGCCGCAGAAAGCCATGAAGCGTTTGTGATTCGGGGTAAGAGAAATGTGAGAGAAGCAGGGAGGACTTAATAGAGGGAAGCGAGAGAAAGAAAGAACGAGAAGGACAGAGGAACTTGTTATATAGGCAGAAAAGAATAGCGAAGGAAAGTTCTGGAGTAGGGGAGAAGCGGACGGCGATGAGCGCATGTCGAATAAACTTACCGGCGATATGCTAGGACAGTGTGACGGAAAAAGAAGGTCCAACAAGGTCCGGAAAGGGAAAGAAAAGGGCCTGACTAGGGAAATGACCCAAGCAGGAGGTCAACGGGGAGCGCGAGGCGCATATGAGTGCGGTGGCGGTTGTCTAAAAATAAATTAGTCGAGAAAAATGGGCGGGGATACCTAAAGAGGAAACCAAGGGGGTTGGGTAGAGATAGTGTCTCGGACAGAGGTGTTGTAATGGACCACATAAGGCAGTAGCTGGGCCTTCTGAATACGGAAGTAGGGAAGCCTGGTGAATTGCTAGTGAGGATGCGATGCACGCACCTGAAATTGACTGAGGACAGTCAAGATTTTAGTGGGGGGGAGATGACAGGGCTGCTTTTTGGCTACGGGTGTAAACAGTTAGGAGGTCCGCTAGTGGGATAGCTGCGCGTGGGAAACACAGAGGGACTAGAGTTGAGCCTGCCTCATAGTCTATAGCTATCAGCGCGCGAGCATCATGACTACAAGCACCTGCGCGCACCGTATCGCGAGAAGGATTGGTCAGCGAGCTGCACAGTCTAGAGTGCATAGTTTGGCCGTCTGTGCGAGCGATCAGGGAAGCGTAGAACGGTTAAGCACCAGCAAAGAGCGGTGTGAGTACAGCTGAGCGGATACCAAAGGCGGTGTGAAGGGCTGTGCGCGTATCTCATATGCGCACATCGCAAAGGCAGAATTTGTCTAAGTCCACACATCATGTGACCGTGGCGGCGCGCATCAAAAGACGCGCAAAAGCCCGAGGGAATGAACGACATGCGCGCAGCGAATGCCAAGGGATCAGGACACTCGAAGGGAAGCCCGGAAGCGATGCGCGGACCTTTGGCCGTGTGTTGCTAGTATTTACTTTACCTTATTATTAGTACACATGCGTGCATCGCATATAAACCTGTATCCTTGTCTATAGTAATCTAAGCAATTGTCTACCCACTAGATCTGTGTGCTGGGTTCTGTCCCAGGCCGTCAGCAGGCTGTGTTTAGCTTTTGTTAGGGTTTTAACTGTGAAGTGTTTGTGAATCATAGGAGTTTTGGATAGCTTCTGACCACCGGGTCATTTGGAGAGCTCAGTGAGGAGTCAGTACAACCGTGTACGGAAACTCGCACTGTAGTGTTTAGACTGTGAGACTGCACTGCCGGGTGAAAGACTTTGGAGAGTCTTGGATTATTGGACTTTGGAGAGTCCGCGCATCGTACGAGGTCACCGGACCCGGAAGTGCGCGCAGCGAAGCCGTTCGCTAAAAACAACTTATTTCATTTATCATTTTTTGCTTTGCACACGCCACTAGCAACCGGGCTCTATCCGAGATTTACTAGAATTAAACCCCTCCTTACAAACGAACTTGCAGGCACTACTTGCTGTTACAAAGACTAGAGGACACGAGGTGCGCGCATCGCACGCCCAGAACGGGAACCAGAGCAGAGCATAGATTATACTACCATTTAGTTGAGGGCATTCGCTCGATCTAAGGGATAGGATCTCGCTCCGCTGGGTGTGTGTGTGTTGTTGTTTCGCGATTTCGAGTCTAGCTACGCAGTAGATCTCTCACCGACCACTGTTCTCTATGCCTGAAGTTGCTCCTGTTAGCACCACCACCACAATTGGTTCTAGTCCTCCTACCACAGACCTGCTTGATGCACAATACGAGGATCTGGGACTTGAACAGCCAACATCTGTGGAAAGTGAGCTAACACAGAGTACTGATGCACCGGGAATAGATATTGCTTGCTTAGATCAAGACCCTGAGAGTATTGCACTTGGAAGAGAAACTCTTGGGAGCAATCCTTTAGAGTGGGACTTTCAAATTCACAGTCGCGTTCTCAAGGACATCTGGCACGTCTTCCATATGTTTTACATCTCTGCCACCCACGGTTGTCGAAAGCAGTTTGCACGCGACTTATGTGATGCTATTTTTATCCCCGATACCGAGGACAAAGCAAGAATCAATGCATGGGGCGCACTGCAAAATCCTCCTACTACTTATGACATCTTGCGTAACACGTCCTCTGAATGGCTGCGCAAGCGATGCAAACATGTTGTCCCACCACTGCATTTACTTTACCCTCTTGTGGCTGAGGTATTTCGAACATATGGACCGCTACATGATCCAGTCACAAAAAAGCCTTTATTCTCGCGTGTTAACTGGAAGACGGCAAAAAATGTATTGGAACTAATCAAGAATGGGTTTCTATCTGATCCTCCTGGCGTAGCACTATACACAGCAATCTCAGCTGATACCAAAGCACCGGGGCTTATACTATATCGGTGTGCACGAGGTACCAACACAACCGAAGGAGGTATCCACTCTCACATTCGTTCACGCCTACCTAAGTTTGGAACATCTGTCCGGCACATTCAAGCAGCATTGTTAGACTATGTACTCCATCATAACCTGCTGGTATGTATTCTTATATTTAACTCGTTTATTAGGTTTTTTTATTTATGAAGCTTTTATAGACGGGTACATTTAACTCTACAGGCCAACATTACAAAGGTCACTTCTCTATATGGGTTACTAATCGTATTCAAGAACTACAGATTACTCTAAACGACGTAATGCGCAATAAAGTTCAGATTAGCAGTTGGATAAACGGCGACTTCTATGTTCCGACAAAGGAGATATTAGGTATTCTACCAATTCCCCCTGCCATCAGAACTGCGAGTGCTATGTCACCCTTTTTTGGTGACTTTGACCAACCTCAGAAACATGGGTATCTCGCACGTATGCAGGGCACGCGAAAGCCCATTTTACCTGTTCACACGCCAACCAAGAAACAACTCTTTCGTGAGTTTATGCGCAATAATCCGCATTTCAGTCCAGAACGTGGCGAGCCACACTGGAAAGAGGCCGTCCGAGTGTGGAACTTCAATGCTGATCGTCTTGAAGATGTATATTACAAAGTAAGTCTTAAATTAATATCTCTTGATTGTTCAGTCCAGATTAACAACAGATTATTTGTAACAGCTCATCAAACAACTCAAATCATACTATGCAAAGTGGAAGCTAATTTCACACGTAAAAGAAACTCTCACACTTTCGGCAGACGTGTGCAAGTCACTGTCCGCAATAATTCACAATCCCCAGCATTCGAGAAGAGCGCCTCCTGTACTAGATCGACTGCGCCAAGCGCCCTACGTTCCAAGTGGGCTTCGGCCCATTGCCCCTTCACAAACAGACTCGAGTCCATCCTCACTGTTATCACCATTAGTGCAGACGCCTTCGGAACCTCAATTTCAACCGCCCATGGTTGTTGTTGGACTGTAAGGGGACGCTGTGCGTCACCCTTTATTTTATTTCATTTCGTCTTCCTTCACTTTCTTTTATTTTATTTTATTTTTATTTCTTACGCCGCGCGCAGCCCGTGCAGTGTACACTATGCTCTGCAGTGTGTACTGTGCACAGGCGCGCGCGGTTTACATCATGTGACGTACTGATGGGACACGTCCATCATGTGTTGTGCATATGATGTATGATGCACATCACATGAGGACGTGATGTGGTGGCTTCTTGTGGCGGATCAACTGTATAGTTTATTCTCACGCATCAATCAACGCTTCTATTATGTACTGTGGCGCCCAGCAGCGGGTTTCCTTAGGCTTTTGTCTTCGGAATCCCTCTGCTAGGTGCGCTTCTATTGTATTTATAGTTTACAGCTTAATAAACTTCGGAATCCCTCTGCTAGGTCTCGTGTGAGCTCGACACTGCGCAGAGTCGCCCTTACAGTACAAAAGCCTCTGCCTGGGACCAGTTTTGGACGCCTACTGCCTTCGGAAACGGCCTAGGACTCCAACACCCCCCCTGCTTCGATGTCGATGGATACAGACGCCTCTGCGAGCCCTGAGGCGGGAAATACCTTGTCCAGACCCGCCCTCACCCTCACATCGCTTCTGGAGTACGTCGACCACAATAACGCGATTTTTCGGAAGGAATTGGCCGACGTTTCGAGCTCCCTTCACACTATCCGCACCCTCCTCGAGACTACACTTGCCAGCTCGCATTCTGCACCTGCACCCGCCCCTCCTGCGCCTCGTGATCCCCCTCCTCATCTCGACGCCCACACGGCTCCTGCAGCTGCAGTTCCCACTGTCTCTCGCCTCAAACCTGCGTCTCCCAAACCATTTGATGGTTCACGCGAAAAAGGGCGCTCTTTTCTTAATTCTTGCACCATTTATTTCGCCCTGGCTGGCTCGCAGTTTCCTGACGAATTCTCTCGAGTTCTTTGGGCCCTTTCTTTCATGAACGAGGGCCGCGCTGCCCAGTTCTCGAAACGCGCCATGATGTCTGGATTTTCCGACTTCAATCTGCGTAGCTGGGACGCCTTTGAAGCCGTGTTCATTCGCGATTTTTGCGAGCAGCACGAGGCCGAGCACGCTCAGCTCGCCCTCGAGAGCACCTCCTACCATCAAGGCCGCCGCTCTGCTGAAGAATACGTCGACGCCTTCAAGGACCTTGTCCTCAAGTCTGGGTACATTGACGAGAAGGCGTTGATTATGAAGTTCCGTCGTGGTCTATCCCCTTCGCTGGACAGTCAAGTCGCCAACCTGCCCTCGGAGAGTCGACCCGCCTCGCTTCAGGGATGGTATGAACGCGCCGTGGAGGTTGCTCGCAACCGCGAGACCAACCAGCTCTTCCGTGCGGCACACCCTACGCCTTCTGGTCCCCCCGCGGCTTCGCGTTCATCCGCCTCCCCTGCGACCGTTCCACGTGCTTCTCTGCCCATTATTCCTGCCCCTCGCGCGCCCGCTGCCCCTGCTCTTCCTCTGGGCGCTCCCATGGACATTGATCGTGCTCGTAGTGCTGGGAAGACACCCCCTACCTGCTATCGCTGTGGTAAACCTGGTCACATCTCTCGAGATTGTCCCCGGGCTTTCGACATTCGCCACATGACTCTCACGGAGCTTCAGGAGCAACTCGAGCACATGCGCGCTGCGGAGGGCCAGGAGGATGCTATTCCGCCGGTGGATGAAAGGAAGGAGGATGATGTCCAGGAGGAGGAGGATTTTGTGCATCGCGACGAGTGAGCGGTGTGCCCTCGTTCGCGCGTGGCAGTCGTTATAGTGTACTGTCGGTAGAGCCCTGCGAATCTATTTCTGTTCCAGACCTACCTTCACGACTGCCTGACACGCCTAAATCCCCTGCTCCCAAGTCTCTCTCCATTGCTGCGTTACGCATCCAGGCCCGTGCTCGCCGCTGGGAGCGCGCACTTCCCTCTCATTACACCATTGCCGCTACTCCGAGTCCCAACTCCCTTCACCTTCCAGTGGAGATCGAGACCACGGACATGGGCCAGCGTTTTCGCCTCAGGCCCCTGGTTGACTGCGGCGCTGACCAGTGCTTCATCAGTTGCAAGTACGTCCAGCAGCACAAGCTGACAGAACGCCCTCTCTTGGTCCCCATTCCAGTCCACAACGTTGATGGTTCACTCAATGAAGACGGCTCTATCACGTCCATTGTGGAGCTCATCCTTCGCTACAAGGACCACACTGAACGCGCCGTCTTCCCCGTCACCAACCTCGGACGTCAGGATATGATTCTGGGCCACACTTGGCTTCGAGAACACAACCCTGAAGTGGACTGGATCACTGGAGAGGTGAAGATGTCACGGTGCCCACGCCGGTGCTCCACGTGCCGTGATGAGATCCGTGCGGAGAAGTCTAAGCTTCGCGCAGAGATCAGAGCGGTAGAGACCTGTACCCAGGGCCCTATGCCCCTCCTTATGGAGCTGGAGGACGATGATGACGAAGTCCCCGAGATGGAGTTGGAGGAAGTTGAACCGCTGCCTGCTCCTAAGGACGCTTGCAGCTTACTAGAGGCCCTCCACTCTGTCTGGGAGGACGACGACAACCGGCTGTTTGCGGCGTCGTTACCCCCCGAGTCCCAGTTCATTCAGTCTACCTCCACCGTGTCCCAGCGGCTCGCAGAAGCCTTTGCGTCCAACTCTGGACAGAAGGACTTCCGCGACGACGTTCCTAACCATTTGCATGACTTCAAGGACGTCTTCTCAAAGGAGTCCTTTGATGTCTTGCCAGAACGTCGACCTTGGGATCACGCCATTGAACTGGAACTCGGAGCAACACCCAGCAACTGCAAGGTGTATCCTATGACGCTTCCTGAGCAGAAGGAACTAGATGCGTTCTTACAGGAGAACCTCGCCACTGGCCGTATTCGTCCCTCTAAGTCTCCGATGGCGTCTCCTGTCTTCTTTATCAAGAAGAAGGACGGGTCATTGCGCCTCATCCAGGACTACCGTGTGCTGAACGCCATGACCATCAAGAACCGCTACCCGCTTCCTCTCGTCTCTGACCTCATCCAACAACTCCGTGGTGCCAGCTACTTCACCAAGCTTGACGTGCGGTGGGGGTACAACAATGTGCGCATCAAGGAGGGAGATGAGTGGAAGGCAGCGTTCCGAACAAACCGCGGTCTGTTCGAGCCTACGGTTATGTTCTTTGGTCTCACCAGCTCGCCTGCAACGTTCCAGACCATGATGAACGAGATATTCAACGACCTCATTTTCGAGGGCATTGTCTGTGTCTACCTTGACGATATCCTCATCTACACCAAGACCCTCGAGGAACATCGTCGGGTGACATGTCTGGTCATGGAGCGTCTGCGACTCCACCGGTTGTATCTCAAGCCGGAGAAGTGCGAGTTTGAGAAGCGTCGCATTGAGTATCTGGGGCTCATCATCTCGGAAGGTCAGGTGGAGATGGACCCGGTCAAGATTGCAGGTGTAGCAGAGTGGCCGGTTCCCAAGTCACGCAAGGAGGTACAGAGCTTCTTGGGCTTCGTCAACTTCTATCGCCGCTTCATCGAGGACTTCTCTCACCATGCCCGTCCGCTTTTTGAGCTGACGCGTAAGGATACTCCCTGGTCGTGGTCCTCTGATGCTCAGGCCGCCTTTGACATGTTGCGTACTGCGGTGACTTCGGCTCCCATCCTGGCTTTCCCTCGTGACGACCTGCCCTACCGCGTTGAGGCAGACTCCTCGGACTTTGCTACTGGTGCTGTGCTCTCTCAGCAGTCGCGTGAAGATGGGAAATGGCACCCTGTCGCCTATTACTCCAAGAGCCTCAGTCCCGTACAGCGTAACTACGAGATCCATGACAAGGAGATGCTAGCGGTGATTCGAGCCCTGGAGGAGTGGAGACACTTCCTTGAAGGTGCAGCTCATCCGGTGGAGATCTGGACAGACCACAAGAATCTGGAGTACTTCATGACGGCCAAAAAGCTTAACCGCAGACAGGCCCGCTGGTCCCTCTACCTCTCCCGCTTCGACTTCACGCTCCGCCACCGCCCTGGCCGTTCCATGGGGAAACCTGATGCCCTCTCGCGACGAGCTGATCATGGAGACGGCGCTGGGGATAACGCTGAGATGACACTCCTCAAGCCCGCCTTCTTTGCTATCCGGGCGCTCGAGGCAGTGGAGCTGGTGGGCGAGGAGAAGGACTTGTTGCATGAGATCCGGAAGGGAAACCGTCAGGGGAAACATGAGGAGATGGTGGCGAAGGCAGCAAAGGGTTTGTTGAGCAGTGGGGCCCGTTCTGTGCGATCCTCGGAGTGGAGGATGCAAGATGGTCTCCTCAGCTTCCGGGATAAGATCTACGTCCCCAACGACCCTGATCTCCGCCGCCGTATTGTCTCCTTACACCACGACACCAAGGTGGCTGGTCATGCTGGACGTTGGAAGACACTGGAGTTAGTATCGCGCAACTACTGGTGGCCCCAGATGTCTCGGTACATTGGACAGTACTGCAAGACCTGTGACCTCTGTATTCGCACCAAGATCCAGCGTCACCGCCCGGTTGGTGAGCTTCATCCTCTCCCTATCCCTGAGCAGCGCTGGGCGGTTATCAGTGTGGACTTCATCGTGGAACTCCCTCTCTCCAATGGACATGACGCCATCATGAACGTGATAGACTCAGTCTCCAAGCGCGGTCACTTTATCCCAACGACTACCACTGTTAGTGCACTTGGAGCGGCCCGGCTCTATCTCCGTTATGTCTGGCGCCACCATGGTCTCCCTCGGATAGTCCTCTCGGATCGTGGGCCTCAGTTCATTGCCGAGTTCACTAGAGAGCTTTACCGGTTGTTGGGAATCCGCCTGGCGACGTCCACTGCCTACCACCCCCAATCTGATGGTCAAACGGAGCGCGTTAACATGGAGTTGGAACAGTACTTGCAGACCTTCGTGAATGAGCGTCAGGACGACTGGGAGGATCTCTTGCCTCTGGCCGAGTTCCAGTACAACAACCATGTCCACGCCTCCACCCAGCATACGCCTTTCATGCTCGACACTGGACGACACCCTTGGATGGGCTTTGAACCTCATGAAGCTCCATCGTCTCTGGAGACTGTGAATGAGTTCAAGGAGTGGATGGCTAGTACATTGGAAGAAGCCAAGTCAGCGCTGGCTAAGGCCAAAGATGACATGGCTCGCTTCTACAACCGGCGACGTGACCCTCTCCCGGTGTACAAACCAGGTGACAAGGTCTACCTGGATGCGTCAGACATCCGTACCTCCCGTCCCTCCAAGAAGTTGTCCCACCGTCTCCTGGGCCCGTATATGGTCGAGGCTGCTGTTGGATCTCATGCCTACCGTCTCAAACTCCCGGTTTCTCTCAAGCGTCTCCACCCTGTCTTCCCTGTTGTCAAGCTCACGCCCTGTCTCCCTGACCCTATTCCGGGCCGCATTGCAGCGCCTCCTCCGGAACCTGAGCTGGTGGATAACGAGCTGGAGTACGAGGTTGAGGCCATCCTCAACAGCCGCATCCATCGAAACAGGCTTCAGTTCCTCGTCAAATGGAAGGGGTATGGGTATGAGGAGAACTCCTGGGAGCATGCGGAAGACGTCTTCTCACCTCAGCTGGTGGCCAAGTTCTACCGGGAACATCCTGATGCTCCGCGGGTTATTGGCTCCCTGGCAATTGAGCCTGGACGGTATAGAACAGTCAATGGTGGCGAGTGGATCACCTTGCCACGCCAGGACGCCGTGTCTTGAAGGGGGGGTGATGTAAGGGGACGCTGTGCGTCACCCTTTATTTTATTTCATTTCGTCTTCCTTCACTTTCTTTTATTTTATTTTATTTTTATTTCTTACGCCGCGCGCAGCCCGTGCAGTGTACACTATGCTCTGCAGTGTGTACTGTGCACAGGCGCGCGCGGTTTACATCATGTGACGTACTGATGGGACACGTCCATCATGTGTTGTGCATATGATGTATGATGCACATCACATGAGGACGTGATGTGGTGGCTTCTTGTGGCGGATCAACTGTATAGTTTATTCTCACGCATCAATCAACGCTTCTATTATGTACTGTGGCGCCCAGCAGCGGGTTTCCTTAGGCTTTTGTCTTCGGAATCCCTCTGCTAGGTGCGCTTCTATTGTATTTATAGTTTACAGCTTAATAAACTTCGGAATCCCTCTGCTAGGTCTCGTGTGAGCTCGACACTGCGCAGAGTCGCCCTTACATGGACCAAGTCTCACTGTGCAGACTCAACCACCTGCACTTGGTGGATATCCGGGTCCATCACTACCTGATCCGTCCCTCGGATCAACGCACATGGTGCCGATGTTTTTCCAGCCTGGAGGTAGTGCTCAGGTCCCACATAGGACAGTGGCTGGGTACTGTAATCTATAGTGCTACAGTGAACTATTATTATACTGTAGATCACGGAGTTATTTTGAGCTAATGAAAACCTAGTATATTACCGTGCTACACGGGACTAATGGAAAGCTAGTATTTGACCGTGATTTACGGGGCCATTTTCAACAAATGGAATTGCCACTGGGGAGAACGACGACCGGCGATTGAAGGACGTGACCGCCGGTGTGTTCCACTAAATGTCGGATTTCGAACCGGCGACTGCAAACATTTTTGTCGCTATATTCAAAAATTGTATCCATTGGCCGGCGAATGTCATTTGGGCCGGCGGTTTCATGTTCAGTACCCGGCTGCCTGGTCGATATTCCATTTGAAACCGGCGATCCATTTAATTTTATGATGATCGACCGGCGATTGGCAGATACACAGCCGGCATCATTAGGCATCAGCACCGGCTGCCTGGTACAAATCTGGCCGGCTGTCGTAAGCACAAATGCAACAGTGAATCACATGATCTGCTATGCGTATGATGGATTTGTCAGTTCTAAAACAATGTACACCGGCGGTGAGACCGGCGGTTCTGCCTCATCGACTAGTGTTCATCTTTGGTAGGTCATGCTGCATACAGTGAAATAACTAGTGTTTTATTCACGCAAAGATACAGTCTGAACTAGTCTTAACAAAGTGTTTAAATCTAGTAGAAGGCTGGCAGTTTCCCATTACAAAGTCGGATTACCTGCTTTCTAGTAAATATACACTGTCACATATTAGGGTACATTTAAAAGACTTGTGCAAATCAAATGACTAACGGAGTATGCTGAGACCGCCGGTGTGGCCGCCGGTTTCATTCGATCATTTTGTCTTCAACCATATAAGTCTCTAAGACATCAAGGCCAAATGCATACAGGCTAATTCCTAGCCCATTAACCTTGACTAACCAAGTGGTGGTTATCCTTAGTTTTTTGGAGAAAATCTACATTTACAGATGTAACTGACTGAAAACCTGCTTGGGGTAATATAAACATGTTCAAAAAGATTCAATGAAATTAATCATGCAAGTACATATGAATACACAACTACATAAATGGAGCAAAAAAACAAAACAAGACACAAGATGACGAAGGACGACCGGCGGTGCAATGCGATGGGACAAATTTGGTCAGCAAGATGCTCAGACCTGCGAGTCCACTTCCCCATCTGCATCAGCGTCCTAGTCATCATAATCATCAGAATTGGAGCTTGAGTTGGGGCTCCAGGTGGAAGGAAGAGAAGTGCCTACCGAACTGGCATTGTCGTTGTCGAAATCAACGGGCACGTCTAATGATAATGGTCAAAACAATAGTTCGGTGTGGATCAAGGCACTTACTCATTGGTGGCGAGTCTGCATCTTTGCTGTCATCTTGCGTACGATAATGGCCCATGAGGGGCGCAGCCGGCACATTCATGGGTGGGTCGTCTTCATCACCACTGCTGATCTCAATAATGGGATCGGCGGCCACGGACATCGGCGGCTCATCTTCATCCTCGTCATCCTCGCCAGTGATCGCTGTTGCCTGACTTGCAGGTACATTCATTGGGGGGTCGTCCTCATCTGATGTGACATCTTCTGGTGTACTGCTTGCTGGTGGCTGTGCAGTGTGGATATCGGTGACCGGCGGGACTGTCATCGGCGGCTCGTCCTCTTCTTCGTCCGTGTCGTCTGCTGGCACCTCCATTGGTGCGTCATCCTCATCTTCTATTTCGTTCGCCTGCGGAACCTCCATGGGTGCGTTAGACTTCTGTGCCAACGCGTCCCCTTCAGGCACCTCCATGGGTGCATCGTCTTTGTCCTCAATGTCTTCACCCTCGGCCATAAGTGGATCGGCGGCCTGACCCCTTTCGTCGCTCTCCATGCCGGCTGCCGTATTCTGCCGGCGTTCCTCCTTTCGGCCACGCAGATATCTCATCAGCTCGTCAACGGATGCTGTGCCATATTGAAGGATGAATGTCCTCGGTTCATCCGATCGACCGGCGGTGTCTGGCAATGACGAGGTGCTGATCGATTGCGGCAAGATCGGCTCTTCTGGCAGTGGGCTAATGTAACGTGGGAGAAGACAGTTTCTCCCCAAGACATTGGGGTTGGGGGCCGGCGGTGGGTAAACATATGTCGACGCCGGTGGCAGGCGCAGCCTCTCCCAAAGCATCTCTCTGGGCTCTTGGGGCCCACCTTCCTGTCCCCTCTCGAATTCAGCCTTCAACAACTCGAAATAAAAATGTAGCCATGCGAGTTTTGCGTCTTTGTGTGCGCATGGTTCGCACCTCTGCTCGATAGTTGCATTGTTGCCCGCCGGTCGTCGTGCCAATCCTGGTATCTCCACATACGGCACCGGACTTCCTGGCAGATCAGGCATCAGGTTTGTAGCATCGTAGAAATCGAGCATGAAGGTCAGAAGGATGTCGAAGTGATGCCGAATTGATGCGGCGGTGTCGTTGTAGTCGAGGATTTCGTCAGCCGGCGCTAACCACCAGACCGGCGTCGTTTCTGTCATTGACAAAAGAAGTTCATCTTCACGGCGCAAAAATTCGGGATCGTATCCCGCCGGTAGCATGATCCCATCAAACTGCCGGGCAATGCCATACCCATTGGAGGCGAGTTCGTCCAGCAGATAGGGTTGGCGCAGCCGGTAACCTTTCATGACACACGTCGAGATGTGTATCAATGTGAATTCCTGTATACAAAATGTTAATAGTATCAATGAATGGATTAATTAAAGCTTACAATCTCCTTCATTAGAAGGCGGGCATATGGATTGCTGTGGCGAAGCTCCCTCCCTTCGATAGAGTACCGCAATCCGCAGCGGATGCGGAACATGCACAGATATAGCAGGACATTGCACTGCACACTTTCAATACGTGCATCTTCGCTGAGCATGGGGATGGAGCTGGCGAGGGACGACATGATGGTTTTGAAGGGGTAATTTTGTTGTCAATGGGGTAAAAATGAAGAGCAAGATCACTGCAGATGGGATGATGGTAGATTGATAAGGTCACATGTATTGGTCAGGCCACATGATACCAATGGCTTATATAATTTACATGTGCTTTACTGAATCTGGCATCTGCCACCCTGCCTAATTCATTCCATAAATTGATCTGCACTTGTGCATATGCTTGGAAGCCAAGTGGATGGCATAGGAGTTGGCCGGCGGCATCATTCGATGTATGATCAATGTGGCCGGCTGCCTCATCCCATACAGACCGGCGGAGTTTCCAAATATTAGCCATATGCACGTAGAAGCGGACTGTCCAGTCCATTTCATGTTGGCAGAGTAGGACCTCCTCTTCCCAACGCATCTTTTGTGCACGGGCACGTAGCCAATGAATACGATAGACTACATTTGTATTAGTTGAATGTTGCGTAAATAAATATGATACTCACAATCATTAATTCTTTCCTGGTTAAGATTTCCATCGACCGCCGGCCCAACATTGTGCTCCACCCTCCAAATCCAGGACATTCTCGCACTGCTGCCCCCTCGAGTATTTGGGTCTGTAATGGACGAACTAGTATTTGTATCAGCTTTTGACATGACTGGAAACTGTGCTTCAATGTTAGCCCGGTCATCTTCATGCCGGGCAAGACGAAGCATTGACAATCTGTTCGCATTATATTTCCGCCGGTGTGTACTAGTTGCCTGCGCGAGTAGCAAAACACGATCTTGTGCACGAGTGTGGTGAGCACCATCTGTTCTCCTGACGTCAAATGCATATAGCCAAGATATCTGAATGATTTCTCCACGAATGGATTCCAATAAATCATCAGCATGTGCTTTCCTAATCTTCAGCTCTGTTTTCTGCAACCGGCGGAGAACAGATTTATCCTGGGCAGATGCTCCGGCGGCTGTCATGAGCTCTTCAGTGATTTCGGAAGGGAATGCCATTAGCTGTCTTTCAGGGTCAGCATAACTGACTTCTTCATTAGCCACCTCTGCTTCTTCATCGGTTTGTGCACCATCCAGGATGGCAACTTCATGCTCATCATTAAAGGCATTCACAATGTCAATGCCCATGATGTCGACAGCATTGCGTGCAAATTTGTCCAGCTGCTTGCAAAGTGTGTGCCGGCGGCGTACCAGATCCTGACGCTGAGACACTGTTGGGTCTCGAGGCATACGACGTACATAGGACCGCAATTCATTTCTAAATAATGAATAAATTGGTTGGTAATAATGATTGAAACTACTCACTGCATTTGTTCAGCTTGAATACCCTGTGAGAGCCATACAGCTCGACCACCGGTCTCCCCATTTCGAATTTCATTCTCTGAAAGCTGCACCTCAATTTCTTGCATGGTGGCAGCCTTCTGCACAGCCGGTCGATAAATGTCCATTGCTTCTGGGTCCTCATCTCGCCGGCGTTCAGCAGCCTCGATCTGTTCCAACCATTCTGGGAGTTTATCCGCCGGCATACTTGCGGTAATATCGTTATAGTAGACAATAGCATCTATTTCTTGATTCACTGCTCGAATATATTTCTTGATGATTGTAGATGGCATATTGATGGTCTTCTTCCAATTAGAATCGCCCATGTGGTCATCGAGCACTTCCGCTCTATGGCCGGCGGTTGCAGTCCGCACACTGCGAGATGTCTTGTTTAGCAGGCTCCACAGTGTTTCCAGAATCTCTCCGTCTACCATGCCAACACCAGGGATGTAAGTAGATGCCCATCTATATAGACATTCTGTCTTGTGGCCATGTACATGCCAGAGACCAACTGCGCGTATGCATCGAAGTCTTTGTGGCCAAGTGAGACCCTTCATTAGTCGAAATCGCCTAGTCATATTCTTGTAGAACTGACACATAATGTCATAAATGAACATGACAGTCTCGATGCTGCCGGTGTTGGTATGCTTGAGTGCTTCAGAAATACTGTAGTCCATGCACATTTGACGTTTGCCCAATTCAAAGTCAACGAGACTGCCTGGACAGAAGCAGCCGTGTCTTGCACATGCCTGTACCCCAATCCCTCTGACCCGGCGGCCAGAAACAACCTTTTCACTGTCAAGCTGCGCACGATGAGAATGGCAAGTCGGCGGCTCTTTGAATTTCCTGGAATATTTTTTGGCATCCTTCAAATGCTCCTGGTATGGACCGGCGGCTGTCATGAATGCCTGGCCGGCTGTCAGATCAATATCATCATGGGCATTCTTTTGATTTAAATGGTCAGCCTTGAAATTGCCATCAGCACAGTACTTGCGAATAAAGAGAAATTTGTTGTCATTGTCTTTCCAGTTGTCAGGAAGATTTATATCCGGCTGTGGGCAAGCAGGGCAGAAAATAGCCAGTATATCACCATACAATGATGGCGTGGTTTTCGGTGAACCGGCGGTTACACCGGCAGCTGCATCACTTGTTTCATCATCAGATTCTGATGCTTGCTCATCAACAATTGGTGCCACATTTTCTGCCAGCATTTCATTTGGAATTTCATTGTCAGCCAGAATGTGCACTTCTGGCACAACAGGTGGATCAGGTTCTGGTCGCCATAGCCCATGTGCTCTGCCATGCATGGTCCACATCTTCATGTTGCGGAATTGCCTGCTGAGTCGCCGGAGTTCCCGGTATCGATCCAGTACTGCTTGTGGGAAGGCAGGGCATGTCAACCGGCGGAGCTTCGTGTAATACTGATATGCTGATGTCTTGCATTCCAGGTTAGACAGCCTGAAGTCTCGAAGAACAGCAAATGTGAAGACAGTCTTGATCACATCGAAGGACGTTGGGAATAGTGCCAGCTGCATGTATTGGTTATCTTCCGGCGGTTGATTGTTGCAGTGACATTTGACCGCCGGCAGATGATGGATCCCATTCACCTCGACAATTGTAACAAATGGATTGCCATTTGTATCATGTTGGGCTGGCCTCGGTAACACTCGAGGGTAAGTAACATCAATATCAAACACAATTGTGTCTTCATCAATATATTCATCGGCGGCTTCCTCAGCTTCGGGTTGCAGACCAGCATTATACGCCCGGCGGAGGTCATTTTCATGTTCATCACCATATTCTCCCTCTTGTATTTCCTGTACATTGTTGTAATCAATCATTGTATTGGGACATTTATTTCCTTGATGCCCAAGATGAAGCTTGACACCCACTTGCCACAAGGCCGCCGGACAGAATGCAGTACCATCCCAACGAAGGATGCGATGAAATGGCATGAACTTGTGAGACCGCCGGCAGCATGTTGTGCACAACAGCCGGCCTCCAAAACAAGCTTTACATTTCCATTTCGCATCTGGTGCATTGCAGTTGTTGCATGTTTCAATACCTCTGGCAGGTGCATGTGATGCCATAACAATCTTCAAGTGGGTATTTCTTCTGGTAAGCCATTCCCTAAGGAAATCATTTTGCGACTGCTGGAATCAGTACATGCAGTGTGCAATTAATATTAATAATATACCACACCTTCCCTCTGTATATAGGTAGATTCATGTTATCCAGGTTTGCGATTACCTGGTCCTCAGTAATATCGCCTGCATACTCCAGACGCTCAGGTACTGCCTGAGGTTCAAAGACTGGGGCAGCAGCGGGAATAACAGGTGCGACAGGAATGGCCGGCGGTTCATTCTCTTCAACCGGCTGTCCTCCTCGTTTGCGTTTCTTGGAGACAACCTTTCCTCTGTGGTCTCGTTCTTCTATCTGGATGTCGTCTGCTTCATTAGGAACATGGTGCTGGGTGATACAGACACAATGCATTGGGAGAGGATGGCGGCACATGCACATTCAGTTCTGCACTTTATATTAAGAAATCAATGCCACATGTTTACTACCTCATGTCAATTGTACATTTATATCTCTACAGTTTATAAGCAGCATACCACAGGGGTTGATTCCAATCTCTTGCTCAGCTATGCCCACACCCGAAGAAACCCCTGCTTCGACCCAAATATGGACACCAAAGGAGATGGAGGTTCTTAGGGATAATGTCGAAGGTTATCGTGCTCAGGTGAAGGAAAGGAAGGGCACCTTTCTAGCTGAGAAGGTCATTAAGATGATCAAAGTACTGTGGGGATCAAGGTATAAGAAATCAAATCCAAATTTCAATGAACAGGTCCAGGCAGAGTGGAAGAAGAAGAAAAAGGTATGCCTGACACTACACTTTATATGCGAAACTGAGGTACATTCAAGTCAATATGCAATTGGTTCAAGAATAATGCCAAGTCAGAAAGGCATATGAAAATCAAGGGTTTCAACCTGGAAGTTACATTTGAATCTGTTCTCATTGCACGCAAAGGCAAGGAGATCGAGGAGGAAGCGAAGCGCCGAGCACGAGAGGCATTGGGTGAGGCAGATGCTGCACTTGATTTGCCGGAATCGGGACCGGAAGACAATGATGATGATGAGGCCGCCGGCCATACCGCCGGCACTGGTGTCATTATGAGTAGCCGTTCCTGGATCAGGTACTATGCAGGGGCGAAGAAGCATATAAAAGAGATGCTCACAGACAAGGAACGAGATGCATTCCAAAAGGAGGTTACTGAATGGAAAGCGAAGGGCGTGCCACCAGAAGTCCAAGCAAAGTGAGTTCCTGCGCACACCGGCGGTCAATCACTAAATGATTATTTAGACAAGCTATAAAGCATTGCCCAGACATTTGCCGTGAAGTCAACAGAAAAATGTTTGATAGCATGGGAGTGAGGTCATTCTGGATTACCACATTCACCAAACCTGATGGAAATCCCACATTCACCGTGTAAGCACCAATTGCGCCTGACAATACTATAAATGTGACCGCCGGCCAGATACGATACCCAGGTCGTGCAAGCAAATGCACCAATGAATATTCCCAGTTTCCAAGAATTTGATCCATCGGCTTATAGTGCTATCAGGTCCAGTTACATAAAATACATTTCCCATATTACGAAACTGAAATGTGGAGAGACCGCCGGTGTTACATCACCGGCTGATCAGGGAACGACACATCCATCAGGAATGCCCTGGGTGCCTCCATACAGACCAGAGGTACGAAAGGAGAATGTCAGGGTTATGCAAGGAATGATTCGGAAGTACTATGCATTGCACTATGGTAAGAATTCATTTTTTGATTATCCATCAATTAATGCATTTGCTGGCCAATAGCCCTGGCAACGAAATCATTGAGGGGCCCACCTTACACATCAATACAAAGTAAAGGTGATTGGCAAGACTATGTGGACCCTATTTACATGCCTTTGGGGGTGTCGTTTCGGGACCCTTCATCATATAACAGGGACACGGCATTTGATATTCTGAATCTGATCTGCCGGCGTCAAGCAGCTAACCAAATTCCCTTCAAATTCCACGCTGTTCCTAATGCTAAAATTCAGCCAGTTCCTGAGATGTATCCAGCAGACATGTTCACCTTGTTTTCAATTCCACCGCCGGACACAGGCAGAGCAAAAGAGGAAGAAATTGACCTCGCTCAGCTCGAGCAATTGGCAGCAGCATACACTGACGATTCTGTCACATCAAAATCACTTGATAGCAAAGGTTGATCGCCGGCCACAACAAACCGGCGGTCTCGAAATGATGACGACATGTCACTGAGCCCTGCACCCTTGAAGAGACTAAGACGCAAAGATGAAGCAATACAAAAGAGGCGAGAGCTATCCAGCTCTATCGACAACAAGGACCGCCGGCCAACTGGGAAACGATCAATGACGCAATTTATTGGACAGAACTTCATTCTGAAGACGAAGGCAGGCAATAGCAGAGAGAAACAATCAATGTCAGACTCTGATTCGGATCATGAGCATATACAGCACAGCCGGCGACTGGACTTAGACCGGCGATCGCAATCACTTGCATTCAAAAATGATGACCGGCGATCGGAGCAGCATCAAAGTACAGATTCAGAACAGGAGATTGTTGTTACTAATGTCTCACGCCGCAAGCAACCTCGTAGACCTGGTGGGCTTCGAGATGTATCAAATGCAAGGGATAGAACCCAGTCAAGGGTACGAATTGTGGCACCAGATGGCGGAGGGGAAACTCAATCTAGAGGGAGAGCCATCAAAAGGAATGAACAGCAGACATCATTGGGTGGAACATCGTCTCATCAGATTGAAGCAAATCTTCGCCGGTCTTCTCGTATACAGTCAAAACCGCCGGCGTCTGCCAAAGAAAATGAAATTGAAGGAAAAAAACATAGGGGGCGATCACAGAAGAGGAAGCATGGCCAGGATGCACAAGCTCCTCGCTGGTCTTCACGGTTTGATGTATCACATCCGCGCACTCGCAGCCAGGGAAAAGCTATGTCAAATAGACGATCACGCATGTAGTATGATTGTGTATTGTAGAGACCGCCGGTCCAACCGGCGGAGTATTAATTTCAAACCGTCTCTGCCAGCTAAGAATGATATTATTCTTATTAGACATTATGATGATATTACTGTTATCAGACATTGTGTGATCAGACATTGACATTGACCGCCGGTGTGGCCGCCGGTCTACTCGTATCAACCCATTAGCTGTTAATTCAATTTAATCTGCAAGTCTTGGGTTATTAACACAACATTAAAATGAATTAGACTATACCTTTATATGGACCGCCGGTGTCGCCGCCGGTGTCCTCGTATTACCCAAACTCAAGTCATTGAAGCACAATTAAAATGAATTAGACTTTGACCTATAGTCAAAGCCTCTGCATATATACATTACAAGAAATATGGACCTTGACTTCAACAAGTCAAGGTCCTGCTGCTATATACATTAAGAAATAACCTCTTGACCAACAGTCAAGAGGTGCTATATACAATACAAACGAAATAAAATAAAAGGCGGAGGCAGGAAGAGGGCGTTCGCACAAGAAGGGCGGGAGCAGTTGCTCACCGGCGGGTTTTGGTGCGTTTGCGCTTCGAAGGCGGCTCTTCATCGCCTTCGTCTTCATTCGCCCGCTTTGTGCCCGCCGGCCCCCCACTCGCCTTCCCCTTTCCCTTCCCTGTCTTGCTCCTCGTCTTCTTCTCCTCGACTGCGACCTCCTCCTTCCCGGCCTGTGACGCAGACTCGAGTTCGTCCTCCTCGCTTGCTTCCTCCTCCTCAGGGGACGGCTCACCGGCGGCCTCTTGCTCGGCACCACTTGGCCCAGACTCAGCAGGGACCTCAAGTGGGGGGTCACCCTCACTGTCCTCTTCACTAACCACCTCGATGTCTTCGGCCTCGGGTGCTGGAGGCGCGGGAGATGGCACTGTGGGAGTTTCTGCTTGAGGAGCAGGAGGCGGCGAGGGGGCTGGGGTCGTGGCGGCGTGGGTGATAGGCCTGGGGGGGGTTGAAGGAAGTCCCCAGGTGTCTTCGGCCGGCAGTGCGGTCTTGTGAGAAGCGCGTCCCCAGCCCGGCGATTGCCTGTTAACCAGCGGTACGCTACTCACCTTCTCGAGGACCTTCTCCAGCAGGATCCTGAGATCCCGCTGTCCCTCCACGACCTCTGTCAGCACCATTCCGTGCCTTGCAACGACCAACGACAGTTGATCGACCTTTTCTCCAAGGTCACGCGCCTCTGCCCGTACCTCCGTCAACTCCTGAACGGCCTCTGTCGTCGTCTTCAGTGTCTGAGCGAGCTCCGTGTTCTGGCGTTGAAGTCCCTCCAGCTGACCGGCGGCGTCGTCGAACGCCTGCTCCACATTACACGTCAGGGCGCGGGTCTCCTCCAATGTCATCGCGAGGACGTCGCCGACATTTTCGGGGTCTGTGAAGATCTTTTTGCGATCTTCATCCACATACCTGTGGAGGTGATGGGCCCAGGGCGCGACCTTGTCGTTCAGCGTCATCGCGCCGGGCGTCTTCAGACACGGCTTCTTGTACATGTGTTGACATGTACTGCACGCGCGCACGGGGTTGACGCGCATCTCCTCTTCGTGCTCCGGCGACTCGACCAGGCATTCCGTCCCCCTGTTGATACAAGACCAACAGGGGGTCTTGGTGGCGTAGCAACCGGCGGGCAGTCGGGACTTAGCGCTATTTGACTTGGCGCGCGCCTTTCCTTTCCCCTTCGCCGCCGGTTTGACGTCCGACTCGCTGTCGTCTTCGCTCTTCTGCGCCGTCCTCGTCGCCTTCCGCCGTGCCTCGGGCTCGCTTTGTACGCCTTTCCCCTTCACTGCCTTGCGCCGCGTCCGGGGCTCTTCATCCTCTTCCTCATCGTCGTACTCGCTGTCCTTGTCGTCGCTGTCGATGACGTATTCGCGGGACTTTGCGACCACCCTGTGCTTTGATGGGCCTGCCACCGGCGGCTTGGCGACAGGCCCATGTGCTCCCTTGACTGGCACGCGCTTGGCAACACTCCTTTTCATCGCCGGCGCCCGGACCGCCGGCTTCTCCACGATCTCGATCTCGCTGTCCTGGATTGACTTCGCCCTCTTGATCTTGGGTACTTTTGATGGTGGCACGGCAATCACGACCTCTGTGACGTCTCTGAAGGCCGCCGGGTGTGCGCCTGTGGGGGAAGGCGTCTTCTCCCTCGTCGCCAGCTTTGTATTTTTCTTTGCCACTTCGGTGGCAGGGGCAGGGGCAGGGGAAGGGGAAGGGAGAGGCGCATGATTGATGGGGGCCGGCGATGGCGCAAGGGGAGGGGCAGGTGCGGCAATACGAGGGGCGGGTGCAGCCTTCGATGCTGAGGCCGCCGGTGCGGCCGCCAGTGTGATCCCAACAGCGGCTGGGCGCTCAGCTATACGAAGTTCAGTAAACATTAGTGAAGATATTTTTGTCACTCACCTATTATCGGCATGGACTTCGTGTCCACCTCAACCGTGCTTTGCTCCTGCCGCCGGAGCACGTACAGCCCCGTCTCCACCATCTCCCTGAAACTCTCCCACTTGACGTTCTCGGCGTCCCTTCCGTCCGCATTTGCATCCTTCGGTAGCAATTTGCGCAGGTAATTGTAAAGGGTAAGACCCACTGCACGCCCTGCAGGGGTCTGTTTCCTTGCGCGAAGTTCAACCTATCAAATAAATAAGAAAGTATTACTTCAATAAAAGGAATAAGACTTACCAATGACTTCCAAACCCTTGTCCTTTCCTTCAAAAATGACTGGCTTCCTCCTTGCCAGACCTTGACACAGTCATGGTGAAAGGCGACGAGCGCCGCGCGGATGTCGAGGTTGCTGTGGGATGAGGCCATTGTTTAATATGAGTAGAGAGGGAGTGGACGCGGTGAGCGTGTTTGCAAAGTGGGTGCGGAGGTGTGGGAGAGATGAAAAGTTCCGTTGATGGATGGTTGGTATTATAAAAATGAACATTGTACAAATAATAGTCAACATTCTCACGCCGCCATTCAACAAAGATCCTCGTCATGTAAAGTTTGAAGGCAGCCGGCTGTTTCTGCCGGCCTCAGGTAGCCACAACATTTGCCATGGATGTAAAGACTGCTTGGTTAGACTAGTTCAGACCAAGTCTCCAAGTAGACAAAATGATCGAATGACACCGGCGGCCACACCGGCGGTCTGAGGATACTCCTTTAGTCAGACAGTGGAAGGTAAGTCATTTGATTTCCTCAAGTATTTCAGATGTACCCCAATATGTGACATTGTATATATACTGTAAAGCAGGTAATCCGACTCTGTAATGTGAAACCGCCGGTCTAACCGCCGGCTAGATTATAGATTTAAGACTAGTTCAGACTGTATCTTTGCGTGAATAAAACACTAGTTATTTCACTGTATGCAGCATGACCTACCAAAGATGAACACTAGTCGATGAGGCAGAACCGCCGGTCTCACCGCCGGTGTACATTGTTTTAGAACTGACAAATCCATCATACGCATAGCAGATCATGTGATTCACTGTTGCATTTGTGCTTACGACAGCCGGCCAGATTTGTACCAGGCAGCCGGTGCTGATGCCTAATGATGCCGGCTGTGTATCTGCCAATCGCCGGTCGATCATCATAAAATTAAATGGATCGCCGGTTTCAAATGGAATATCGACCAGGCAGCCGGGTACTGAACATGAAACCGCCGGCCCAAATGACATTCGCCGGCCAATGGATACAATTTTTGAATATAGCGACAAAAATGTTTGCAGTCGCCGGTTCGAAATCCAACATTTAGTGGAACACACCGGCGGTCACGTCCTTCAATCGCCGGTCGTCGTTCTCCCCAGTGGCAATTCCATTTGTTGAAAATGGCCCCGTAAATCACGGTCAAATACTAGCTTTCCATTAGTCCCGTGTAGCACGGTAATATACTAGGTTTTCATTAGCTCAAAATAACTCCGTGATCTACAGTATAATAATAGTTCACTGTAGCACTATAGATTACGGTACCCAGCCACTGTCCTATGTGCAGGTCCAGGCTCTTGCACAGCAGCAGCTTGCTGCTGAATCTTCAGAGCACGAAGTTGATGACTCTGGAAACACCCGGAAGCCTCGTACATGTAGGAAGTGCGCAAGGCCTGAATGCCCAGGAAAGGGAAAGGTGATCTTTTGTAGGAATCCATGTCAAGACTGCGGAAAGGTGAACTGCCGAGGGAGGAACAGCAGGAAGTCCAAGAAAACATGCTCAAAAGGATGGGAAAAAACATAATTACTACAGTAGATACAAGTCCTACAAGGCAACATGACATAATAAGCTCAAGCGCACAACCATGAGCAATGTGAGCTTAAGCGAGAGGTATCTTATGCTGATAAATCAAAAAAAAAGGCATAGAAAAAGGGTCATCACGAACTGAGCCGCAACCAAGCACAATCCCATTTTTAAGCGAGTGTCCGGCTCGCTAGACAGCACAGCAGCTCAGCACAGATTAATAATAGACACGATAAGCATGATGGAGTGGTTCATTGGTAATCATGACAGTCTACATACGGTACAAGTAGTCAACAAACTTCCTTTCCCCTTTCCCCTCCCCTATTTCTTTTTCTTTTTCTTTTTTGCCCCACATACACCGCTATCCGGCCAAAAGACTGAACTCGCAGAGTGCACCGCTTCCCATGGGCCACCTGTTCACGCTGCGTTCACTCGCGGCCATTCACTGTTCCGCGTCTCACGTCTCTTGTATGTATATCCCATCTGCTCACGTTCAGGAGTAGCTACATCTTCTTGAACGTGCACCGCAAGGAGCAAGGAGGCCACGGGGCTGTATGGAACCTGCAAGCCGCAAGTCACGCTGCTGGGTACTGCCATGCCATCCGGAGATAGCCCAAATTGTGGCTTCGTTGCCTGCAATTTGGATAACTAGATCAGTGTGATGAGATTTATTAGTTTTTTAGACCACTATGGCAGTGGTACAATTCAATGGAGTAATCATTGACTTAACTGAAGCCCTGTACATGCATAAAGATCTTCTCCTCAATAAGCGCCCACATTTCCTGATTAGTGCAACTCAGAGATTTGCTTACTGGCTTTCTCGAGCTCTTGCAGCCTTTTGCGCCTCTCATCTCACAGATAATTACCAAAATAACTACACAATCAAGGCTCGCAGTGGGTCTCCGCAATTTAAGCCTGCATGAATGTCTTATCTCGACAAAATTTGTCACTCAAATATGTGCTGCGTTGCGGTGGGGGATGCTGCAATTGGATCCTTTCCTGGAACTCATGCGGGAACCTGTTCTCTGCATCATAACGCGCAGCATAATCACCTGGGGCCATTCATCGTGGACCCTGTGTCCCGTGGAAAACACGAGAATGCACTACATTGGGAGGCGCCTCATCCACACTTGACTAAATGTGGGATGGAAAATAATTTTTCATTGTCGCCTTTGGCATGTTATATTTATTTATATTCTCTTGATGCTCCAAACTCAGCACAACCGACCACATCCCGAAGTTATAGTAGTAATTACTACATACTAAACATCCCAGGGTAATAGTAGGAACCAGTGCATAATAAGTAACTTCTCTCCAGCGGTAATTAATTAGACACTTCATTATTGTCAGCTGCTATGGTCTGTGCACTAAAGGCACACATGTTCTGTTTAATTAAATCTCATGAGATGATGTTAGCATGGCAGCGGTCCTATATTAACTATTTTTGAGGAATAAATACGGTCTATAACGGACTCAGTACCTGTCGAAGACCCGAATCACATCTATCGAGTAACATGTGATGCACCAGTGAGAATGCCTATATTGAAGGGTATGTAGTTTGGGTGCGAGCGGCGGCTGGTGAGGTCGCCGTGGAGTGATTTTTCAGGAAGTGGAGCGCACGTAGTGTGAGCGCGTGTATGTAGACTTTGTAAAAGAGTTGTGAATGAAATTAAATGTCCTGTATCGAATCTGACTAGACTTGTGGGGGAAACTATGCGGGGAGCTCTTTGCTGCCCTCCCATGTTCAGTATTCTGTGCTTAAATACATAGATGTCCATAATTCTACAAGTTTACTACGTGGCACACCGATCCCCTTTTTGGATGCTCTCATTCCTGTAGCTCCGTAACTCGCTTCTATGCTTGGAGACTTCCCATAATTCTCTATGTACGTCAAGTTCCGAGCTCCGTACCAAGCTCTTTAATTGTTGCTTATCTTTTAGTGACTGTTATGTAAGGTTCTTATAGTCAGGTACCGGTTCTGCATTTGTTTGTTGTTGCCTAAGTGTGTAGCGCCCACATGTGGTTTCTATTCAATGGTGCACAATGTTTTCCAAATTTGATTGTTGGTTGTTCGGTGAGTGTCTAGGCTTGTAAATTTTCGTCAGGGCCCATGGTGCTAATGTGGTTTCTTGTGAGTGCTAGCATGTGCGATTAGTCTCGGTGTGTGCTGTGAGGACCGATTTGGAGCGTAGGTATGTTCCTTTCCTTACAATATTATATATTAGCAATTCCAACTAATGATGTTATTCCTGGAATTATTGTCGAAGGCTAAGAAGACGAGAAGATGGAAGATGTAGGTCCCATGTTTGACCCAAGAACAGCAGTTCCGATGAAGAAGTACAAATGCTTCTCTGACTCTATAAAAAGGCATGGTGAGAAATCATCATCAATCTCCGGCTATTCTGCCGAGCCAAAGTATATGTAGTAGTTATTTGGCTGCAAAGCATATAAAGTCCAGCCTTCAAGTTGTTGGTTCAGCAGCACTCAGCAGTGTTTTTCAAGCGATCCCTCAACAACAACAACAACAATATGTTCGGCTCCACTTTCTTCTGCGACGTTTCTGTAGTTGTGCTGCTCACAGCGGCCAACGTCCTCTCTGCTGCGACTCCTGCAGTCAGCAGCGTACCTCCGGCCAATACCACGTCGCCTGATGTTGGTTCTGATGTTCGTCCTCAATTTGCAGAGGGCACCTACAAAATCAATTTCGGTTATCTACACTGTCCCTCCTGTGCTGTCATTCTTTCTTGGTTGCACTCGTCACATAGTGTAGCTACACTGTGGTGTATAAGACGTACGGGGGGACGGCCCCAGTGTAGTCGAATGTCTCGATCTCAGTGAATCTCCTGAGCCACTCAAGTTAAGCACCTAAATAGGTAGGTCTCTACTGTAGACGGATGATGCAACTAGGTGATCACAACTACTGAAAGGGGCACAAATGGCCAGGCACGACACCGATGCCGATGAGTACAAGTATGAGTACAAGTACAAAAGCATTTGTAATGAGAGAAGCACTGTAATATAATCAAGTATTAATATGTACAAGTTAATATTAATCATCATCATCATCATTGTACATATCATCCCCCGACTCGCTGTAGTAAGATTCTTCCGCCGAATTGTCATTGACTTCGTCACTTGCCTCATCGGAGTCGCTGTTCTCCAATGCCGACCCATAAGCTGCGTCATCCTCGGGAGCGACAACTTCGTCAAGATCTATGTATTGGTAGAATTCACTGACACGCCCGGTAGAGTGTGTTGATGCTTCAGCATGAGGATGATTGTGTGGGCGGCAATCGACTTCCATTTCCTGAGTCTGCATAAGACTTTCGGCAACGTCAGATGCCGATAAAGAATCAAGAAAATCAGTCAGTTCAGGTATCTTTGGCGCAATAGGATCATCGGCTTGATAATGTTCAATTGTCATCCTATGACCTGTGGCATCTGTTTCGCTGCCGCTGTCTGCAGGAGATAAGGTATTGAGGAAGTCAGTTAACTTGTTGGGATTGGGTTGCTTTGTGTCCTGAGAGGTGATTGTCGGCCTGGGCGCATCTTTCAAATGATGTTCGGCATCTGGCGAGCAGGCTCCGTCTCCAGGGGAAAGGGTGTTTAGGAAGTCAATGAGTCCAGTAGGCTTGGGTGGAATATTTAACCTTCCGAGCCTATGTTCCCGGTGCACATTTTCACGACCTTCGGGACCTGCTTCGTTGCCGGTTTCCTCATCCGAGGAGAGTGATTGAAGAAAATGAGTGAGATCTTTTGACTTTATGGTAGAATGGGCAATGGCGTCGGTCTCATTGTCTGACAGGGAGTCGATAAAGGCATTGAGGTCATGTGGCAATATCCTACGGTAGGGAACAGTGAGCTTCCATTTTGTCAGCATACAAAATGAAATGTTTGCACAAACCTGTTGTTGTGAACTTGATCAACCAAGGGAATCGAGGGGGAACTAGGAATTGAAACATTATCTTCGTCTGAATCAACATTCAACTCGCGAAATCTGCGATCCCTTTGAAGATCAGGATCTACATCGGGAATGATATGCTGACTATCGGCCTCTGACACCACCATGGAAGTATTGCGCTGAGCTATGCTTGCTTGCGGTGACCACTCCTTGTCAAACCCTTCAGGAAGAGATATATTGTAGTCAGAATGGAGATTGGCATGGATTGTGGCCGATGGTCGAATGCCGAGAATGTCAGCCGTAGTCAATGAATCTATACCAGGTTTTCTAAGCAATAGGTCCCGAACTTCACCTGCGGCGACCATTGTTCGGCCAGCGAGGTTGTGATCAGCCTTCGAAGCCTCGATCATACCATCGGCAAACTGTGAAATGGCTTCTAACTTGATGAACGCATTGTGACATAATGCTTTCAACTTGACACAATTCTTGCAGTTCTGGTCTGGAAGTTTCAAAATTAACTGATCCGCATATTCTTCTGGACTTGCTGGTGTGTTGTACATTGCACAATATTTTTTCTGGGTTGCCGAATTGGCTTTGGCAATCTGAGGCGGCATTGTTGCCTTTCTATGGGCATTAAGAGCGGCTGGCAGATTGGATTCATCCAAGTACATTGCTGGTACGCCACCGTCGCTCCACCAGTCATGCGCATACTTGTTGGCCAGCTTGTATTCTTCTTTTGGATCCAATGCCGATGGGTAAAGGGCAATCAATTGTAACAGTTCCTCTCCAAACGTGACTTCATTAGATTGAGAAGCTGCGAAGTAATGGGCCAATGACCGCGTGATCATCGGCGTAGATATGCCAAGTGATAAACAAGTTGCCATGCCGATGTACAACACAGACAGTCTCTGAAGTAGATATAGTCATCAACCTTTCCTATCAGATGTAGTAGTTTAGTCACTTACGCTTTCCCGTCGTAAACGATCAACCATTACAGCTTTTCTTTTGCCATCGGACACGGGCAAATTTGCAATAACAGGTATAATCGCACGAAATCGCGATTCACAATAAGCAATAGTACTGGAAATATGTCCGCGCAACAGATGAGAGGATAGGGCCTTTTCAACAGCAGGATTAAACAGATTGATTTGCGGGGACATCTTAGATGACAGTAGAAGGAAGAAAGGATAAAGATCAAATTTATCATGAACATATGTAATCAAATCAATTCTATCACGTGCGACCTTCGGCCAAGGGCGATTCATAGTCAGTGGACCCCTGCCGATAAAGCAAGTCTGCATTTTCGGCCATGGACAACCATTGTCTATATTTCCTTTCACAATAGCTCTTTGCCCCTGGGGGCATATTTGAGTTCTTGCGCAATGCATTAGCCCAAAATGCACTTTTATGAAGGAAATATCAGACTGTCCACTGCATTTCATGATTTACAAAAATGTGTTCTTCACGCCACCTGTCGTGACTGGCCCTTGCCCGAAGCCAGTGAATGCGCTTAACTGTTCGGCCATCAGTTATCTCAACAAATTGAATCATTATGTCAATACTTACATTCTAGAACAGTCGCTTCGTCCTCTGTATCGGCACTGACAGTCACTCCTGTGAGTAGGTGCCGACTTATTGCCTGCCAAATCCATGACAGAGTAAGCCGTGTCGACCCACGATGATTCGGCTGCAGTATGGCCGTACTGCACCGAACATCAGATTTCTTCAATTCTTTGTATATGCGCAAAGCATCATTATCAGTCGCTCCTAGTACCACCATCCTACTCTGCGTCCATGTGTACATTTGACACAAGTGCGATATTCGGTGGTTTAAATCCTGGATTGCAGTTCTTGCCCTGGTCTTCACACCCTTGCGAGGAGCTGTTCTAATTTGGTCGGTATACCTAAATGACTTCTCGGCAATGAGCTCTCTGATTTGCAACAGATAATGGTGAGCTCTTTTCCGCCGCATTGCAAGCTCAGCTTCCCGATGTACATGGGACACGTTCATATATGACAGCAGATATAATTCAACATGCTCTGGAAGCATATCTGGGTTAATTTCGGGGCAGGTTGCTTGAGCAGGTAAAGTGTTAATCTGAGTTGACTTGGTTTTATTCCTTGTTGATGCACGAGGCTGCTGAAACGGTAAACCTTCGTTGATAGTGCTGAGCGGCTGACACAGTGTTGCAGACAATTGACCTGGTGTGGCAGAAGGTGTAGCAGAGGTAGAACTTGCAGACAATTGACCAGTAGTTGCAATGATTTCTTCAACACCCTCCCCGCCTTCTAGACTGTCCCAACGGCTGATGTCGGAATTGTCTGCAGTAACCCTACAAGTCCTTTTTTGTGGAGGGATTGGGACAACACCGACATTTTTCTCGTGCTGGGTAAGTAATGAAAATTGTGCAAGTACGGCACTGCGGGCTTTCTGAATCGATTCAACGGACGAATCTCGTCGGTCTTTTAGGTATCGACGAATACTGAACTGAATCAAAAGCCTAACAGGGTACCGATGTCAGTAAATTGCATTCAGGGTGTTCGGCAAATAATTATCAGCCATGCATAATATAGCTCCGGTGGAAACATGGGAAGACAAGTCATGGCCGACATATGTGAGATATCGGCCACATGAAAGTCGGCATGTGAAATATATGAGAAGTACTTACTGTTGTTCTTCAATATTAAACACAAAGTCTAGCCATTGCTCAACGGGTGTTGGCATGTAATTGATGTCCCATTGGCAGTCTTGCTGGTTCCCCATATTGATTCTTGCTGCATATATGTCCATGGCTGAAATGTCCATTTTTCAGCGTGCCTCGGCATCAGAAATCATCTTCGTCCAGTCATTAAGTGTATCGGCATCTACACTTTGTGACAGTTCTCCAAAGTATTGAGCAGCATTTGAGAATTCTTGTTTCGCCTGCATGTAGCGCTGCACTAGAGAATCAACAATTCCAAGACATTTTTTGTGGTTTGCAACATTGCAGTGATCATCTAGGACTTCGGCCCGATGAGCTAATGTTGCTGTTCGCACTGTTGGTGAAATAGAGTTTAGGGTGGACCACATAGATTCCAATATTTCGCCTGCAGTAATCCTGGCACCTGGAATGAAAGACGTAGTATAACGGAAAAAGCATTCATCTTTATGTGCATGGACGTGAAACAGGCCGATGGCTGCATCAATGTCAAGGCCGACTGGAAGCAGATGGCCGATCCTTTCTTGAAGATAAACTTTGTATTGACATACAATGTCATAGATGATAAGAACCCCTTGATCGGCATCAACCTTAGTTGTCTCCAGTGCTTTCAGAAACGAAAAATCGACATTCTTTTGCTGTTCGCCTTTAAACATGTCCACAAGACTGTTCGGAGCATAACAACCATGCCTGGCACAAGCGAAGGCAACCTTCCCTGTTCTGTCACAAGCTGAGGATGCAAGCAGGGCCGTCATGATGGCTCGGAAGGAGTTTTCACAAGGTGCTTTCTTTGTGCATACACATCAATATGAGATTATCGGCCAAAATTATCATGTAGCACTGACTGTCTGTCGTTCCAGCGCATTCTCCAGGAAAGCCTCGTATTCTTTTTGAATAGGATCCATTAGTCCCCCTTCAGATAACCAAATGTCATCGCCCGATCTGTCATTTTTGACATGATCGGCCTTGAAGTTCCCATTGGCCACAAATATTCTTCGGAAAACAAATCTGTACAGAGGTCAGATGAATTTCAATGCACTATATCACATATTGCAACATACTGATCATGTTGCTGTTCTTTCCAGTTTGTCAGTAGGTTGACCCCTGGAGTTGGACAAGCAGGACAGAATATGGATAGCTCCCCAGGGGTTACATTCATTGCATCTCTGTTGTTGTGGCCGAAACCATTCCACTTCAGCTTTTTCAACCAATGCCACAGACGTGTCATGCACCGAAAAATATTATATACATTAATGACTGATGCGGGGCTCATTGGTTGCGTAAGTCGCCGAAGTAAAAGGAAAAATTGATATGCCGATGCTTTGAGCTCCAGATTACAAAGTCGAAAGTGATCTAATACTTGTGCACTGAAAATAGTGCGAATTCTGTGAAAGCTGGCGGGTATCAAACCTGCGGCAACAAGATCGTAAGGAATGTTGTCTGAGTTATTCGTCTTACATGAACAAGTAATCATTGCCAAGTGATGGACTCCATTCATATGAATGATGCGAACATATGATTTGTGTAGTTCATTCTGATCAGAACAGTGACCGAAGCCCTGCAGTGTGCCTAGATATTCTGGCAGATGTCGAAATTCATTGTCGAGGTCATCATCATCGCCGAAAAAGAAATCTTCCTCGGCCGCCATGTTTTCTCCTGTCTGCTCCTCGGGTGAGTCAGGTTTCATAGCATGCAAAAATGCTCTGTCAAAGTATGTGTCATATTCTTCGTCACGACTATTCAAGTCATGTAAATCATCGGCCATGTCAGAGTCAAAAAGTGCTTCGGCCTCGTTCATGTAATGTCTCTTTGGCGCCGATGATGGTCCATGTTTTGTACCACGAAGTGCATGCTGTTCGGCCAAGTCTGTATTTTTTTCGTGCCTTTCAAGCCAGTCTATTTGCTGCTCCATGCATGTGCAAAAATGAGGTTGATCGTGATGTTTGACCACAAGGTACCCTCCAGCTTCCCACAAATCGGCCTTCCGAAAGTATGAACCCTCCCACCGTTCCACTCGATGCAGTGGGTTTACTCTGTGCGCTTCCCGCAAGCATGCCCTGCATAAGACATTCAGTAAGAGACATTCTCGGCAGCGCCATATTGCCTGATTTGATTTATTGCATGATTTACAAGTTTGGATGCCGAGCAGCAGCGATTCCCTTGACAGCAACGCAGCCAAAATGGGGTTCGTGCGCTGCACAAATTCGTGAATATAGTGATATGTAGTCTTCGAAGATACATTAATGAGCTTGGTACATGTCTGCCATTTGATGTGTAACTCACCTTTCTGATCCTCGGTTCTGGCATATCAATACCAAGTGGCCCTTCGGCCAAGCCTTCGGCATCGTGATGGGAGGGTTCGGCATCTACATTCAACATCCTGGCCTCCAATTGACTCGGCATTACAGCAGGGCTTTCAGCGCTGCGTACAATGAATGCCTCGGCCTCTCGGCCACTTCTGGTAGTCGTCTCGGATTGATAGAAAACTTCATCATTCATGGAAACATCGGTTTCTAAAATAACAGCGCCTCTTCGACGAATTCGCTTTCGGGGGCACTCAGCGTTGGATGTCATGATGGATGTGGGGGGATTATGTGGAATTGATGCCCGTTTGAGCATTTATAATAGTTGGGCACATGTTAGTGTCATGGCTCAGTGGTGTTACTCTCCTGTTGAACACATGTTGATATATTAAAAGTGCATGTTGTTACCTTTATATACATAGCACACGACTTGATTGTTGACTGGCCCCATTCTCTAATGCCTGCACTGCAAACCACAGACACAGTCTATCCCCCTTGTCGGCATGGCCCAAGTCGCAACAATCGCAGGTACTCAGATGAGGAAAAGGCACTAATGGAAAAACATAGAGCTGAGTACTTTGGGGCGTCTAACACTATTGAACGTCGAACAGTCATTTGTGAAGGGATGTTGGAAGATTTGTTTAAGCAGTGGGACGGTGAGGTCCCAGGGGGAAGGGACAATATTGACAGAAAAAATGTCTCCAAGGTGCGTTCCTCTCATGCCTTCAACAAACTTTTCATTAACCTTACAACTTGTATAGACATTGCTGGATTACATTCGCAATAATTGGAGATCAAAAGCGGTTCAAAAATTGTCGAAGTTGTCTGTAAAGATTTCAGAAGTCCTTTGGCTGAATCATCGCAACAAAGTGTACGAAGAAATATACAAAATTCAAGGTGTTGAGCCTGTTCATCAGGAAAATGACTTTTGTCCCCAGGGGCTTTGTATCTCCCTGGCACTGCCTTAGAGATCCTAAGGCTCAAGGTGTATGTCCAGACAATTTCTTTCGTTTCAAATCCATAGCTATCGGCAACTTGTTGAAACAAATGTCGGCCGAAGATCTGGAAAATCTGAAAGCCGAGAAGCATAAGCTTGCCGATCAAGGACTGCCATTGGAAGTCAGGGCCGAGTACGTCATTCAATTGATGTCAAATAATGTTCATATAAGTCAATTGTTGATCTACATTTGTTGAAGGCGCTGCAAAAAATATGCTTCGGCCAGAATTGCTGATGCCGATCGCCGAAACTGGCTTGAAATGGGTTTATTATCCTTGACATTTACGGCAGGACCTTACAATGGGTATCAACTTGGTTTTACAATGTCGGTAATTCGATCTTTGTTTGTGATGTACCAATTGCTAATCAAAACATAGTCAAGATAATATGAGCAAAGTTGTCGGCACAAGATCACAGTCATTTGAAGCCAAGCATCCCGATCTTTGTGAGGATGTTCTGCGTAAGCTAAAGGCGTATGTCCGCAAAATCAATAACACAATTGCTACGACGCAAACAGCTGCTGGACATGCGCAAGGGGATATCGCGGTAATCAGGCCGGATAATCTACTTCCTGAGATAATAAATGTCCCATCCATCACTGAGTTGAACAAAATGCGGCAGAAAGAACTTGGTGACATATATCGGCTGTACATCAATGCCCATTACAGTATTGTTGCCGAAATTTTTGAATTTTATCAGAACTCATTTTTATACAGAAGTTGCGACTGGATTCAAATATGCATCGGCACCGTGGTCAGATATGCAGAAGGATACAAATGCATATGTGGAAAAAAGTTGCCTACCTCATGGTTTCGTGCTTGTGAACCCGAACAAGGCAACGAAGGATATCTTGATTAAGTTTATTACTTGGATCAATGATCGGCAACGGGTGCATACACGAATTAAGGTCTTTCGTTTTCAATTTGTGAACGAGACTTGGAAGGCTGGCCAGAATTTACTAATTCGAGCAACATACCCCGGTGACGAGAATTACAATGTTGAAGAAGTTAATAACGCCAGGAAGACAGCCGCAAAAAAAAAAAAGCAAAGCAAAGCGTGGCGCACCAGAAGTACAAGGGCCGATACTCAGGACTTTATTAGTGAGATTATTTTGATTTGTATTGTCAAAATTGATCATTTTATTAACGATTACCACAAGACAGATGCTCAGCCAATTACAGGCAATGGAGGGACCTGGAAAGATTATACATTTACCTTTCAAGTGCAGCATGATACTACACCTGCAGTCGAGGAATCTCTCGCATCGGCCAGTGTTCCATCTGATTCTGCTGCATCATTGGCACAATCCTCGGCCACACAATCTAATGAGAGTCTTCCATCGGCCAATAATCTATCAGCCCCGCAGCAATCACTTACATCTATGTCGGCAGATATGCAATCCACAATTCCCGACGTCTTTACTGAACTCCCCCAGTCATCGGCCAAACAACCTGTCATAAACTACACATCGGTCAATGAAACACCGGGCTCTTTCAATTCTCAAATGTCAGGCTCTGTCAATCCTTCGTGCGGTGGTGTCACTTTGCCAGCAATCACTGCATCGGGAATGGATGCCTGGGGTATGGCCGATTTTAATATATCAACAAATGTACCTCCATCCTGGAACACTTCAACATCCGCTGTGGATTTGGCCACAATGACATCTTCATTTCAAACATCCTCAAATTACCAGTGGGATTCAAATATGATGCCGAATGCTATTCAGCAATATGATCTTCGGCCACATTCATCAGGTGCCAAATTGATCCATGTGGCCGATCCCTTGACGAATTATTGGGATAATCTTAATGAAAATCAATTTCGTAATACTTTTAATTTTCCTGGCTCCCCACCGCCGGCATTTGGCACTGTTCCTGGTTCCTCAGTGCCTTCGGTATTGGAAGGAGACATGCCGACAACAATCCCGCATCTTTGTCACATGCCTCACAATGCAATATCTCGGCCAAGCATGAATCATTTACATGACAATCCAGGTGGTTTACCGACCCCCCGACAGTCAGCATCCCCAGCACCTGGACCCATAGCAATGCGCAAGTCTGCCAGGATAAGCAATTCAAAATTGAGTGCCAAAAGAAACACTGCGAATAATGGTTCGGCAACAGATTCTAATTCAAAGCAGACAAAAAAAGGGAAGCGGCGGAAGTAGTTCATGTCATAGCCATATATCATTCATTACATACATGGTATTACTCATTTATCTCCTTCGGCAATGATATCGAAAATTTCTGTCTTGTATGCATCGGCCATCACTTTCAATTGGTTCCAACCTTGCTTTTTTTCCTCAGCAAATTGTAGTCTTTGGAGCTCTTCAAAATACACCAAGGTTGTAGCTGTCAAGTACGAACAACCGTCGAGTTGCTGATAAGCCAGTATTCTCGCATGAAGGGCAAGAAGTTCTTGGTCTGTTAACACCTGCAAATCGTGATCGCAGGCCGACAACCAATGAGTCCTTAATCATTATCAAAAAAAAAATTGTGTACTGGGTCATTCGGGGTCCGCACACGCATCGGCGATACTTCAACATATCCCCTGTCAAGGGCAGGTTGTGGCTGCTTACAAGTCATTTTCGGCTTAAATAGAACATATAAGTATTATGTACTTACTACAGTGCTTGCCGAATCTACTTGCAATTCCTGTCTGGCTTCGTGCAGAAACCGTGCCAACTTGTTGGCCAGTGCAAGAACGGCTTTAGATGATGCAGTGTCGTCGGTCATTCTGTATGTCAAGGTGCCAGAAGAAACAACTTGAGTGCAATGCGTTGCCGACAGTCCGAACAATCACGAATAAACATGATCACGTGATTTTGTTGAATGATTTCGGACCTCGCAAGGCCGGCTGGTGCATCGTCATTTTGTACTCTGCTTCCTGCCCACGCATCATTCTCATTTTGCTACCGATCACCTTCAACATGTCCGACCTAATTCACGATTATAGCAAGGACCTGGCACAGTACAAAGCCTGTCTTGCCCGCATGGACGCGCTTTTTCGGCAGAGCGTAAAGGATCGCAACCTGGAATTCGTAATCAAGAGGGAGAAAAAGGAATTGGTGAGTTGTTTTGTGTTCAATACTGGCTTGTCATACGTACCAGTTAAATGACGCATCTCCAGGCAGCCATTACCACACACTGTCTTGCAATAACTGTTGATTGGGATGACTGGTCGTTCATGTCCCTCGTTATGCGCTTCCGGGAGTTGAAGGAGAACACAATACCGAAGGAATTTCCTCTCGCACTGGAACTCTTCTGCGACAGGGAAGCTGCTGCGGCCGAGCCTGAAAGCGTGCCAACCAGGTCAGATAACTTGAATATAGGCCGAGAACGAGATGGCTCCACAGCAGGTACTTCGGCAGCAGTTAGGCCGTCCGCAAAGCCATCCAAGCCAGCTACCGACACGCGGCCAGTGCCAACTGATTTGTCGCAGCCTCGTCGCACACATCGACCACCTCAGAACCTGAACGCGTCTGCTCAAGAACAGCAAGTAACGTCACTTGCTTCAAGTATTCGCGAACTCTCAATGGGGCCTGTAGTGGCAAAACCGCCACAGACCGAAGCTGTTGCCCATGCCGAAGATGATACGCGGCCGAAGAAACCGAAGCGGAAAGCAGCGCCTGTTGAGGAAGTTGAACGATCAAAGAAGCAGAAACGCTCAGAGATGTCTGCTGAAGACGTATCCCAGAAGCCAGTACGAGAGAGATTACCCGCAAAACCTCAAAAAGGACTTTTCTGGTCCCCACAATGTGCATGGTGTGTCAAGTCCAACCAGCAGTGCCACGTCAAGGAGGAGAAAGCCACGGCACGTAACAAGAAAAAAGCATGCCTCGAATGTGCAAACCGAAAAACAGTGTGTACATTGGGGAATTCAACGGACGCCACGCAAGTCACAAAGCCCGACCTTCGGCGTCGGCCAGATGCAATGGACGAAGGCGACGATGATATTGAGAGTGAGTAGTCATCGGCATCAAACATTAAGGCGCATCACTCACCACAGTCCGTCAATTCAGGTATGGACAACAATTCGGAATCAGAAGATGAAGTAGAGGCCATACAGCTGCCTGTCCGCAATAAGTTGGAGAAGAGAAAGGAGATGGAGAACGCACGCCAGTCCATAAAGGACATTGTCACAGAATGATCATTGGCTGCCCCTTCAAAACCTCCGCCGACAAATTCAACTCAGCAATCGAAGGGTAAGGGGGTCACTTTACCATCACAACTGATGAAGGAACTTCGGGGTGCACATGCCACAAAGGTGACCCTGGCGACGTCGACTTCGGCCACAACAATTGTGGTTCGGCCACGGGAACAAGGTAAGTTTGTATTCTCAAGGTATACTAATCAATTACACTGATTTTAAATCTTAGTTGCACTTCCTAAGGAAAGTCAGTGCACAGCCGTTGCAACAGCCCAGGATACGCAACGAGACAATATCTCATCTTCACGGCCAAAAGAACCCGCACCCCCAAAAGTAGCCGAACCACAGCGTGCACCACCAGTTCCCTCCTCGATACAGACAGGTACGAGGGCCGAGCTACAACACAATGCGGCTAACTTATACGTACCTCAAGAGAGCACCATGGCTGCAAATGTACCCACCCCCGTTGCGCAAACGACTCATGCAGCTTCATTGTTGCCGACGACAGCGAATGCCAAACGTGGGATCGCAAGTCAGAGTACATCGTTGCCGACACACTCTGTTGCCGAACATTCGGCACCAATGACGACTAGACTTCGTAAGTACAAATTTCCATTTCCACTTTCAATAAATCAACTCAAAATGCATTGAAGCTGTAGAGCAAGTTTTCTTTCAAAGCCTAGACGGTCGGCTTTGGGATGTTGAGCGCAAGGTCGCGTTCTTCTATGCAGACAAAGGCAAGACTGATATGAAGCATTACACAACGTGTGCATACCTCCAAGACACCATCACGAATGTTCAATCTGATGCAAGCAAAATGAAAGAAACATACGATAAGCTTGAGGAGAGACTGCATAGCTTGGAAACAGATGTTTCGGCACGCCTAGCTGTGATTGAGGCTGTGCTTGGCTTGTCATCCAAAAAGCGTATGACGACTTCGGCAATGCCATCGGCCCCTCCTGCTGCCGAACAAATCCAGGAGGCAAGATCCATAGCCGATAACATCATTCAAGATGCACAGAAGCAGGCTCAGGCTATATCGGATGCTGTCTTTGCACAGTCATCCAGTGTCATTGCAGCTGCAAAGTCCCGGGCCAGGTACATTGTGGCACACCCAGAGGAGGTTGCCTATGAGGAAGGCTCCGCTGATCTCACTGCAGAGTTAGGCGATCTCGAGGATCTTCGAGATCAATTGACACTTAATAGTAAGTTTTACATGATTTGCAGTGTAACCTGCAGTTTAATCGTCATATATGTTTCTAGATTATGATGACTACGGTGACGGAGAGAATATCAGGCACATTGTGGATGCCGAACCTGATTTCGAAGATGTCAATAACGGTTTGCTGGAAGTGTTGGAAGCACAAATTTACCGAAAGGATCCACGGCGCACCAAGAAAAAGCGTCTGCCATCACATTATCCTCAGGCTGAAGATGCTGATATCCCTCAAGATGAAATGCTCCAAGAGCGTGTTGTGTCCCCCATGGAGTCTAAGCAAGCAAGAGTCACAACATCGGCAGCTCTTACTTCTGGGGCTGCACAGACTTCTTTGGCCGTGCAAAGCTCTTTGGCCGCACAAAGCTCTTCGGCCATGCAAAACTCTTCGGCCACGCAAGCCACTTCGGCCACGCAGGCTTCCTCATCTACAGCTCCCGACAGGTCGTCAAATTCTTTATCTGCACTTGTTCGCCGTTTTCCGATAGGACCACTGCGTTGTTCCTTGTCACCAGTGACTGAATTCAGTGCCGAAGGGGCAACATGTGATGAGCATGAGGCTGCTGAGCAAGTTGGCACCGTTCACATGGATCTTCCCCCCATAGCTGTTTTGCACTCCCTGGCCGAAGATCAACCGATGGACCTGGAGGAATCTGTGGCCGAACCTTTGTCATTGCAACCACCGCTTCCTAAGAACTTCAACAGCTGGGGACCGACTTGGGGTGTTGACGGCACCGCTGCTGAGACTTTCCCTTCGGCCGCACCATTTGTTGGAGATTGCAATGCACCATTGGGAGCCAGGTCAATGCCAGTCGAGGAGAACAGGGCTCCCAGTACGCCCTTGCCGAAATCTGCTGCCGAAAGTCAAGCAGATGTTCAAGTAGGTGACAATGCTCAGGAGAATCCCGTGGATGTAGATGCACCAAACGTGGTAAATCCCTTTTCGGCACCTGAGGAAGGCGATCATTTGGACAAAGGTATGAATGCGCAGCAGCGGCCGAATACGAGGTCGGCTTCCAACACGTTACAGGGCACCTGCGGACGTAGCACCTTGGTGAAGCCGAAAAGTCGGGCTCGCGATCCCTCTGAGAAACCGAAATCTCGTGCATGTGCTCCCTCAGAAGAATGTAACCCATGAATGTTCGGCCCCTCATCTTCATCAGCACATTGTTCTATGTACCCTCTATTGTAATTAACTTTAATTAATAATGCTCAAATAAAGTGTGTCATCTCCAGGCCGATGAGTCAATATAGTCAAAATAATTTATACATCAGACTTTCTAACTGGCCACTATATATGTCAAAGACTTATGAGCATATCCATAATGTATTATGAATTTACTACATGTTTACTACTAACTAAAATAGTTCATCGGCCTCGGTCATGGTATATGGCTAATCCCAGTGAGATCCCCCGAGCGCCTCATACGCCTACACTGGGGTAAAGCTAATTTGGGGGAAAAGACTGAGTAGTTGAGGGAATTCCCCTGGATCGACTGTTTCGACTACAATGGGGGTGTTACCTGGAACGTATCATACAGTGAAGTGTGGTGACACTACCTGCACTCGTCGCGCCGTCCTTCCTGTCCGCTCCGTCATACCTGCTCGAGACTGGTGTATCCCCGATGACCGGCACTCTGCCTTTATACATTGCACCCTCCTATCCTGCTGCGGCCCAAGATCAATATACTTTAATTACTCTTACTACTCCCGCTAGCAGTTGCCGGCTGGTTCGTTCCTTATTACAATGGAATTAATCTCTGTTGGTTTCCAATAAATGCGATGTATATTTAAAGTTTACAAACTAAAAAAAAATGCGTAAATGCATATCCCATGCTAACCTCGAATTCTACTTACATTGGAAGGTGATACATGGTGGCTGAAATAAGTACAATATTACCCTCCACAGCTCGGTACAGACCCTTCCCTTGACTAGTTCTCCGAGTTTTCCTGGCGCTTTGCCACAACCGTAGACATACCAGGAAATGACTAGTAGTACATCTGGTGGTTTGCGAGGTGTTGGATCATTGGATGCAGGTCGTACGCGTAAATGTGCGGGAACTCCCGGGCGGCTGCCATATCGGGTGTGCGGCTGTGCTAGTGTCGGCTTCGGCCTCGGCAGGCGGGTGTTTGAGCTGCTGAGTCCTGACCGCAGTGGTTGGCGCGGACAATCATGAGCCTACTTATTACTGAACCGCTCTGAGTAGTGACATATCCCTTTATAATGGTTGGTATTGGGTGTGTGTCCTCATCTCTTGTCTGATGCTCTAAGCCCTTGTATTTCTCAGTGCGTGGACGCGATGGTTCTCGGGTGACAGTCCGCCCGATACTGGATGAACCAGTGACGACTGCGGTCCCCGCTATTCGCAGTCCCTACGCTTAGTGTAACCACTCTGTCCCGGCATCCCTTTTCTCACACCGTCACCCCCTTGACTAAACAGAAACAGCTCGACCTTCCTCGCCCGTTCAACGTCTGCTAGATCCGCTCCCGGACGCTCCCGGACCACGCAGCATTGTTCTGGGGCCGGTTCCTTGAAGTTATCGTCATCTTATTCGCCCTCTTCACTCTCTGCACTCAGCCAGTCCACTCCTCTTGGTCCCTTTTCTCCCCTCGGTCTCGACTCCCCTGTGTCCTTCCCCCGTTTGTTTTCACGCCTGCATGAAGCAGCTCTGCTCCCGAGCTATCTGACTATGATTCGTTCACTGTCCGCCCAGCTGCTTCCGAGCCGCCTTACACACCCTTGAGTCTGTGTTGCGCGGCTAGCTAAATAGACAGAACCCTTTTTGGGGTTGAAAACCTCTCGATTCACATGCCCAGCTATGACTGCGGCTGAGTCCACCACATGCGGCCCATTCGACGGGCCCCCTTGTCCCTGATACACCCTACTCCTCTCGCCATCCCGGTACTATCCGCTCACGCCCGTCCCCCCTCACCGTGTTACCCAGCTTCCTGTATAGCCATAAAACACGCACCCCACCTACTCCTCGGTCCCGCGGTCCCGCCCCGGCGGCAAGCAGTCGCACCTGGCACCTCCCGTCACTCTCTTCCCCTCTCATTTGGTCTCACCGGCGGACACCTGTCTCCCCCGCTCATGCCCGTCCTCACATCACCTCACGCCTGGATTTAGAAGCAGCGGAATACGGCGTGTATCTAGGCTCACCGGTCATAGACATCATGCACCACAGTCGACGTTTCTCGCCCTCGCCTGTACCCACGCCTCACGCCCCAGGCCTACATCGTACGTCCCACCCTTCCCCGCTCCGTACAAAGCAGCTCAGCTAGTGAGAGTTAGTCCTGAATACAGCCTCGGCCCCTGCGGCCCGTTTGTTTGCACGCACGGGTGAAGCAACCCCACCCCCGAGCTACACAGTACACGTTCTGATCTGTTAATTATCCCTGTACGACAGTCGTCGTCCGCCCCGCTGTCCATCCATCGTCTTTTCGTCCACCTCTGCACGCAGTCCTTCATCCCCCCTTGATCTCTCGGTCCCGAGTCTCTGCCATAACCATGACTCTGCCTGCCCCTCAGTCCCGCCGTCCCGTCCCTGAGACAGGAAGTCGCCCCGCTGGCTGAAAAGCTCTCACCTCCCGTCACTCCCTTCCCCCCTCCCTTGATGTCGGCGGCGGCTACCTGTTTCCCTCGTCCGTCTCCACACCAGCTCACGCCCGTACCCATCAGCTTACGCCTGGTTGCAAAAGCGGCGGCTTACCGTAGTGCGTATCGACACCATGGAACAGTCCCTCCATAACTCCACTGGTCTGCCGTGCAGGTACGTCCCTCCACCCTCCCCTATGCCCAACCGCACTCCTCCGCTTCTACTCACGCCCCGCGCCTGCTGGCGCTATGCCGATTGGAGCTGGGCGGGTCAGGTCTTTCCCTGCCTCAGAATGTTACGATATCATGTCATCCCCTGCTGCAGTCCCCGAAGTCCCCCGGCCCGCATTCTCGCTGCTCGCTCTTCCACCCCACCGGCCTGTGCGCTCGCTCATACATGCACACAAGGGAGTATGAAATGATTCGTCCGTAATTCCTTCGGTCCGTCGTGCATAGGAATGTCCCATGCACCACGCGCCTCGCCCTTGCTCTCGCTCTCGCCCCACCCACAGAGTCCGTCCCACCTCTAGCAACGCGCTGCCCCCGGGCCCCATGTGCCTACTGAGTACACCATGCCCCAGGTGAAGAGGCGGGCTACGCGGCGGGGCAGGGGATGGTGATCAGGGACGACGTTGGTAATTGCTTTCATTTGGTGAGATATGTGGTAGCTCGCTCGCTAACACAATAGACTAGGAGTCGAGGACGGTGGTGGTTAAGTATATGTATACTCAGTAGCAAGTCGCTGGTATGAGAATCTGAGGTTGCATACGACATGTTAATGTCAGCCTTTTCTGACTGTATGTAACTCTGACATGGAACGTAGTGAGATACGACATGAGCCACCAGGACGAGGGTTTGAAAGTTACTGGACCAATTTGAATACCTTCGATTTAGTTATGTAAATACATTCAAACGAGAATGATCTGTGATATTATTCCCACTGATTTCAACATATAACTGTCGATAGAGTACATTAATGAAATGATGTTATTCTGGGTCTTAACAGCCTTTGTCCCAAATCCCCATTCTCGGATACCCCTGCGTCACCATCATCTATTATATTATCTTCTTCTTACTTTGATTTGACGTCCTTTGGGTCATTCAGGTTCAAAATATTTTCCTGGAATCAAGGTCCTCAAACGGGTTGAAGCTGTACATGTACCACTTGAAAAGAGCACAGGCCTGTTGATTCTCCTCTTGCGTCAGCTCCAGGTGCGACAGGAGATAGTCAAGCTCTATGTTGCGGCGCTGAAGCCACTCGGACAGCTGAGACAACGTTTGTCCACGGGAACGCTTGACGTTGGTATGGAGGACAAAGGGGTAGCCATGTCCATGTTCTTTGATGTCGAAGTTTCTTACTGTGAGCGCCGCCGGGCAGATTGGCACCCGTCCCGGCTTCGGAATGCTGTATGTATCACCCCTCATTGATTCATCCCCCCTCCAGTCCCTAAGGCCCCCGGCCAACTTACTCGCTTGTTCTTGCACCTTCCCATCAGACCTGCTCGCTCTTGCGCCCCACCAACCTGCTCCCTTATGCATGCATGTACACACCTGACGTTTGCACTCAGCACGCGGCCCACATATGTCGTCTAAGCACCACATAAATGGTGTCGTCGAGTCCAGGTATTCGTTTCGCAGTATATGTGTTACGAGGCGTCGTCAATATACTAATGGTTAAAATTGGGTACTCCTACATTACACAGGTGGCTTCCTGTACACATAGATAGTGTAGAAGTTTCCTAGTTTAATGTGCTGTCATATCAAAGGACTGAGAAGAAAAGGATACATAAAAAATTCTCTGCGTTAAATAGCAGATATTGTACGCTCATCCCGTGTTGCCGACTCAAAATGGTACCACGTCCGTCCGCGACAGTCCGCACTCCTCCGCCTCTACCCAGGTCCCACGCCCCAGACCCGCACGTCTGCTTAGTCATAGTACGCCCCGCCCCACCCCGCCACGAACCAACTTCGAAGCAGTTCTCTCCCGAGTCAGTGGTCGATATAACCGTCACTCCTACCTACATAGTCCATGCTACCAGGCGGATTATCCCCCGCCCCCGCCAAGTCACGCATTGGAATGTCGCGACCATCCTTCAACACGCAGTCATCATTGCACGCAGTCCCTGCAGTCACCCAGCCGACGTTCGCACTCAGCACAACGCCGTGGGTCCCGAGTTCGCCCCGCCGAGCCGTGCATGTCCCATGCGCTGGTTAAACACTCACTTACTCCACCTCCCTCGAGCAGCCGCCTGTCTCCCTCGCCCTTTCCCCTGAGCTCACGCATCACGCACATCCCCCCATCAGCTCACACCCGTCCCCATCGGCTCAGGCCCGGAACAGAGGGCGTATCGACGCCATCTGTCTCGTTGCACGCAGTCCATGCGGTCCCTGGCCGATGTTCTCGCTCGATCTTAGTGTGCGGGATAGCGGGGGGAGGCTTATATTATCACTATGTCAGTTGTCTTCAAGTGTCTGCGTGTGTGAAGTGCATAAGCACAGCTTGGAGGTGAAATGAGCATACATAATTACCTTGGCAATAGACATACTTGGGCGGAGCAGGTCCGAAATGGCCGCTCTGTCAGATATTTTCACGATCACTTATATATACCACGACCCTCTGACTTCAAGCTTTTGTTTCCAATTCCTTTCCGCTGCATTTCTGCTCCCGTGGCCAGCATGTTCAACATTTTTTCTTCTCAAGAACAGCTTAACGACGTGATCAAGATCAACGACATGGAGCAAGTGACGTTTCATGCATGTTGCCACACTGCCACGCCAAGACAACATTCTCTTCTTTCGATTCTCACCGGTACCATTCACTACAGCGAAAATAGCTGTATGGAAAAAATGCGAGAGATGACATGTTCATTGTGTAAGGCAGCTGCTTCTATCCTGATGCATGATGTTACAAATAGCTCATGGAGGGTTCTAATAGATCGTCTGAGTCACAATAAAAAGCACCCGGGCATCCCTGCCGAAAGTAAGAGCTGATGTGTCTTAATGTGGTATTGCATTCTCAGAACATACTCCAAGGCTGATTCTCTCATACACGAAGCTTCTGTATACCCTACGGGCCATATTTATAGACCACGATTAGAATGTATTAATCCTTACTATCAAACAATCATAATTAGATGTAGACAATCTGTTGACCGGTCAAATTTCTGGTTCTGGAAATTTCACCCTGATCATGCAGTTCAGAAAGCTTTACGAATTCATGTACAAGCATACCATTAACTTACATATTCTCTGATATATCCCAAAAATAAAATACATTGATGATCAATTGATCTGTAAGTCATTTCTCCCACACACATATGTATATGAGGCCGCTATAATACCGAACAAAGCACCAGTTCCACCACCGAATGTGCGTCCTTATCCCACTCATTTATGATGGATCAAATGTAGGTCTTGAGGATTCTTCCCACCCAAGCCATTTAACATTAGTTAATTGTACTCTAGTACAGGACCTCCGGTGAGGCTTTAGGCCAAATGAATGGCGCATTGCTAAGCAGTTTGTACAGTTTGTTGCGTTGATGATCCTATGTGGTCTCTTTGGAGTTCTTTCAAATCAGATATGTGAGTAAGCGCTTGTTGGTCTGTATCTACTTCTAAGCTGACTCCCATAATCAAAAGTCACGTATTACCAAGCGTTCCCGAATGATAAAAGAATATTGAAGCTTCTCGTATACACGATCTACCTAATTGACATGGTTCAGATTCTACTGATCACGCGGACTTGCTGGACCTGGTATGTCTCGGGATACGGTCACATTGAACTGTTCAATGCCATTGGGTCCAGTTGGCTTGCTGTTGTGTTTCCTGATGGCCTGGGTGCGTAGAGCTGTTCATACATGATATTTGGTGTACTCACTTGTAATGTAAAGTTGCTCTCATGGTTCAAGCATTTTATGCACACAGAATTCGAGTCCTGTCAAGGAGCAATGTATTTCCATGTATTATCATGCTGGTACGCAATATATATTTGAGTGTTCACGAACTTATGCCCATATTTAGCTGGCATTTGTATCTTTTGCGGGAGCATTAGCAACATCAATTGAATTAGAAATAGTCAAGCTTCTCAATGTCATGTATCAAGAGAAAGCTAGGTTTTTCCCTATTATTGGTGTAAGAAATTTTACTAGACCAAGTAGCCGTTGACTTACCCTTCAAGTAGCTTTGGCAGGGATGCGGGTCCGTGTGCGACATTTTAATTGCCATATGCATGACCCATCAAGTAAGTACTACACTCTAAGGTTAAATTTTGGCAGATATTGACATATTTCCATAGATAAGAAAGGCTTCAAAAAATGCACGGCCGTTGGTGCAGGCACACCTGCTGAAGGTTATGAGGTTGATTGTCGAGACAGGAACACTGACAGGTGTGTCGCCAGTCGATTTGCTATGTACCCCTATTTAACACTATTGGCGCAATTTAACAGCAGCTGTGGCGGTTGTATCCCTAATTCTCGTGTACGTGACAGAGCCGCGGCCGTACTATCAAACGTCCTTGGCATGCCTGTCGGAGATTTACAGCACTGCAATGATGGCCGTTATCAACAGTCGTGTCCACTTCAAGGTCTGCCATGAATCAACCACGTGGAATGAACATCACCACATAGATGAAAGCCGGACTACAGGAGACACGTCTATAGCTTTTGCAACAGGAAGTGTAGACTCTGTTTAGAAAGTGCTCGGAACATTGTTATGATTAAAACTTATCAATTATCTCTTGATACATGATTAAATTAAATGGCTCGTAACTATCCATTTCTGTGGCCTTGCTGAAAAGTAAGGTTCACCCGGGTAAAAATTCACCACAAAAAAGGTGCCGAACGACACCGAGCTGGCCTCTGCAAGGGCGATTATACCACTTTTCACGTGTCCACGCAGATCGGACTCCTTACAATTATATAACCAGGTGTATAGCATTACCTGCCTTCCGGCGTGTGAGTTCGACTATTCAAGTTGTCTTTTTCACACTGCATATCAGGCATGTCCACGTCGTGCGATCTTGATGTCCTATTTTTCAGGGATTCAATTAGCGTCGCAGCTACACGTTTCTCGTAATCGCCTAGGATTCCAGTGCTGCTGCTGTGGGTATGATCAAAATTGCACATAATATCTACATTAACGTTCCGACCTCATTACTTTCCCCTCCAATTGGAGAAACGGACGGTGACAGGCTCACGGAGTAAGCTTACACTATAGGGCGCCTGGATATACACCACCCCAATTTAATCATGGTACATGGTCAAGCTGCGTGTAAAACAACTAAATATATGCTGTAACAGATATAGCGCGTAGCGCTACAGACTTAAATTGACATCAAAAAAAAATGCTGTAACAGATACTTACCCTTACCAGCTCTTGTAGTACATTTATTTGTAATACACCGCCGCGTCCTAGGCGCATAATCATATCCAGCCGAGTGCCACGATCTAATGCTTTGTTCCATGTCTAGTTCATGTCATTCAGATAAACCGTTATAGTGTGAGAGGCCTTATATTTCAAGATCATCTCTACTGTAAAGGACCCTCAGGCAAGTGGTTACATCCCGCTCAAGGGAGAATACGTGCGGCAGCCCAAGGTTGAATGGACATGTTAAATTCCACGTCCATGTTCATAGTGCAAGTGCGCTGCTGTGAACAATTGATGTCGCGGGACCTATAGTGATCCATGTAAAACATTTCAGGCTTCTATTAGGGCGCTCTTGATGTATAGGTGTCATTAACCATAACACTGCTCAAACACAGATGACTGCCTGCTTCTGCACTATGACGCGGGGATACAAACTGAGGGTATTTATGAGGAAAGGAGAAGTGGAGCCAGCTCGGATAAAGCGCTCGGTAGCAAACTCAGTAACGCAGTTTTTGCGCTGATTCGCACAGCTTGTGGGTAAGACGGGCGGTAATATGGGGACCTGAGCGGGTCAACACGGGTACATAGTTTCCCCCAAGGTACGTTGAAATCATGGGTTACAAACAGTCTATTTATATAGCAAGTTGAAGTCTTCTGAGTGTCGACTATGGAGTCGTCGCCGGACACTGCAGGGGTGCGAATGGAGTGTTTGTCACCTATCCTGATGCGACGGTCACTGACAGGACTGAAACAGTACCCTCTCTGCCGATACAAAACGCTGCGCTCTTCCCCACACACGCGCGAAGCAACAAAGCAGGGCACGACGCACCGATACGCATGCGAGACGCGGTGTTGAGCTCGTCCGGCTTCGGACCGCGCGGCGGGACTTGTCACACAACTTGAGAAATTGCTTACTGTATTTTACTTGACTTAATTGATCATAATCCTACACGAGCCGCCCAAACAAGGCGTGATCATAATATTATTAACCTGTCACATTCGACACTATCAGTGCGCTCCCTCATCGGTATGTCTTGTTGTTTGTTACAGACGTGTGCTTATTAACATCATTGGTTCCTTTCTCTCCTTTTCCTCCCTGTCTTTGTCGCCCCTTGGACGGTTGGCCAACAACGTTATGGTGTGTATTCGAGCGCGAACTGTCTTAAGCTTTGTAACTGCCGGTTTTACTTTTGACCCGTTAAAATTGAAGCAGAGTATTTATTAAATGAATGGTAGAGCTCGCTCTACTAAATTAAAAAGCTCGCGTCCGATGAATTACGGTACTATTACATATCATCATAACAGCCTTTAATTTCAATCCAAATTTGCTCCTTGCTGTACTTACTCAATAACTCCTCCACCGGTGCCATGTTCTGCCTACTGACAAAAGCCTCGGGAATATATATAAAATTCCACGCAGCCAATCCCGGAGACGGAGTGATCTTGCGCACAATGAGGGCTTGGAGGGTGTCGAACAGCAAAAATGAAATTTGGTTGTGTTCGCGGATGAGTACCTCCAGGTTCGGACATACCACGTCCCCCGCATTGTCCGCATCCACGAGTCGCGTGAACAGCCTGTCGTACGCCAATAGCTCGCCTGTGTCCTCGCTCATGAGGATCGGGAGCTCATCGATTGCCCGAAGCTGTGGACAGCTCCGCAGCGCTTCGATAAAGAGCTCGGCGGATATTTCAACGTCCATTTCCAGAGCTGTTAGGCTTATTGAGCGCTTGAAGAAACTAACCAGGCTGGGGTACATGAAGCCCCCCTCATATTCGACCCGTTTCAATTTGGGAGCGGATAAGTACTTGTTGACTATAGAATCTCCGTTGTTGGAGCTGAAGGGGTCTGAAACACGCAGGTTTTCCAGGTATGGAAACGATATGAGGAAGTTATTGTCGATATTGATATTGCCGTAATCAGGCTTGTACAGCTGGCAGAGACGAAGGTTAACGAGAGAGGGACACATTTGGAGAGTTTTAACCATGTCTGGGATAGAACATTCATAAGTCGTACCTATCACGGTCGTTAAGTTTGCAAAGGAGGTTCGAAGTACATCCGCGTGATGGTGTAGACCATCGAGCCGGAAACCGGATACCGTCTTCAAAGTTGGGCAAGCAAGGATAGGAATGAACTCAATCTTGGAAATGTTGTCGTATCCCAGCATAACTTCAAGGCGTAGTGTGCGAATTAGGGGCAGGTCGTCTGGAGTAAATGAGCGCAGCTGAGCCAGAGTTTCCTCGGGTAGTGGATCATGGTACCTTACACGGAAATCCCTCCAGCGCGCATGATGGGACAGCACGACCTTGTTCATTTCGAGATAAAGGTCGCGCGTTTCTTTGTCGGTATCCTTTGGAAAGTCTTTGTAGTCGATGTCAAGATCCAACGGCAATGAACCGGAACGGAGAAGGTACTTTTCCATCCCTGAGCATTGCGCGGCCAGAGAGCGTAACATTTGGTTCGTACTAGCTTCTTTTCCTCTACCCGAGGACGAGTCAGACATTTCCATGCGCCCGATTTTGAACCAGACGTTGGTCCATAGCATAGGCATACGCAATGCTATTTTTCGAAAGGCACTACAGACGTGTGTGAGGAGTAAGGGCGCGACTTTGGGGGACAATGATGTTGGATATGAGGTCTCGCAGTATTTGAAGATATGGCATAGAATATCATGTGGGACGCGGCGGATTGGCGAGATGACGTTTATGACCATATTTTCCATCTGCTCCAGAGCGTCCTTTTGTGATTCAAGATCATTTAGGTGTGCTTCTGTCTCCACAATTTGTCTATCCACCCCAAATTCAACGCTAGGTAGAAGCATCTGTGCCGCAGAATGCTCGAAAGCGTCCGGTAGCAGGTCTGGAGGGTTAAAGTTGAAGAGACCCCTTCTGTTCGATTCAAGCTCCTTAAGGCATACGTTGACTGTTTCTATTTGCTCATAAAGTGCAAAGAGATCGAGTTCAATGCGAAATAGGAGATCCCGGGCAGCTGCAAGCTCGAAGACATTTGGTTCCCTGTTTGTGTTGAGCAGGTCCGGAGGGAGAGAGTTGAAGAGATCCATGGTGGTGTTCGAGCGAGCAAGGTTTACTGAAGCTTGGCCGTTTTCGAGGGGTCGGTTCGTGAGAAAAGAATGAATGACGTTGATAAGGGCAGGCCAGTCCTGAAAGAATACAAGGGCAGACCGGAGTTGATCTGTCACCTTAGTATAGATTAGTACACACCTTGTTTTCCTGCCAAGTACAAGTTCCAGCTTGAGCTGGAGGTTCAATGTTCAAGCTTCAACCCGTTGTCAATCAGATTACAAGTACAACAACATATACCGAACAGGGCAAAAACAAGGCACGGGAGCAATAGTATTCAGGCTCGGGAGCCTAGGGTTTATCCTTATTATAGCACCTAGTATGATAAGTTAGAAAACAGTCAGGAGATTAAGAGAAATAGAATGGAAAGCGTACTAACTAGACAAGACATTTGCCGCACCGCGCACAAAGACAAGTGCCAACTACCGCCCAGCGGGGCATCCGAGATCATACGCCGCGCACCACCACGCACCTCAGTCATGCTCTTGGTACCTGATCGCCTCCACCTGTCCCTGACTTGCGAGACTCATGATATCCCAATGTCCCCTCTAACGACTACTCGTTAACAACCACACGGCTCCCGTTGCAAAACACCAGTGATAACGAACTTGTACTTCCTTGATGCGTTGTTCCAAGGCATGCCCAAGAGGGCTACAGCAAAGGCACAAGTAAGAGGAGGTCAGGATTGGGGGAGCTCTTTCCAAATAAAATGAAAATAATATTGCAGATCGTTCTCTTTCCAAGTTATTTGACTGTTCATTAAAAGTAAGCTCAAGGTAGTCAAATGGGTCCAATAGCACTTGGACAGTCATCCATTCTTCCACAGTCCTTCACAACTTTCCGTGTCAGAGTCATACGCCACCGACACCCCATTCCGGGTCGAAAGCACCTGCGCTCAAACTTTCAAACCAGCGACTTGCCATTCCAGAGCGAGCAAGCTACTATTTAACTCACGCAAGCAGCAATGCCGTCCCTGCCCGCTGCCTCCCCGTCTCTTTGGTTTCCGGGCTGTACTGCCCCAAGCACCGGCGCTCCCCTTCATCTTCGTGGTTTGTTCCACCTTCTCCGTGTCGCGCGGCTTCATTACCCCCTCCTCGCGTACATCCGCTTCCCTCCGGACATCTGACGCACCCAGAACCACAGCCAGGACCGACAACGCCTCCAGCTGCGCAAATACATCAGCACAACCGCCCTCCACGCGTTGTAACCCCCCGGACCTCCCACCCGCAATCCACGCGCGTATCAGTGCGCCGTGGCGCGAGGTCCACGCCACCGCGCGGGCGAGGAAGAGCACGGCGTTCTGTTCCCGCAGGGCGAAGGGTACTGCCGCACCCCTGTTAACCACCGCGCTAGGTGACAATTCCGCGTCTTCCTCCCGCGTGCCGTCCCTTCGCGTGTCTACCCTCAGCGTGTCCAACCCCTCTCCCCACTTTGCATACATCTGAGTTTCTTCGGGTCACGCTTTTATCGTCCAGCATCTACGATGCCACCTCTGCCTCTTATATCACATATCACAATGCCACTCCCTTTCGTGTATACGCCTGAGCCCGGTGGCACCGCGCTTCTCGACACCTCGTGCTGGCACCTGAAGGCCCGTGCGCATAAGCGACGTGTCCCGGGCCCGACGCCCAAGGTCTGGCTCGCCCATGTTGCACATGAGGAAGAGCGCAGCGTTTCGAGTTCCAGATGCGCCGGACAAAGAGTCCCACTACGGCCTCAGTGTTAGCCTGCGCCTGCTCCTGCACCAACGATGAAGCCTATGGGGGAGACCCTGTGTGTGACGAAACTGCAGGCGGGCAATGTCGCAAGCGCTTGCCGAATCGTAAATGGCATGAAAACTCAAGTTGTGATGTATTCATAGTTACTGGATTAGTTACTGCAGGGTTCTAAGAGTTGGAGAAAAGTAGGCAGTAGCAGTAGGAAATGCGCAACGGCAGACTCAAATTTCTGAAAGTGACCGTGGAAATATGCTTATATATTGCATGACGTCAATACATCCTCCGTGAGCTTCAAGCACAAAGTCAAGTAGAGCGAAGTATATGTGATACGAGACGTTGTCAATATAATGGTTATAGGGTTTTCCCAGCCCTCCTCAAGCTATGCTATCTCCTGCGTTGAATCGTTGGTCCTTATCAGCTCTTACAGTGTTTTACCCCAGTGAGGTCTAGTACTGCTCTTTCTTGCTTTCTAGACCCCCTGCGGCTTACCTTGCTTATTACACGTCCTGCCACTTAACTCGTTCTTTCGACGGTGAGGTAAATACCACTCAACTTCTTGAAATAAATACTACAAATACTGAAGCTGGTTCTAGTTAGCTGGTAATGTCGGTGGGATGCGGGATCCCTTCCCTTACTGGAAAAGCATATTCGCGAACACGTGGAGCCCTGCTAGTGGTGTACGTAAACTGGATATCTACCTCTTCAAATGCAAGAGAATCAGGGCAGTTAGTATTGACCAGGCTGTCTTCTTTCGACACTCTTTGTATATGAACACTCTTTAGCCGGCCACGACGGCTCTCCACGAAGCTGCGTATTTGTTCATCAGAGAAGTCGGTCGGAAGTGCACATCGGAATGATGATAAATAGGGTGCTAAGGATCGGTCTTCGCCTCCCAGAATAAACAAGGACAGAAAGTCATCGTCTAGGTGCAATGATTGGTCGTCTTGCAACAGTCGAGGCTTCCTTAGACCGTCCGCTGTGAGTATAATCGTCCTGAGCTCCCCTCCGGAGCATACACACTCAATGAACTGTGCGCGGGTGAGATATGTTGGATCAAGAGCCAGAATGTTCAATGATGGGATGATCCGCCGGAGGAAGGGCAGCATTGCCGCTGCCTCAGATGCGATGATCTTTGCTGCAATAAGGGTCGGCATTTCCAGGGCTTCCAGGAGACCGGATACGTCACTGCTTGTTCCAGTGATGGTTACGCTCAAATCTGAAAGGTGAAGGAGAGGTATAGAGGCGGGCACGGAATGTGCGCCAGCATCGTGCATTGAAGGAGCCTGACGTTGGATGTACTTCATATCAAAAGCAAGCTGCTCAAGGAGAGGGCACTTGATAAGAAGACGTGCAAGATTGCGAAAGGAAGACCAGTTCACGTCGTGCAAATACAGCGATGTCAGCCCAGAGAAGGCCCGTGATGATACGCTGTTGAGTTCATCGACCTGTCTCGCACCGTAAATAGCGACAGATCTCAAGTACTGCGCACGGAGGAGACCGCATACGGTCCAATCTAGCTCTGAAAAGTTTGCGCTTTGGGCGGGGAGGCTGACGGTATGCAGACGCGGAACATCGCTTTCCCCTAGAGCTTGAATACGACTGAGTCCAGCCTTGATGTCATCCATGTGCAGATGTATGGCGCCCCAGCGATGTGAAATGGGAACGATCAGATCAAGAACCTGTTGGAGTTGATCGTTTCCGAGGCTCGTATTGAAGTTCTGCATGAAGATGGTGATGTCCAATGTACTGCTTCCAGACCGCCGCAGCCACTCAGCCACAGCCTCCAGCCTACGCTGCATGGCTCGTGCAACTATTTCTTCATTCCGCAGCGTCTGCCAGGAGTGCGATCTGTAGTAATGGTTATAGACGGGGATGGATATATGGATTGACGACCACAGGAGAGGTGTTTGTAGAGCGATGGCACGCCAGAGACTGCATACATGTGTGAGTAGGATTGGGCACTCCTTGACATCGATGGGAGCGCCGTTGCTTCGAGGAAGACAGCGCAGGAAGATTTCTTGGATCACAAACACGGGTAGGCGTCGAATGGGCGCTATCAGCGCATTGTTCTCTTTGACCTTTTGCTGAAGCGCTGCGTATTTCTCCTGTAGTGCAAGATACCTGGCATGGGATGCGTTGGCCTTCTCTTGAAGAGCTTGCATTTCGGGTGAGAGTTGATCGAGGAAGGCATGTATTTGCTGTATCTCTTGCTCTGTTGCGCCATAGTTGGTGTGAAGACGAGAGGAAATATTTTCAACCATGCTGCTGAGCTCGCTGGCAACTGGAGCTATGCATGCGTGGAGAAGAAGGAAGATACGGAGCGTCTGTTCTCCAAATTAGACTGTCTATCAAAATCGTGATGAGAAAAAGTTTTGTGAGAACAATCACGTTTTACTCCCACAGTGCATTTGTTCCGCGTCCATGGCTTCCAGTGAAAAGCACATGGTACGCCTACTAGTACACCGGACTCGTTAGCGCTTACACGAGTAATATTAAAAACCTGCACAGCTTGGAAGAATAACCCGACTCTGCGTATGCGCTAAAATGTCCTGGAATCATGTTGAGGTCGCTACTACACTAAGACTACTTGGTAACCAAGCCGATAATATGTAATAAAAAAACGACGTCTATTTTTATCCGTCCAAGCTTTGCTTTGCTTTGAGATCGTGACACAAGTACCGTTTTAGCCATTCCTTTGTTTTCTTTGTATTAATATAAGGCCGCCTTTTAACTGCTTGATAAATTTTCGCCCAATTGTTGTATATTTAAGGACCTCCCCTGCACCCTGTCTGCAGACAAACGATCCCCCCAAGATGGTCCCACATGCAAATATGAATGGCAGCGCCGCCAATCCCGCCACCCACCCAAGAGTACCCACCTTCATTCCAGCAAGACCTTTGCTGCCACCCGTAGCCATCATGGTACGCGACGTATCTGAAATAGGACCGCATCTTGCCCTTCTTAACCGCCCCATTGTCAACCTCCCTCCCCATCGCGCAACGCTCGTATTTGTTTTGAAAGTATCAAAGTGGATTGATGACGTTCAGGTAGGGCTGAGCGATAGGCCAGACCTTTTCAAGGAACTCGTTGACATGGTCCTTGAAGGACTGCCAGAGGCGGTAGAGAGGCCTGACTTTCGTACCCGCATCGAGTATCTGTTAGGAGGGAATGAAAGGCTGATTCAAAGCTTTTATGCCCTTATTATGCCCCCGATAGATTATGCTGACCCGAATATGAACCTGAACATGGGCGGAATGCTAATGCCAGGACAAGCGGCGCTCGCACAGCACGGTTTGAGGAATGGGCAGACTCCGGAATCTGAGGTACGACCATGTGTCTTCAGCGTGAAGTTTTTCTGACATGATATTATATGTGCGTCTCCGAACTATCGCTAGATGCCTTTGGCGGATACCGCCCCTCAGCAATCCAACTTTCAATTCTGAGCCGCCAACACGAAGTTTTAACAGACAGGACACGGTATACACGCTACAGGAATATGTTCTGCCTGATTTCAATGAAGACTGACATATACGATGGGAGACTTTCTTTTCATAAATTCATTAATGTTCTTAGAGTTCGCAAAAAATGTCAGGCCCAAATTAAGTATTACAGGTACTCTTCTTAGATTAGCTCACGGTATTAGACATATACCCCATAGGATTGACGTAGTCAGTAAAGTGCATAGACAATGTATTTGAAATACTTCTGGCTATACCGTACTTGTATTTACATGCGCGGCAATTATCCAGTTTTGTCCTACCAGTGAATTTTTATCTGCACACGCAACGAGTTGGCAACGAGCAACTAAAAATAGCTATAGCGACCTAATCCCCTGAGGTAGAATCAGAAAAACCTCGGCCACCAGACATTCCACAGGAGTTTGGTATGATATCCGAAGAACTCTTATTTGTACCACTTCTCACAGAACTACATATTGGAGCTCCGATATCAGCTATTTTTTCTGCCATTGTCAGATTCCTTCCACTACGTTCTTTAACTGAAAGCTACTATGATCGCAACAAAGTCTTTCTTTCTAATAATAATATCAGTAGCCGTGCAGTCCGACGTGTCAAATGCTAATGTACGTATGTATCTTCCTCTTTGTTGCTGACATATGCAGGCGTATCAACAATAGTATTGGAATTCCGCCATATAGACAATGCATGAGTATGATGCATACATAGTCTAAGTATATTTAGAACTGAATTACAAATCAGTAGTTCCGGTTCAAGGGCTGTCAAGGTCACAATTCACACTTTAGGGACATTGTCATGTCCCGATAGTTCTGACATACTTGTTAACTTGTTTTATACATAGTAAGCAGTGGGTAGTTTTGCAAGGAATCGAGTCAAACGTCAAGAGTAATTAAGGGATGTGTATGTGGTGCTGCCCACATGCTCCTGGTACTCGGGCGGCGGGCCGTAGTCTTTTTCTGCAGCGCTACTATAGTTGGACGCATTGGGAAAATAGGCATTTAAGCACTGAGCGCTGTGTCACCCCGCTGACAGTGATTGACATCAGAGTGAGTAAGTACATATGTGCTTGGTTACTCGCTCTGAGTTCCCTCTGGATACAGACCTATTGGGTGTAGTATGGTATTGTATCTAACGTCGCAATACATCACTAATGTAATCGAGCAAAGATTTCGACTGCGTGTACCTGTGTTCTGGCTCACCGAACGAAATATTATATGTACAGAGAACGGTACAGGAAGTTCCAGTGTACATTTATGTATAGGAGGTGCAGAGCCGTGTCTGGTTCGCTTTTATTCCATGCAAGGATAGCATTGGCCATCATGAAAGTGCCCCCTTGCGGAATTTCAATCACACGGAGAATACGACATCTCAGCACATTATATATTGCTGCACCAGTGAGTATTTATACCCTCTAGTCTCGTTCTCATCGTTAAACATACTTCTTCCGTTTGACATTATAAGCGATGTGAATTATCAGAGTCATATTCAGTAATAATAATCATTCATCTTCGTGTTCGTATGTAGGTGTTCCTGCAGCCTCGGAATACAGGGTGGGTGGCTATTTATGGAAAAGACGTTAACCACGTTATACATAACAGGCTGGGACGTTTCATCATGGACTAAGCCTTATGGGGAACGAGAGAAAGAACCAATTTTGAATGGGTGAAGTTTATTAAAGATGAGGCTATCAGTCGACGTTGTGCAATTGCATTGCAGAACCCCGCTTTGTCCTGTGTTCTCGAAGAGCCCATGATGCCGGACATTAACCTCTTGTAAGCACTGGATCCACGGATTCCCTGAAATAGTGTCTTGACTTGTGCTGCGAGACAAGATTTGGGCCTATCCTCATCGGCGTGTTCTTGAACATGATCCTTTATGGGGTACGTAAGCTTTGCCATGTCATCGCCGTTGCTGGCATGAGGAGAGACGTTGACGCGCCTTCTGTAGGTCCTACTTGCTCAGGTAATTTGAGGCACGGAAATTGTACTTTAATACAATTTGACACCTTCATAGATGTACCAGTATTATGTAACGTACAGGAGACGGTGGGTTTGCTGTATTCTCTTTATGTTTCGCGCAGTGGTGTACTGATGCATGCCTTGAAATTTCAGAGATGCGCCTTGGATCAAGTACTTGGTATGTCTGCTATACCCGATTAGCGCATGTAGAGACCCCTCAACACACCATGACGCGTGGCATAGATATACTATCTCTTTGTAATGGAGACATTCAACACCGCGGCCGACATGTCGATCATTTACCAGCCACTCGTTACAAACTTTGGTCCGTATGCGTACCATATATGCCTGCTGACGTGCACTCATTTGTAACATAGGTCGGCCAGAGGCAACCACATTCTTTCCCACTAGTGAGTCGTCTCGCCCAATGTTACTCTTCCGATGTCCAGTAACAGATGTCCTGTCCAGTGTTTGCTGCACGTATGTTTCCATATGCACCTCCGTCAACTGTTTTGAGCTAATAATCCATAAAACAGAGCCTGTGATGGTTGTAAGTGACTCGAGTACCGCATAGTATATTAAGCTTCTACTTGAACTCATGATAAACATCATTTAGGTTGCTGTATCTACTCCGATACAACTTTTTTTCGCATGGAGGATATGGCTCCTGACCAACTCTATTCTGTTGGTGTTCATAGTTTTTGTACTGGCTATGGTCTCTCTGGGTAGCTTTCTTTTTACCAAGGGCACCTCACTCACTCTAAATGACTGAACAAATATTTGCATGCCTACAGGCGGAGGAATCTGTACTACCGTGTTTGTCGTCAAGATTGACCTGCTCTTCTCCCGGAAGCCCGAGACAACCGTGCCTGCACTCGTTTGGTTCCTTTCTGCATGCGCCGCGGATGTTGTTATTGCGGGTGTTCTGGTCGTTGCTTTGGCGAGTCGCTTTCTGCACAGGTGAAATGCTATTTGAGTTAAACTAATGATTGCTCTTCAAAGTCCAGGCGCAAGACAGGCTTTGCCGTCACTGACGACGCGATTACACGGATAATTCGTAGTAAGTACTTCTGATGGTTTCTGATGGGTTATTTTACCTGTCTTGATGCTGATTTTTTAAACCCCTTTAGCGACGGTGCAGACGGGACTATTGACGTATGTCCTGAAACAAGAATCTATGCCATACTTTAACCTTCGCCATATAGGGCATTCTTTGCTATTTTTGACGTGGTATTCTTCCTATGTAAGTTGGCATCTATTAAGCAGTCAGTACTCTTTCTAACCTCCGTGCCATGTGAACAGCACTTCCGGTAAGATTCATGTTTCCCATTTTTAATGCAACAGCTAAACTAATGCGACACCTGTAGGATTTCACATTGTTCGTAACCCACATTCTAAATAATTGGGACTCGCAGCTGATACACAGACAGAAACTTTGTGTACGACCTTGCTCTTGCAAAGCTTTATTCCAACTGCGTGATGTCCAGCCTCAACGCCAGACCAAGCTTGCGCCCCAAAGACTCAGTTCATCTGGGACAAGAAGGGCCTTCGTCTAGTGGCAGTCGGGGACAAAATAACACTGGAGTATGCCCTTACTTACCCAAGTGTTCACTATGATAATTTTCTTTGCTATGATTTTAGGATATAGCGTTTATATCTCCTACGGTACGTCGACTACTCTAAGAAAGTCCATAAGCCCACTTACAAAGCTAACACGTACATATATTATTTATTGTATGCTACACAGAACGGTCTTGGCACATACGAGATGGACGCGCGCAGTGCGCTAGCATATACACCATCTGATATGGAGTACGGTGAAGTTGTCACGGTCACCAAGGTAAGTTATCATCTTAGGTTACTATTTCTTCTACAAATTTGTATCCCCAGATGCTTATATCTACGTCTTCAGATCGTGGAGACAAAGCTCGATCCAATGGGTGTAATTCAAGTGCATAAAACCCCCACCGAGACTCAGTAATGAGCTCTATTAGAGGTAGAATAAGTTTATAAAAGAGAATTTGGTGTACTTGAACGACCGTTTAATCTTTGTTGACTGAGTATTGCTATTGCCGATTTGGGTTGTATCTGCGCTCCAATTCCAGCATGTCCACAGTCGGGGCAAGCTCCTGACCTCAGCAAGCCCGGTTGTAAATGGAATGACATGCACTCGAACTCTTGCTTTTGTTGGAAGCATTGGGCATAGATTTTATTAGCTACAATTTAGGCTCATATTTAATAATTTATTAGCTATATGATTAGGCCTTGATAGAGGTCGTTTATAACTTCACATTGGGACATTTAAATCGTCAGCCGTGCGAATTGATTACACTCTCTGATCGCGGCATGTTCGGCAAGATAATACTCAAGTACTTATCAGATTTGTTATGACGTAAGTTATCATCAACGCCTGATCAAAAGCTCTTGTTTGGCATTTCCTTCTCATGCTATCAAAATACGCGTACATTTCCGATGGCTGAATCAAGGCTGGCGCTAAATGTTCGTTTTCTGTCCCATCGATATGGCACCTGCTACGATGCCAACTTTGAATAACTGTTGTAGCTCAAGCCCCTTTCTCCTCTATAGAAATCGACCATGGCGGATCCATTATCACCCTTGAAGCCTTGTTCATGTGCTCTCGTTATCAACATCCTGCTGACA